>QJPP01001073.1:0-683010 GCA_003996215.1 Jaltomata sinuosa
GTAAGGCCAATGTAGTGGCTGATGCTCTCAGTACACTGTCTGTAGGTAGTGTATCTCACGTTGAGGAAGAGAAGAGAGAACTGACCAGAGATGTTCATTGGCTTACTCGCCAAGGAATTTGCCTTATGGACATGTCAGATGGTGGTGTGATAGTTCAGAATGGGTCAAAATCTTCTTTGGTAGTTGAGGTTAAGGAGAAATAGGATAGTGTTCCCATATTGCTTCAGCTAAAGGGTGCAGTTCATCAGTAGGGAGTTGAGGTTTTCTCCCAAAGGGGAGATGGTGTACTTCATTATCAGGGTCGCTTATGTGTTCCTTAGGTGGGTGAGTTGAGATAGCAGATCCTTTTAGAAGCCCATAATTCCAGATATTCCATTCATTCAGGTGCCAATAAGATGTACCGTGATCTACGGGAAGTCTATTGGTGGAATGGCATAAAGAGGGACATCACAAATTTTGTGGCTAAGTTCCCCAACTGTCAGCAGGTTAAAGTAGACAATCAGAAACCAGAAGGTGTGACTCAGGAGATTAACATTCCTACTTGGAAGTGGGAAGTGGTCAACATGGATTTCATTATGGGTCTACATCTTACTCGCAGGCAGCATGATTCCATTTGGGTGATAGTGGACATAGTTACTAAGTCAGCTCACTTATTGGCTGTCAAGACTACAAATTCAGCGGAGGGTTATGCCAGACTCTACATCAGCGAGATAGTCAGGTTGCATGGGGTTCCCTTGTCTATCATCTCAGATAGAGGTGCTCAGTTTACATCTTAATTCTGGAGATCCTTTTAGAAAGGTCTTGGTACTCAGGTGAATCTTAATAAAACATTTCATCCACAGACGGATGGTTAGGTAGAGCATACCATTCATACCTTAGAGGAAATGTTGAGAGCTTGCGTGATCGATTTCAAGGGTAGTTGGGATGATCACCTACCTCTCATAGAGTTTGCCTACAATAACAACTTCCATTCCAGCATTCAGATGGCCCCATATGACGCACTATATGGGCGTAGATATAGGTCACCTATTGGTTGGTTCAAAATAGGTGAAGCATCTTTGATTGAACCCGATTCGGTACATGAGGCTATGGAGAAAGTTTAGCTCATCAAAGATAGGCTAAAGACAGCTCAGAGTCGTCAGAAGTCCTATGCAGATGTTAGGAGAAAAGACTTAGAATTTGAAGTTGACGATTGGGTCTTCCTAAAAGTGTCACCCATGAAGGGTGTAATGAGATTCGACAAGAAAGGGAAGCTCAATCCCAGATGTGTTGGTCCTTACAGAATCCTGAAAAGGGTTGGTAATGTGGCTTACAAGTTAGAATTTCCATCAGAACTAGCAAAAGTTAATCCAGTCTTCCATATTTCCCTGTTGAAGAAGTGTGGGGGGATCCGACTTCAATAGTACCTTTAGAAAGTGTGTTTGTAAGGGATAGCATCACCTATGAGGAGGTTCCAGTTGAGATTCTTGACCGTCAGGTTCGTAGGTTGAGAAATAAAGAAGTCGCTTCAGTGAAAGTTTTGTGGAGGAATCAGTCCGTAGAGGGAGCTACTTGGAAAGCAGAAGCAGCCATGATGTCCAAGTACCCCCACCTCTTTCCCTCTGATTCAGTTCCAGCTTGAGGTAAATAATTCATCTCCAGTCTCTCAGTCTACTCTTGTGAAATTCAGTCTCAGCACATTGTTCCATCAGTTGCCCTTGCATTTCAGCATACTTGCATGTTTATGGAACTCAGTCCAGTTAGATATCAGTTTCTAGTACTCTGTTGGTAGGGATTACAGCTCTTTCCCTCCAAAGTCAGCTTAGTCAGTCTTCATTCGAGGAAGAATGATCCCAAGGGGGAGATATTGTAACACCTCAGGACTTCCAGACCCAGACTTAGCTCGGAAAACCAGAAGAAATAAAAAATTTCAACTGTCGACAGGACCACGAGTCACTTCCACGAGTCGTAGAACAGTCCATGAGTTGTGGACTGGACTCGTGGAACAAAGATCAGAGGACTACTCCTCTGAAGTTCATTCCACGACTCAAGTCTATGGACCGTAGAAGTTTCCACGAACCGTAGAGATTGTCCATGGGATCTTAATAGCAGATGCCTCCAGGAACCACGATTGGGTTCCACGACCCGTGGAAGTGTCCAAGAGTCGTGAACCCTGTTCATGGAACCAGTTCCAGTAGCCTATACTTAAGTCCTATGGAACCATGATTGGGTTCCACGACCCATGGAAGTTTCCACGAGTGGCGAACCCAACTCATGGAACAAATCTTCAGAGACCAAGAAATTTCAGTACAGGAACCACGAGTGGGTTCCACGACCCGTGGAAGTTTTCACGAGTCATGAACCCAACTCGTAGGGTTCAATCCAGTAGCCAACTTTCAGGACCAAGAAACCACGACTGAGTTCCACGACCCGTGGATCTTTCCATGAGCTGTAGAACTAAGTCGTGATCCCTGAGTCGTGATTTTCAGCAGTTTTTCTAATTATTTTCCAGGGGTAATCCAGACATTTCCTACCTAAGTTAATGCCTAGGCTATGTCATTTTGAATACTCTAAGGCTATTTTATTAGTCAAAAGCTACCTAAAACCTTTATTATCCTAAATTCATCGGACTTAGAAAGAAAAGAATCAAAAGAGGCGATAGTTTTCTCCCAAGAACAAACAGAGGTCTTCATCAAGTTCAGCCCCAAAAATCCAAGGATTTCTCCATGGATTTCTTCACCAGGCATGTGGGATTTCACTAGTGGGTTCCTTCCACTCATTAGGTTCCTAGATTTCAGTCAGCCTTCAGTTTTCTCCATGAATGTTTCAGACCTAGGGTTCCTAAATCTTAGGGAATTATTGTAATTCAAATCTTACAGCTTTTATAGTATTGATTACATGTCTCCTGGAGAATTAGTATAGTTTCATGAATAATGCCCAGAAATCCTAGCTTGTAGAAAATCCAATATTTCTATGATTTGAGCTTGCTAGACAGATCAGTTAGATGCTTATGCTTCAGAAATTGAATTCCATATCCTTCAGCTCATATATATTGCATTCTCAGTCATTTTTCAGTATTTTGAGCTATTCTTTATTTCAGTGCATTATTGCTTACATTCAGTGGGAGTAGACTTAGTACCGAGCAGACGAGGGGATGAAGGCTTAGCTGTCAGTTTAGGCTAAGATCTTTAGAAGCAGTCCCCAAGTCCCAGAACTACGGCGCCACCGTAGGTTTAAAGGAGTCAGTTGTCAGACTAGGCTGCACCTCCTTGTCCCTTTTTGGACATCAGTAGTGAATCCACATCAGACTTGTTCGTACCCTTGGTAAGGTATGAACACTCTTCCATCCAGGGTTACAGGTTGGCCCCATAGTCAGCTCAACTTGGGGTATGTCGGTTAGTAGTGTCTCCCACAGTCAGATTCATGTGCATTGACCTTGTATCCAGTATTTATGTTCAATAGTCAGTTCAGCATATTATGTCATGATTTATACTTGGTCATTGCATTCAGTTCAGCTTTCAGTTATATTGCAGTATATCTATTTTCATGTTCAGTTCTATATTGTCCAGCCCTGTACATATCCTGCATGCTCAGTACATTCAAAATACTGACGCATACTTTTGTGCTACATTTTTTTATGATATAGGTTCAAGCACTCAGCATCCAGATCGTGCCTAGTTCGATTTCCGATCCGCACTCAACAGCTTAGTGGTGAGTACTCATTAGTTCAAGGATGATAGACATGCTTATATCTTCAGTATTTATTTCAGTTTTCAGATTTATTAGAGTTAGCTGGGGCATGTCCCAGCAACTCCTATTCAGTTAGAAGGCTTTCAGACATAAACCAGATGCATCAGTCCTTAGTGTGGTTTTCAGTCAACACTATGTTTTTTTATATTCTATATATATTCAGATTCTTGGGTTCTTCCTACTTTCATATATTAAATTGTTTTAGCTTCCGCACAGTGCACGTCTTAGCTTGTTTTTGTATAGATGTGTCATGCCATGGGTTAGCCTGGGGTCACTTATGATACTAAGCACCGTGTTGCGTCCAGGGAGTAGCTTCGAGGCATGACAGAAAAGGTGAGACATCCCTTCTTAATCATACGTTGAGCCTTTATAAACAAAAGTATCTTTCTCTGATAGATACTGAGAGTGTCATGCCACTTCAATTTAGGAATGCCCGACATATTTAAGGTCAATATCTTAGCATAACATTCTAGAACTGTGTGGTGGGAAAAGGTTAATTCATACCCAATATGATATTGAAGTCTACCATATTCAGAATAATTAATTTTATCCACGCGTCTTGTACTGCTAAATCAACTATACAAGATCGATGTAATCGATCCACCACTAAGAACCATCTATGAGTGTCGGAACACATACAAATATAGAAGAAGAGTCACAAAGTATATTCAAACCAATAATAAAGTGTGTGATTACACAAAATGAAGTAGATCCATGGTCGAAATACAAATGTAGCAGGTCAAGAGCATACTCTACGATTCTTGGGACAACCCTAGTTACTCCAACAGATTTAGTTATTTGTCAATGTAATATTTTTACCCATCACTACACTAGTCCATGATCTGCAGGGAGATTCTTAACTATTTTAATATCTTTGCGAATATTTCCATATAGCTTTATACAAAGATCCTTACCAAATTCCTTTAATAACAAATCCTCTTCCCTCTAGTTCCAACTAGTATTACTAATCCTCAATTCAATCTCCAAAATATACCTCACAATGTGAATTGTCAATATCTATCATTAATCCACAAATGTCCTTACTGACTGTTACCAAACTTAGACTTTCATTATCTCCTTCGTGCAGCACCACCCCAAAGGATAGAAAGAAAATCATTCATACGAATCTTATAACAAATCCTATCATCTCAAACTTTATCACAAAGGATCATGTTTCATGTCTTTGTCCTTCCTCAACTTCTTCTCATAATCTTATCATGATTTCTATCCTCTCATCTAATCGATCGATTCTCTGAATTTTACACTTGTCTTCAAGACAATAACATTTATCATTCCAATATTTAACTTTTGACTTGTCATTGTTACACTCATATCATAACACTATCGTCATAACTCAAATAAGGTTAAAGTTTTCTTGTCCAAATCATATCTCGAGAAAGTCATCCTGGATATGATCATCCCTCTTAATTGCATTGTTTGAAGTCACAACGCATATTACCTTGTCATCTTACTAATCACATCACAACACCTCACATTATACCAAGAAACACCATCCCCCATCATTGGGGAGCATTTTTAAGAACGTGTCTTCACCAGTAGTGGGAGAATGAAGAGAAGAAGCTTAGACCTTAAACCTGAATCACATACGCACGATAAGGAACAAAAGAATGGAAGTTTCCTAAAGTCCTATAGCCTCTAGAAGATAAGTAACGAATGTCTCGGCACCGATCCGCAAGACTCTACTAGACTCTGCTCTTGTACGTAGTGGGACCTATGAACCATGCTCTGATACCATGTTGTCACGACCCAAAATCACATTAGGCCGTGAGGGCACCCACCATCCCCGTAGGCGATCCCCTTTCCTTTACTAACTATTTAACAATCTAAATAATGCGGAAGTAATGTAAAAGTAACAACCAACTTTTATAAATGTGGAAATAATGAGTTCGAATCTAAACTACCCAAAGACCTGGTGACACCAGTACAAGAGCATCTATGAATATGAAACAAGTCTGTGAAAACTAAAACAACTATTTGGGAGGAAGTAAGATAGAAAACATAAGAATCTCTAGAATCCAGTACTGCCGAAGAGAAAATAGCTCACCCTGAATCCTAATCGCAGTAACCTCGAACACAAATAACAAGTCAAGTATTCCCAGTACCTGGCTCAGTTCCTGCACGCAAATAGGTGCAGCAAGTATAGAGTGAGTACGGAAAACACGTGTACTTAGCAAGCTTTGATTACTAACTCCTTCTAGAAGCGATAACGAGATGTGTCTTAAAAGTTCTCTTTTTCACAAGTATAATTTTGCCACAATATAAGTCACCACAACACAATAAATAAGGCACGTATCTAGAATAATTCAATATGGAGTGCAATGCAGATGAAATATAATGCAATGCAATGCACTAGCCAAAAGTAAACCGGTATATATATCCGCTGGAACCATTTTCCATCGGCACAATAAAACCCGCTGGAATTATTTCACATCGGCAAAATAAGACCCACCGGAACCATTTCCCATCGGCATAATAAGAACCTGAATTTCATAAGTAATCACAGTACCACTCGCTGGAACCATTTCCCATCGGCTTTACATGATGTCACTTGCCGGAACCATTTCCCATCGGCTTAATAAGAATATGAATTTTACAAACAATTCAGAGGGCAATATCAACCAACAATTATCATGCAACAATAAGAGTGACATGAATGAATGTGTATGATCAAGTACAATAAATGAGTTTATCAATCACAATCAACTTTACATAGTTCATGAGTCTCAACATTTCAATTGTATCACAACTTATGAGATTATATCAACCGATAATAATTTTCGTAAGAATTTCCCATAGCATAGCACCGGTGTCCGTATAAATTCTCGTTATCTCATTTATACGGGACCCCCTCATTATCCATTATCCTTAGATTCATTCAATACAATAAAACTAACACTTCAAAAAGAAATTAGAAATCTCTACTTGCCTCAAAACGAAACTCAAGTGTCAAGTAATGAACTTGCCCTTACGTAATGCTTCCGAACAATCAAATCTGTTCAAATACATAATCACTAGTACGTCGGATTTAAGCTAAAACGAATCATTACTCGACTCTCAAATTAAGAATTCTTACTCTATGAACCTTGGACCTAAAACCTAAGTTTGTCAAAATCACAGTAATTAATCGTTTGAGCCAATTCTCGAAATCTAGGTCAAACCCAAAAGAAAATGGTGAGTGTATTCGAATATAATACATAAGAGGCATTAGACATTCATCATTATTGTCTAATCATTACACAATCGTTCTTGTCATTATTAGCTCATTATTGCTTAATCGATTTATCAAATATAATGGCATCAAGTTTCCAGCAAACGAAATAAATGGTTCCTAATGCCTAATGTCACCTCCCCGCCACAGTAGTGCACATACTAATTTCTCTTCCAATGAATAATTGAATAAACAAGTGGTAAAAATAATAGTTTTAGGTTCTGTAAAGCTATCCATTATCAAAGTATTATCTTCACACACAGGTTAAAAAGTCCAAGAAATTGAAACACCCAATTTCACCATCCAATAAGAAAACGTTTCTTAGCTTCCAATTTCCTCCCAATCCTATAATCACTATCCAATTATTGGCCGATCATCACATTGTCATTGTCTATCAATGATTAATAATCATTACTCAATCATGCATAATCTACATCAAATTCTCACAGTACCAGCAACTCACGCATATGGCCACTTTAATTTTAACCAACCCTCACGTCTTTATTAGCATAGCAGTAGGAAAAAATTCACTGAATATTATGAAACTAACCTGAGGTTGGAGATAATTTCCTCGGAACTGCAGTAGACATCGTACTTTGTGTTCAGCCGCCTTAACTTTTATTATCACTCTTTAATGGGGTAAACCCTTCCCACTCAAATTCATTCTCATGTATGGGTCACATAATATAAAAAGAAAAATTAAATAAATTCTGTACTTAACCTATTAATCACTAATTAACTTAATTATCTAAAATAGTCGAAACTTCAAATAGACCCTCGAAATTTATTTGGAACCCTGTGGAAACAAATCAAATATGTAAATTGACTAAAAAGTACGTTCCAGGCCTATTAGGAACACCAAAACACCAATTCGAGATCATCTTGGTTGAAGGTTGACCGTGATCAAATTTAACTTTCTTAAAACTCAAGATTCCAACTAATGACTTAAGTCGCTCCCGAACACCTTGAGCTCCATACTATCCATCCCCGAAAGTTATAAATCACGTATAAGGACTACAAGGAGGGTTAAAACAGGAAAATAAGTAAAAATTTGCAAAACAACTTGGAGGGTCGTTACAGCTCAGGTCTTGGGGAAGCCATCCGCTAACCAAAAATTTCGCTATATCTGCATACCAAGGTGGTCTTTCCACCATCGATGCCACTGAGAATAATTGTTCATCAAGAAACTCTTTCTTCATTGGAACCTCTTCCATCGGTGGATTTTCAAGTCGTGACAGATGGTCCGCGACTTGATTCTCTGTACCCTTTCTATCAATGATTTTGAGATTGAATTCTTGTAGCAAAAGAATCCATCTCAACAATCTGGGCTTGGCCTCCTTCTTGTGCAATAGATACTTCAGAGCAGAGTGACCAGTGTGGACAATCACCTTGCTTCCCACTAAATTAGACTGGAATCTCTCAAAAGCAAACACTATCGCAAGTAATTCTTTCTCTGTGGTAGCATAATTAAACTAGGCATTGTTCAAAGTACGGCTGGCATAAAAGATAGGCCTGAAAAAATTATCTCTCTTTTGCCCCAACACTGCCCCCACAGCAAAATCACTGGCGTCACACATGAGTTCAAATGGTAGATTCCAGTCAGGTGTCACCATTATAGGGGCACTAGTGATCTTCTCTTTGACAAAGTTGGAAGCCCACAAACAATCATCAGTAAAAATGAACTTGGTCTATTTTTAGAGCAAGGTTGTCAGCAGTTTTGAGATGCTAGAGAAGTTTTTGATGACCCTCCGATAAAAACCTGTATGCCCCAGAAAACTTCTTATGCTTTTCACCGATGTAGGTGGCGAAAGTCTGGATATTATGTCCACTTTTGCTTTATCTACATCAATTTCATTGGCTGACACCTTGTGCCTCAAAACCAGGTGAGTCTCCACACAACGTTTCAACACTACTTCAAGATTGTTCAGACAACTCTCAAAATCTTCACCAAACAGAGTGAAGTCATTCATGAAAACCTCCAACCTATTAGCATTCAATTCAAAAAAAATGGACATCATACATCTCTGAAATATGGCTTGTGTAAGCAAAGTATTCCTGAAGGACATGTAAAAGTGGTTTTTTCCATGTCTTCAGGTGCAATGGGTATTTGGTTGTACCCTGAGTACCCATAAATAAAGCAATAAAACCCTTGGCCAACCACCTTCTCAAGCATCTGATCAATGAAAGGGAGTGGAAAGTGGTCTTTTCGAGTTGCATCATTCAACCTTCTGTAGTCAATACACATCCTCCATCCCATTACTATTCTTGTAGGGATCAATTCATTGTTATCATTTCTTACCACAGTCATCCCACCTTTCTTTGGTACCACATGGATTGGACTAATCCAAGTACAGTCAGAAATAGGGAAGATGATCCCTGCATCAAGAAGCTTCAGAAATTCTTTTTGTACAACTTCTTCTAACCTTTCATTCAGCTTAAGTTGAGGTTGTACAACTGGTTTGCTATTCTCCTCCAACAGAATTTTGTGCATGCAAAATACAGGACTGATTCCCTAAATGTCTGTTATCGTCCACCCAATATCACTCTTGTACTTTTTCAAAACATAGATCAACCTCATCTCCTGTTCATCTGTAGATACACTAAAATAATAACAGGAAAATTGTCATGTTCTAAAAATACATACTTCAGGTGTGTGGGTAACACTTTTAGCTCTGGACCCGACTTATGTGTCTCTTTCTACTTTTCCTCTTCACAGAGATCTATCGCGTCTGATTCTAAGGCCTCCAATTCTTCTCTATTCTGCGAATCTTCATCATCAGTGGTGCTGGATTGAGTTATACATCTTTCCAATGAGTCTTCTACAAACTTATCATTTTTGTACTCCTCAGATAAGTCATTTAAGTTTTCTACCTTCAAACAGGAGTACACATTTTCCTCATCTCTTGGAAACTTCATCATCTTTTTCATGTTGAAAACCACTTTTTCTTCACCAACCCTGAGCATCAGTTGCCCTTCATAAACATCAAGAATTTCTCTTCCAGTTGCTAAGAATGGTCTCCCAAGAATTAGGGGGACCGCCTTATTTGCTTCAATATCTACCATAATGAAATCTATCGGGAACACAAATTTATTAAGCCGAACCAAAACATCTTCTACAATACCTTTGGGAATTATGGTGGATTGATCAGCTAACTGCAGAGATACAGGAATTGCCTTTATTGCCCTAAGCACTCCCTCAATTTTATTAAAAATTGACAATGACATGAGATTTATTGAAGCACTAGAGTCACACAATGATTTCTCAAATCGAACACGGCCTATTCCACATGGAATAGTAAAACTACCTGGATCACCACAGTTTTGAGGTAGATTATTCTGAAGAATAGCACTGCACTGAGCATTCAACTTCACAACCGATGTTTTTTCTAATTTTATCTTTCTCGAAAGAACCTCCTTCAAGAACTTGGCATATGTAGGCATCTGAGTGATCATTTCGGTGAAAGGAATATTCACATGAAGTTGCTTTAGAATTTCTAAGAACTTGCCAAAACATTTATCAAGTTTCTCTCTCTTTATCTTCTGAGGAATGGGTAATGCATGCATGTGCTTCGAATCCTCTTCCATTTTCGATTTCTGTTTTGCTTCTTGACTTTCACTCGACTCCTCTTCAATTGTCGGATTTGCTTGAGATGAGGATCTTTCACTAGCTTTTCCCTTGTTGACATCTTGCAATACCTTTTCACTTCGTAGGGACAACGCTTTTAGTTCCTTTGGATTCCTCTCTGTATCACTTGGAAGAGATCCCATAAGTCTCTCAAAAATCTGATTTACAATCTGCCTTACCTGTTTCTCTAGATTTTTATAAAAGCACCTTGAGTTTCAAACTTTTAATCAACCTTGGTGATAAATTTTTTCATCAAGTCTTCCCAACTTGATTGACTTCCTTGTTGCCCTTGTTGGTTTTGTTGAGGCTGATTCTGCTATTGTTGATTTTGATACCCTTGAGATGTTTGCCCCTGACCTCTCAGATTGTTCTGCTACCAAGAATTTAGATTTCCTGCTGGTGAACTCCATGAAAACCCAGGATAACTCTGACCCATTGGATTGAACTTAATCCCCATGTTATAATTTCATACTGCATTCACTTCTTCCTCGGTCATTGGACTTTGTTGGCATTCATGTGTTGGATGTTCACCTCCGCATGAATCACAGATTATTGGTTGTACCATCTGCGCTTGTGCTATAGTCAACTGTTTCACATCCTTAGCAATGGATGCGATCTGAGCCTGCAGCATAGTGTATGCATCAATCTGGTGCACCCCAGTAATTTTCTTACTCTCTAAAGTATCTGAAATCCATTGATTAGCATCCTCTGCCAACTCATTCAGAATGTCCACAACTTCTTGGTATGTCTTCCTCATGATAGGACCTCCTACAACATTATTAAGTGTCCTTCTAGAGCCTATCGACAATCCTTCCCAAAAATTAGTCAATTGAATCCACTGCTCTATCCCATTGTGTGGACACCTTCTTATTAACTCCTTGAATCTCTCCCATACTTCAAAGACAGTTTCTATTTCAAGTTGTGAGAAATTTTTGATTTCCTTTCTCATTCTAGCCGTTCTTGCTGGAGAAAAATACTTGTCAAGAAATTTTGTGGTCATCTATTCCCAAGTACGAAGTACAAATTGATCCTGCTGGCAAATTTCTCAACCATGTCTTAGCATCATCTTTCAAAGAAAAGGGGAATGCCCTTAGATATATTGCATCGTCAGATGCCCCGTTGTACTGAAAAGTATGCATAATCTTATGGAAGTTCATCAGGTGGCTATTTGGATCTTCGTTCTGTTTTCCTCTAAAAACACAGTTGTTCTAGATTGCTTGGAGGACACTGTGTTTTAACTCAAAGTTATTGGCTGCAAGGGCGGGCATCTCACACTTGTCTACATCCCATTGTAATTTGGCCTCCCATAGTCACCCAACAATCTTCCCGCCATGCTGTTATTTTGTCTACCTGATCTTCTACATCAACGGGGCTGCGATTATTCCTACGATTAACGACCCCCTGATCATCGACATTCTCAATATTATCCACACTAGGAGGGAATATATTAGGGTCGTTAAGTAAAACATTATCTTCCATTGTGTTAAGGCCTTGAGACTACCCTGATAACCTCTTTGCAAGTTCCCTTTTTAGCAAACGTAAAGTATTTTCTAGTTCTGGATTATACTCAACTATTGCTAAGGAGGAGGATCGTGTCATACACCAGAATTAGAGATAGTATATGTCGCCTACAATACAAGGGGACTTGAACGATTGAGAAAAAAACAAAAATAAAACCTGAATTAATATACAAGTGTTTATTGAAAATTACTTGTTGCCCATCCCCGGCAACGGCGCCAAAATTTGACAAGCGCAAAACACAGTATAAATTAAGCGCTTCGCTAGTTAAAGATATTATAGTTTTAAATCATCTCCATAGGGATTGGTTAGAGTAATGTGTCAATATAATCTTGCGTTGTATTATTCAGGAATTCAAACTTGATGTTGATGTGGTGAAACCACGAGTATAGAAATAGAAAATTAAATGAGTTTATGCAATACAAGTTACTAAGTTCCTTGCAAATAGAGAAATAAGGGAATTTAGCGATCCACATATATGCTCTCGATAACTAGAACATTCATTCTCACTCTTCCTTCAACCCTGCATTATAATCAATTCTTACGAATTCAATCCTTACTTATTATGCCTTAGAAGAACGAGATTTTTCTTCGAATAATCTATTCATCTTTGACACAATAGTACAAGAACCGTGAAGGTTAGCCTCTATATTGTCACAATGGTCTAAAGAAAATATTTTTCAACTATTCTCTTTGAACAATTCTCGCACTAAATCAACAAGCTTCCTCCGATTACTTAAGATAAATAAGCAATCCTTCTTCCAAATAGAATGTTAACATGGAAAAATCCACATCTAGAATAAACTATGATAATATTCGGTTATTGAATGAGAAGTTCACACTAGTTAATGATTACATATAGTTTATTCCAAAATCCCTATATAATTTTTACTCCATGGAGGAGACAAGGTTCACAAAAATAAAGAATAAGCAAGAAGACATTACAACCAAACTCTCAATTCCAACTTTCATTTTGGATTTTTGAGTTCTCTTTTCTTCCATTCTTCGTCGCTCCTCTCCTTTTGCTAGCCCAAAAACTCGATGCCCTAATTGGGGGATATTTTTACTCATATAGCATAAGAATTCTCTTTTGAAATTCCAACATTGCACTTCAAAAATCTATTCCCAACTTGCCTGTTGCGCTGGCGTGCAACTGGGGTCATGGGAGCACAGGTGGGCACACAGGCTGCCAGCCTTGCTGCACGCTGGCAGCTTTAGGCTGCATGGTCGTGCAACTCTTTCTCTCCCTTTTTGGTGACTTTTTCATGCTTTTGAGATATATAGCTCTTTCGTTGGACCAAAACTTCATCTAAATATATTCAACAAAGAAATTAGCAATACCTGCACAATATGAGGCAAAACATCATCAAAATCATATCAAATAGAACAAGTAAAACCAAGGCTTTTACTACCATTAAATGCCCCCACACTTGAGCTTTTGCTCATCCTGAGAAAATTAGAACAAAAATAAGCACTCCTAATCATGATGCACAAGTCATCCAAAACCAAAACATCAACTCCAACCATCCCTATGGATGCACAGAACATTCCTCATCATCCAACTACTTATTGACACCCGAAGTTAGATCAATACCATTCATTGAATCATATCACAAGAAAGAAGATGCATAACTCTCAAAGTATGAAATTATTCACATGCATCTCAGGCAAGAAGATCAATTCACTCACTCTCACAACAAAAATACATTATTCCCTTCGGGAATACCATAAACTTGGCAATCGAGTTACCCTCCACTAATATAGAACCTCTCAAGTGGGGATCATACAGGACTTGCATTGGTTTTAATTTATGGTACGAGATTAGGTAAGATTGAAAGGATAGAAATACCACATCTCCTCGTACGTTATTTTCCTTAGGTCTATTGCACCGCCCGAAAATATCTTCAACCAAAATATTTTTTTACAAAACTTTTTTTGTAATTTCTTCTCACAAAATTACTCCTTAAGATGGAGTTAGAACATTAATTCAGCTCTTGCTTTCTCCTTTTTTTGAATTAAAATCAAATTAAGCATCATTCTGCTAACTGTTTGACTTCTTCAAAACGTAGCACAATTTATAGACCCTTCCTTTCATTTTCTTACATAATTTTATTCCCCTACACTTCTTAGCAAGACACTTGTCGTACGGGGTACGAGGCTATAAAGATCAATTGGCTATCAAAGAAAGTGAATTATGGTAAGGCTCAAAATGGTTGACTAGGGATAATTGCAATCGATGGTGGGTCAATATATAGGCGAAACAAAGGTATCAAAGAAAGCCTACAAACATTTCCTTCTCTAAGAGAGTCCTAGGATTTCGCCTCAAGTAACTACCTAGCCAAGTTCTAGATCCTTCAAAGCATGAGTATTACACAAAAATATTCTCACCCACACAAAGTTTAAAGATTTGTATGATCTCACTTCAAGCACCAACAAGTGCATCTATTTCAGAGATATGAGAAATACAACCTATAGGTAGGAAACAATTAGTTTTTGCCTCTCACACTTGTTCAACTACTACGACTCGACTCTCTCTCCTAAAAAAGTAAAGTTCAAAATATTATGACTATGATAAAGAACCAAAAAAGAAACCCATAGAAGTACAAGAAAGAAGTTAATCTAAAGAAAAGTTAATCTAAGAAAATGAAAATCTTTTTTTTATCGTAGAAAAGAAAAATCCTAAAAAAGATAGCATATATGTACAAACAACCCCTCACCCTTAGATTATGACATTTCTCCATGACATAAAGAAATTGTAAGAGTAAAGGGAACTTTCCTGAGCTTCATCAGTCGGTGCCAGAAACAGTGTTATGGTTCATTTTACAGGCCCAGCCAAGTGCACACAACCATGTCATGATTCTTCTTTCTGCCTTATCCATCTTTACGGTCATCTCATCCACTTTTCTGGTCACTTCGCCTATTGGGCTTGCATGTCGGTCACTTCCACCTCTAGAGTATGAAATTGCTCCTCCCAAGACGGTCCTACTATCTTCTGCATCTCCTAAAAGGGTGGTGGTGTCACAAATGGTGGCTTATTCACAACATTCGAATCTTTGCCGTTAGATTTTTCATTACTTTCTGCCTCAACCACCTCTTTTTCTATGGCCATTCAGTCTGCTAGAAACTTGGCACCCACCTTAACAAGGATGTCAAATTTCTTTTTCTGCACATTAGCTAGCCGACATAGCTTCGTGACAAGAGAAGGAAAAAAGAATCCAAACTTTTGAGTGGTGCCTTTTTCTAACATCTCCTTCTGAATCACGAGTGCAGGATCGATAAGGGATTTTGTCATCAAGCAAAAAAGCAGGGCCGCTCTAAACCCATGGACCTCTGTGGAGTGGGTAGTCGGGGTGAAACAGGTATTGATTATGTGAAACTAATATTTTGCCTCCTTTGAAAAACTCTTGGAGTAAAACTTGTCATCTACCTTGAGCCATTTCACCTCTATGTTAGGTGCATAGATTGCATCAGTGAATACTCCCCATTGATAAGGTGTTTGGTTGTATTTTTCATAGTCGCTCTCTTGACTATATACCAAATCAGGAAAATTGTAAGCGCTTTCAATTGCCTCGTCGCCAAAGTTCACTTGCTTACCCCATACTGTACACATGAAATTCACGTGTTCAAGAAAATTGGCATAGAATCCGTGTACCCATGTCAAGTTCACCTCTTCTGGCTCTTCAAAAAATATTTTCCACTTTTGCCACACAATTTCATCATAAATATTTGGAAATTCACTCCTCAAAATGTTCATATCCACCCCTCTTTCAAGCACTTTCTTCTTGTTAGACTTTTCCTGAGTGTGCTCTTGAGCATCCTATGAGACAAACCAAGAAGCGTCAAAATGTTTAGACGCTCTTGACTCCTTCGCCTTGGATGATGTTGACTCCTTGCCCTTTAAAGTGCTATCCTTTTTGCTCAGAGAGAGCAAAAGCAAGCACATGCCCTTCAATGGAAGATTGAGAGAGAAGATGAAGGTGAGGGGTAGGGTTTTTAAAGATTTAATGAAGAGAAGAAGAAACAAATAAAGAGAAAGAAAGAAAAGTTCAGAAAAGGAAAAGGAAAATAAAGTTTTGAAATCTTTTTTTTCTGTTTTCTGCGCGTTCAACTGCGTGCCAGTGCACTGTGGAAGTGACTCCAAGGCATCTGTGTGCCTGGGATAGAGAACTGCATGCCAGCGCAGCTTGGCAGCAGCGGCAAGGCGGCTGCGCACTAGATTACGCGCTCATGACGTTAATTTTTTATTTCAAAAGTAAGATGACAGAATTCATACACATTGGGTTGCCTCTCAAGAAGTGCCTGATTTAACATCGCGGTATGATGCAGGTATAAAATTTTGAGCTCAGGGAATTATGATGTTAGAGGATTGTTTTTCAAATCCTCCACAAACATATTGCTTTAAGCGGTACCCGTTGACCTTGAAACTTTCAGTACCTTGAGTGTTTGAAATTTTAATTGATCCATAAGGACTGACATGCTTAACCATGTATGGTCCCATCCATCTAAACTTGAAATTTTTTAGGAATAGATGCAGCCTACTATTATAGAGTCGCTCCTTGTCCTCATTCTGAAATTATTTCGTCTTGATGAGACGATCATGCCATATCTTTGATTTATCCTTAAAGATCTTTGTGTTGTTATACGCGTCTCATCTAAACTCCTCCAGTTTATTTATCTGCACCATCCTATTCCCACCTGCAAGACTAAGATTAAGATTAAGCAGTTTAATCACCCAATAAGCCGTGTGCTCTATTTCCACGGGCAAGTGACATGCCTTCCCAAAACCCAACTTGTACGGGAATGTCCCTATGGGCATTTTGGAAGTTGTTCTATACGCCTACAAAGCCTCATCCAACCGTAATGACCAATCCTTGTGAGATGTACTAACCATTTTTTTGAGGATTCTTTTTAGCTCATGATTCACCACCTCAACTTGTCCACTTTTTTAGGCATGGTACGGAGTTCCTGTTTTATGAGTTACCTCATACTTTCCCAACAATGATGCAAATTGTTTGTTTATAAAATGTGATCCATTATCACTAATAATAACCCGTGGTATGCCAAATCTGGTAAAAATATTCTTTCTTATAAATTCGCACACCACACGAGCATCATTTGTCCTAGTAGGGATGGCCTCGACCCATTTGGATATGTAGTCAACCTCTACTAGGATATATTCAAAAGAGTGATATGAGAGGAATAGGCCCATGAAATTGATGCCCTATACATCAAAGATATCACAAACTAGGATGGAATTTTGGGGCATCTCATCACGTTTACTGATGTTACCTGACCTTTGGGAACTGTCACACTTTCTCACGTATTCTCGAGCGTCCTTAAATAGTGATTGCCAGTAAAATCCAGCTTCCATGACTTTTGATATTGTTCTATTTCTGCCATAGTGTCCTCTAACTGCTCCATCATTACAATGAGACAGGATATTTTCCATCTCTTTTTCAGGTACACATCTCCTGATAATTCTATCTGCACAAGTTTTGAACAAAAAAGGGTCATTCCAAAAATAATGTTTTACCTCGCTCCAGAGTTTCCTTTTCTGTTCATAGCTCAGGTCTTGGGGCAGCCATTCGCTAACAAAATTTTTGGTTATATCTGCATACCAAGGTGGTCTTTCCACCACCGATGCCATTGAGAATAATTGTTCATCAAGAAACTCTTCCTTGATTGGCAACTCTTCCACCGGCGGATTTTCAAGTCATAACAGATGGTCCGCGACTTGATTATGTACCCTTTCTATCCATGATTTCGAGATTGAATTCTTGTAGCAAAAGAATCCATCTCAAAAGTCTAGGCTTGGCCTCCTTCTTGTGTAACAAATACTTCAGAGCAGAGTGATCAATGTGGAAAATTACCTTGCTTCCCACCAAATAAGACCAGAATTTCTCAAAAGCAAACACTACCGCAAGTAATTCTTTCTCTGTGGTAGCATAATTAAAATGGACATTGTTCAAAGTACGACTGGCATAAAAGATAGGCCTAAAAAGATTCTCTCTTTTGCAGCAACACTACCCTGTCACGACCCAGGCCGTCGTGAGTGGCACCCACCCAACCCCCGAATGAGCGAACCAGTAGAGTTCAACCCTTAGCCTAGACTAAGAGCCTAAAACTAGCAACGGGAAATAAACTAGCAATTCAAATAAGCAAAAGTAATTTCATTGAAATAAAACTGTGGAAATCCCTCTCTAGAATCTAAAAGTCATCGTCCCAAAACATCTACCAAAACTAGAGTACGGGGATGCAACCCCAAAGATAATAATGAAATATTTAAAGACTGAAACAATTGGGCTACAACTCAATAGATAGAAATCAAGGCAGCTTGGTCGAACGCTCACCCTTGATATTATGAACAATCAGGCCTACAAGTGAGGTCGTGCGTCAACCGCCGGAAGATTTCCTGTACTCACAAAAGACAAGCAAGTGCAGTATCAGTACACAACCACCATGTACTGGTAGGATCATCAGCTAGTTTTAAATATACAATGAATGAGTAGTACGAAAATCAAGTACAAGTACAAGAACACATAATCCAGTTACCAATCAATTTTAGACCGCAATTCTCCTCCTCACTTGTCTCTACATACCAACCACTTTTATACGAAAGTCAATGCAAACAACCACCTCTTATCTAGATAGCCCGGACCCACCCTGGGATCCCCTCTAATCAACACCTAAGTGTTAACAAGCAAACCCAGTCTACACCAAGACCAACTCTAAAATCAGATACAACAATAACCCAGCCTCTCAAGGACCATAAGCAAATATCACGTTTCAACAACATAGCCCAGTCCACTCATGGAACCAACAACAAGTGCACAATGCAATAATATTAATGTAATAATGCAGTAAAATAAACCCGTACCAAGCGTGGTACCCGAGCAAGGCGTTAGTATATCCCGTACCAGGCGTGGTACCGGAGCCAACCATTAGTATATTTTGTACCAGGCGTGGTACTCTAGCCAACCGAATGCCAAACAATCCACAGTCACAACAATGAACAATCAACTTGTAAACCAACAAGCACAACACATAGTTCAATTTACAAGACTGCTAAACAGGACTATTAGACATTCCTAAGCATTTCCTAAGCCATGCATCTCATACAAATACTTAGATATAAGTACTCAAACACACAAAGCATACAGAAATCAAACCATCACCTACCTCGAAATGATCCAAAGCTCTACACAACCGGGCTTTCCCATTTCCCAAAGTTCTTGCCAGTTCTTGGTCTAAAACAACACACAATAACCAATAATTAATCTTTATGTCCTAAATTTCACCCGGATTACGTATAATCCTAAACCCCAGGCCACCCATGATCATTCTACTCTTTTTCCTGGGATTCTCGCCATTAATTCACCTAGTTCAACCATTGCTTGCCGATAAAATTAGGAAATTAAGGTCACATGATCATAAAACAGTAAATTTAGCAACACCCAAGAACTTCTACACATAGAATCTCCTTTTTTCTCCGGATTCTACCCTCCCTAAGTCATTCCAAACCTTTTCCCAAGTCCACTCCTAGCAATTCTACCGCATAGGAAAAGTATTACGGAGTTCAGGGAGTAGAAACCTTACCTTAGGGAAGAAAAATGATGAAGAATGGAGGAAAAACGCCTGAAATTGCCCTAGCCCTTCTCCCAAATGAACTTGTGAAAACTAAATATTTTTGGGGAAGTTTTTGCATTAAATCCTATCATGCTCCGCTATAGCGGTCCGCTCTGCTATAGAGGTACCACCATAGCAGAGTCGTCCGCTATGGCGGAGGCTGACCGATGTTGGCTTCTGCTATAGCAGTAATTTCTCCGCTACAATGGAGGTTGCTATGGCGGAGTGTCAACCGCTATTACGGTTGTCACGGGACAGAAAGTCGTAAAATCTCCAAAACTAGTCCATTTTACAACACACTTATTTTCCTGACATTCTGAAATAACCTCTTCACGTCAACCTCAATTTTGGGAGTTCTACTTACCCAAATTCAATTCCGAAAAGTCCCACAGACTCCTTTATATCTTGGCTACATGGAAAACTAGCTCGAATCAACAGATTTCCCTAGACTATGCCTCGCTCCAAATCTGGCCGAGGCTAGCCTAGCCCAGAAGTTCAAACTCCCAAACCCAAAGTTTTCTAACTCTAAAACTTGGCATGAATGGATTTCCCGTAACGACGGACTCGGTCGTTACAACATATACCAATTTACCCATTGTTCGTACCTAAATGATCAAGCCCAAAATTACAAAATTAAATGAAGGAAAGTGTAGTACCTGAATCCTTAAACAAGTGAGGTTACTTATCCCGCATGTCCTTCTCGATTTCCCAAGTGGCTTCCTCAACTGGACGATGCTTCCAATGAACTTTTACCATATTGATTACCTTTGTCCTTAATTTTGGATATCCCAAGCAAGAATCAAAACTGGTCCCTCTTCATAGCAAAGATCCTTATCGAAAAACACCTTATCCCACTTGATGATGTAATCCCCATCCCCATGGTATCTCTTAAGCAAGGATACATAGAATACCAGATGGACACTAGACAAACTACACGGCAGTGCTAACTTGTAAGCCACTGGCCCCATAATCTTGAGAACCTCAAATGGATCAATGAACTGAGGGCTGAGCTTGCCCTTCTTACCAAACCGCATAACTCCCTTCATTGGAGACACTTTCAACAACACCCCATTCACCAACTTGAAATTCCATGTCTCGGACCTTGCGATCCGCATATTCCTTTTTCCTGCTTTGGGCAACTAGCAATTTGGTCTGAATGCCTCTTACCTTTTCCTGCGCTTCCCTTACCAATTCCTCGCCCAGAGGCTTTACATCGCCTTTCTCAAACCATCCAACCAGTGATCTACAACCCCTCATATACAATGCCTCGAATGGTGCCATGTCGATACTGGAGTGGTAGCTATTATTGTACGAGAACTCGCACAATGGTAGAAACTGGTCCCAATGACCCCCAAAGTTCATCACACATGCTCTCAGCATGTCCTCTAATACCTGGATCGTCCTCTCTGACTGACCATTAGTCTAAGGATGGAAGGTTGTACTAAAGATGATTTGTGTACCCAACTCTTCATGCAACTTACCCCAAAACTTAGAGGTGAACTGTGTACCCCTGTCTGAAATGATGGATAGTGGCACCCCATGCAATCTCACAATATCCTTCACGTAGATCTTATCAAATTGCTGCAAATTGTAATCTACCCTGACCAGAATGAAATGTGCGGACTTGGTCAGCCTATCAACAATGACCCAAATTGAGTCATACTTCCCCAATGTCTTGGGAAGACCCACTACGAAATCCATGGCTATCCTCTCCCACTTCTACTCTGGAATTGGCATTCTCTGAAGTAGTCCTGTAGGTCTCTAATGCTCATATTTTACCTGCTGACAGTTCTGAAACTCTGACATAAAACCCACTATGTCCCTTTTTATCCTGAGTCACCAGTAACGCTGCCTCAAGTTCCTGTACATTTTGGTCACACCCGGATGAATTGAGTACCACAAACTATGAGCTTCTGCCAAGATTTTCTGAATTATATCATCAACCCAAGGAACACAAATCCTCTCTCTGAAATTTAGTACTCCACCCGACTCTAGAGTAACGTCCCTGGATTCCCCAGATATTACCTTACCCCGGAGCTTACTCAGTTTCGGATCCTGAAACTGTTTGGCCTTTATCTCCTCTATGAAGGTGGCCTTGACCTCAAAGCTCACCAATATCCCACCTCGTTTTGAAATACCCAAGTGCATGAACTTGTACTCCAATGCCTGAACTTCCCTTGCTAGTGGTCGTTTGGACACCCCCAAACAAGCCAAACTGCCCATGCTAACTGTCTTCCGGCTCAATGCATCTGCCACCACATTAGCCTTACCCTGATGGTATTGAATAGTCATATCATAGTCCTCAAATTTAAGTCCTTCTGTGTGAAGACATGCTGCAGACTATGATGATCGGTGAACACCTCACACTTGACACCATAAAGGTAGTGTCTCCAAATCTTGAGTACAAAAACCACCGCTGCCAACTCTAAGTCGTGAGTCAGGTAGTTTCTTTCATGCACCTTCAACTGCCTGGAGGCATAGGCTATCATATTCCTATCCTGCATCAACACAGCACCCAAACCAGAATGTGAAGCATCACAGTAAATAATAAAGTATTTACCTTCAACCGATAAGTACAAGATAGGAACAGTGGTCATAAGTGTCTTAAGCCTTTGGAAGCTCTCCTCGTACTTGTCGGACCACATGAATGGTACATCTTTTTGTGTCAGCCTTGTCAGGTGAGTAGCAATAGATGTAAAATCCTTAACAAACCTCCGGTAGTACCCCGCGAGCCCAACAAAAATCCTCACCTCTGTCACAGAGCTAGGCCGGGCCCAACTCTTGACTGCCTCAATCTTCTGGGGATCCACCATCACCCCCTGTTCTGACACTACATGCCCCAAAACGCGACTGAAGTCAACCAAAATTCACATTTGGAGAACTTTGCATAAACCTTTTGACATCTCAATATGTCCAACACAATACGAAGGTGATTAGCATGCTCCTCCCTACTCTTGGAGTAGATCAAAATATCATCGATAAACACAATAACGAAGGAATCCAGATATGACTTAAATACCTCATTCATCAAACTCATGAATGCTGCCGGCACATTGGTCAACCCAAACAACATTACTAAGAACTCGTAATGCCCATACTGAATCCAAAAAGCAGTCTTAGGAATGTCCTCTGGCCTAATCTTCAACTGGTGATACCCCGACCTCAAGTCAATTTTTTAAAACACAGATGCACCCTGGAGATGGTAAAACAGATCATCAATACGGGGTAGCGGGTACTTATTCTGGATGGTAAACTTGTTCAATTGCCTATAATCTATGCAAATCCGCATACTGCCATCCTTTTTCTTTACAAAAAAGATCGGAGCACCCCAAGGCGAAGCACTGGGATGGATAAATCCTTTATCTAGGAGTTCCTGTAGTTGAGTCATAAGTTCCTTTAACTCTGTCGGAGCCATACGATACGGAGGAATGGAAATGGGATGAGTGTCTGGCTCCAAATCAATACAAAAGTCTATATCCCTGTCCGAAGGCATACCAGGCAAATCCGCTGGATAAACCTCTCGAAACTAAGAAACAACTGGAACTGACTCAATAGATGGAGACTCCAGACTATCATCTCAGAGATGAGCCAAAAAGGCTAGATACCCCCTCCCCACTAGCTTCCTAGCCTGAACAAATGATGTGATCTTAACTGGCTTATGCCTGTACACACCTTCCCACTCTAGCCTATCCTTACTCAGAATTATTAGAGCCACAGTCTTGGTGTTACAATTTAACACAACATCATAAGGGGATAACCAGGTCATGCCCAAGAGAATATCAAAATCAACCATATCCAGGATTACCAGGTCTATCCAAGTATGCAACCCCACCAACACAACAGAACAGTCATGATAAACATGAGTCACAACCACAGACTTTCCAACCGGGGTGGAAACATGGATAGGGGAATCAAGGATATTACATATCAAGTTCAGACCCAACGCAAAACTCACAGACACATAAGAATATGTAGAACCTAGGTCAAATAACACCGAAGCCATTTTATCACAGATGAGAATGGTACCTGTGATTACTACATCTGATGCCTCAGCCTCGGTCCTCCCTGGATACGCATAGCAGTGAGCCCGATCATTTATCTGGGCAACCTCCCTGGCCGACTGGGCCACACCCCTGCTCGCACCATCGTTCCATCTGTCTCCTCGACCTAGCTCAGCTTGTGCAGCCTCTCATAGCAATCTAGTATGAACTCATAAGCATTTTCTCTATCAGTACCCTGAAACATAGGAGGTTTAAGCTTGAGAAACTTGGTCAGCATCTCATGTTCATTTCCTGTTATCACTGGGCCTAGCATTGGCCTGAAGAAATCATTTGTGCCTGAAGTTGCATCCATCCTAGGCGCCATGGTAACTGCTTGATGAGTTTTGAAAGCCTGATTTTCAATGCCCACGGGTATGGCTCCAGCACCAACCAACCCACTCAAGATGTTCCAAGCCTGCTAAAAGGCTTCTGGTGTCATAGGAGGAAGGTCTGCACCCCCAGCCGGTGCCGCCTTCGCCTCCGCCTATGCCCCGTCATCCTCTACCACAACTTCCACATCCTCTACAACTTGATCCTGAGGTGGGAAAGGAGTTGCCTCACGCGCTTCAGAAGTAGATTGAGCCCCAATCCTGGCGGGTGTGGATCTTTCTCGTCCTCTACCCCTTCCCCTAACTCTACCATGAACTATCGGTCTCGCTATTGGGACCGCTGGTCTAGCTCCATTGTTTTTTGTGTTAACCATCTATGGGCAGAAGAGTTAAGGAGGTTAGATACCAATTTGTATCACCAGATACCAATTGGAATCAAGTTATAGCACGATGGAAGAAAGAAGAGATAGTTTTCCTAAAGTCCTATAGCCTTAGCCTCTCGAAGAAAAGTACAGACATCTCCGCGTTGTTCCATAATACTCTACTAGACCTATTTTGGTACGATAAGATCAACGAACCTAGGGATTTGATACCATCTTTTTCACAACCCACTCCATCGTGAGTGGCACCCATCCAACCCCTGGATGAGCGAACCAGTAGAGTTCAACCCTTAGCCTAGACTAACAGCCTAAAACCAGCAACAGGAAATAAACTACCAATTCAAATAAGCAAAAGTAATTTCATTAAAATAAAAATGCGGAAATCCCCCCTAGAATCAGAAAGTTATCGTGCCCAAAACATCTACCAAAAATAGAGTACGGGGATGCAACCCTAAAGACAATAATGAAATAGTCTAAGCCTGAAATAATTGGGCTACAACTCAATGGATAGAAATCAAGGCAGCTTGGTCGAATAGCTCACCCTTGATATCACGAACAATCAAGCCTACAAATGAGGTCGTGCGTCAACCGCCGGAAGAATTCCTGTACTCACAAAAGACAAGCAAAAAGACAAGCAAGTGCAGTATCAGTACACAACCACCACGTACTGGTAGAATCAATACAATGAATGAGTAGTATGAAAATCAAGTACAAGTACAAGAACACATAATCCAGTTACCAATCAATTTTAGACCGCAATTCTCCTCCTAACTTGTCTCTACATACAAACCACTTTTATACGAAAGTCAACACAAACAACCACCTCTTATCTATATAGCCTGGACCCACCCTTGGATCCCCTCTAGTCAACACCTAAGTGTTAACAAGCAAACCCAGTCTACACCAAGACCAACTCTAAAATCGGATACAACAATAACCCGGCCTCTCAAGGACCATAAGCAAATATCACGTTTCAACAACACAGCCCAGTCCACTCATGGAACCAACAATAAGTGCACAATGTAATAATATCAATGTGACAATGCAGTAAAATAAACATGTACCAGGCGTGGTACCCGAGCCAACCGTTAGTATATCTCGTACCAGGCGTGGTACCCGACCCAACCGTTAGTATATTCCGTACCAGGCGTGGTACTCGAGCCAACCAAATGTCAAATAATCCACAGTCTTAACAATGATCAATCAACTTGTAAACGAAGAAGCACAACACACAGTTCAATTTACAAGACTGCTAAACAAGATTATTAGACATTCCTAAGCATTCCCTAAGCCATGCATCTCATACAAATACTTAGATATAAGTACTCAAACACACAAAGCATATAGAAACCAAACCATCACCTACCCCAAAATGATCCAAAGCTCTACAAAACTGGAGCTTTCCCCTTACCCGAAGTTCGTGCCGGTTCTTGGTCTAAAATAACACACAATAACTAATAATTAATCTTTATGGCCTAAATTACACCCAGATTACGTATAATCCTAAACTCCAGGCTACCCATGATCATTCCAACCTTTTTCCCGAGCTTTCCACCATTAATTCACCTAGTTCTACCATTTTTTATGGATAAAATTAGGAAATTAAGGTCACATGATCATAAAGTAGTAAATTTAGCAACACCCAAGAACTTCTACACATAGAATACCCTTTTTTCCCCGGATTCTATCCTCCCTAAGTCATTCCAAACCTTTCCCCAAGTCCACTCCTAGCAATTCTACCAAATAGGAACAGTATTACGGAGTTCGGGGAGTAGAAACCTTACCTTAGGGAAGAAAAATGATGAAGAATGGAGGAAAAACGCCTGAAATTGCCCTAGCCCTTCTCCCAAACAAACTTGTGAAAACTGAATATTTTTAGGGAAGTTTCTGCATTAAATCTCATCATGCTCTGGTATAGCAGTACCGCCATAGCGGAATCATCCGCTATGGCGGAGGCTGATCGACGTTGACTTTCGCTGTAGCGGTAATTTCTCTACTACAATGGAGGTTGCTATGGCGGAGTGTCAACTGCTATAGCGGTTGACATGGGAGAAAAAGTCGTAAAATCTCCAAAACTAGTCCATCTTATAAACACACTTATTTTCCCGACGTTCTGAAATAACCTCTTCACGTCAACCTCGATTCCGGGAGTTCTACTTACCCGAATTTGATTCTGAAAAGTCCCCCAGACTCTTTTATGTCTTGGATACATGGAAAACTAGATCAAATCAAGACATATAACCCAATCCTCACCCAAATTTCCCTAGATTATTGCTTGCTCCAAATCTGGTCGAGGCTAGCCTAGCCCAAAAGTTCAAACTCCCAAACCTGGAGTTTTCTAACTCTAAAACATGGCACAAATGGATTACCTGTAAAGACGGACCCGGTCGTTACATGCCCCCATAGAAAAATCACTAGCGTCCACATGAGTTCAAATTGTAGATTCCAGTCAGGTGTCAACATTATAGAGGCATTAGTGAGCTTCTCATTGACCAAGTTGAAAGCCCGCAAACAATTATCTGTAAACACAAACTCGATCTCTTTTTGGAGAAATGTTCTCAGCGGTTTTGAGATGCTAGAGAAATTTTTGATGAACCTCCTTTAAAAAACTACATGCCCCAGAAAACTTCTTATGTTTTTCACCGATGTAGGTGGCGGAAATTTGGATATTATGTCCACTTTTTCTTTATCTACCTCAATTCCATTGGCTGACACCTTGTGCCCCAACACTATTCCATCTCTCACCATAAAGTGGAATTTTTCCCAGTTCAAAACCAGGTGAGTCTCTACACAATGTTTCAACACTACTTCAAGATTATTTAGACAACTGTCAAAATCTTCACCAAATAGAGTGAAGTTATCCATGAAAACCTCCAAACACTTACCATGCATTTCAGAAAAAATGGACATCATGCATCTTTAAAATGTGGCTGGTGCATTGCATAAACCAAACGGCATTCTTCTATAAGAAAATATTCTTGAAAGACATGTAAAAGTGGTTTTTTACATGTCTTCAAGTGCAATGGGTATTTGGTTGAACCCTGAGTACCCATCAAGAAAGCAATTGAACCCTTGGCCAGCCACCTTCTCAAGCATCTGATCAATAAAAGGGAGTGGAAAGTGGTCTTTTTGAGTTGCATCATTCAACCTTCTGTAGTCTATACACATCCTTTATCCCGTTACTGTTCTTGTAAGGATCAATTCATATTTGTCATTTTTTACCACAGTCATCCCGCCTTTCTTTGGTACCACAAGAATTAGACTAATCCAAGTACTGTTAGAAATAGGGAAGATGATCCCTGCATCTAGAAGCTTTAGAACTTATTTCTGTACAGCTTCTTATAACCTTTCATTCAGCTTACGTTGAGGTTGAGGTTACACAACTGGTTTGCTATTCTCCTCCAACAGAATGTTATGCATGCACAAAGCAGGACTGATTCCCTGAATGTCTGCTATCATCCACCCAATAGCACTCTTGTACTTTTTCAAAACATAGATAAACCTCCTCTCCTGTTCATCTGTAAGATACACTGAAATAATAACAGGAAAATTTTCATGTTCTAAAAATACATACTTCAGGTGTGTGGGTAACACTTTTAGCTCTGGACTCGACTTTTGTGCCTCTTTTGGCTTTTCCTCTTCATAGACATCTATCGCGTCTGATTCAAAGGCCTCCGCTTATTCTCTAATATGTGGATCTTCATCATCAGTGGTGATGGATTGAGTTATACATCTTTCCAATGATTCCTTTACCAACTTATCATTTTTGTACTCCTCGGCTAGGTCACTTAAGATGTCTACCTTGAAATAGGAGTACACATTTTCCTCATCTCTTGGAAACTTAATCATCTTCTTCATGTTGAAAACCACATTTTCTTCACCAACCCTGAGCATCAGTTGCCCTTCATAAACATCAAGAATTTCTCTTCCAGTAGCTAAGAATGGTCTCTCGAGAATTAGGTGGACCTCTTTATTTGCTTCAATATCTACCATAATGAAATCTACCGAGAACATAAATTTATCGACCCAAACCAA
Source organism: Jaltomata sinuosa (assembly GCA_003996215.1). NCBI lineage: Eukaryota > Viridiplantae > Streptophyta > Magnoliopsida > Solanales > Solanaceae > Jaltomata > Jaltomata sinuosa. The sequence continues at coordinate 28,512 of QJPP01001073.1, forward strand.
AACATCTCCTAAAATACCTTTGGGAATTATGGTGGATTGATTAGCTAACTGCAGAGATACAGGAATTGCCTTTATTACCCCAATCTCTCTCTTAATTTTCTTGAAAATTAACAATGGAATGAGATTTATTGAAGCACCAGAGTCACACAATGATCTCTCAATTCGAACACTGCCACCACACTCATGAGGCATCTTGTTCTAAAGAGTAGCACTGGCTGAGCGTTCAGCTTCACAATCGATGTTTCTTCTAATTTTCTCTTGCTCAAAAGAACCTCCTTCAAGAACTTCGCATATGCAGGCATCTGAGTGATAACTTTGGTGAAAGGAATATTCACATGAAGTTTCTTTAGCATTTCTAAGAACTTGCCAAAACATTTATCAAGCTTCTCTCTTCATCTTTTGAGGAAAGTGTAATGCAGGCATGTGCTTTGAATCCCCTTCCATTTTTGATTTCTCCTTTGCTTCTTGACTTTCACTCGACTCCTCTTCAGTTGTCGGATTTGCTTGAGCTGAGGATCTTTCACTAGCTTTTCCCTTATTGACATCTTCCAATACCTTTCCACTTCGTAGGGACACCACTTTTAGTTCATTTTGATTCCTCTTTATATCACTTGGAAGAGTTCCCAGAAGTCTCTCAGAAATCTGATTTGCAATCTGCCCTACCTGTTTCTCCAGATTTCCTATAGAAGCACCTTGAGTCTCAAACTTTTCATCAACCTTGGTGATAAAGTTTTTCATCAAGTCTTCCCAACTTGATTGACTTCCTTATTTCCCTTGTTGGTTTTGCTGAGGCTGATTCTACCACTGCTGATTCTGTTACCCTTGAGATGTTTGCCCCTGGCCTCTCAGATTGTTATGCTACCAAGAATTCAGACTACCTACTGGTGAACTCCATGAAAACCCAGGATGTCTCTGACCCATTGGATTGAAGTTATTCCCCCTGTTATAATTTCCTACTACATTCACTTCTTTCTCAATCATTGGACTTTGTTGGCATTCATGTGTTGGGTGTTCACCTTCGCATGAATCATAGAGTATTGGTTGTACCATCCGCATTTGTTATAGTCAATAGTTTCACATCCTTAGCAATGGATGTGATCTGAGCCTGTAGCATAGTGTATGCATCAATCTGGTACACCCTAGCGATTATCTTCCTCTCTGAAGTATCTGAAACCCATTGATTAGCATCCTCTACCAGCTCATTCAGAATGTTTATAGCTTCCTAGTATGTATTCCACATGATAGGACCTCCCACAACATTATTCAGTGTCCTTATATAGGTTGTCGACAATCCTTCTCAAAAATTAGTCAACTAAATCCACTACTCTATCCCATTATGCGGACACCTTATTATTAACTCCTAGAATCTCTCCCATGCTTCAAAGATGGTTTCTGTTTCAAGTTGTGAGAGTTGTTGATTTCCTTTCTCATTCTAGCCATTCTTGCAGGAGAAAAATACCTGTCAAGAAATTTGTGGTCATCTCCACCTAAGTACGAATTGATCCTGCTGGAAAACTTCTCAACCATGTCTTAGCATCATCTTTCAAATAAAAGGGGAATGCCCTTAGATATATTCCATCTTCAAATGCCCCATTGTACTGGAAAGTATTTATAATCTTATGGAAGTCCATCAGGTGGCTATTTGGATCTTCGTTCTGTTTTTCTCTAAAAACACAGTTGTTCTGGATTTCTTGGAGGACACTATGCTTTAACTCAAAGTTATTGGCTGCAATGGGCGGGCATCTCACACTTGACTACATCCCATAATAATTTGGCCTCCTGTAGTCACCCAGCAATCTTCCTGCCCTGCTATTATTCTGGTCTACTTGATCTTCTACATCAGTGGGGCTGCAATTGTTCATATGATTAATGACCCCTTGATCATTGATATTCTCGATATTATCCACACCAGGAGGGCGGATATTAAGGTCATTAAGTGTAACATGATCTTCCATTGTGTTAAGGCCTTAGGACTGCCCTGAAACCTCTCTGCAAGTTCTCTTTTTAGCAAACATAAGGTCTTTTCTAGTTCTGGATTGTTCTCGACTATTTCCAAAGAAGATGATCGTGTCATACACTAGAATTAGAGATAGTACATGTCGCCTGCAATACAAAGGGACTTGAACTATTTAGAAAAAAGAACTAAAGTAAAACTTGAATTAATATACAAGAATTTACTGAAAATTACTTGTTGCCAATCCTCGACAACAATGCCAAAATTTGACAAGCATAAAACACAGTGTAAATTAAGCGCTTCGCTAGTCAAAGATAGTATAGTTTTAAATCGTCTCCACAGGGATTGGTTAGAGTAATGTCTCAATATAATCTTGTGTTTTATTATTCGGGAATTCAAACTTGATGTTGATGTGGTGAAACCACGAGTATAGAAATAGAAAACTAAATGGGTTTATGCAACACAAGTTACTAACTTCCTTGCAAATGGAGAAATAAGGGAATTTAGTGATCCACGTATATGCTCTCTATAACTAGAACATTCCTTCTCACTCTTCCTTCAACCCTGAGTTATAATCAATTCTTACTAATTCAATCCTTACTTATTATGCCCTAGAAGAATGAGATTTTCCTTCGAATAATCTATTCATCTTTGACACAATAGTACAAGAACCGTGAAGGTTAGCCTCTATATTGTCACAACAGTCTAAAGAAAACTTTTTTCAACTATTCTCTTTGAACAATTCTCACACTAAATCAACAAGGTTCCTTTGATTACTTAAGAGAAATAAGATAGAAAGTTCACCTCAAAACATGTGAATTAAAACATAGAGCAATCCTTCTTCTGAATAGAAAGTTAACATGGAAAAATCCACATCTAGAATAAACTATGATAATATTTGGCTATTGAATGAGAAGTTCACACTAGTTACTGATTACATATAGTTTACGCCAAAATCCCTATATAACGTCTACTCCATAGAGGAGAGAAGGTTCACAAAAAGAAAGAATAAGCAAGAAGATATTACAATCAAACTCTCCATCCCAACTTTCATTTTGGATTTTTGAGTTCTCTTTTATTCCATTTTTCTTCGCTCCTCTCCTTTTACTTGCCCAAAAACTCGATGCCCTAATTGGAGGAATGTTTTTACTTATATAGCATAGGAGTTCTCTTGCGAAATTCCAACATTGCTCTTCGAAAAGCTATTCCCAGCTTGCCTGCTGTGCTGGCACGAAATTGGGGTCACAGGCATGTAGGTAGACGTACAGGCTGCCAGCCTTGCTACAACTCACTGCCTTTCTGCGCACTGGCAGCTTTAGGCTACGCGGTCATGCAGCTCTTTCTCTCCCTTTTTGGTGCCTTTTTCATGCTTTTGAGATACATAGCTCTTCTGTTGGACCCAAACTTCACCTGAACATATCTAACAAAGAAATTAGCAATACCTGCATAATATGAGGCAAAACTACATCAAAATCATATCAAATAGAACAAGTAAAACCAAGGCTTTTACTCCCATCACATAGGTACATGACATTGTTGATCTCCAGCAGCTTCTGCTCTTCGTTTCAATGGTGGAAGTTATGTCTTCTTTTTGTACTTGTATTTTCTCCTATAGAGCTCTTGTACCTATTTAGACTAGTTTCTAGGGAGGGTTGTATTCAAATTAGAAAGGTTTTTTGTATTAAAATGTTGTAATGTTTCTTTTTCAATATTAAAAAGGGTTATTATCTCATGTTTTACTCTTAAGTTTTGTATTTACCTAATGAATCGGGTGGTAAGAGTTCTCCTATCTAGGTGCTTAAAATAGGTGCCTGCATGGCCTGGTAATTGAGTCGTGACAAATGGTATCAGAGCCTAGGTTACCGGTTTCCCAGTACAAGAGCAAAATGTCAAATAGAGTCCTGCGGATTGGTATGTTGATGTCCACATCTAATCTTTGGGAATCTATGAGGTATTCTAGGAAATTATCTCCCTTCTTCATTTCTTTCGTGCAGATTGTCACTTGCTTGTATAGGTTGAGTCCAATTGGTATCTCTCGATTCTAATTACTATCTCAGTGAAGTAAAGGATGTCATTTAACTTTGGTTGAAATGACAAGGGCAAGAGAAGCTAGAAGCGGGAAGGTTCCAATTGGTATCTGGCCTTAGAGGTTGTGGTAAATCATGGATGATTGACTAAAAATCATCCATGGGGCAAATGAAGAGTAGTAGATGTGGCTTAAATTATGCTGAAACTTGAAGCTTGAAATTATGTGTGTTGCATACTTGTATGACTGCAATGGTTGGTGTGTACTGACCAGGTTCGTCATTACGGGTAAACCATTCATGCCAAGTTTTAGGTTAGAAAACTTTCGGGTTTGGGAGTTGAAAATTCTGGGCTAGGCTAGTCTCGATCGGTTTTGGAGTGACGTAGGGTCTAGGGCAATTCGGGTAAGGATTGGGTTAGATAACTTGGTTCGAGCTAGTTTCCCTTGTAGCTAATACATAGAGGTGTCTGGGGGACTTTTCAGAATCAAATTCGGGTAAGTAGAGCTCCCGAAATTGAGGTTGACGTGAAGGGGTTATTCCGGAATGTCAAAAAAATAAGTGTGTTACAAAATGGACACTTTTGGGGGACTTAGAGACTTTCTGACCTGTTTAAATTCCATAGCGGTTTACACACCGCTGTAGCGACCTCCGCTATAGCAGAGAAATTACCGCTATAGTGGAAGTCAACGCGGGTCAGCACTGCTATAGCGATAGCGTCCGCTATGGCAGTACCGCTATAGCAGACCAGGGACTTCTATAGTGGAGTGACGTGACCAGAAAACCCAAAAAATGAGTTTTTTATTTCACTATCTTCTCTTCATCCCCAAAAATAGACGATAGTTATTCCAAAAACCCTCCTAGGCTGCTCCAAGGCTTGGTAGCCATGGGGAGGAGGAATTCCGGTAAAAAGGATGCGAAACCACGAATTCAGGCCTGCAGGACCACCAAGAACGCCTCCACGAAGCCAGAAAATACACGGTTGCAGCTGCTTGGTGTCCAGGTAGGCTAGGTTTTCATTGAGTAGATAGACCTGCTTACATTCTGTACTTATTGTATAGTGGGAAAGGAGAATCCATGGTTAGGCCTCCGGACACAGAGTCTGGTGGATTCGGTGTTGGTTATGTATGTGCTAGGAATTGGTTGGATTGAATTATGGGTTATTGATAATTGTTTGGGGTTGTTTATGTTTTCTTGGTATGATATAATGATAGGGCTCAGGGATTGGAATGTCGGGAAGGTTCGGGGAACCGATAATTGCAAGGATAACTAAATGGGTATGGAAGTGAAACCCCTAGGTGAGGTTTCGGGAATACGAAGGGAATGATAAATAGTGTTGATTTTGCTAAGGGCTAAGAGTGGTAATTCACATTGTTATTATTTATGTAAGTTCTGAAATCAATGTGGTTGTTAACTTATGCTAAAAAGGGAACCATTTATTATTCGTAAATAAAGGGTGAGTATGTTTGGCCTCCAAACGGAGGTTGAGGCTAAGTTATATACCCGGGAAAGAGGGTAGGTGATGGCTTACGATTCTTGTGAATGTTGAATATTTTTATACTCTTATCTAAGTGTTTGTATGAATTACATTGCTTAGAGGAATTGTTTAGAATGTCTAAGGGTCTTGTTTTACAGTCTATGTTTATTTTACTGCATCATTGCATTGATATTGCTATATTGCATTGACTGTTATTGGTTTCGTGAGTGGACCGGGATGTTTTATTAAAAATGTGATATTTGTTGGTGGTCATTGAGTGAGCGGGAATCCTATTATATCTATTGATTTTGGTCTTGGTGTAGGTCGGGTTGCTATATTATATTATTAGTTTGGTCTTGGTGTAGGTTGGGTCGTTATAGCAATTTGTGAGTTTGGTCTTGGTGTAGGCCTGGTCGTTATAGCATATTGTGAGTTTGGTCTTGGTGTAGGCCGGGTTGCTATATTATGTTATTAGTTTGGTCTTTGTGTAGGCCGAGTTGTTATAGCATATTGTGAGTTTGGTCTTGGTATAAGCTGGGTTGTTATATTATGTTATTAGTTTGGTCTTGGTGTAGGCCAGGTTGCTATATTATGTTATTAGTTGGTCTTGGTGTAGACCGGGTTATTATGTTGGTTATTAGTGGGTCTTGGTGTATACCGGGTTTGTCATGTTAACACTAGATGTGTGAGGGGATCCGGGTGGGTCCGGACTATTTAAAAGAGGTTATGTGCTCATAAATTAATGTCATTAAGTGTAATAATGGCAGGTCATGAATTATCATGGTTAATAAGCTAAGGGTGGGTCTTGGTGTAGACCGGGATAGTCTGTTGAACACTTAGGTGTGGATGGAGGACCCTTGGAGGGTCACGATTATGTGATCCAAGAAGGGATTTGGATGTAGCTCTATGGTGGTCATTGAAGGTGTCAATGGTTGTTAGGTGAATTGCATGGGGTTGGTAAATATAGAGGAAGACTGAGAGTCTGGGTGTGGTTATTGGCTAATATAACCAGGTGTAAAGTTGTCCTAGAGGTCCGAGAAAGTCTGGAAAATGGTAGGTAATACTTGGTTATAAGTAGTTTGGTTGGGCAGTGGGCCGGGTTTAATCTGGTATTTAGTCAAGGTAGTTGACTGGGTAAAGGTTAAAGGTGACTTGGAAAGTCTATGTGTCAAGGTGACTTGGGAAGTCTAGGTGACAAGGTGACTTAGGAAGTCTAGGTGACAAGGCGACCTTAAGAAGTCTAGTTATGAGTGAGACTTGGGAAGTCCTAGATGTCAGGGTCAAGGCTAAAGGTGAAAGAGGGAGCTATAATGTTTATTTCATGTTTTTCCCTATTTTTCCTATATGATGGTACATGTGGATTTGGGTCGACCGATGATGCCTACTAGTATGTGTGGTTGTACTGACTCTAATCTTGCTATACCTTTTTGGTATAGTCTGGTTACAGGGTTGGTGATGTTTCATAGGTTCACGTCGATGAGGATCTCCAGCAGCTTCTGTCCTTTGACTCCATGATGAAAGTTGTGTCTTTTCTTTCTTGTATAAATCTTGTAGTAGCTCTTGTACCTGCTTAGACTGGGTCCTAAGGAGGGTGTTTTAAAGGTTGTAAAGGTTTTTTGCAAATTCTTTAAGTCGTCTATTTTATGAACTTTTTCTGTAAGAGAATTTCTCATGTATAAAAATGGACTGATTAATGGTTTACTTTAATTTCCGCAAGTTACCTATTAGACGGGTGGTGAGTGTTCGTCTATCTAGGTGGTTAGAGTAGGCGCCTACATGGCCTGGTAGGTTGGGTCATGACAGATGGTTTCAGAGCCTAGGTTACCGGTCTCCCAGTACAAGAGCAAAGTCGAATAGAGTCCTACGGATTGGTGTGTTGACATCCACGTCTAATCTTTGTGGAGCTATAAGGCATTCTAGGAAACATATCCCTTCTTTCATTCCTTTTCGTGCGGTTTTGTTACTTGCTTGTATGGGTTGAGTCCAATTGGTATCTCTCAATTCCAATTGGTATCTCAACAAGGTAAAGGATGTCATTGGACTCCGGGTACGGCAAACAAGCAAGAAAGATTCGAACCGGGAAGGTTCCAATTAGTATCTGGCCGGGGAGGCTATGTAAAGGTATGGATGGATTGGCTAATGGTCATCCATGAGGTGAATAAAAAGCAATGAAACTTATTTGATTGACTGTTTAAGCTTGAGACTTGAGATTGTGCTTATGTGTATTGATGTTGTTTGAATGACTGCCAACGTGTATTGTGCAATTATTTGATTTGTTGTGAATGTTTTTTTCCGGGAGGAGCCATAACTTGAATTGGTATGCTTTGGTTGGTAATTACTTTTTACGTGTACTTAAAATTGGTCAGTAAAGTGGTGTTATATTTCGGAAACGGGCTTGCCATTGGTAAAAATGGTAAGGGGACAAGGCTTACAACTGTAGGGAATTTCCAGTTTCAGTATAGTCGGGATTGGTTAGGAACCATGGGGGGGAAAGGGCTATCATTGCTTGATGGCAGGAACGGTGTTAAGAAAATTTTGTGGTAACTCATGATTGTAACTTAAGGAAAATTTATCTCCAGCTTTGAAAACTGTGATTGTTTTAAATAATAAATTACGATATGCCTTAATTGGAGTTGTTTGCATTACATTCGGGTATAGGCTTACCATTTATATATATGGTAAGGGGAAAAAAGGGATTGTGGACTGTAGGTAAGCTCCGGTTTCAGGACAGTCGGGACTTGGTTGGGAACCAAGGGAACAAGGGAGTCATTAGTATGTAATGGAGGGAAGATATTGTCGGGAAGCAAATGTTGTTGTGATTTCCTTGTATTTCATAATGTGTCATATTGATTTGTGATGCGATAATGCCGGGAATGGTCTTGTGGGTGGTTTAAGACCATGACGGGACTTATAGGTTTAGACAGTGATAACTGGGAAGGGGGATGAGTGCATTTAGCTGGAAATAAAAATTTCATGTATTGTTACCTTTGGGACTGCTATATCGGAAGCCAACCGCTATAGTGGAGTGACCACCGCTATAGCGGAATGGGTGAGAGGCAGGAGCCTCACCATGTTTTCCCCTATTCTAATTCATTCCCGAGGGCAATTTAAAAGCAAGTGTTAAGATGTGAATTGCTTTGTAAAATAGGGGAAACCAATGATTTAGCTAATATAGTACGCGTATAAGGGAATTTGTCAGAAATTTAGCATCCAGACGCGAAGAAAAGAAAGGGGTAGACATGCTAGCTCGGGGTATTGATAAGATTGTGATTGACCATTGGTGGGTATAGTCACTCATGTAGAATTTGACAATATGACCCGTAATTAACTGAGTAGTGTTGGACACTACTCATAGGCGATGTTATGAGGGTGATTATTGACTGGTTTATTGTTGAAAATCCTTAGTGGTAGGGTCAATCGAAGGAGTGGGGTTATTAAAATGGATTCTTTAGCATTATTGTCTCTCTTCTTAACCATGATAATACCTAGTGTTACTGCTCTTTGAGAGGTAGGGGTGTACCATTTTTAGCCTCCGCTAGGGTGTAAGTGCCTAGATAGAGTTCCCCCCTAAGGTGAGAGTTGACAAAATCTCAGGCTAGGATGGGTTCCAATGGAATTTTTATTGTTGTGTGGTTTAGAGGCACGTGGTGTCTCGGGGTATAGTGTTGATAGGAATAAGGTGATAGGATGATAAGTGAGGGGCATAGTACCCCGTAGAAAGCTTTCGGAATGGAGTTCAGGTTAGTAGAACTCCGAGTATAGCGGAAAAGGGGTCGCCATAGTGGGATCTGGTTCCCTTGTCATGGAAATTGTTTTGGGTCATTCGTTGAGTTTCTTTTGCTCTAGTGTTTTGATGAGGCCCCGAATTTCTTAAGCACTCAGGGAGGCATAATCTAGTTGCCTTGTGCAGCTCGAAGGAAGAAATTCCTTGATAGAGCGAAAGTGAGTTAAATTTTGGCTGAGGTGGGTATACCAAGGGATTGGGAGGTTTTCGGTGGTTTGCGTAAGGTTATATTTACGTTGTCATGGTGGAGCATTAAGATTGAGGGATGGACTTGTTCTTTCCCTCCGCTGTAGAGATCGTTCGGGGATGAACGATGGGTAAATTGGTATCTGTTGTAACGACTAGGTTCGTCGTTACGGGTAAACCATTCGTGCCAACTTTTGGGTTAGAAAACTTTTGGGTTTGGGAGTTGAAAGTGTTGCGCTAGGCTAGTCTCGATTGGTTTTGGAGCAAGTTAGGGTCTAGGGAAATCCGAGTAAGAATTGCATTAGATGTCTTGGTTCAACCTAGTTTTCCTTGTAGCTAAGACATAGAGGAGTTTGGGGGAATTTTTGAGATCGAATTCGGGTAAGTAGAGCTCCCGAAATTGAGGTTGACGTGAAGGGGTTATTCTGGAACGTCAGAAAAATAAGTGTGTTGTAAAATGGACCCTTTTAGGGGACTTTACGACTTTCTGTCCTGTGTCAACTGCCACTATAGTGACCTCCACTATAACAAAGAAATTACCACTATAGCGAAAGTCAATGCGGGTCAGCACCGCTATAGCGGTACGGTCCTCTACGGTGGTACTGCTATAATGGAGAGGGGACCGCTATAGCAGAGCGACGTGACCAGAAAACCCAGAAAATGGGTTTTTTATTTCATTCTCTTCTCTTCAGCCCAAAAAATAGATGAGAGCTATTCCCAAAACCCTCCTAGGCTGCTCCTAGGCTTGGGAGCCATGGGGTGGAAGAATTCTGGTAAAACGAACGTGAAACCACGGATTCGGGACTACAGGACCGCCAAGAACACCTCCACGGAGCCAGAAAATGCACGATTGCAGCTGCTTGGTGTCCAGGTAGACTAGGTTTTCATTGAGTAGATAGACCTGCTTACATTCTGTACTTATTGTATAGTGGGAAAGGAGAATCCATGATTAGGCCTCTGTGCATGGAGTCTGGTGGATTCGGTGTTGGTTATGTATTTGCTAGGAATTGTTTGGATTGAATTATGGGTTATTGATAATTGTTTGGGGCTGTTTATGTTTTCTTGGTATGATAAGATGATAGGGCTCAGGCATTGGAACGTCGGGAAGGTTCGGGGAACCGGGAATTGCAAGAATAACTAAATGGGTATGGAAATGGGAAACTCCTAGGTGAGGTTTCGGGAATACGAAGGGCATGATAAGTAGTGTTGATTTTACTAAGGGCTAAGGAGTGGTAATTCACATTGTTATTATTTATGTAAGTTCTGAAATCAATGTGGTTGTTAACTTATACTAAAAAGGGAACCGTTCATTATTCGTAAATAAAGGGTGAGTGTGTTTGGCCTCCAGACGGAGGTCGAGGCTAAGTTATATACCCGGGAAAGAGGGTAGGTGATGGCTTATGATTCCTATGAATGTTGTATATTTTTTTACTCTTATCTAAGTGTTTGTATGAATTACATTGCTTAGAGGAATTGTTTAGAATGTCTAAGGGTCCTATTTTACAGTTTGTGGATTGAAAGGTGTGTTGCTTGTTGGTTTTACAAGTTGTTTGTACATTATTTGACTGTGGATTAATTGACATTCGGTTGGCTCAGGTACCACACCTGGTACTGGATATTACTAATGGTTGGCTCGGGTACCACGCCTGGTACAGGATATTACTAACGGTTAGCTCAGGTACCATACCTGGTATGGGTATAACAAATGATTGGCTCGGGTACCACGCCTGGTATGGGATATTACTAACAGTTGGCTCGGGTACCACGCCTTGTACGAATTTATTTTACTACATCATTGCATTGATATTATTGTATTGCATTAACTGTTATTGGTTTCGTGAGTGGACCAGGCTGTTTTATTGAAAATGTGATATTTGTTGGTGGTCTTTGAGTGACCGGGAATCCTGTTGTATCTATTGTGTTTGGTCTTGGTGTAGGCTGGGTTGCTATATTATGTTATTAGTTTGGTCTTGGTGTAGGTCGGGTCGTTATAGCATATTATGAGTTTGGTCTTGGTGTAGGCCAGGTCGTTATAGCATATTGTGAGTTTGGTCTTGGTGTAGGCCGGGTTGCTATATTATGTAATTATTTTGGTCTTGGTGTAGGTCGGGTTCTTATAGCATATTGTGAGTTTGGTCTTGGTGTAGTCCGGGTTGCTATATTATGTTATTAGTTTGGTCTTAGTGTAGGCCGGTTTGCTATATTATGTTATTAGTTGGTCTTGGTGTAGACCAGGTTATTATGTTTGTTATTAGTGGGTCTTGGTGTAGACCGAGTTTGTCATGTTAACATTAGATGTGTGAGGGGATCCGGGTGGGTCTGGACTATTTAAAAGAGGTTATGTGCTCATAAATTAATGTCATTAAGTGTAATAATGGCAGGTTATGAATTATCATGGGTAATAAGCTAAGGGTGGGTCTTGGTGTAGACCGGGGTAGTCTGTTGAACACTTAGGTATGGATGGAGGACCCTTGGAGGGTCCGGGTTATGTGATCCAAGAAGGGATTTGGATGTAGATCTATGGTGGTCACTGAAGGTGTCAATGGTTGTTAGGTGAATTGCATGGGGTTGGTAAATATAGAGGACGACTGAGAGTCTGGGTGTGGTTATTGGTTAATAAAACCAGGCGGTAAAGTTGTCCTAGAGGTCCGGGAAAGTCCAAAAAATGGTAGGTAATACTTGGGTATAAGTGGTTTGGTTGGGCAGTGGGCCGGGTTTAATCTGGTATTTAGTCAAGGTAGTTTACTGGGGTAAAGGTTAAAGGTGACTTGGGAAGTCTACGTGTCAAGGTGAATTGAGAAGTCTAGGTGACAAGGTGACTTGGGAAGTCTAGGTGACAAGGAGACCTTGAGAAATCTAGTTATGAGTGAGACTTGGGAAGTCCTAGATGTCAGGGTCAAGGCTAAATGTGAAGGAGGGAGCTATAATGTTTATTTCATGTTTTTCCCTATTTTTCCTATATGATGGTACATGTGGATTCGGGTCGACCGATGATACCTACCAGTACGTGTGGTTGTACTGACTCTACTCTTGCTATACCTTTTTGGTATAGTCTGGTTGCAGGGTTGGTGATGTTTCATAGGTTCAAGGCGATGAGGATCTCCAGCAGCTTCTGTCCTTCGACTCCATGATGGAAGTTGTGTCTTTTATTTCTTGTATAAATCTTGTAGAAGCTCTTGTACCTACTTAGACTAGGTCCTAGGGAGGGTGTTTTAAAGGTTGTAAAGGTTTTTCGCAAATTCTTTAAGTTGTCTATTTTATGAACTTTTTCTGTAAGAGAATTTCTCATGTATAAAAATGGACTGATTAATGGTTTACTTTAATTTCCGCAAGTTACCTGTTGGACGGGTGGTGGGGGTTCGTCTATCTAGGTGGTTAGAGTAGGAGCCCGCACGGCCTGGTAGGTTGGGTCATGACGTGGTGTGTAATTAATTGCCTTACTGTGAACATTTTTTTCCTGAGAGTGGTCATAACTTGATTGTTGCATGCATTATTTAGTGATAAAGTGCTATCTATCTTGAAATGAAATTTTGTATTACCTTCTGGATAAGGATTATCATTGTTTAAGATGGTAAGGGAACAAGACTTGTGATGGTGAGGAAACTCTGGGTTCAGGACAGTCGGGCTTGGTTGGGAATCATGGGAAGAAAGGGGGGTCATTCTTGTATGATAACAGGAATGTGTTGTTGTGAACAGTTTTTCCTTGTAATTTGTAATTGATTTGATGGTAAAGTAATGCTAAGTTTGGAATCATGTTATTCTTGGGATGGTCTTGGGGTTATGTTTAAGACCATGACATGTTTTCAGGGGTTAATGTTGATAATAGAAAAGGGGAATGAGGAAATTTTACAGAAAATGGTAAATTTAATGGGCTGCTGCTATTAAGGGTCGCCATAGCAGTGTGCAAGCCACTATAGTGGGAGGGGCAAGGCAGTATCCCTGTCCTATTTTCCCATGTTTGTTCCATTCCCAGGTTGTTTTAAATTGCTAGCTGAGCTACGAGCTATTGCATGAATTATAAAAAATTAGCTTCCGCGTGCGATAAAAAGGAAGGGTAGATATGGTAACTCGGGGCATAAGGGTTATTGGCTTGATGTGGGTGATATTGCCTGTTTGAGGTAACCTATTCATATTTGAACATCAGACCTTATTTGACGTGGTGGTTTTTACCCTTGATTAAGTAACTACTTGCATTGTAATAATAATGTGTAGTTAGTAAGGAAATCGAGAGATTATGGTGGGACCAAGTCTTCGGGTATTGGTAAAATTATGATTGTCCATTGGTAGGAATAGTCACTCATGCAGTATTTTGCAAAATGACCCGTAATTAGCTGAGTAGTGTTGGACGTTGCTCATAGGCTTATTTTTTAGTGTGATCACTGGCTGATAGTAGCTCTTGAAAAGGGTATATCAAAATTGTGGAGAATTTGAAATAAGTGGGCTTATTCATGGTTGATGATCCTTAGTAGTAGGGTCGGTTGAGGGAGTGGGGTTAGTAAATGGGCTCTTGATAATGATAATACCTAGTGTTACTGCTCATTGAGTGGTGGAGATGTGCTAATTATAGCATTGATTAGGGTGCAAGTGCCCAGGTAGAATTCTCTCTAGGATGAGAGCTGACGAAAATCTTAGGCTAGGACGGGTTCCAATGGAATTTCGGTGTTGTGTGATTTAGAGATACTTGGTGTCTCAGGGTATAGTATTGATGAGAGTAAGGCGATATCATGATATGCAAGGTTCATAGTATACCATAAAAGTTTTCATAATGGAGTTCGAATTAGTAGAACTCCGAGCATAGCATTTATCGTAAAGGGATTAGTCTGGAATGTCAAATCTGGGTTTATGTTGTGGAAATTAGCCAAAACTGAAACTGTTTGGAGTTACTGCCTCACCTATACCGTTATAGCGAGAGGCAGGGCGCTACCGCGATGCTACTATAGCAGGAAATTTCCCGCTATAGCGAGGTCGCTATAGCGGGACTGGGTTGCCACAATAGGTTTTGGGTTCCTCGTGGCATGGAAATTATGTTTTGGTCCATTTTGTTTGAATTTCTTCCTCTATAGTCTTTCGACGAGGCCCACTATTTCTTGGGCACTCGGGGAGGTGTACACTTATTGGTCTCGTGCAGCTTGAAGGAAGAGATTCCTTAACAGAGTGGGATAGAATTAAATTTTGGTTGAGTTTGGGTACACCAAGAATTTTGAAAGTTTCAGTAGTTCACATAAGGTTATATTTATGCTATCATGGTAGAGCGTAAGGTTCAAGGGGCTGGCTCATTCTTTTCCTTCTGCCATAGAGATCGTTCGGGGATAAACAATAGGTAAATTGATATCTGTTGTAATAACCTGTTCAGTCATTATTAAAAGGCACCTCTTTATGGGTGAGTTATTCGTGCAAAAAATAGATTAGAAAAACTTCTGGGTTGGGGAGCTGGAAATTTTGGACTAGGCTAGTCTCGTATGAATTCTGAGCGAGGTAAGGTTTAGGAAAATCCAGAAAAGGATTGGTTAAAATATTTAAGTTTGAGATAGATTTCCTATTATTTAAGATGTTAGAGAGTTTATAGGACTTTTCGAAAGTGAATTAGGGTGAGTAGAACTCATGATATCGAAGTTGATGTGAAAAGGGTTGGTTTGGAACGTCAAGATTTGAAGTATGTTGTAAAATATGCAATTTTGGGGAATTTCTCGAGGTTCTGTTCCATGTCAACTGCTATAGCGGTTGACACTGCACTATGACAATGATTGTTATAGCAGAGAAATTCCCACTATAGCGGAAGTCAAGGCAGTCAACCCCGCTATAGAGGGCGGCTACCGCTATGGCGGTGCCGCTATAGCGGGATTAGGCTACTATAGTGGGATGATGGGACCAGAAAACCTAAAAATAGGTTTTATAATTTTATTCTCTCCTCTTCAGTTCTAAACATGTGAGGGTTGCTCCAAAAACTCTCCTAGGCTGCTCCAAACCTGGAAAGCAAATGAGAGGAAGTATTTTCGCTCGAATGGGGTAAAACCCATGGATTGTAGGTTTACCTTCCATCATGATTCGCCTCTATGGAGCCAGAAGTTCTTGTTCATACTTCTGCAGCAGATGCTTGGCGTCCACGTAGGCTAGGTTTAAATGAGTAGTTGTAGACCCGTATTTTTTTTGCATACTATTGTGTAGAATGACTGGAGAATTCATGCTTAGGCCTTCGAGCACGGAGTCGGGAGAAATATTGTATTTGTCTGGATGGTTGATTGAATAGGGAATGATGGGTCGGGGTCATGAGTTTTCATTCTGGGTTTATTTATACTTGTTAACTTGTGTGTGATTCTAGATTCCAGGGAACTAGATTGTGGGTAGGTTCGAGGAACTGGAAATGTTATGAGGGAATAAGTTGCTATATCGTAGCGGGTTCCCAAGAATACTTCAATTAAGTGAAGTGGGATGAATAGGAAGGATTTGAAGTCCTTTATGATAATAAATGAATTCCCTAGGATGTGCTCACATTTCGGGAAGGGGGTTCGGAGTTGGGGTAAATGATTATATATGTTTAGAAGGTAAATCGTGAATTAGTCTTCGGAAAGGATTTCAATGTTGGGGGTTACGAACCCGATTGCTGGGTAGGTGATGGTTATTATTTTACCAATACAATTATGTGTTCATGTAACTGTGGCTTAGTATTGTACGCGCATTACATGCTTAGGGAATGGAATTGTAAATGTCTAATTATCCGGGTGTCAATTATGTGAAATGAACTTGGTTTTGTTGCTTATTGGTGTACAAGTGTGATTTTTTTTCATTAATTTTGTTGACTGTTGGATTGTGTGTGACATTCGGTTGGCTCGATACCACGCCTGGTACGGGATATATATACCACACCTGGTATGGGATACTTATCGGTTGGCTCGGGTACGATGCTTGGTACAAGTTCTATAATGGTTGGCTCTGGTACCACGTCTGGTATGGGTTTACTTGTTTTATATTACATATTGGTTTCTTGGGTGAACCAGGTTTATTTGTGATTGATTTTATTTACATGTTGGATTCCTTGAGTGAACCGAGTTTATCTGTGATTGATGTTCTTTACATGTTGGTTCCTTGAGTGAGCCGGGTCTATCTGTTATTGATGTTCTCTAGATGTTGGGTTCCTGAGAGGGTCGGGATTTATTATTACGTGACATATATATAGTGGACCTTGAGGGCTGGGTTGGTATGCTTAAGTGATAAGGTGGTTTCTTCTGTAAATCGGAGTCCTATGTTAAATGACATAGATGATGTCCTAGGGATCCTTGGGAGGTCTGGGTGGTTTTCAAGTTATGACATAATTATATGTGGTCTGGTTACTTGCATAGTTGGATTTGAGTTATAAGGTTGTTGAGTCCGGTTGTTGACTAGGGGTATTATTGATAGTGATATGGACTTGGTTATTTCATGTTGTCTGGTACTATTCTGTTAATGGCGTACACTTGAATTTCCTATTTTTGACAAGAGTGACAGACCGGCTAGCGGTGATGTCTGGGCTAGTTGGGCACAAGACTAGAGGTGTTGAGGTGTATTGCTTGATGGGTCCAAGATGGGTGAGCTTGGAGGAACTAAGGTCCCCAGGGAGTCAGGTTGACTGGTTTAGTGAAACAGCCTGAATCGGCAGAATATCAAGGGTAAGGAACCTTGAGGGGTTGAATACGCAGAAACTCACAGGTAGTCCATTATTGTGGGTTAAGGAATAAGGGTCAAGGTTGTTAACTTAAGATCTTAACTCGAGTCAAGGTGGTAAATCAAGGTTTGTAGGTTGATTTTCAACTAGCTAGCAGGGGTGGATAATAAACCTGATTGTTGAGACCGGAACAACTGAGGTGCTTATAGTGGTTGGTAAGATAGGTGACTTTTGGAAGTCCTAATGTTAAGGGTGACTTGGGAAGTCTTAGAGTTAGGTGTGACTTGGGAAGTCTGAGTGTTCAGTATGACTCGAGAAGTCCTAGGTGTCGTGGTGTAGAGTCTCCAAGTTATGGAGTTGGCAGCGGAGCGGGGTAGGAAGGCTTGGGGCAGAACGTACAGGTTGTACCGATAATAGTACTAAAGTAAATGTGGATTATGAAAGATTGGATCTCTTGTATCTTATTACATATTTTCTCTTCATTTCTTATATGATGGTATGCGGTGTATTTGGATCAACCGATGATGCCTACCAGTACGTGTTATTTGTACTGATACTACTCTTGCTATACCTTTTTAGGTATAGTCTGGTTGCAAGATCAGTAATGTTTCATAGGTACAGGACGTTGGTGATCTCCAGCAGCTTCTACTCTTCATTTCAATGGTGGAAGTTGTGTCTTCTTTTCGTACATGTATTTTCTCCTATAGAGCTCTTGTACATGTTTAGACTAGTTCTTAGGGAGAATTGTATTCAAGTTGAAAAGGTTTCTGTATTCAAATGTTGTAATGTTTCTTTTCCAATATTAAAAAGGGTTACTGTCTCATGTTTTACTCTTAATTTCCGTATTTATCTGATGAATTGAGTGGTAAGGGTTCTCCTATCTAGGTGCTTAGAATAGGTACCCGCACGGCCTGATAGTTGAGTCGTGACACTACACCAGTAAGGCTACATGTATAATGATAAGATAATTCTTTTGATTTTTCAGATAAAAAGATAATTGTTTTGATTTGAAGGACATGTGCTACTCTCATGCATCTTTTATTTTTATCTTTAATTTGCAAAGAGAAGGAGTATAAAATTGATATAGGCAGAGAAAGCGTATGTGATGGCTTTTACTTCTTTTTCATGAAGTCTTTTTGAAAACTTCACGAGGAATCTCTTTACGCCAATAAGGTCAGTTGTACAATGATAAGATAATTCTTTTGATTTTTAGATAGAAAGGTAATTGTTTTGATTTTAAGGTCACGTGCTATTTTTGTGCATCTTTATTTTTATTTATAATTTGCGAAGAGAAGGAATATGAAATTGATATAGGCAGAGAAAGCGTCAGTGATGGCTTTTACTTCTCTTTCATGAAGTCCTTTTGAAAACTTTATGAGGAATCTCTCTACGCCAATAAAACCACCTGTACAATGATAAGATAATTCTTTTGATTTTCAGATAAAAAGGTAATTATTTTAATTTTAAGGTCACATTCTATTCTCGTGCATCTTTTATTTTTATCTTTCATTTGCAAGGAGAAGGAGTATGAAATTGATATAGGCAGAAAAAGCCTCTGTGGTGGCTTTTCTTCTCTTTCATGAAGTCTTTTTGAACACTTCACGAGAAATCTCTTTACGCCAATAAAGTCACCTGTACAATGATAATATAAACAAAATAGAAGCATCATTGTGTGCACCTTACCTACATGGTGGAGTTTGATGTCTTATTACATCTTAAGCCAATACCTATAATTTACTTTCTTTTGAATGCAAATATATAACCCATGCCACACTGTTTTATACTCTTAAAACTATTAGTGAGATAATTCAAGTTTTACTGTATTTTATATCTTGGTCATGTTTTTCTGGTTAATGCTAAAGAAGGTTCATCAACTCATGGTGAATTATTGTATTATTGTACCCAACCATTATATGAAGGGTTTTTGTTTCTAAGATAACACTACTATGTTAATTACAAGTTCACACCTTCATTTTTTATTCTTTCTTTCCATTTTGGTCAATAACTATATATGGAACCTGAATTTGTAATTATTCAATATTGGTGTAAATCTTTGTTCCTAAATTCAGATAAATACTAGAAATTCTGAAGAGCGTGATTTGTTTTACATAAGCATTTTTAAAATTCAACTGCTTTTAAATAAATCAAAAGAGGACTGCAACTGCTTCCGTAGGCTAGTGTTGGAAATCAAGAATTATCTGATTCTCACTTTCACTCTCTCCTTCTTATTATTTGTTTCTTTCTCCTCTTCATTCATTATTAATTCATTTCTTTGAAATTATTTAGTTTGTATTTTGATTTTTTTTTCCAAGCAACTATTTGTAGCCAAGTAGCAAAAAGCACTAAAAAAATTTTGTTCACTAGCATTGTTCTTACAATCTGGAAGGAGGTCAGACAAGTTGATGGTGAAGGACAACATTAAATAGGACACTGGTTGGTTGAGTCAATTATATTTTGAACATAATTAATGCAGAATAGGATAAACTTCGATTTTAGAAATCTTCAACACTCAATTTTTTCTTTCGCTTACTATTTTGCACATCTCTTATTCTTCAATTTTGCTCTCGCACTTTTTTTTTAATCACTCACTTTTTAATTGCTTTATCTTTTCATGCACAATTCAAAATGGAAGGACCTAGATAGTGTAGGTACAATTTCACTTATTTTCTATAATTACTCTTTTTAAAATATTTCTAGACTTCTTTTAGAGGTCTTGTTTTAATTTTTTGAATATTTTTTATTCTATCTTATAAGATATTGAGTTGGTGATGACTTTTCAAAATTACTTGTTGATTATCTACTTCAACACATTCAAAAGGTGCTAATATTTGATAGGGCCATGGGAAAACATATTAACATCTATGGGTTCGATTAAATGATGGAGGCATTACTTGCTCCACAGCTCGGGCAGTTGTATTAGACAGCTCAAGGATTATTATTCTCTTTAATTATACAGTATTTCTCTATAAGGTTTATATATAAATTTTATTAGACAGACACTCCTAGAATTTAGATTAGAGTGTTCATAGCTGGTGAGATTCTCATTCAAAACTCCAAGAATCTATAGGCAGACCTAAGGGGATAGCTAGGATGAATCCTAAAACATCCATAGATATGCGACACTTATATTGTGAATCAAAGTAGATACAATTTTTTCTTTCTTAATTTGGATTTGGTAACAGTTATAGACCAGATTCATGTCAATATTGATTTCGGTAAGTTACATGCTTCTTGATTCACATTCTCATTTTTTATTCTTTCTTACCATTTTAGCCAATAACTATGGAACCAGATTTATAATTATTCAACATTCACGTAAATCAATTCTATACCTTTGTTCCTAAATTTATATAAATACTAGAAGTTCTAAAGAGTATGATTTGATTTTCATGAGTATTTTGAAAATTCAACTGCGTTTAAAGAAATCAAAAGCAAGGTTGCAACTACTTTCGTACGCCAGTGTTGAAAATAAAAAATTATCTGATTCTACTTTCACTCTCTCCTTCTTATTATTTGTTTCTTTCTCCCCTTTATTCACGAATAGAAGCAGCAGAAAATTAATAAAAGCACAGAAAGTGCAGAATTTTTAGAAGGAATCTTTCTACGCCAATAAAATCACTTGTACAATGATAAGATAATTCTTTTGATTTTAAGATCACTTTTATTTTTATCTTTAATTTGTAAAGAGAAGGAGTATGAAATTGATATAGGCAGAGAAAGCGTTTGTAGTGGTTTTTACTTCTCTTTCATAAAATCCTTTTGAAAACTTCACGGGGAATCTCTCTAGGCTAATAAGATCACATGTACAATGATAAGATAATTCTTTTGATTTTTAGATGAAATGGTGATTGTTTTGATTTTAAGGTCACGTGCTATTTTCGTGCATCTTTTATTTATTTTTTTATTTGCCAAGAGAATGAGTATGAAATTGATAAAGGCAGAGAAAGCGTCTGTGGTAGATTTTACTTCTCTTTCATGAAGTCCTTTTGAAAACTTCACGAGGAATCTCTCTACGCTAATAAGGCCACATGTACAATGATAAGATAATTCTTTTGATTTTCATATGGAAAGGCAATTGTTTTGATTTTAAAGTCACGTGCTATTCTCATGCATCTTTTATATTTATCTTTAATTTACAAAGAGAAGGAGTATGAAATTGATATAGGCATAGAAAGCGTCTCTGCTGGCTTTTACTTCTTTTTCATAAAGTCCTTATGATTATTAAGTGTTGTATGATGATAGAATCCATGAACTAGAGTGTCGGGAAGGTTCGAAGAATCAAGAATGCTTGGGTAATTAAATGACTAGTTAAAAAGGAGGTTTCGAAAATGATTTGATATAAAGAAAGTAGAATAACAAGAATGGTTGAAGTACCAAAGTTAGGGGATGTCTTCCCCATGTTGTCTCTGTCATAGGAGAAGTCCGAAATTGATGTAGCTATTTGTTATGTGTCAAAGGAGTGAACAGGAATTTAGTCTTCGGACGGGATTCAAGATTGGGTTTACACACCCGGAGTTGGGTGAAGGTGGATGTTGAAGGGCTGAAGTATTGTAGTTAATTGCATTTCCCTTGATTTCTTATATGATGGTATGGGATGGATTCGGATCGACCGATGATGCCTACCAATATGTGAATTTGTACTGATTCTACTCCTGCTATACCTTTTTGGGTATAGTCTGATTGCAGGGTCACCGAGATTTCATAGGTGTATGGGCGACGGTGATCTTCAGCAGCTTCTACTTTGTGTTTCCATGGTGGGAGCTATGTCTTCTTACATTTTTTTCCTATATTACTCCTGTAGTAGCTCTTGTACCTGTTTAGACTAGATCCTAGGGAGGGTTGTTCCAGTTATAAAATAGTTTACTGCATTCTTTTTGTAAAGAGTTTTCCCAAAATAAAAGGTTGTAAATGTTTACATATATTTTTATAAAAAGGGTTGTTGTTATAATTATACTTTGATTTCTGCAAATACATGTTGGATCGGATGGTAAGAGTTCGCCTATCTAGGTGCTTAGAGTAGGTGCCTGCACGACCAGGTAGTTGGGTCACGACAGATGGTATCAAAGCCTAGGTTACCAGTCTCCCAATACAAGAGCAAAATATTGAATAAAGTCCTGCGAATTGGTGTGTTGACGTCCACATCTAATCTTTTTGAAGCTAGGAGGCATTCTAGGAAACATCTCTCTTTTTTCATTCCTTTTCGTGTGATTCGTTTACTTGCTTATATGGGTTGGGTCCAATTGTTATCTCTCGATTTCAATTGGTATCTCAACAAAGTGGAGTGTGTCTTTGGACTCTGATTGTGATGAAATGAGCAAGAAAAGTTGGAACTGGGAAGGTTCCAATTAGTATCTGGCATGAAAGGCGGTGGTAAGGCATGGATGACCAACTGATAGCCACCCATGGAACGAGTAGAGAGTAGTAAATGTGGCTTGATTTTTATGTAGTAATTTGTTATGTGTCAAAGGGGTGAACGGGAATTTAGTCTTTGGACGGGATTCAAGATTGGGTTTACGCACTCGGAGTTGGGGTAGGTGATGGTTAATGTTTTCCCAATATGCAATATGTGTCCATGTACTATCGCTTAGGATTGTGTGAGTTTGCATGCTTAGGAAATGGGATTATGAATATCTAGATAGCCTGTGTCAATTGTGTGAAATGAAATGGGTTTGATTGCTTGTTGATTTACAAGTGTGATGTTGTTCATTATTTTATTAAGTTGTCAGATTGTGGGTGATATTCGGTTGGCTCGGGTACCACGCCTGGTACAGGTTACATATTGGTTGGCTGGAGTACCATGTATTGTATGGGATATTTATCGATTGGCTTAGGTACCACGCCTGGTATAAGTTTTACAAATGGTTGGCTCGGGTACCACACCTGGTACGAATTTGATTTTAATTGCATTGATTGTATTCTGTCAATGGTTTCACGAGTGAATCGGGTTGTACTCTTTAATTGTGATTATTGCATAATGATCCATGAGAGGTCGGGTGATTGTATTTAAATATGAGGTTAGTTTTAGTGTAGACCGAGATTGCATGTTGAACACGTAGGTAGTGTCCTAGGAATCCTTAATTGGTCCAGGTAAGGAGGAAGGGAATAGGTTTTATTGTTGGTCACTATTAGATGATGGTTGAACCTGTTCATGTGATTGAAAAGTTAGAAGGAAGACTGAGAGTCCGGGGCTGTAATTGTTGGTTATTATCATCATGTTAAGAAATAGTCCTAGGGATCCTTGATAGGTCCGGATACTTGTAAGTTGCACCATAAGTGTAGTTGGTCTGGTTTGGCGGTTAGCTGGGTTACTTCTGAGTGTTTAGTCATAAGGGTCGACTTGAGTAACGGAGTGATAGTACAGGTCTGGACTTGGTGGTAAACTAGTGTTAAGGTGACATAGGAAGTCTAAGGGTTAGTGTGACTTGGGAAGTCCTAGGAGTCAGGGTGCAGAGTCTCCGAGTGAGGAAGTTGGTAGCGGAAGGGATACGAAGACTGGGGGTGATATTGGGTTGGGTGAAGGTGGATGTTGAAGGGCTGAAATATTATAGTTGATTACATTTCCCTTAATTTCTTATATGATGGTATAGGATGGATTCGGGTCGATCGATGATGCCTACCAGTACGTGTGTTTGTACTGATTCTACTTTTGCTATACCTTTTTGTGTGTAGTCTGGTTGTAGGGTCAGTGAGGTTTCTTAGGTGTATGGCGATGGTGATCTTCAGCAGCTTCTACTCTGTGTTTCCATGGTGGGAGTTGTGTCCTCTTACATATTTTTCCTGTATTACTCCTGTAGTAGCTCTTGTACTTGTTTAGACTAGATCTTAGGGAGGGTTGTTCCAGTTGTAAAATGGTTTACTGCATTTTTTTTGTAAAGAGTTTTCCCGAAATAAAAGGTTGTAAATGTTTACACGTTTTCTTTTGTAAAAGGGGCTGTTGTTATAGTTATACTTTAATTTTTGCAAATACCTGTTGGATCGGGTGGTAAGGGTTCGTCTATCTAGGTGCTTAGAGTAGGTGCCCGCACGGCCCGGTAATTGGGTCGTGACATATAATATAAAGATTAGTTAACTATTTAGGACTAATAAAAATATAAGATAAATTAAATAGCTATACTAAAATAAAATATGACTAAAAAAATATTAAAGTTACTAATTTATTTATAAAAATCTAAATTAAAAGAGAATATATTTTTTAGATTTTTTTTTTATTTGAAAAGTAAAAAAGTAAAACTTATCCTAAAATGTGACTTTCTTTTTTGAAATCTTTCTTCGCAATTTTCAAATTAAACTTACTAAAGATGAAAGAAAAAAAATTAAAATAAATAATAGACTTAAATTAAATATTTAAAGCTAAAAATGGGTTACTACTTGGGAAGGGTCAAAAATTACGTGTCTACAGGCATGCAAGTCAAAAATCAGTAAAACCACCCGGAACACTTCTTCATCGGGCATGCAAGTCATCTCAAATCAATCTTTCTCAAAAAAATAGCTCTTTCACCATGTCATGATATGAATGTGAGTGAGTATGCATAATCAATAGAGAAAAAAGCTATACAATATCACAGTCCAAGCTCACAAGGCCAAATACACAATCATCTCAATCCAGGCTCACAAGACCAAACTCAACTCAATCACAAAGAATAGGGAAGAATAGAAAATTTACATAAATAATCCATTTTTAAATCCTTCTTTTAATACACTGGAAACCACATAGATACTCATCACATCATCTATATAGGACCTCAATTCTCCATTACTCCTCAAATACACACATAGCACATAAACACTTCGAAAGAGAGTCAAGAAAGTTTTAACTTGCCTTAATAGAAGACCCGCATAATCAACACAAAGCCTTGCCTTTCCGAATCGCCTCTTAATGTAATCACTCTATCAAAAATATGTTCTAAGTATAAACACGAGTTCAACAACACCCACATTGCTAAGGTTCAACTTGTCACGACCTAAAATCGGTCATGATGTCACCTACCACACCCCCTCCCCCTGTAATAGGTAAGCCAACCTAACATAACTTAAAACAGAATAAGGAAATTAAGCAGAAAAGATAACAACAAAACTAAGTCTTAACTGGACTTCATAAAACAACGGTAGGAGTACATGAAATAGAATCCAACCCCAAAGATCTGGTAGTCACAAAGTACAAGCTTCTAAGTATATAATATAATAAAAAGAATCTGAAAGTATCTCAAAATGTGAAAAAAAACATAAGACTACGATGGAGAAAGATTCGGTAGACGCTAAGGACAATAGCTACTACCTCAGAAATATCCAAAGCGAATCGCAATAGCAAACACAAAGTCAGCTTCCAGGAAGTGCCAGCTCAGTACCTACACGTAAGGTGCATGTCACGCCCCGAGGCTACCTCCCTAGACGTAACACGGGACCTGGGACCACAAGTGCCCCAAGTTAACCCTTGGTCATGACATACTCAGATAAATACAAGAAAACAAAGCGGAACCATACATAATGAAGGTAGATAATCATAACTGAATAGGAATAAGGCCTAAAAAATACCAAATTCAGAATACAGAATACCAGTTTAGCTATGTTTGAAGCCTCTAAACTAACATATGAGTTGATGGGACAAGATCCCAACCAACTCAGAAATCCAGAAAGGAAGACGTAAAAGTAACTAGCATAACTACGGTCCTCAAATGATGAGGACTCACCAACAGAATCCAGAGAACTGGCGATGACTAGCCATGTGCCTGAGGAGTAGAGCCTGAATCTGCATCATAATAGGATGCAGCGCAAAATATGCGTCAGTACTATAGGATGTACTGAATATGTGAGATATGCGCAAATATGGTAAAGCGTACTTAAAACATAATTGAAAACTGAGTTTATGCATAAAAGAGATATCGTAAGTAAATCTCATAGTTAGAGCTTAACACATGAAATAGAGTAGAATAAGTCTTAAAACCTTCATATGAGAGTTTCTTTTAATCGACATAAACCATGATGAGCTATATGGAGTCCAATGTCATACACCCACACCGAAAAAGGTTGTCCTAACCGGCCAAGGTTAGAACCTTATCTAATAGGATCTTGTCATAAGCCACAGAGGGCAATCTACGGTGGCAATGTAGTTTTGGACTTGGATTATCTAGAACCCACATTATTCGGTGCTAAATACTACTTCCAAAATATACATATAGCTCAAAATATACTAATGACATATCTAATGTCAAATCTATTTGAAAAGCATAAGGACATATCTAATGTCATGCAAATTCAAACCTTAAGTTCTTAAAGCTTAGCATAGCCATAATTCAAAACATACTATTCTTTCTAAATTCATAACTTGAAGAATTAGGCATGCAATTTCATAAATACATAAGGTCATGTTATCTAAACATGCCAATTTTCACTTGAAACATGCAATTCAATGGAATCATTTAGAAATCATCTTTAATGCATGGACTTTTGAAATCAACGAAGAAACTTCAAATAAATCATAGATAAGTGATGAAAAACCATGAATGGATGCTTTAAAACTGAACCCATAAGTTTTTCCCAATTTGGGTAAGAACCCTAATTTCATAAATTGGAAAATCAAAGTAAAAGTTTGGGGTTTTGGGCATAAGGGTGAAAGGATCCCTTGTTGAATACCCGCATACCTTATTTGAAGCTTGCTTGATCTAAGATGAAAAGAAATGGAGGCTTGAACTTGGAGCTTGAGGTGTGGAGTTGATGAATGGCACGACCCAGACTGCCATGAGTGGCACCCACTCAATCTCCCGGGCGAGCAAACCATCAGCGACCCAAAACCTAATCATTCTGGCAGCTTAAAACCAGTGTGCAAGAAAGTAAACTGGCAATCCAATAAGCAATCTCAACTATAATAAATAACTTGCAAAAAATCCCCTAGAACCTAAAAGTCATCGTACCAAAACACTACTAAATGTCTAGAGTACGGGGATGCAACCCCAAAATAAAACAAAGTCTAAGCCCGAAGCAAGTGGGCTATAACTAAAATGAAAGAGACCAAGGAAGCTCAATCGAAGTAGCTCACCCTTGATGTCTGGAAACGCTGGGTCTACAAGTGAGGTCGCGTGTCAGCCACTGAAAGATTTCCTATACTCACAAAAAGAATGCAAGTGCAAAATCAGTACACAACCACCGTGTACTGGTAGGATCATCAGCCAGTTCCAAATAAGCAATATATTAACAGTACAATAGCCAAGTAAAAGTACAAGAAACGTGTAAACAAGCCAACATGTATCCCTAGACTACAAGTCTCCTTCTAGCTTATCCCCACATGTAACCCACCTTCATACCCATGATCAACAATCAACAATAACCATTAAATATGCCATTTTACATAGCCCGGACCCACCCTGGGATCCCCCTTAAACAACACCTAAGTGTTAAACATGCAACCCGGTCTACACCAAGGCCAAACTCACAAATCAATACAACAACAACCCGGCCTCTCAAGGACCATATGCAATATCACAAATCATAAACACAACCCGGTCCACTCAGGGAACCATTACTAAAATACAATAATATAATAAAGTAAACTCATATAAGGCGTGGTACCCGAGCCAACCGGTTAGTATCTCATACCAGGCATAGTACCCAAGCCAACCATTAGTATTCTCGTATCAGGCATGGTACCCGAGCCAACTGAATGTCACACGAAATCCACGGTAACAAACACTGACCAATCAGCACTTATAAACCAACAATCGATAACACCTAGTTCATTTCACAAGACTGATAATAGGACCCTTAGACATTCCTAATCATTCTGTAAGCATGCAACTCATACAATACTTAGACGATAGTATACAAACATACAATACATACAGGAATCAATAACCATCACCTACCTCGAATTATATCCAAGATCTATTGAACTGGAGCTTTTCCCCTTTTAGGATCCCTTGCTTGTTCTTGTTCTAGAAACAAATATACAATAACCAAAATCAATCATTATGGCCTACAATTTACCCGGATTATGCAAAATCCCTAAACCTCAGGCCAACCATGATCATTCCATCCCTTCCCGGGCTTTCCCACCATTAATTCACCTAAATTCATCATTTTTACGGATACTTTTATGGAATTATGGCTAAGTGATCACCACCCCTAATCAATAATCAAGACCCAAGAATTCTAGCATCCTAGAATCCCCTTTTTCCCCGGATTCTACCATTCTAGGTCATTCTAAACCTTTTCCCAAGTCTACCCCTAGCAATTCTATAGCATAGGAAAGATAGTCGGAGTTTGGGGAGTAGAATCCTTACCTTTAGGATGAAAATGGTGTAAAACTAATGGAAATCGCCCAAAATCGCCCTCTTCTTCTCCCAAAACGTCTTTGTTGAAAACTGACTATTTTAGGGAAGTTTCTGCATTAAATCCCGTCACGCTCCGCTATAGCGGTCCGCCTCGCTATAGCAGTAACATCGTAGTGGAGTCGTCCGCTATGGCAGAGGTTGACCGACGTTGACTTCCATTGTAGCGGTATTTTCTCTGCTACAGCGAAGGTCGCTATGGCGGAGTGTCAACTGCTATGGCGGTTGACACAGGATAGAAAGTCGTAAAGTCCCTCAAATTGTCCCATTTTACAACACACTCGATTTCCCAATGTTCCGGAACAACCCCTTCACGTCAACCTCAATACCGGGAGTTCTACTTACCCGAAATTTGATTCCAAAAAGTCTCCCGGACTCCTTTATGTCTTAGCTACAAGGAAAACTAGCTCAAAACTAGATACGTTACCCAATCCTTATTTGAATTTTCCTAGACCATACCTCGCTCCAAAACTGGCTGAGACTAGCCTAGCCCAGAATTTTCAACTCCTAAACCCGAAAGTTTTCTGACTCAAAACTTGACACGAAAAGTTTCCCCATACCGATGAACATGGTCGTTACAATGAAGTTCTTTTCCTCTTTTGGTAGATAATGAGGAGTAATGAAGGACTTAGGCTAATAGGAGTAGAAACCCTACTAAAAGTGGCCAAAAATGACCTCACTTAAGAGTTAAAAAGGGTAGGTAGTTACAAAAATACCCTTGGATTTAATTAAAATAAGTTGTTAAAAAACTCAGCTTTAGGGATCACGAATGCAATCCACGAGCTGTAAACTGAACCACGACTCACGGTTTTGACTCGTGGTTTCTGGCCCAAATGATCAGCTGTAGATCAGGTCCCACGAGTCAACAGGATGGTCTGTAGTTCAAACTACAGTCTATAGAAGCCACTCGTGGTTCCTGGGGAAACAAGCAGCCCTCAGGTTTGATTTCACGAGTGTAGAGTATGTTCCATAGAATAAACTATGGTCCGTAGAATCCACTCTTGGTTCTCAGACCAGAGGCTGATCTTGCAGACTTAAAACACAAGTTCATTCCACGGCTCGTGGTTCCAACCACGGCCCGTGGTTTGAACTCGTAATTCATGGAAAGCTAAGAAAATTCATAGATTCTAAGTTAGAAAGATGATTCGAATTACGGGGTGTTACAGTGCAGAAATAAACAAGAGTGAGCACAGGGTTGCGTGTACTAAGCAGCTTTCTCGAGTGACCCTAATTCAAAGCGGTGATGAGGACCACCTAAAACACGAATATCAAGTAAACTTCCAACACCTGCACACATAAAATCCAACCTAGCCTAGCAGATATTCACAATAATAGAGAAAGAACAAATAACATCATTTAAAATTTCCCAACTCAAATAGTGAAGATAATCCACTATTCACATCACATCATTGCAATAACTGACAACCAAGAATGATTCATATGAATGCAATGTATGCTACAGTATACACACACTGCTCTGTATAGCTAGCTAGGACCTATGGGGGACTCGCGAGGTCTATATACCCACCCGAAATAGTTTTCCATCAGGCATGCAAATCATGAATCCACCCAAAACCATTTTCTATCAGGCCACCCGGAATAATTCCCATCGGGCATGCAAGTAAAATCAATAAAACTACCCAAAATACTTTCACATCGAGCATGCAAGCCAAAAACCAGTAAAACCACCAAGAATACTTTTCCATCGGGCATGCAAGTCAAAAATCAGTAAAACTATCTGGAACACTTTTTCATTGGGCAAGCAAGTCTTCTCAAATCAATGTTTCTCAAAATCTGCCAATTTAAGTCACTGTCCAGGTGAATTTCATTCTTCGCGTTCGCCAGACCCCTACCGCATCCACGAAGAATGAATTTTTGCATTGACAGATCAAATAAAATGTCCCTCCTTCACATTCATAGACCCCCTATCGCGTTCGCGAACAACAACTCTGCACCAGAAAACCAACAATTAATGTCCAAACTAAAACGATCATATCTCCTTTATATGAGCTCCAAATGCGATGATTCTTTTGGTGTTAGTTCTAAAATTTTGATATGGATCTAATGGTACCATACAAATACCAAATGGAGCTCATTTGATTCAGGTGACAATACTAAAACTCAATGATGATAAACTTCTAAAGTCTGAAAAGAGTACTCAAAACTCGTCCAAGAGCTCCCCAGCACAAACTAATAGTACAAACCAGTTGTAAAACACATTCTAGGCCTAATGGAATCATCAAAATACCCAAATGGGATCATCTTGACCAAATGTTGACCAAAGTCAACTCTTAACTTAGAAATCTCTAGATTTTTAAATAATGACTCAAAACTCATTCTGAAGCCTCGGGAACTAAACCAAACCTTCAACTAGACCAAAAGTAACTCTTGGGACCTATTGGAATCTTCGAAACTCAAAAACAACCTTTTTAACCTTAAATCTTGATTCTGGTCTACACTCTTAAGTTTTCAACTTTCAAAACTCATCCAAATATCTCTAAACTCGAACCAATAGTCCTACTAACCCAAAAATAATATTCTGGAGCTGATGGTGCTGACGGAATTTCGATACGAACTCAACTTATACGGATGTTGAATAAAGTCAACCATAATAGTTTTTTAACCTTTCAAAATAAAAAACTTGCATAATTCTCAACCAACCACCTGGGGAATCATGTCGTCTATTCCTTCAAACCATGAATACCATGATACAACTATAAAGAGAGTTAAAATAGTCAAATTACACCAAAGTCCAAAAATCACTATGAGGGTCATTATATTATCCACCACTAAAATACACGTTCATCCTCAAATGTAAGAGTAAGGAAAGTACCAAGACTGTCGAGCAACTCCAAATACCCATAGTAGACCTTATACCAGCACTCTCAAGCAAAGATTATATCTGTAGTACCACTTGTTCACCCTGATTGTCAAAATCCTCCTTTGTTTTATCCCTTAAGACTACATCCCTAGCATCCAAAATCAAAACTTCTCCAAATAACTATCTTCATACTTTTAAATTGCCTCTGCATGCGATAACTGAGTTGATCATAACCATAGTGCTGAACTTACCCCATTCACCAAAACCCAACATAGTCACCATAATCTGATAATTATAAATCTAGTGTCAAATCTGTACCAATAAAATACCATGACCTTATAAATCCTCCATTCACACTTTCAAAATTGTCATTAGTACCAAACACCCTGAGTATACATCTTACCACTCTCTGAAACCTTGAGTTATGACTTTCTATTTTCCCCACAAGGGATCTCTACTCTTCGAAGATGATTCTAAGTATTTCTTGTCAGAAACTAGCCTTTTCCAAAGCAGATAAAGCTGATTCCAAGTCTGTTAGTACTATTTTCTCAAGTTGAAGCTACTAAGTCATAATCCAATATCAAATCCATATAAATCTTCAAATGTCATGCTTCAACCACTATTCCAACAATCATATTCTCATGCCAAAACTTGGAGAAAACTATCGATCACTCTAAAATCTCCTTATAACATAAACATATACCCTTCATAAATCAGTAAATGCCTATACAACTCATCATAATAGTCAGTGTAGTTTCCATCAACTAGATAGTATCGATTTCTCCCGAAATACTCAATAAATCCTCAGAACTACAAGTCTTTCCGATAATACACCTGCAAGCCACCTAACGAAATACGAATAATCTAACCCAACATAAAAATGCAAAATCACCCATATATCACTGATGGTCACAAAAACCAACACCAAATATGCAGAAAATCCACTACTAAGTTCTACATAAATCTATGCCAAAACCACTCCACTTTCCACTAACGAATATTTTAACTCGTGCTGTCATTTCTGAACTCAAAGGCTGAAATTTACACAAACCTTCAATCTGTACTAAAGATCGTGTATAATGACTCACATTTCTCGACTTAGACTGCTCATGCAATGATGATGGAATTTCATATAACTTTGAATATCTCTATTTCTCTGATATAAGAGCCCTTTGTTCGTTCTTTTAACTTGTTTACCATAACATAATCCACTATCATAAATGAAGCCTTATCGCAGAAAGCCTGAATCCTATTCCAAACCATGAAGACAACTTTCCCTACCGATCAATATCAACCCATTCACTTATCAATGCTATAAAATCACCCAACTTAGTACACCACTAACTATGTTCCCCTTAATCTGATCACACCCATCATTTGAAATTTTAAACTTACTAGTTACCAAATTTGAAACCACCATAGAACTTATCACAACACTTGACCCGAACGTTTGTAGACCTTTTTCTCTAAGCATACTCTTTAGTTCACAACCCATCTGAAAAACACGCGATAGTATCACCATAACCTGAACAAGATCCAAGTGACCGCGTCATTCTAAACCCAAGTCTCACTTCCTGAAGATGAATCCTTATCTTTTCAAATCAATTCAGATACACTCATTTTATTTTTTCAAATGTCATATTCCATTTCCAATCACTTTTACCAATTTAGGTCTACTCGAGGAGTGTTTAAAAATACCATAATCCTTTCCATATAAACCAAGCAAATCGCCAAAGTAGTAATAATCCACAAATCCTAGACATATGAAAGTCTTTCCTTCCTAACTAGAATCTTTTAAGCAACAACCCTTCTAAATTAGTCATATCACAAGTATGACCCTTCACAAAGTCTTCTCATCAGATTTACATGGTAGCCCTGGTCGTCCTACAAAATTGATCTTGTCGTTGATATGATACCTCAAACCACATATGCACTGACTCAATCTTGTAAAATAATCAATCGTTGTACACATATTCCCACTAACATTTTCAGGTGATTCCAAACAAGCGTACTCGCTAAAAACTCTCTTTATCCAGAAGCTTATCATCCCAATTTTGATTCAGTTTCCTTGGTCTCACTTGATTCACTATCCCTCAATTAAATCTCTTAAATGTACTTCACAACTTGAACATGTAAATACCTACCATTGATCCACCAATTTAATTATCCTTATAGACCGATGCTTCACTCAAGTGTCTATAGTAAAAACTAGTTGGTCCTTTAAATCTGAATGTAATGTCGAACTCTATTATCCAAATAGGTGAAACAACTGATGGCCCCTTAAGTAATTAACCTTTAACACTTGTTAATTGATATATCTATTTCCATTCATAACTTGCTTTTCCTTAGTAGTACCATATCATGAAAGCCCACAAGATCCACCACTTTTCTACAACATAACCATCGAGAAGGTCATACCCAGATCACACCATACATTTATACTCATCAATTAACAACAACACATTACACGAACTACTCAGTATTTAGCCCCAAGAAAACACTTACCCTTGTCTCCATCCCACACAAACAAGCAAACATGTCCCTTGCTAAAGAAATATTACTACATAGTCTCATAAAATCCAATTATGAAAGAAATTTTCACACTCTTGACCTAAAACAGACAATCATCTCCCTTCAAGAATTCTTAATACTTGGTCTTCTTTCATCCTTTATGTCACCCCACACATAGTCAATTTACCCTTTCATAAATCCCAGTCCATAGCAAAATTACCATACCTCATGACTTTAACTAAGTAACCACAAGTCCTACTATGAAAGTCATATACTAAAACTCAAATCATTCAAATTCTCTTTGTCGTACCGCCATCTCACAATGTAGAAAGCATACTCTTCATAAGAACCGCAAAACTAGTCATACCACCTCAAACCTTATTATAAGAAGCTCTCCTTCATACTCTACCATAAATACTATTCTTTTACCCAATCCATTGGTTCGTTAAAACTTTAATTGTTCCTTAAAATAATGGTAGTACCTATCCTATCACTGAACCGTTGAATCCTTGCCAATACACTCATGCCATAAGACTCAAAACCGGTTATGATGGTACCTACCACACCCCCCGTAATAGGTAAGCTAACCTAACATAACTTAA
Organism: Jaltomata sinuosa; assembly: GCA_003996215.1. Lineage (NCBI taxonomy): Eukaryota > Viridiplantae > Streptophyta > Magnoliopsida > Solanales > Solanaceae > Jaltomata > Jaltomata sinuosa. The sequence goes on from QJPP01001073.1 coordinate 62,831, forward strand.
AATAGAATAAGGAAATTAAGCAGAAAAGATAACAACAAAACTAACTCTTAACTGGAATTCATAAAACAACGATAGGAGAACATAAAATAGAATCCAACACCAAAGATCCGGTAGCCACAAAGTACAAGCCTCTAAGTATAGAATATAAAGAAAAGAGTCTGAAAGTATCTCAAAATGCGAAAAAAGATAAGACTATGATGGAGGAAGATTCGATAGACGCTAAGGATAAAAGCTACTACCTCAAGAATCTCTGAAGCGAATCACAATACCAAACATAAAGTCAGCTTCCAGAAAGTGCCAGCTCAGTACCTGCATGTAAGGTGCAGAAATAAACAAGCATGGGTACGGGGTCACGTGTACTCAACATCATCCTCGACTGACCCTAATTCAAAGTGGTGATGAGGACCACCTAAAATATGGATATCAAGTAAACTTCCAACACCTGCACACAGGAAAGCCAACCTAGCCTAGCAAATATTCACAGTAATAGAGAAAGAACAAATAACATCATTTACAATTTCTTAACTCAAATAATGAAGATAATCCACCATTCACATCACACCATTGCAATAACTGACAACCAAGAATGATGCGTATGAATGTAATATGATGCAATATATGCTACAGTATACACCCGCTGCTCTGTATAGCTAGCTAGGACCCATATGGGACTTGTGAGTTCCATACCCATCTGTAATAGTTTCCTATCAGGCATGCAAATCATGAATCCGCCTGAAACTATTTCCTATTGGGCCACCTAGAATAATTTCCCATCAGGCATGCAAGTAAAATCACCCAAAACACTTTCCCATTGGGCATGCAAGTCAAAAACCAGTAAAACAACCCAAAATACTTTCTCATCGAGTATGCAAGTCAAAAATCACTAAAACCACCCGGAATACTTTCCCATCGGGCATGCAAGTCATCTCAAATCAATCTTTCTCAAAAAATAGCTTTTTCTCCATGCCATGTTATGAATATGAGTGAGTATGCATAATCAATCGATAAAAAGGATATACGACATCACAGTCTGAGCTCACAAGGCCAAACACACAATCATCTCAATCCAGGCTCACAAGGCCAAACTCAACTCAATCACGAAGAATACGGAAGAATAGACAATTTACACAAACAATCTATTTGTAAACCCTTCTTTTAATACATCGGAACTCACATAGATACTCGTCACATCATCTATATAGGACCTCCATTCCCCATTACTCCCCAAATAAACACATAACACATAAAAACATCGAAAGAGAGTCAAGAAAGTTTCAACTTGCCTTAATAGAAGACCCGCACAATCAACATAAAGCTTTGCCTTTTTGAATCACCTCTGAACGCAACCACTCTATCAAAAATATGTTCTACGCATAATCACGAGTCCAACAACACCTACATTGCTAAGGTTCTAGTTCGGGTTCAAAAAGTCAACTCCAAAGTTAACCCCGAGCTCAAAAGGGAAAAATCATAACTTTATTAGAAAATCAATTTATCCATAGCTTAAGGAGTTCACATATGAAATTTTATCGAAATTGGAATTAACATCGAACTCGAAATCATTATTTTAACAAACTTTAACTTTACCGAGAAAATTCTCAAATTTCAAAGTTCAAAGTTCTAACGCGGTTTAAAATGACAAAAATTGATAAAATTATGCTAAAATTATATTACCCAAGTACCTTAGTTTCCAAAAATGAATGAAAAACCGTCACAAATTGATTCTAAAATCAAGACCTTTTTATTTCATTAACTTTGGGGTTTCAAATCTCGACTTGTAGATAAAAATCGTGAAAAAAAAGGATAATCTTGGTAAATAAAAAAAATAAAGTTAGAAACACATACCCAATAACTGTACGAGAAAAATGCATTAAAAATTGCCTCAATCGGAGTTTCCTAGTTCCCAAAATGTTAAGAATACGAAATCCTCGAAATCTACTGATTCAACTCACTGTCCAGGTGAATTTTATTCTTTGCATTCGCGGGACCCCCACCGCATCCACGAAGAAAAAATTATTTCATTGACAGATCAAAAAAAATGGCCCTTCTTCGTGTTCATGAGCCCCCGGTCGCGTTTGCGAAGAACAACTCTACATCAGAAAACCAGCAACTGGTGTCCGAACTAAAACGATCATATCTCTCTCATACGAGCTTCAAATGCAAAGATTCTTTTTGCGTTAGTTCTAAAATTTTGATACGGATCTAATGGTACCATTCAAACACCAAATGGAGTTTATTTTCTTCAAGTGACACTACTAAAACCCAACGATGATAAACTTTCAAACTCTAAATGAGTACCCTAAAACTCATTCAAGACCTCCCGGACACAAACCAATAGTGCAAACCAGTTGTAAAATATGTTCTGAACCTGATGGAATCATGAAATCACCCAAATGGGGTCATCTTGACCAAATATTGATCAAAGTCAACTCTTAACTTAGAAATCTCTAGATTTTCCAACAACAACTCAAAATTCATTCTGAAGCCTCGGGAATCGAACCAAACTTTCAAGTAGACCAAAAGTAACCATCCGCATCTAATGGAATCATCAAAACTCAAAAATAACCTTTCTAAACTTGAATGTTGACTTTGGCCAACTCTCTTAAGTTTTCAACTTCCAAAACTCAAAAACTCATCCAAATATCTCTGAACCCGAACCAATAGTCCTACTAACCCAAAAATGATGTTCCGGAGCTGATGGTGCTGATGGAATTTTGATACGAGCTCAACTTCTATGGATATTGACTAAAGTCAATCATAACAGCTTTTTAACCTTCCAAAATGAAAAACTTGCATAATTCTCAACCAACCACTTTGGGAACCATGTCGTCTATTCCTGCAAACCACGAATACCATGATATAACTATGTATACTCTACACTCTCTATTACACTTTATTTACTTTGTATATTACTCAGTCAATATTCAAATCACTAGTAAACGAACTTAAAAAATATTAGATTAAGACGCATGCTCCTTACTTCATATAAATTCAACTGTATTGATTTTAAGGTACACAATGTGACAATAATTAGTATTAGTTGAGTGACCATTCAATTCATAAAATGAGTTGAAAACTAACTTAGTCCTTAGCGGGTTGTGTGCTAGTCCTCAAGCAAGTCCTCAAATTTTATTTTAATTGATTTACAAGAAATTTTTAATGAAGAAAAACTTCTAAATGGTAAATGTGAAAGAGGTTCACCAATATTTATACATGTTAAAAGATGAAATATATGTAAAAAAATCATATACTTTATTGGTATTTTTATTGAAAGTGCTGAAGCTGTTACGCCCCCCCCCCCCACCCACCCACCCCCTCTAAAGATTTTCTGATTGCACACATTATTGAAACTTTTGACGATGAAATTACCAACCAAACTAAAAACCAGCCATACAACTTTCATATTTACAAATGTGAAATGGAATACAATCACCTGAATCTAACTTTATTGTTTTCTAAATATATAAAGTAGGAGCTCTATGGCAGCGGGTTTATCTGAACCCAACTTTCGACACAAAGGATATATATAAGTATATCAGTGGCCTAAAGCGAAAAAATAATTGGAGGTCTCAAACGTTTGAAAAACAATTACTAATGTTTTTCTATATAAAGTCTATTCTTTTAGTTTTCCAAGATGCAAAGTTATAAATATATTTCTTAAAAAAAAAAATTGAGATGTAAAGTTGTTTCTTTCCTTTAATATGAAAAAAATTACTTTTTCTATAAATATTACTCCCTCCGTTTCAATTTCTTTGTCTGATTTTGATTTGACATGGAGTTTAAAAAAGTAAAAAAAAAAAAAACTTTTAGATCTTGTGATCTTAAATTAAAGATATGTAAAATACACCAAAATATCATTTAATCTCATGGTCTTAAATATATCATGTGAAAAGTTAAAATTAAAGAGTTGGCGGAAAAAAAAGACTTTGTTTGCCTTATTTTCCATCAAGTTCAAACCGAAAAATCTTATTAAAATCATGTATATATTATATATATATATATATACCAGACACAAAATTCTGTGCCGGGCCCAATATATGTTATATAGATAGAATTTAAAAAGTCACTAAATTTATTACATTTTCCTTAATTATTGTGATTTATAATATTTTTTATGTCATTTTCAAATAATATATGTTACTCTTTTTGTTCTAATTTACGTGGCACAAATGAAATTTGAATAGTAAACCAAATTTCTTACATGGTTTTTAAGTAATTTTTATTTTTAGTTATTGTATAATTCTCTCTATCCCAATTTATGTGGCACTAATAGAATTTTGAGAGTCAACCAAATTTTTATATTGTGATTTATAATATCTTTTACGTAATTGTCAAATACATAATAGAATATTTTAATCAAATATAAAACAGATTAAAATGAAAAGTAAGACATATAAATTAAAACGGAGAAAATATTAAATTTTTTAAAGTGGGACCCTGCAAGCACATAGCTCAAGCAGGCATGTTGTCCAAAAGTTGCCTGCTTGAGAGCTGTGTGCCAACCTCTTATACATAGACACAAAATCTCGTGTCAGCACGGGCCCAATATATGTTACATAGATATAATTTGAAAAGTCACTAAATTTATTATACCTTTTATTTTAATTATTGTGATTTATAATACTTTTTATGTCATTTTCAAATAATATATGTTACTCCTTTTGTTCCAATTAATGTGGCACAAAAAAAAATTGAATAGTGAACCAAATTTCTTATATGATTTTTAAATATTTTTGGTTTTTGGTTATTGTGTTATTCTCTCAACCCCAATTTATGTGGCACTAATAGAATTTTGAGAGTCAACCAAATTTTTATATTGTGATTTATAATATCTTTTACGTAATTTTAAAATATATAATAGAATATTTTAATCAATTATATAACAGATTAAAATCAAAAGTAAGATAAATAAATTAAAATAGAGAAAATATTAATTTTTTTGAAGTGGGGCACTGCAAGCACACAACTCAAGCAAGCATGTTGTCCAAGAGTTGTCTGCTTGAGAGCTGTGTGCCAACCTCTTATATATAGGTACAAAATTTCATGCCAGCACGGACCCAATATATGTTACATAGATATAATTTGAAAAGTCACTAAATTTATTATACCTTTTATTTTAATTATTGTGATTTATAATACTTTTTATGTCATTTTCAAATAATATATGTTACTCCTTTTGTTCCAATTAATGTGGCACAAAAAAAAATTGAATAGTGAACCAAATTTCTTATATGATTTTTAAATATTTTTGGTTTTTGGTTATTGTGTTATTCTCTCAACCCCAATTTATGTGGCACTAATAGAATTTTGAGAGTCAACCAAATTTTTATATTGTGATTTATAATATCTTTTACGTAATTTTAAAATATATAATAGAATATTTTAATCAATTATATAACAGATTAAAATCAAAAGTAAGATAAATAAATTAAAATAGAGAAAATATTAATTTTTTTGAAGTGGGGCACTGCAAGCACACAACTCAAGCAAGCATGTTGTCCAAGAGTTGTCTGCTTGAGAGCTGTGTGCCAACCTCTTATATATAGGTACAAAATTTCATGTCAGCACGGACCCAATATATGTTAAATAGATAGAATTTGAAAAGTCACTAAATTTATTATATTTTTTTTTAAAATTATTGTGATTTATAAAACTTTTTATGTCATTTTCAAGTAACATATGTTACTCTTTTTGTTTCAATTTACGTGGCACAAATGAAATTTGAATAGTGGACGAAATTTCTTATATGATTTTTAAATATTTTTGGTTTTTAGTTATTGTGTTATTATCTCGATCCCAATTTATGTGGCACTAATAGAATTTTGAGAGTCAGCCAAGTTTTTGTATTATGATTTATAATATCTTTTACGTAATTTTCAAATACATAATAGAATATTTTAATCAAATATATAACAGATTAAAATGAGAAGTAAGACAAATAAATTGAAACGGAGAAAATATTAAATTTTTTGAAGTGGGGCTCTGCAAGCAGACATGTTGTCTAAGAGCTGCCTGCTTGAGAGTTGTGTGCCAACCTCTTATATATAGTACTAGATACAAAATCTCATGCTACGCACGGGCCAAACATTAATACTCGAAAATTATAAGATATGACTAATTTAGATATGCATACATTATTATTTTATTTAGATCAATTAATTTTTTAGATATGCATATATATTTTTATTTAGATCAATGAAATTCATATAAGAATATTTCAAATTGTTAATCATTGTGATTTATAATACTTTTAATGTAAATTTTTTATTGTGATTTACAATATTTTTAATGTAATTTTCAAATATATAATAAATTATTAATTATTGTGATTTATAATACTTTTAACATAAGACAAATAAATTAAAATGGAGAAGAGTATCAATTTTTTGGAGTGGGGCCCGCTGAAGTAGGCATGTCGTTCATGTCCTGCTTCAGCTGCATGCCACAACTGTGGCTTCTTATATATGCTACAATCTCGTGTCAGCACGGACCCAATATATGTTACATAGATAGAATTTGAAAAGTCACTAAATTTATTATACTTTTTTTAAGTATTGTGATTTATAATACTTCTTATGTTATTTTCAAATAATATATGTTACTCCTTTTGTTCTAATTTACGTGGCACAAATGAAATCTGAATAGTGAACCAAATTTCTTATATTATTTTTGAATATTTTTGGTTTTTAGTAATTATGGTATTCTCTCGATCCAAATTTATGTGGCACTAATAGAATTTCGAGAGTTAATTAAATTTTTATATTGTGATTTATAATATCTTTTACATAATTATCAAACACATAATAAAATATTTTAATCAAATACATAACAGATTGAATGAAAAGTAAAACAAATAAATTGAAACGGAGAAAATATTAAATTTTTTGAAGTGGGGCTCTGCAAGAAGACATGTTGTCTAAGAGTTGCCCGCTTGAGAGTTGTGTGCCAACCTCTTATATATAGTACTAGATACAAAATCTCGTGCTACGCACGGGCCCAACGTTAATACTCAAAAATTATAAGATATGCCTAATTTAGATATGCATACATTATTATTTTATTTAGATCAATTAGTTTTTTAGATATGCATATATTTTTTTATTTAGATCAATGAAATTCATATAAGAATATTTCAAATTGTTAATTATTGTGATTTATAAGAATTTTAATGTAAATTTTTTATTGTGATTTACAATATTTTTAATGTAATTTTCAAATATATAATAAATTATTAATTATTGTGATTTATAATACTTTTAACATAAGACAAATAAATTAAAATGGAGAAGAGTATCAATTTTTTGGAGTGGGGCCCGCCGAAGCAGGCATGTCGTTCATGTCCTGCTTCAGCTGCATGCCACAACTGTGGCTTCTTATATATCCTACAATCTCGTGTCAGCACGGGGCCAATTTATGTTACATAGATAGAATTTGAAAAGTCACTAAATTTATTATACTTTTTTTAAGTATTGTGATTTATAATACTTCTTATGTTATTTTCAAATAATATATGTTACTCCTTTTGTTCTAATTTACGTGGCACAAATGAAATCTGAATAGTGAACCAAATTTCTTATATTATTTTTGAATATTTTTGGTTTTTAGTAATTATGGTATTCTCTCGATCCAAATTTATGTGGAACTAATAGAATTTCGAGAGTTAATTAAATTTTTATATTGTGATTTATAATATCTTTTACATAATTATCAAACACATAATAAAATATTTTAATCAAATACATAACAGATTGAATGAAAAGTAAAACAAATAAATTGAAACGGAGAAAATATTAAATTTTTTAAAGTGGGGCTCTGCAAGAAGACATGTTGTCTAAGAGCTGCCCGCTTGAGAGTTGTGTGCCAACCTCTTATATATAGTACTAGATACAAAATCTCGTGCTACGCACGGGCCCAACGTTAATACTCAAAAATTATAAGATATGCCTAATTTAGATATGCATACATTATTATTTTATTTAGATCAATTAGTTTTTTAGATATGCATATATTTTTTTATTTAGATCAATGAAATTCATATAAGAATATTTCAAATTGTTAATTATTGTGATTTATAAGAATTTTAATGTAAATTTTTTATTGTGATTTACAATATTTTTAATGTAATTTTCAAATATATAATAAATTATTAATTATTGTGATTTATAATACTTTTAACATAAGACAAATAAATTAAAATGGAGAAGAGTATCAATTTTTTGGAGTGGGGCCCACCGAAGCAGGCATGTCGTTCATGTCCTGCTTCAGCTGCATGCCACAACTGTGGCTTCTTATATATCCTACAATCTCGTGTCAGCACGGGGCCAATTTATGTTACATAGATAGAATTTGAAAAATCACTAAATTTATTATACTTTTTTTTTAATTATTGTGATTTATAATACTTCTTATGTTATTTTCAAATAATATATGTTACTCCTTTTGTTCTAATTTACGTGGCACAAATGAAATCTGAATAGTGAACCAAATTTCTTATATGATTTTTAAATATTTTTGGTTTTTAGTTATTATGTTATTCTCTCGATCCAAATTTATGTGGCACTAATAGAATTTCGAGAGTCAATCAAATTTTTATATTGTGATTTATAATATCTTTTACGTAATTGTTAAACACATAATAAAATATTTTAATCAAATACATAACAGATTGAATGAAAAGTAAAACAAATAAATTGAAACGGAGAAAATATTAAATTTTTTAAAGTGGAGCCCTGCAAGCACACAGCTCAAGCAGGCATGTTGTCCAAGAGCTGCCTGCTTGAGAGCTGTGTGCCAACCTCTTATATATAGTACTAGATAAAAAATCTTGTGCTACGCACGGGTCCAATGTTAACACTCAAAAATTATAAGATCTGACTAATTTAGATATGCATTCATTATTATTTTATTTAGATCAATTAATTTTTTAGATATACATACATTATTTTATTTAGATCAATGAAATTCATATAAGAATATTTCAGGTTGTTAATTATTGTGATTTATAAGACTTTTAACGTAAATTTTTTATTGTGATTTGTAATACTTTTAATGTAATTTTCAAATATATAATAAGTTGTTAATTATTGTAATTTATAATACTTTTAATGTAAGATAAATAAATTAAAACGGAGAAGAATATAAAAAATTTCGGAGCGGGACCTGCCGAAGCAGGCATGTCGTCCATGTCCTGTTTCAGTTGCCGCAACTGTGGCTTCTTATGTATCCTACAATCCCGTGCCAGCACGAGCTCAATATATGTTACATAGATAGAATTTGAAAAGTCACTAAATTTATTATACTTTTTTTTAATTATTGTGATTTATAATACTTTTTATGTCATTTTTAAATAACATGTGTTACTCCTTTTATTTCAATTTACGTGGCACAAATAAAATTTGAATAGTGAACCAAATTTATTATATATATATATATATATATATATATATATATAGAACCTATTAAAATCGGAGTAAACATTAGATTTGAGTCCATCATTTTAATATTCCATCAAGTTCAAACCAAAAAATCTTATTTCCTCCGTCTCAATTTACGTGAGTCAGTTTGACTTGGCAAAGAGTTTAAGAAAGAAAAAAATAGTTTTGAAATTTATGATAAGTTAAGTCATATAGATGTTTGTGTAGGTATAAATTACTTTATTAGGGATAAAATAGACATTTTAAAGTTAAACTATTACTAAATATAAAAATGTGTCATTCTTTTTTAGATTGACTAAAAAGGAAAATGAATAGTATAAACTGAGATAGAGAAAATAAAATTTAAATCTATCAAATTTAAATTTTAAATCCGCCTCTAATTGTAATTGCGAGAGCCTCCAAGAAATTACAAATATTGAATAAAAGTGTGGTTGTGAGTTACTAAAAATATATACTGATTTTCTGCCATTTCGTTTTTCCTTTTGACTATAATAAGTAAATGCAGTAATCTGCCAATTGCCATTGATAGCAGTGTGCTTTGTTAGAGTGGTCAGAGAAGGTTGCCTTCTGTGTCCCACATATAAGGCCTTCTTAGATACAGAGAGCTTGTGCCTAATATATGCTATTTTTTCTTTTTAATTTGTGTGATATAGATAAAATTTAGAGAGTCAATTAATTTTTTTGTATGATTTTTAAATATTTTAAATTATTAATTTCTGTAATTTATAATTCTTACTTAATTTTTAGATAATAATATTATTCTTTCTGTTGTAATTTATGTGACACTGATGGAATTTGAAGAGTCAACCCTATTTTTTATATACTTTTTAGATGTTTTAATTTGTTAATTATTGTGATTTATAGTACTCTCTCTACTCCAATTTATATGGCATTGATAAAATTTGGAGACTCAACCACATTTCTTATATGTTTTTTTTTTAATATTTTAAGTTGTTAATTATTGTAATTTATAGTACTTTTTACGTCATTTTTAAATAATATACGTTACTTTCTCTGTCTCAATTTATGTGGCACTGATAGAATTTGCAAAGTCAATCAATTTTTTTATGTCTTTCAAATATTTTAAATTAATAATTATTATAATTTATCATTTTAAGCATAGCCTAAATTGAATTATAAATAAATTAACATGTGGAATAACAAATGGAGAAGTAATTTGATGTGATATGCATAATAAGTGCCATGCACACTAGCAAAACGTCATGTTTGGTGCCTTCAAGTATTGGATTTTATGCCTTTGTAAAGATGAGTTGGGCCCACGCAGGACAAAAGTGTCTCCACAATAAAAAAGGGAAAACTACACATATATAGGCATACTTAAAGCCTTAATTAGCCAATATAGTCTAAGTTTGTATTAATAACAAATCGTATCCAAATAGCAATACTTTGGAAAACCCTCTCCTCCCTCTCTCCTATTCTGTCGCCTCTCTCCCCCTCTCTCGATGCCTCTACCTCCCTCTCTTTCACTACCTCTGCCTCCCTCTCTCCCCCTCTCCCTCTCTATCGTTGCCTCCCTCTCTCTCGTCACCATCCTCAGAGCTTCTTTGCTTCCATCTACTCGCCTGAAAAATACCAAATAGACACATGAAGATATGTTGTTGCTTCTATCCTCAAAATTTGTTCCTTTGCTATTCTCGCTTTAAATACCAGACTTGATTCACCGGCAAGGATTTGAACTTGTGGTATGTGCTTATTTAATCTTATCAGCCTTTAGGCTATATATCTATCCATCAAGGCCTGAATTCTAAACACGGAGCTTGATGGAGAATGTTCAGGAAAAATCACTTTGAATTCTTGACAATGTATTTTTTATGCTTATATTTTGTATTCGTTAATCCAAATTGTATTTGTTGATACAACTTGCATCATCCAAATACAAAAGATACATTTGTATATAATTGTATTCGTTGATACACTTGTATTTGTTAATACAAATTATATTTGTTCATACACTTGTATTTGTTGATATGAATGGTACCCTTGTATTTGTTGATATAAATTGTATTCGTTGATACAACTTGAACAATCCAAATACAAATGATATAATGATACATTTGTATTTGTATATGATAGACTAAAAAAATATAAATGATGCATAAATTTGTTTATATACAAATACAACTGATAAAAATTTGATACATTGGAAGGAGAGACAGAGATGTGAAAATACCAAATACAAATGATAAGTTTGATACATTTGAAGGAGAGATAGAGATGTGAAAATACAAAATACAAGAGGAATACAGTCAGTAATTAGCTACTGTATTTGTATTTTATATCAAATACAGTAAATTGCATACAGTTGATACAACGGGTAGCCAACGAAAATGAATACATCGGCGCTACAGATTGTAATTATTGAAAGTGTTGCTATGTTAGCCTATTTTTACCTATAGTTAGGCTATTTCTGAAAGTTGATAACGAAGAAATAATTACAGTGAGCACAAGTTAAACCAATCAGTACACTAAAACATATCAAATTACAAAAGTACCCCTCATACAGCAAGCACACATGTTGACGTGGTGTGTGCTTGAGCTACTTGAACTCCCCTTGATAAGATACTAGATATAAAGGAGCCTGTGCTAGCACAGTCCTAATATATTATTTTTTATCGTAATTTATGTGACACGAATAGAATTTAGATAGTCAATTAAATCTTTTATATGTTTTTTTTTACATATTTTAAGTTGTGAACTATTGTGATTTATAATACCTTTTAGAGAAAATGCATAAACTCCCCCCTAAAGTTGGATGAGATTTGGATGTAGACACTTAAACTTTACGGGGGTCCTATCACCCCACTCAACAATTTTAAACTGATATTATTACATTCATTTTGGGTCAGCCTCAATTTTCAAAAGTAAGTGTTAGTCACACCCCAATCATCAATAGGCACGTGTTAATTTAAATTTAAAAAAATTATTTTTCTTTTTCTTTCTTTTTCTCTTTCTTATTTTTGACTTTATAACTTTTCTATTCCACAACCCACCCACCCCCTCTATGTGCTTCTTCTTCACTAACCCCTTTCCCCCATATTCTTTCCTCTGTTCTTTCTTCTTCTTCTTCTTCAGCAACTAATCTTCTTCATCTTCTTCTTCAGCAACTAATCTTCTTCATTCCTTTTATAGAATGTGCGTCCTCCTTCTTCTTTTTTTTTCATATTCTTTCATTTTTTATTTTGAGAAAATTCAGAGTTATGAAATATCATTAATTAATTTAATTATAGATTTTGAAAAGAATCAATGAATTCCCAAAATTTGTAAGGAGTTGAATTTAGTTTCGAATAAAAGTTAATGATGTCTCCTAATCATCTTGAAATTCAATAAAATTTATAAAATTATTCGAAATATAAGAAAAAATTTCATATTTTAAAGTGAAGATGATAAAATTGTGAAGAAATGATAAAAATCGAAAGTGAGTTTGGGGTGGAGTGGAGTGGGGTGTGGGTGGGGAGGGGTGTGTGTGCCTAATAGAGATGAAAAAATGGTGGCAACAAGCTAAAGAAGGAAGAGAAAAAGAAAAGAAAAAAAAATAACAAAAAATAAAATAAAATTATAAAGAGAAATTTATAAAAATAAAATTTTAATCTTTTTTTCGGTTCCTCACTCTCCTTAAGAGAGTGTATATACTCTCTATGACAAGTGGCCAAAAAAAATATAATAATATCAGTTTAAAATTGTTGAGTAGGGTAATAAGACCCTCATAAAGTTTAGGTGTCTACATCCAAATCACGTCCAACTTTAGGGGGGAGTTTATGTATTTTCTCTACCTTTTACGTAATTTTCAAATAATATATGTTACTCCTTCTATCCCAATTTATGTGACATTGATACAATTTGAGAGTGAACTAATAAATATTTGAAGTTGTTAATTATTGTGATTTATAATTTTTTTCTTCTGTCCCAATTTATGTGGCATTGATAAAATTTCAACAGTCAACCAAATTTGTATGCCCTTTAAATATTTTAACTTGTTAATTATTGTGATTTATAGTACTTTCTACGTAAATTTCAAATAATATATGTTACTCTCTCTACTCCAATTTATGTGTCATTGATAGAATTTGGAGAGTCAACTAAATTTTCTCTATATTTTTTAAATATTTTAAAATGTTAATTATTGTGATTTATTGTACTTTTTATGTCATTTTCAAATAATATATGTTACTTTCTTTGTCTCAATTTATGTGGTACTAATAGAACTTCCAGAGTCAACCAACTTTTTTATATCTTTCAAATATTTTAAATTATTAATTATTCTGATTTATCATTTTACGTAATTTTTAAACATATAATAAATCAAAAAGATAAAACAAACAAATTAAAATGGAGAAATTAATGAAAAATGACCAAAATGCCCTAACATGCTGAAGCAAGCACGTTGACCTCGTGCCTGCTTCAGCAGGTGATAAATATTTTAAGTTGTTAATCATTGTGATTTATAGTACTTTCTACGTAATTTTCTGTCACGACCCAGACTGCCGTGAGTGGCACCCACCCAACCCCCGGATGAGCGAACCATCAACGACCCCGAACTTAACCATTCTAACAGCTTAAAACTAGTGCAAGAAATAAACTAGCAATCAATATCAACAAATCAACTCTATTATATATAACCTGCGGAAAAGCCCTCCCTAGAATCTGAAAGTCACCGTACCAAAACACTACCAAACTAGAGTACGGGGGTGCAACCCCAATAAAAGAAATTGTCTAAGCCCGAAACAAGTGGGCTACAACTCAAATAGATAGAAATCAAGGCATCTTGATCGAAGTAGCGCACCCTTGACGTCTGAAAGCGCTGGGACTGCAAATGAGGTCGCGTGTTAGCCACTAGAAGATTGCCTATACTCACAAAAAAAACGCAAGTGCAGTATCATTACACAACCACCATGTACTGGTAGGATCATTAGCCAGTTCCAAATAAACAGTAAATGAACAGTACAAAAGTCAAGTAATAGTACAGAAAACTTGCAATAAGCCAACAGATGATTCTAGACTACAAGTCTCTCCCTAGATTGTACCCACATGCAATCCACCTTTATATCCATGATCAACAATCAATAGAAATCAACGATCATACCATTTTACATATCCTGGACCCACCCCGGGATCCCTCTAAACAACACCTAAGTGTTAAACATGCAACTCGATCTACACCAAGACCAAACTCACAAATCAATAATAATAACCCGGCCTCTCAAGGACCATAAGCAAATATCACAATTCAGCAACACAACCTGACCCACTCATGGAACCAATATCAAAATACAATAATGCAATAAAATAAAGTCGTACCAGGCGTGGTACCCGAGCCAACCAGTTAGTATTTTTCATACCAGGCATGATACCCGAGCCAACCATTAGTATATCCCGTACCAGGCGTGGTACCCGAGCCAGCCGTTAGTATACCCGTACCAAGCGTGGTACCCGAGCCAACCGAATATCACAATAATCCACAGTCACAAACAATGAACAAACAACACTTGTAAACCAACAAGCAACAACACCTAGTTCATTTCACAAGACTGAAAACAGGACTTTTGGACATTCCTAAATCATTCCCTAAACATGCAACACATACAATACTTATAACAAAGTACACAAACATACGTTGTATACAGGAATCAATAACCATCACCTACCTCGAATAATCAAGCTCTATAGTGCCGGAGCTTTCCCTTTTTCAGGATCCCTTGCTTGTTCTTGGTCTAGAAACAAACACATAAACACTATAGTTAATTAACTGGCCTAAATTACCCAGATTATACAAAATCCTAATCCCCAGGCCAAACCATGATCATCCCAACCCTTTCCGGGCTTTCCCGCCATTAATTCACCTAAGATTATCATTTATACCGATACATTTAGAGAATTTAAGCTTGGTGATCATTACCCATTAACTATAAACAATACCCAAGAACTCTAGCACCCTAGAATTTCCCTTTTCCCCCGGATTCTACAATCCTAGGTTATCCCAAACTTTCCCCAAGTCCACCTCTAGCAATTCTATAGCGTAGGAAAGATATTACGGAGTTTGGGGAGTAGAATCTTTACCTTTAGGACAAAAAATGGTGGAAAACGGATGGAAATCGCCCAAAATTGCCCCCTTCTTCTCCCAAAACGTTTTGAAGAAAATTGAACTATTTTGGGGAAGTTTATGCATTAAATCTCGTCGAGCTCTGCTATAGCAGTCCGCTTCGCTATAGCGGTACTGCCGTAGCGGAGTTGTCCTCTATGGTGGAGGCTGATCGATATTGACTTCCGCTGTAGCAGTATTTTCTCTGCCACAACGGAGGTCGCTATGGTGGAGTGTCAACCGCCGTGGCGGTTGACACGAAATAGAACATCGTAAAGTCCCCAAAATTTGTCCATTTAACAACACACTTATTTTTTCGACATCTCGGAACAACCCCCTAGCGTCAACCTCGATTCTGGTAGTTCTACTTACCCGAATTCGATTCTAAAAAGTCCTTCGGACTCCTTTATGTCTTGGCTAAATGGAAAACTAGCTCAAATTAAGACATTTAACCCAATCCTTATTCTTTTTTTCTCAACCTTTATTTTTCTTTTCTTTTTTGTTTTATTCTTTCTTCTTCGTTTTTTCTTTTTCTCAATCTTTATTTTTTCCTTTTCTCCTCTCAATTCTATTTTTTTCTCCTTTTTTTTTTTTTTTATTTTTCTCAACCTTTATTTTATCGTTTATTTTTTATTTTATCTTTTTTTTCTTCGTTTTTTCCTCTCTTTTTTCAATTTTAATTTTTTTTCTCTCAACTTTTATTTTTTTAATTTTTTCTTTGATTTTTAATTTTTCTTTTCTCTTTTTTTTAATCATTTTTTTTGACCTTTATTTTTTATGAGATGTTCTATAACTCGTGCTTTAGAGGTAAGACTTAGCCCAAGGACTTCCAAACAACAAATTACGCCCCATGAGCAAGACTTGACACTAGTACATTGTGTCTTGATTTATGAGATGTTTTATAGCACTTGCCTCAGAGACAAGACTTAGCCCAAGGACCTCTCAAAAAATACAAGTTACGCTCTATGGGAAAGAGTTCACACTACTTCATTGTGTCTTAATTTATGAGATACTCTATAACTCTTGCCTTAGAGGCAAGACTTAGCTCAAGGATTTTCAAACAACAAGTTATGTCCCACGAGCAAGACTTGAGACTACCTCATTGTGTCTTGATTTATGAGACATTCTATAACTCTTGCCTTAGAGACAAGACTTAGCCCAAGGACTTTCAAACAACAAGTTATGCCCCATGAGCAAGAGTTGACACTACCACATTGTGCTTGATTTATGAGATGCTCTATAACGCTTGCCTAAGAGGCAAAAGTTAGCCCAAGGACTTCCAAATAACAAGTTACGCCCCATGGGCAAGAGTTGACACTACCACATTGTGTCTTGATTTATGCGAAGCTCTATAACTAAGGCAAGACTTAGCTCAAAGACTTTCAAACAACAAGTTATATCTCATTGGCAAGAGTTGACACTAGCACATTGTGTCTTGATCATGAGATGCTCTATAACGTTTGCCTTAGAGGCAAGACTTAGCCCAAGGGCCTCCCAAAAAACAAGTTATGTCGCATGGGTAAGAGTTAACACTACTTCATTGTGTCTTAATTTATCAGATGCTCTATAACTCTTGCCTTAGAGGCAAGACTTAGCTCAAGAATTTCCAAACAATAAGTTATGCCCCACGAGCAAGAGTTGACACTACCTCATTGTATCTTGATTTATGAGATGCCCTATAACATTTGCCTTAGAGGCAAGACTTGTTCCAATAGACTTCCAAACAACAAAGCACGCCCTTAAGTTTACTTCGATTTCAAAGAAAGAAGATCCTTTGCGGATTATCCAACTTTTTATTCATTAGCAAAAAATAATAGAGGTTAATAAAAAAGAAAAAAATAAAGATTAAAAAAAAAAGAAAAAAAGAGAAAAAAATAAAAGTTGAGAAAAAAAAGAATAAAAAAAATAAATGTTGAGAAAAAAAAAGAACAAAAAAAAAGTTGAGAGAAAAAGAAAAAAGAAAAAAAAAGTTGAGAAAAAAGAAAACGAGAATTAAAAAAAAATTGAGAAAAAAGAAAAAAAAAGAAAAAAGAAAAAAAAGAAAAAAGATAAAAGAAAAAGAAAAAATGAAAATTAAAAGTTGAGAGACAAATGAACATGGAGAGTTGTGGTGTAGAGGGGCAAAAATGTATTTGTTGTATACATTAAAAGGAAGGAAAAATATTTTTTAAAGACTTTTCTTATGGGGGGTAAAAATTGAAGACCACTCACTTTTGGGGACACTCCATGTAATTTCCTGCCCTATTTTGCCCTTTCCCTTAACAAACTCTTTAGGAAAAATGATTAAGATTTTCATTTAATATGTAACAGTATTTTATTTGTTGAAATTTTAATTAATCAAAACCTATTAACTCACAAACCCAATTCGGATCCCAGATCTAGCTCTTCTTCATTTCGTATCTCTCCATTTTTCCAAGTTCTTATTTAGATTAGAGACATATGTTATAGATTTAATTTAATGACTGAGATTTAGTAAATTAAAAATAAGCCTTAATTATAATTAAAATAATTAATTACTTTCATATATTTACTTTTAAAATATTATTTTAATCTCACAATTTTAGTTGTATAAGATATCTTTCCTAAATATAAAAAAATATTCTCACTTGCCTTGAGGCTTGTGTAAATTTTGTCTTGCATCATTTTTACTTTAATTTTTTTCACTCAAATTATATTTAGCCTAATTTTGGATGTTGGAAAGGACTTTCAATGTTGGAAGAGAAGTTCTCCGGCTTTAAAAAAAATTACAACTAAAATTTAGTATAACTTTTTTCTGTATTATAAATAATATAGCAATCAGATATTTGAATATTTGATAAAATAAATAACAATATAATTAAAAATAAATTTAATGGCTAGAATTGTGGAATTGCCTTATATTTTGGAGTAAATAAATAAAAGTAATTAATTATGTTAATCATAATTAAGACTTATTTTTAATTTACTAAATCTTAGTCATTAAATTAAATCTATGACATATGTCTCTAATTTAAATAAGAACATTTTTTTATATTTAGGAAAGATATCTTATACAACTAAAATTGTGAGATTAAAATAATATTTTAAAAGTAAATATATGAAAGTAATTAATTATTTTAATTATAATTAAGGCTTATTTTTAATTTACTAAATCTCAGTCATTAAATTAAATCTATAACATATGTCTCTAATCTAAATAAGAACTTGGAAAAAATGTAGAAATGAGAAATGAAGGGGAGCTAAATCTGGGATCCAAATTGAGTTTGTAAGTTAATAGGTTTTGATTAATTAAAATTTCAACAAATAAAATGTTGTTACATATTAAATGAAAATCCTAATCATTTTTCCTAAAGGGTTTGTTAAAGAAAAGGGCAAAATAGGTCACAAAGGTGGATGAGAAGGGTATTTTAGAGCCTAAAGGTAAATGAAAAGGGCATTTTAGAGCCCAAAGGTGGAAGGAGGGTATATTTATACCATTTTCAATACTTGAAGGGTAATTTAGGCCCTTCTCCGTATACTATTTTGGGATAAGGACAAATATGGTCATTCGACGAAAGATATTGCCAACCGAATGGCCAACGGATTTGATTTCCCATATTTTGGCCTTTGTGGCCTTTTTCACTAGTGACTACCTGTTGCTCCCCCCCCCTCCTTGTTTTTCTAATTTTATTTTTGATGCTCTATTTAAAAAGAAAATCGATGGTCAACTTTTTGCTCCCCTCCCTTATTTTTTCTACTTTCGTTTTTTTTTTGCACTTCTTTTAAAAGGAAAAAAAAGGCTCTACTCCTTTTTTTTGCTTAACAATGATCTTTCACGCTTATTTTTAAAAAAAACTTTGCGTGTAATATATATATATATATATATATATACACACACACACTAATTATAATATAAATAATATGTTTAAGATCACAAGTTTAAAGGGTATTTTGGCACACTAATTATCCAATAATTTAATTTCTATCGACATTCTATGTATATATATATATATATATATATATATATATTTTATACAATAATTATATAGTTTCAATATACATCATATACAACCTTTAGCTGCAATAATTATTCAAATATATATTCTATATAATAATTATACAGTTTATATATATATATATATATATATATATATATATATATATATATGCATATTTTATACAAAAATTATACAGTTTCAGTACACATCATATACAATCTTTAGCTGCAATAATTATTCAAATATATATTTTATATAATAATTATACAATTTCTATACACATTCTATACAGTTTCTATACATATCCTATACAGTTTCTATATAAATTTTATACAGATACGTATTTTATACAACAAATATACAGTTTCTATACACATTCTATATAGTTTTTTTTATATATATTTTATGCAGATACATATTTTATACAACTACACAATTTCTATGCACATCTTATGTAGTTTCTATACATATATCTTATATAAGTATATATTCTATACAACAATTATACAGTTTTTATAAAATTATATTTAATTATTATTATTTATTTTTATTTTAAAAAAAACTAATTTTTAGCCCAAAAAAAATTGGAGCAAAAAAAAAAGAAAAAAAACTAAATAAAGGGCCAGAATGGCCCAAATAGTGAAATGGCCATAATATGGAATTTATTTGTCCGTATGGCCATGTAATGTCCAATGACCTAAACATGAGCCATTATTTATGAAAAGGGCCAACCCATTTCTTTTTTCGTATTTTATTTAGGTCAACGAAATTCATATAAGAATATTTTAAGTTAATTATTGTGATTTATAATACTTTTAATATAATTTTTTACTGTGATTTATAATACTTTTGATATAATTTTTAAATATATAATAAATTATTAATTATTATAATTTATAATTCTTTTAATGTAAGACAAATAAATTAAAACGGAGAAGAGTATAAAATTTTCTAGAGTGGGGCCCACTGAAGCAGGCATGTCGACCGCCTGCTGCCTGCTGCCTGCTTCAACAGCCAACCACCACTTCTTATATAGGAGGATTAACTTTTAGTTAAAAAAATTATAATAAGGAGATTAGAGATATAAAAATCTCGTGCTATGTACAGGCCCAATGTTAATATTCAAAAATTATAAGATATGCCTAATTTAGATATGCACACATTATTATTTTATTTAGATCAATTAATTTTTTAGATATGCATATATTATTTTATTCGGATCAATGAAATTCATATAAGAATATTTCAAGTTGTTAATTATTGTGATTTATAATACTTTTAATGTAAATTTTTTATTGTGATTTATAATAAACGTAAGACAAATAAATTAAAATGGAGAAGAGTATAATTTTTTTTGGAGCGGGACCCGCTGAAGCAGGCATGTCGTCCATGTCCTGCTTCAGCTGCCACAAGTGTGGCTTCTTTTATAGAAAGATGAGTTAAGTTGTTAATTATTGTGATTTATAATACTTTTAATGTAAATTTTTTATTTTGATTTATAATACTTTTGATGTAATTTTTAAATATATAACAGATTGTTAATTATTGTGATTTATAATACTTTAAATGTAAGACAAATAAATTAAAATGGAGAAGAATATAAAATTTTCCGGAGCGGGGCTAGCCGAAGCAGGCATGTTGACCGCCTACTGCCTGCTTCAGTAGCCAACCACCACTTCTTATATAGGAGTATAAATATATAATAAATTGTTAATTATTGTGATTTATAATATTTTTAATGTAAGACAAATAAATTAAAATGGATAAGAGTATAAAATTTGCTGAAGTAGGGCCCGCCAAAGTAGACATGTCGATTGCATGCTGCCAGTCAGCAGCCAACCACCACTTCTTATATAGGATAATAATATATGTACACAATCTTTACAATGGAGAAATTCACACTCAAAACACTCTTTTTTCTATGTAAAGAAAAGGAGAGAGAAAATTATTCAGCTTTAATTTCAGGTAAGACTCTCTTTGAAATTTGAGGTATTTCATTTCACTAAAAACTATCTTCATTTAATTTGTTAAAATTTATTTTTCTTCTACGTTATAATCTGCATTAATTGTATAATACAACATTTATCATTTTCTTTTCCTTAAACTTATACTCCAAGATTTAACAATATGAGGCAAACTTAATTATTGCAGATTTCGGATTGAACAAAAATGGGAGGCGGTGGTAATATGTCTACTCTGACAACTAAAACTGAACAAAAGAAAAATCCTCTCCAAAGAGTGCCATATATATTCAAATCCCCCTTTTACAATTGGTGACATCAAGAAGGCAATCCCTCCTCACTGCTTTCAACGATCTCTCCTTCACTTATTCTCATATCTTGTTCCGGATCTCATACTTGTATCCATCTTTTATTACATTGCCACCACTTACATTCACCTCCTTCCATCCCCATATAATTATCTGGCATGGGCTACTTACTGGATCACTCAAGGTTGTGTTTGCACAGGAATATGGGTCATTGGCCATGAATGCGGTCACCATGGCTTCAATGATTACCAATGGGTAGATGACACTGTTGGTCTTATCCTCCACTCTGCACTTTTAACACCATACTTTGAATGGAAACATAGTCATCATCATCACCACGCTAACACTGGTTCCCTTGAGAATGATGAAGTCTACATACCCAGACTTAAATCAAAACTAAGATGGTACTACAAATACTTGAACAATCCACTAGGACGAGTACTCGTACTTGACTTCACTCTCACTTTCGCTTGGCCTTTGTACTTGGTCTTCAATATCTTTGGCAAAAAATATGACCATTTTGCATGTCACTATGATCCTTATAGCGCAAGATATAATGATCTTGAAAGGCTACAAATCTATATTTCAGATGTAGGTGTGATTGCAATTACTTATTTGTTGTATCACATTACTTTGACACAAGGGCTATCTTGGGTTGTCTGCATCTATAGGGTGCCTCTCCTTATTGTGAATGGATTTATAGTGCTAATCACTCTTTTGCACCACACACACTCTTCATTTCCACGTTATGATTCATCCGAGTGGGATTATCTACGAGGAGCTCTAGCTACGGTAGATAGAGACTATGGTGTCCTAAATAAGTTCTTCCACAATGTTACAGATACTCATGTTTTGCATCATATATTCTCATACATATCCCATTACCATGCAATGGAGGTAACCAAAGCTATCAAGCCATTGTTAGGAGAATACTACCAATCTGATGATACCCCAATTTTAAAAGCGATGTGGAGGGATACAAAGGAGTGTATCTTTGTGGAGAAATATAAAGATAAAGGTGTTTATTGGTACAAAAACAAGCTTTGAAAGTTGAATACCAAGTGTAATAAAAAAACAGAGCAAGAACAATGAATTGTGTACCTTAATGTAACAGAAGAATTGTTGATCTTGCTACCTATAACGACCGGGTTCGTCATTACAGGTAAAGTTTTTGTGCCAAGGTTCGAGTCAGAAAACTTTCGGGTTTGGGAGTTGAAAATCTTGGGCTAGGCTAGTCTTGGCCAATTTTGGAGCGAGGTATAATCTAGGGCAATTTGGGTAAGGATTGGGTAAAGTGTCTTATTTGAGATAGTTTTCCATTTAGCTAATACATAAAGGAGTCCGAGGGACTTTTCGGAATCAAATTTGGGTAAGTAAAACTCCCGATATAGAGGTTGACATGAAGGGGTTGTTTCGAAATGTCAGAAAATCGAGTGTGTTTTAAAATGGACCAATTTGGGGGACTTTACAACTTTCTGTCCCGTGTCAACCACCGTAGCAGTTGACACACCGCCATAGCAACCTGCGCCGTAGCAGAGAAAATACCGCTACAGTGAGAGTCAACGTCAGTCAACCTCCGCCATAGCGGTCGATTCTGCTATGGCGGTACTGCTATAGTGGAGTGGACTACTATAGCAGAGCGTGATGGGATTTAATGTAGAAACTTCCCCAAAATAGTCAGTTTTATCAAAGACATTTTGGGAGAAGGGCAACACGATTTTGGGTGATTTTCCTTCGTTTTCCATCATTTTTTGTCCCAAAGGTAAGGATTCTACTCCCTAAACTCCGTACTATCTTTTCTACGCTATAGAGTTACTAGGGGTGGACTTGGGGAAAGGTTTGGAATGACCTAAGATGGTAGAATCCGGGGGAAAAAGGGGATTCTAGGATGTAGAAGTTCTTGAGTGTTGTTTATTTCACTAGATTATGATCATGTGACCTTATTTCTCTAAATGTATCCATAAAAATGATAGGAATAGGTTAATTAATGGTGGAAAATCCTGGGAAAGGGGTGGAATGATCATTATTAGCCTGGAGTTTGGGATTTTGCATAATCCGAGTAATTAGTAGGTCATAAGGATTGATTTTGGTTATTGTGTGTTGTTTTAGACCAAGCACTTTGGGAAACGAGAAAGCTCCGGTTGAGTATAGCTTGGAATATTTCAAGGTAAGTGATGGTTTTGATTCTAATATGCATTATGTCTTCACGTACTATTTTGTAGTGGTGTATGAGTTGCATGTTTAGGAAATGAAATGTGAATGTCTAGTCGTCCGGTAATCGATTTTGTGAAATGAACTTCTTTGTTTGCTTGTTGGTTTTACAAGTATGTTTGTTCATTGGTTGTGATTGATTCAAACTTGTATGATATTCGGTTGGCTCGGGTACCATTCTTGGTACGGGAATTAGTAACGGTTGACTAGGGTACCACATTTGGTACAGGTATACTAACGATTGGCTCGAGTACCACGCCTGGTATGGAAATTCTAATAGTTAACTCGGGTACCACGCCTAGTATGGGTTGTCTTGATTTCATTGTCTTATTCTTCTATGGTTCCATTAGTGGACCGGGTTGCATTCTTGAACAATGATATCTGAATAGGGTCCGTGAGAGGCCGGGTGATTTTATGTTAAATGTGAGGTTGGTCTTAGATTAGACCGAGATTTCATGTCTAATGCTTAGGTGATGTTAGGGGGATCCTTGGTGGGTCTGGGTTATGAGAAAAGGGGTATATGTTGCTGTTTTTGGGTGGGGTCAATGGTTGTTATATAGTTCATGTGTTAATAATCTTAGAGAGGGATTTAATATCTGGCTAGTTGTTGACTTACTACATGTTTCCTGTACCTTACTATGTTATGGTTTATTGTTCATATTATGTTTATTGGAGATGGCCGATGATCCTACCAGTACACGGTGTTTGTGTACTGATTCTGCACTTGCTTTTCTTTTTGTGAGTACAAGAAATCTTCAAGGGGCTGACACGCGACCTCACCTGTAGCCCTAGCGCTTTCAGACATCAAGTGTGAGCTGCTTCGATCGAGCTACCTTGATCTCTTTCATTTCAGTTATATCCCACTTGTTTCGGGCTTAGACTCTTATTTATTTTGGGGTTGCATCCCTGCATTCTAGATGTTTGGTAGTGTTTTGGTACGATAACTTTCAGGTTCTAGGGAGGGTCAGGTTATTTATAATAGTATTGAGATTTTTATTGAATTGCTAGTTTATTTTCTTGCACACTGGTTTTGAGCTGTTAGAATGGTTAAGTACAGGGTCGTTGATGGTTCGCTCACCCGGGGGTTGAGTGGGTGCCACTCATGGAGGTCTAGGTCGTGACAAAGATGGTATCAGAGCCCTAGGTTCATTGATCTCATCGTACCAAAACAAATCTAGTAGAGTCTTGCGGAACGGTGTGGAGACGTCCGTACTTTTCTTCGAGAGGCTATATGACTTTAGGAAAACTATCTCTTCTTTCTCCCTTCGTGCTATAACTTTATTCCAATGGTATCTGACTTCGTTCACTTTTCTGTCCGTAGATGGTTAACACAAGGAACAATGGAGTAAGAGCAGCGGTCTATGCAGTGGGCCCGACTGTCAGAGGTAGAGGAAGAGGCAGAGGCAGGGGCCGAGGTAGGGCAACACCCGCCAGGGGTAGAGATCAAGCGGATGCTGGAGCACGTGAGGTGACCCCTCCCCTACCCCAGGATCAGGTTGAAGAGAAAGTCGAGGTTGTTGTTGAGGAGGGTGTAGAGCAGGAGGAGGCAGCACCCGCTGGAGGTGTAGGCCTTTTCCCTATCACACCCGAAACATTTCAACAAGTATGGTCCTTCCTGAGTGGGCTAGTTGGTGCTGGAGCCAACCCCACAAGGACTGCAGATCAGGTTCCGGGTACTCAGCCAACGGCTACTACAGCTCCTAGAATGGATGCGGCGTCGGGCACAGATGACTTTTTCAGACAATTGCTAGGTCCGGTAATGACAGGGAATGAGCATGAGATGCTGACTAAGTTCCTTAAGCTGAAAGCTCCTACGTTTCAGGGTACTGATAAGGAAGATGCTTATGAGTTCATACTGGACTCTTATGAGAGGCTGCACAAGCTGGACATTGTGCAACAACATGGGGTTGAGTTTATCACATTTCAGCTGCAGGGTGATGCTAAGTAGTGGTGGAGGTCTCATGTAGAGTGCCGGTCATCTGTTTTTCCCCCACTGACTTGGTATCATTTTCACGCTCTTTTCCTAGAAAAGTATGTGCCTCGTACCTTGAGAGATCACAAAAAGGATGAGTTCCTGGCTCTGGAATAGGGTAATATGTCGGTCTTTGCTTATGAGGCAAAGTTTCATGCTTTGTATCTTTTTGCTACACAGTTGTTGGGTTCTGAGAAGGAGCGAATTCGGTTATTTGTGAAGGGCTTGAATACGGGCTTATAGGTGCTATCTGTGCACATGACTTCAGCAGGGAAGGGCTTCAATGAGGTAACAAATTATGTTAAGAAGTTAGAAGGGGTCAAGCAGGTTGGGCAGGATAAAGTGTTAGCCAAGAGGCCCTGAAATGATGGAAACTTCAGTGGCTCGCACTCCAGTGGTCACAATCAGCAGGTGTACTCTGTCTGTCCTATTCGGTAGCTTTGCCAGCTGCTACAAGTGGTCATTTAGGAGCTAATCAACAATTTTTGGCTCTTCGGGGCCAGGGATCGTCTTACATATCTACAAGTAGGCCTTCGCTTGATCGTGGTTGCTTCCACTATGGTGATCTGATCCACTTTAAGAGGGAGTGCCCTTACAGACAGACTGGTAATCAGGCTCAGCAGCAGTCTAAGGCTGTGGTCCCGGCAGGTAGAGGTGGTCATATTAGAGGTCGTCCACACGATAGGTGAGGTAACTTTCAGGGAGGCCGAGGAGACAGGGGAAACAACGGTGCGGGCAGGGGTGTGGCGCAACCAGCCAAGAAAGTAGCCCAGATTGATTACCGGGCTCAGTGTTATGCTTTCCCAGGGAGGTCTGAAGCGGAGGAATCAAATGCTGTGATCATAGGTACAATTCTTGTCTGTGTTAGGATGGCTTCGACACTTTTTGACCCAGGCTCTACATATTCATATATGTCTGTGAATTTTTCTTTGGGTCTGGACTTGATTTGTGATATCCTTGATTCCCCTATCCATGTTTCCACCCCGAGTGGAGAGTCCGTGATTGTGACTCATGTTTATTGTGCTTGTTCTGTTGTATTTGTGGGGTTGCATACTTGGGTAGACTTGGTAATTCTGGATATGGTAGACTTCGATATCATTTTGGGCATGACCTGGTTATCTCCTTATCATGCTGTATTGAATTGTAACACCAAGACTGTGGCTCTAGAGATTTCGGGTAAGGATAGGCTAGTGTCGAAAGGTGTGTACATGCCTAAGCCGATTAAGATCATATCTTTTGTTCGATCTAGGAAGCTAGCGGGGAGAGGGTGTTTAGACTTTTTGGCTCATCTCCGGGATGATAGTGTGGAGTCCCCATCTATTGAGTCAGTTCCAGTTGTTTCAGAGTTTCGGGAGGTGTTCCCGGCGAATTTGCCTGGTATGCCTCCGGACAGGGATATTAACTTCTGTATTGACTTGGAGCCATGCACTATCCCAATTTCCATTCCTCCATATCGTATGGCTCCGGAAGAGTTAAGGAAACTTAGATCAGCTTTAGGAACTACTAGATAAGAGATTTATCCATCCCAGTGCTTCGCCTTGGGGTGCTCCAGTCTTGTTTGTGAAGAAAAAGGATGGTTGTATGCGGATGTGCATAAATTACAGGCAGTTGAATAAGGTGACCATCCAGAATAAGTACCCTTTACCCCATACAGATATTCTGTTTGACCAATTATAGGGTGCATTTGTGTTATCGAAAATTGACTTGAGGTCAGGGTATCATTAGCTGAAGAATAGGCCCGAGGAAATTCCTAAGACTTCTTTTTGAACTCGATATGGGCATTATGAGTTCTTAGTGATATTGTTTGGGTTGAATAATGCACCAAAAGCATTCATGAGTTTGATGAATGCGGTATTTAAGTCTTATTTGGACTCGTTCGTCATCATTTTAATTGACAATATTTTGATCTACTCCAAGAGTAGGGAGGAGCATGTTGAACATCTCCTTATTGTGTTGGAAATATTTAGTCACCAAAAACTTTATGCAAAGTTCTCCAAGTGTGAATTTTGGTTGACTTCAGTCGCATTCTTGGGGTATGTAGTGTCAGAAAAGGGGGTGATGATGGATCCCCAGAAGATTGAGGCAGTCAAGAGTTGAGCCCGGCCTAGCTCGGTGACTGAAGTAAGGAGTTTTGTTGGGCTCGCAGGCTACTATCGTAGGTTTTTCTAGGACTTTGCATCATTGCTACTCACTTGACAAGGCTGACTCAGAAAGAGGTACCATTTGTGTGGTCTGACAAGTGTGAGGAGAGCTTTCAAAAGCTCAAGACACTTCTAACCACGACTCCTATTTTGTCTTTGCTAGTTGAAGGTAAGGACTTTATTGTTTATTGTGATGCTTCACATTCGGGTTTGGGTGTTGTATTGATGCAGGACATAAATGTGATAGCCTATGCATCCAGGCAGTTGAAAGTTCATGAGAGGAATTACCCAACCCACGACTTAGAGTTGGCAGCGGTGGTGTTTGCACTCAAGACTTGGAGACACTATCTCTATGGTGTAAAGTGTAAGGTGTTTACCGACCATCGCAGTTTGCAGCATGTTTTTACCTAGAAGGACTTGAATCTGAGGCAGAAAAGGTGGATGAATTTGTTAAAGGACTATGATGTGACCATTTAGTACTATCCGGGTAAGGCTAATGTGGTGGCAGACGCATTGAGCTAGAAGACAGTTAGCATGGGCAGTTTGGCTTATTTGGGAGTGTCCAAACGACCATTGGCAAGAGAGATTCAGGCTTTCGAATCTAGGTTCATGCACTTGGGTATTTCAAAACAGGGTGGGGTGTTGGCCAGTATTGAGGTCAAATCCACGTTCCTAGAGGAGATAAAGGCCAAGCAACTTCAGGATTCGCAGTAGAGCAAGCTTCGAAGCAAGGTAATATTCGGAGAGTCCAGGGATGCCATGTTGGACGCTGGCAGGGTGTTGAGTTTCAGAGAAAGGATTTGTATTTCTTGGGTTGATGACATCATTCAAAAAGTATTGGCAGAGGCTCATGGCTCGCAGTATTCGATTCATCGAGATGTAACCAAGATGTACAGGAATTTGAGGCAGCTTTACTGGTGGCCCGGGATGAAAAGGGACATAGCTGATTTTGTGTCCAAATGTCAAAATTGCTAGCAGGTAAAGTATGAGCACCAAAGACCTGCGGGACTACTTCAGAGGATGCCTATTCCAGAGTAGAAGTGGGAAAGGATAGCCATAGACTTCGTGGTGGGTCTTCCTAAGACTTTGGGAAAGATGACTCTATTTCAGCTCATTTCATTCCGGTCAGGGTGGACTACAATTCGCAGCAATTGGCTAAGATCTATGTGAAAGAGATCGTGAAATTGCATGGGGTACCACTATCCATCATTTCAGACAGGGGTACGCAATTTACCTCTAAGTTTTAGGGTAAGTTACATGAAGAGTTGGGTACTCAACTCACCTTCCGTACAACCTTCCATCCTCAGACGGATGGTTAGTCAGAGAGGAAGATCCAGGTATTGGAGGACATGCTGAGAGCATATGTGATTGACTTCAGAGGCCATTGGGACCAGTTTATACCATTGTGTGAGTTCTCATACAACAATAGCTACCACTCCAGTGTCGACATGGCACCATTTGAGGCACTGTATGGGAGGAGTTTTAGGTCACCTATAGGGTGGTTTGAGGAAGGCGATGTAAAGCCTTTGGGCGTGGACTTGGTAAGGGAAGCACAAGAAAAGGTGAGAGGCATTCAGGCCAAGTTGCTAGCGGCCCAAAGCAGGCAGAAAGAATATGTGAATCGCAAGGTAAGGGACATGGATTTTCATATTGGTGAACAAGTGATATTGAAAGTGTCACCAATGAAGGGAGTTATGCATTTTGGTAAGAAGGGCAAGCTCAGCCCTCGAATTTTCTTATGTTTGGTATGTATGTAAAAAATATTATTCAAAATTATTTATATATAATCTAGACAAATACTATGAAAGGTAATAGTTGTTTGGTGTGGGATGGGGTGAAGATGAGGTGCGTTGGAGGATGGAAAAAACAAAATCAATATGAAATGTCAGAATTTGTTTTTCCTACTTCCATTAAATAAGTCATTTTTCTCATTTTTAAGTAACTTATAATTTTTCTAGAAAAAAAAAATTCAATTTTTTTAACCAATCGTGAAAAAAACAAAAAAACAAAAAATGTTTCCTCCATCACCCTTAGTGGCACCTTTTATCGTTATTATTGCCCAAGGTTAGTGGCAACCTTTGTAGACATATACATATTACCAAAAAAAAAAAGTGCTTTCAAATTCTTCCACTGTGGCTCGCTGCCGTCATTTGTGGTTGTTTAAGAACTTTAGTGCCGTATAATTTAGAGCCTGTTTAGATAGACTTATAATTTTTTGATTTATAAGTCATAAGTTAGGAATTTTAACTTATGATTTTTCACTTATTTTTGTCTTTTTGTTAAAATAAGTAAATTCTTTTTTTTTTTACTCAAACACAATAGCAATATTTAAAAGCTATTTTGATCTAAAAACATTTAAAATAAACCTATTCAAACATGCTCTTAGAGTCTTTTTGGGTGAACTTCTAAAAATTACGTATTTCGATAAACACTTTTATCAAGATAATTTTTAAGAAAAGTATTTTGGAGAGAAGTAAACTATGGTTGCTCACTTCATTTGAAAAGGAGTGAAGTATCAAAAACACACTTAAATTATCTTTTTTTTTACTTTCATACCTAAACTATTGGAAGTGTGAGCTTCATACCTAAACTATCACTCATTAATTTGAGAAACACACCTCAACGCTGACTGAACCAGTGTTTGTATACAAATACATTTAGACGCATCTGGCCATTAAATATTCTGATGATATGACATATTTTTATTTTTTAAGCTGATTCATTTTTTTTTTAATTTTTCAATTCATTTTACCCTAAACTCTCCCATTTTTCTTCATCATTTCTCAACACGGTGAATATAAAATTTTAACCTAATATTAATAATTAGTTTAATTTTTACCAAAGTGAAAAAAATATTCTCGTTGAGTGCCACGTGACAGGATTTTTTAAATAAAAGAGAGAGTGTAGTACACTTACTGTAACACCTAGAAAATTCAAAGCTAAGGACCCGAACCATTTATATGAGAGTAATGATCCTTTCTCTAGTTTGCTGAGTGCTTTGGATGGGAATCATGTTCATAAGAAGCTCCTAACAACAAGTTAAGTTGAAAGCACCCCAACCGATTAAGTTCTCATGTAAGATTCAACTATGGTCAACTTCAAACGATCATTACTCCTAGCATAAGACGAATTAGGTGGCCTAATACCTACCAAATTAAAGGTCTTCGAGTCTTCTTTCCAAATCCACCAACCGCGTATTAATCCGAGTCCAAAATAAAAAGTTAAGCTCAGTTTACCAAGAAGATGTCAGTCTGCCTGACGGTGACGACTCTGCGTGACGAACCGTCACACTTGTGACGATTCATCAAGACAAGTCATCAGCTTAAGCAGTGAGAACAAAATTTCAGTCATGTTTTGATGGTTCAGAGTGACGACTCATCAAGGTTCTGACGGTTCGTCAACCGAACCGTCAGACAGGCCCGTTCTGCACTGTTAACGCATTTCCAAGGGTTTTTTTGGTCTTTTCTCACTCTTTTAACACCAAAACTACGTCGTTTTGGCCTACTTAAATCTGATATTAATCCTAAGCTACCCCAAATCCCTCACTCCATCAGATATTGATTGACTCTTAACAAAAAATAGAACAAAAGCGATTCTTTTCTTCTCCAAACTCCTAAGAACCCTAAGGAACAAGAGACTAAAAGTTTAAGGTTTTCTTCAAGGTTCTTCCTCAAACTCCAAGATCAAGGGATGTAAAGTTAATATTTTTGTGTGGGAACCCCGTTCTCACCACAATCAAGTTATATTTTTAGTTCAAGCCATGAATCATGTTAGGGTTCTTAAGAGTTGAAATCCTTGAGTCGGATTCTTGATCTCTTGATGAAATTCCTTGAACGTTCTATGATTCTTCGTGTGAATTACACGAGTTTGGAGTCTTTTCCCTCGATTTGATTCCTAATCTATGTTCATTGATTCTTCCAAGAAATTTATGAATTTCTCTTATGAATTTGAAAGTATATTTGTATTTTAAAAGATTGTTTTCGTGTTTATTGAAATTGATTTATATTTTTCTAGAAAGATTTATTTAAGAGTTTCAAGTTTATGCTTATGTAAAGCTTACAAGAAATTTTATGTTATTATTATGACTTGAAAAGTGAAGAAGTTTATCGTATCTTGAGAGTCAAAGCAAAGTTAAAGAGATTCGAGCCAAGGCTCACAAAGATAGATATGTTCATGATACGATATTTTGAATCAAGCATGATTTTTAGAAAGTGTTTCAAGATTTATATGTTATGAGCATGTAATATGTTTTGGGCGGACTATTTAGCACCGAGAAGGGTATAGGTTTAGTAAATACATTCCCCAAAACTAAGTTACCACCGTAGAATAGGATTGTCCACAGATAGGGTGACTCCTCTATTATTTATAGCCTTCAGACTCAGCTTTGGGATCCCCAAATTATGTTTCATCTTATACCTCGACAATGTATAGGATGACTTTGTCAACAAGGGCAACTCATTGGGTTCTGGCAACGTGGACAAGACATTGTACTCCATGTCGCTCACATGGTTTATGTCGGTTAAGAGAAACTCCCCAAAAAGAAAACTTGCTTATTTTGAGATAATGTATGATTGGCCGAGGCCACTAGTTTAAAGAGAGTTTTTATAAAACATTATTTTTAAGTTTTATCCAGACTTCAGTTATTCAGTTTTCCATTTCAGTTTTAGTTTTAAGAAAGTTTTACCTATATTACTTTA
Source organism: Jaltomata sinuosa (assembly GCA_003996215.1). NCBI lineage: Eukaryota > Viridiplantae > Streptophyta > Magnoliopsida > Solanales > Solanaceae > Jaltomata > Jaltomata sinuosa. The sequence continues at coordinate 95,608 of QJPP01001073.1, forward strand.
AGTTTTAGCATTCAGGTCAGTCATTCTTATTTTCAGTTATTAAGCTCTGTCTATGGTTATATTATTCATGTCTCAGTTTTTTAGTTTTATCAGTTCAGATATTAGTACTGTTTCACTTTACTGCTTTACATACTAGTACAATTAAAGTACTGACGCGTCTTTTTCACACTACATCATTGGATGATGTAGCCCTTAGCTTTCAGATATGCAGGTTCCTGAGTAGAATTTTCAGTAGGCTATGCCAGCATCTTGAGTGAGTTCTCATTATTCCCGAGGACTTAGCAGTATTCCAGTCATCACCTTGTTTTGTTACATAAAAGTAGTTGTACTCAGAATTTAATAGAGGCTTCATAGACAGAGTCAAGTCAAGTCAGTTATTACCAGTTGTTAAACATTTATTCTTTTTAGTTAATAAAAGTTTATTTTATTTTATTTCATCTTGTTTACAAAGATTAGCCCATGTTTCCAGCTTCCGCAATTTTTATTAAAAAGTTCATCTTTGTTTGTTGTAAGCCAGACCAAGTGGTTCTCTCGGGCCATTCGTGGTTTTAGGTGCCGATTACGTCCAGGGTGTAGGCTCGGGGCATGATAAACTTGGTATCAGAGCACAGAGTTCACGTGTCTTAGGGTATCTATGAAGCCGTGTCAGTAGGATCTTATTTATGGCTATGAGGGCTCCACTTTTATAAATGAGAGACTACGGGCATTTAAGAAAAGTTTCTCGTTCTTTCTTACTCTAGGTCGTGCGGTAAAGCTTTCCCTTAAGAAATTTGTGCAAATTCATGTGCTGCTTCAGATTCCCCCAACTATGCCCCCTCTTCAAGGTGGTAGACGCAGTAAATCTCAGACTCCTATTAGGGTGATTTTCTCAGATAGAGCTCGCAGAAAGTTATGAGGTTACACAAGGGCTTGAGAGGAGCCCATTAGTGCATTTACGTTTATTGATTCAAAAGATTGCACCCTTGTTCTTATGAATCATGCATTAGAGCTAGAACGAGACAAGTATCCAGACTTTTCTCTTAGCCTTATTTTAGATAGCACCTTTAAGGGGGATGAAAGTATGGTTTTAGAGTTGCAAGTAGTGGTGTGACCCGGAAATAGTTTGAGTAATGAGGTGATATGTTCTTAAGTATTGGTTGAATTGTAGTAAGTGTGGTATAGATTTTATGGTAGTATTTAGATGAGGAGTTGCTTGTGATAGTGTTTGAGAACTTGACAATGTGTTAGTATATATCATATATATAGGCTCCAAATGGAAGTAAAGAGTAGTTAAGAATGGATAGAACTAGGCTGCACTTTGTAGCTTGAAGGAAGAACCCTTTGATGTTTATAGAGTTATGAAACTAGTTTAGACAGATGATCAAATGAGTAGTAGTGTGTGTGAAAGAAAGTTGTGCGACCATTTGATTTAAGTGTTAGGTTATAAGTTTGAGTCATGAATGATCATTGAGGTAGAAAAAATGTGGATTTTTTTTGGAATTTTAATTTATGTATGTTGATGTGGCATTTGTGAGAAGTAAGTTGTTAAGTGTGAATGTGTTAGATGAAACCTCTTGGTAAGATGTGAAGGTCTTGGCTAAGTCTAGAGGTTAAGAAGAGCCTTAGAGTGTAAGGGAAGGTAATTAGTGTTTAAGATGATAAGTATGTGTGATTACGTGGGGTCGTGAGTGGTGAATGCCATGTGTGGCTAGCTAGTGGGTTGGTATTGTGAAGTGTGAAAGAAGCTAAGGTGGTTGTAGAGAGTGTCATTAACGAGAAAATTGAGGGATCTATAGATGGTTAGTGTTGAGTGTTTTGAGTATGGTGATGCTCCCGTTGATTTTGGAGGGAATATTAGTGTATAAGATTACTTTGAAGACTTAAGTTATTAAATTTTGAGCTAAGGGGGAGATGGCGAAGTAGTAAGCAAAGACTAGTCTTGAGTGACCAAGAGTTTCCCTTCTAAAAGGTAGGGCCTTGGTAAGTTGCAATTTATTCTTGCGTGTGCATCCTCTCTTTATCTTAGTCAAGACGCTACTCTATTCCAACCCTTGCGTATTAGCACCTCTTCCAGATCATGTTCAGTCCCTAGAGAAAGAAAAAAAAGCCTATTTTTTTTATGGAATCCTAACCACGCTCAATGTCTTACATGTCGTAGCTTTCATGTCTGAAGAAACTCGTGCTTATGAATGCTTTGGTAAATATCTTGACCTTTGAGTTGATGCAACTTAGTTCACATTAGTATTCATATTTCCAGCCAAAGAATATGGTAATGGCTCGATTCGTTCATTCGTCTTAGCGTTAACCATCATTCGAGGACGAATGATCCCAAGGGGAAGATATTGTAATACCTAGAAAATTCAAAGCTAAATATCCGAACCATTTCTATGAGTTTAATGGTCATTTCTCTAGTATGGTGAGAGCTTTGGATGCGAATCATGTTCATAAGAAGCTCCTAACAACAAGTTAAGTTGAAAGCACCCCAACCGATTAAGTTCTCATATAAGATTCAACTATGGTCAACTTCAAATGATTATTACTCCTATCATATGACTAATTAGGTGGCCTAATACCCACCAAATTAAAGATCTTCGAGTTTTTTTTCCAACGCCGCTGACCGCGTACTAATCCGAGTTCGGAGTAAAAAGTTATGCTCAGTTTATCAAGAAGATGTCAGTCTGCCTGAGGGTGACGACTCGGCGTGACGAACCGTCACACTTGTGACGATTCATCAAGACAAGTCGTCAGCTTAAGAAGTGAGACCAGAATTTTGGTCATGTTTTGACGGTTCAGGGTGATGACTCATCAAAGTTCTGACGGTTCGTCACCTGAACCGTCAGACAGACCCGTTCTGCATTGTTAACGAATTTTCAAGGGGTTTTTTGGTCTTTTCTCACTCTTTTAACACCAAAACTATGTCATTTTGGCTTACCTAAATCTGATATTAAGCCTAAACTACCCCAAATCCCTCATTCCTTCATATATTGATTGTCTCTTAACAAAAAAATAGAACAAAAGCGATTCTTTTCTTCTCCAAACTTCCAAGAACCCTAAGGAATAAGAGACTCAAAGTTTAAGGTTTTCTTCAAGGTACTTCCTCAAACTCCAAGATCAAGGTATGTAAAGTTAATATTTTTGTGTGGGAACCCCGTTCTCCCCACAATCAAGTTATATTTTTATTTCAAGCCATGAATCCTGTTAGGGTTTTTAAGAGTTGAAATCCTCGAGTTTGATTCTTGATCTCTTGATGAAATTCCTTGAACGTTCTATGATTCTTCGTGAGAATTACACGAGTTTGGAGTCTTTTCCCTCGATTTGATTTCTAATCTATGTTCATTGATTCTTCCAAGAAATTTATGAATTTCTCTTATATTTTTCTAGAAAGATTTTGTAATGACCCTTCCGGTTATTTCCACGTATACGTTTTTCTTGAACCGTTAGAGCTTATTTGTAGCGGCCCCAAGTCACTTAAGGCTTGTCGGGACCAGTATTTCGGTGCCGGGTTCATTTGTTTGGGCGTATGATAAGTTTTGAAGCCAAGCAAGTCGGCAAAAGTTATCGTAAGTTCTTTAATAAATTTTCTGAACTTTGGGTAAAATGTCTCAGAGATTTTCTCTCAATTTATAAAGAGTTAGAAGTCCCCCGAAATACCAAATCGAAGGTCTACGAGTCTAGTTTCCAACGCACAAAACCTCACGTCCAACTGATCTCGGAGTAAAAGGTTATGACTGTTTTACCGCGGACTGTTTGGCAGAAACCGGGTCGCGAACCAGGTCGGGTCAAAATCGATTTAAGCCTCAACTTCACATTTTAAAACGCCATTTCAGTTCTGAAATAGTGAGAAAACATAAGGAAGGATTCCAAGAGAGTTCTTGAGTATCAAAATCGTGCGTTGGTGAATTGCGAGCCTAAGTTTGAGAATTTATTAACATCGCGTGTATTTGAAAATATTTTATTTGGAAGTTGAATTTGGTAAAAAGTTATATTATTATTACCTTTTAAAAATATTTTAAAGGTTTATGAAAAATATTTTTGTTACGATATAATTGTATATGTATTTATTTTATAAGGTTTTTATACATTGTAATATTTTAACAGAGATAGCAAATTTAGTTATTTTAAAAATTATTATTATAATATAGTAGGTTTTATTTGAAATGATTTTCTATTAATTATGGTATATTCAAAAAGCTATATTTATTTTACCACAAACTTATGCAATATCCGAGTAGATATATATTGGGAAATGAATATATTGGGTGTCACCTCCACCTCACACGTGGAGGTGGAGGGAGTGTCCAGCAAAGTCAATAGGTGAGTGGTGGCATCACTGGAAGGTTTATCATTCAAGTAAATTATAAATTGTCCCTTATGATTATTACTTTCCAAGTTATAAATTGTGAATGGAAACAGAGACCGATTCGTTCTTTGTTTCAATTACTATGCGTGTGATGATATATAGATAGGTACTCCACCTTGTTCTTTCATTCTTGGTTTCCAAGTCAAGCAAATTTATTCGATCAATTTTGCTGTTAATCCACGCTAAAGAAACGTTCTTGCGAGAAATTATTTTTGCGTTGGGTTTGATTTTTGGTTCGGAGTTTCTCGGAGCATTTCGGGTTTGAACATCGTTGTTCTAGCAGCTTGTCATCGGACGACAGGTAGGTTACGGTTTATTTTCCCTAGACTCCGCATATATATGATAAAATTGTATTAATGGGCATCCTTGGGTTGGTTTATTAGGTTGGTACCACAGACCTCGACCGCTTTATTCATGTCTGCCTACTTTTGTTCCTCCGTTGCTTGTAGTATTTGCCGATATATTTTATTTACCCTTGTGGTCCTGTGAGGCCTTGTTGACTCTGGAACATAGAAGGTGGGATTTTGGGAATGTCCGCGAGTCCCGGGCATAGAATTATCCTTCTAGGCTGGTTATGCTTGCTGAGTAGTTGTGGGCCTGTGCAGGGTAGATAGGTTGATTGTGAGTTGTTGGGCAGCTATTGTGTGTGATCATACCATTTCCATGCATATAAAGAGGTTTTTATCCATGTTTTACTATGGTTTTGGCTTCGGGCCTACTGACACTATTTTCTAACCTTGCATGGCCCCGGGGGCCTGTTTTTAATGGAAATGATTTGGAAATGGTTTGATTTAACTTGTGAATATTCCTGGGTAAAAGAAAGTAAAATTATGTTTTAAAACACCAGTTTTACGATTAATGCTAGACTCGGCAGGGCCGGGGTGCTAGTTGAGTTTTCTTGCTACTTGAGATGATTTTTAGCCTCGGTCGGACCGAGCACCTGAGATGACTTTCTACTGTTTAGACCCTGTTATACCCGGGCACCCTTGGAGGGGTTTTTGAGATATTTTCCTACTACTTTAGTCCTGGACAGGGTCTGGGCATGCATATTAGAGACTGGGTCTCTATCTTGAACCCGGACTTGCTTCCGGATGACATGTTTTGATACTGAGTTTTAGTATGAGGTCAGGGACCTCCATGGATCTTGCCATCCGGGCCTGGGGCTTTGGGCTGCGTGTGCCGAAGGAAGGGTATACGGAGGAGTAGAGGTATACGGGCAGTGTCTTTCCATGGAACCTACCTGCTGGGACCGATCGGCACCGGAGGAGGTACATACAGAGATACCATTTCACTTGAGATCTTCATGCATCATATCATTAATTGTTTGAGGCTCAACCCTTGTTTGTTGATTGTACGCTCCGGTAGTATGGGATGCCGGAGGGTTTGTTTTCATTTGTTTGTGTTCCTCGGTTGTGTGGGCGGCCGGGGGACTGTAGGTACACTCTTGCTATTTACTTACATAATTGTTCCCTATTACGGTTAAGCATGGAATTAGTTACTGCTAGACTGTTAGTTTCTGGATTTTAGATTGATATGATTGGTTGAGTTTGATTCATATCTTTGAGCATTCCTATCATTACTCTTTCCCTCTTCTTACACTTGAGGTTACCGGTATACCGTCCATTTCGTAAACTTATTATGTATACACTGTTTATGCAAGGACCCCAGGTGCGTTGTCTCTTACTTTCACCTGTGCCTATGGTGTATATATTTTGCTTGCTAGCCTCACATGTGGTTCTGTTGATTTCCCTCTGGGCTAGTTCATGTGTACCTTTCGTTGATTTCTGTGACTACTTGCTTCTATTCTGTCTGTTACTACACTTTTATCTTATACGTGCCCAGTCGGCCTATGATACCTACTGGGTACCTTATGCTTCGCATTTGGTACTCACCCTACCCCCTGTATCTTTGGGTGCAGATCCTAGCGTGGGCCATCGCTGTTAGATCGCTGTGATTCGTGCTCGGAGATCTGTTGGGGACTACTTCAGACTGAGGGTGAGCTCTTGGCAATCGGAGCTTAGCTTTAGTTTATCTTTTGCTTCATGTACTCTATTACCATTCAGAGACATCTGTATATATTATTTTGGATTGTTTGCACTCCATGTATGTAATTTTGGCTCTATACTATGATACCAGGTCTTGCGGTTTGGTTTAGTTTCCGCATAAGTATATATATATTCTTGTTATCTATCCTCTTCATCTTGTTCCCTCACTTTTGCTTATTAAACTACTCTCCCGCTTATTTGTTAGATAGTAGCCCATTACTAACTGTCCTAGGCTACGGGGATTGGTTCGCCTACTGGGGGGTTGTAGGTGCCATCATGATCAAGAAATCGGGTTGTGATAACTTGGTATCAGAGCTTTAGGTTCACCGGTGTCATCGGTATAGGAGCCACTGTCTAGTAGAGTCCTGCGGATCGGGGCGGAGACGTCCGTACTCAATCTTTTGGAGGCTACAGTGACATTTTAGGAAATTTGACTCTTTTCTTGCTTCTGGGTCGTGCGTAGAACCCTTGAAGTTTCTGGAAATCTCATTTGTTCTACTTCATTCTTCCGCAGATAGTTCGTACGAGATCATCAGCATCACGCGGAGATGAGCCTCCCACGCCAGCTAAGGGTCGAGGACGCCCTCGAGCAGTGGCACCTGCTAGAGCTGCTAGAGTTGAGATAGAGCCCGAGCAGCATGTGGATCAGGGGGCAGCCCAGGTACCACCAGCTCCAGTACCAGCTCCAGCACCAGCTCCAGTACCAGCTTCAGTGCCTACTTCTGTGCCAGCTCCAGCCGCAGCTCAGTCTCCAGATATTCGGGGATTACTATTACAGCTTTTGGGTATGATTGGAGAGCGGCCTTCTGAGGTAGCGCAGATATCCGCTCAGGGGGAAGCCCTGAGTGCACAGAGCTCAGGAGCGCAGCCTGTTACTATGGCTCCCCGTGCGGAGGTCATTCCGGTTCCATCCGTTGCACAGCCTCTTGCTCCTGCCCAGCTATGACAGAGTCAGAGCATAAGGCATTGGGTAGGTTTTTGAGGTTAGCACCTCCGAGGTTTGATGGTACTTCTGGACAGGATCCACATGACTTTATTACTACCTGTGAGGAGATGTTGCATCATTTGGGTTTGTTGGAGACTCACGGGGTTGGTTATACCACCTATCAGTTAGGGGGCCCAGCGAAGTTATGGTGGAGGGCTCATGTTGCTTGTAGACCACCATCGTCACCTCCTTTGACCTGGTCTGAGTTTTATGAGGCCTTTATGGCCAAGTTCCTACCTCAGAGTGATCGTGAGCGTCACAGGGAGCAGTTTACTCACCTTATGCAGGGGTCTATGACTGTCTCAGAGTATGAGACCCGTTTTCATCAGCTAGCACTGTTCGGAGCTATGATCATTCCTACCGAGGCAGATAGGATTCGCAAATTTGTATGGGGTTTGAGGCCAGAGATCAGGCAGCCAGCTGAGATATTGGTCGCCAGTGGTCGGTCATTTCAGGCTATCGTAGACTATGCCCGCACTATGGAGGACTTACAGCGACATGATCAAGGGTCCAGAGATAAGAGGCCTCGGCATCAGGGTGTCTATAGTGGTTCCAGATATGGTGGTAGAGGTCCTGGCCAGTGGAGCCGGAGTTATCAGCCACAACAGTACCAGGGTCAGTCCAGCCGACCGGTTCAGGCTTCCCTTCAGACTTTCGGTAGTACCCAGTTCGAGCAGGGTCAGAGCAGCCATCAGGGCTATAGTGTCCAGTCTTCGAGGGGTATAGTTTCTGGGACATCAGGTCGTGGTGGTCATACGGGATCTGCTAGTTCATATCGACTGAGTAGGCCATCAGGGGCTTGTTTTACTTGTGGTGTGATTGGTCATTTTTCTAGAGATTTCCCTCAGCAGGGTACAGTTCAGTTGGCCGAGCCTTTACGGGCAGTTCTGCCCCTGGCTAGAGGGGGTGGTTGTCAGAGTAGAGGTGGTGCTCCATGCGGTAGAGCAGGTGGTAGGGATGGCGGTCGGGCAGGTGGAGGTCGTCGTCAGTTTTACACGGTCCCTAGGAGACCAGAGGCAGAGTCCTCAGATGCTGTGATTACAGGTACGATTTCTGTGTGCCATCAGTCGGCTATGGCTTTATTTGATCCTGGATTCACTTGTTCATATGTATCTGCCTACTTTGTGCCTTGTTTGGGGTTGGCTAGTGAGCCATTATCTTTTCCTGTTTCTGTTTCGACCCAGTAGGAGATTCTTTAGTAGTGGATCGGATTGTGAGATCTTGTATGCTATCTATTGGTGATTCAGAGACTTGGAGTGATTTGATGATTCTTGATAAGCTAGATTTTGATGTGATACTGGGCATGGACTGGTTATCCCCTCACCATGTGGTTTTGAATTGTTATGCCAAGACCATTACCATAGCTGTGCCCGGTGTATCCCCGGTTGTGTGGCAGGGTTCTGTTAGCCATGCACCATCGGGGATCATCTCTTGTCTTCGAGCTAGGAAGTTAATTTCCCGTGGGTGTCTAGCTTATCTAGCATATGTCCGAGATGTTAGTGCTGACCCTACTTCTCCTGAGTCTGTTCCTGTGGTTAGAGACTTCCTCGATGTGTTTCCTAACGACCTGCCAGGCCTTCCACCTGAGAGAGATATTGATTTCGCTATTGAGCTAGAGTCGGGCACTAGGCCCATTTCTATTTCTCCTTACCGTATGGCTCCTGCCGAGTTGAGGGAGTTTAAGGAGCAGCTCCAGGATCTATTAGCTAAGGGTTTTATTAGACCTAGTGTGTCACATTGGGGTGCTCCTGTTCTCTTCGTGAAGAAGAAGGATGGGTCGATGCGCATGTGTATTGATTATCGGCAGCTGAATAGGGTGACAATGAAGAATAGGTATCCGATACCGAGGATTGATGACTTATTTGACCAGCTTCAGGGTTCAGTCGTGTTTTCAAAGATTGATTTGAGGTCTGGCTACCATCAGTTGAGGATTAGGGCGGAGGACATCCCTAAGACAACATTCAGGACACGTTATGGCCATTATGAGTTTTTGGTGATGTCTTTTGGGTTGACTAATGCCCCCGCAGCCTTTATGAACTTGATGCACAGGGTTCTTGGTATACTCGCGTAGTAGAGATGAGCATGAGCAGCACTTGAGGGTTATACTCCAGACTTTGAGAGATCATCGGCTTTATGCCAAGTTCTCAAAGTGCGAGTTTTGGCTTGAGTCAGTTGCATTCCTATGGGCACGTGGTGTCTAAGGATGGGAATTAGGGTGACACGGGAAAGATTTTATGCGGTTTGTGTGATTGGCTAGACTTACTACTGCTACTGAGGTCCGCAGCTTTATTGGGTTAGCAGGTTACTACAGATGGTTCGTTGAGGGATTTTCCTCCATAGCAGCACCCTTGACTATGCTGACTAGGAAGGATGTCCCATTTCAGTGGTCGGATCAGTGTGAGGATAGCTTCCAGAGGCTTAAGGCCTTATTGACTTCAGCTCCAGTTTTGACTTTGCTGGTTGAGGGTCAGAGCTTCTCCGTGTACTGTGATGCTTCTGGGGTTGGTCTTGGTTATGTGTTGATGCAGCAGGGTCGAGTAATAGCATATGCGTCGAGGCAGCTGAAGGTTCAAGAGCGCAACTACCCCACTCATGATTTAGAGTTGGCAGCGGTAGTTTTCGTGCTCAAGATCTGGAGGCATTACCTATATGGAGTTCACTGTGAGATCTTCACTGATCACCGTAGTCTTCAGTATATCACGAGTCAGCGAGAGTTGAAATCAAGACAGAGGAGATGGGTCGAGTTACTGAAGGACTATGACTTTACTATTATGTATCATCCGGGCAAGGCAAATGTGGTAGCGGATGCCTTGAGCCGGAAGGTAGTGAGTATGGGTAGCCTAGCTTCTCTTTCAGTTTCAGAGCGACCGTTGGCCTTGGACATCCAGTTCTTGGCTAACCGTTTGGTTAGGCTTGACTTGTCAGATCCTAGCAAAGTTCTCGCCAGTGTCGAGGTTCGTTCTACTTTGATTGATCAGATTCAGAGCCGTCAGTTTGAGGATCAGCAGTTGTGTGACCTTCGTGATAGGTTTGTTCAGGGTGAGACCAGTCGGGCTACTCTAGATTCAGATGGGGTTCTGAGGTGTGATAGTCGCCTTTGTGTTCTGAGGATTAGTGATTTGATTCAGTTGATACTTCATGAGGCACATTGTACTAGATACTCCATTCACCCTGGCACAACAAAGATGTATAGAGACTTGAGACAGCTTTACTGGTGGAGTGGTATGAAGCAGGATATAGCGGATTTCGTATCTCGGTGCTTGAACTATCAGCAGGTTAAGTTCGAGCACATGAGACCTGGTGGTTTGATGCAGCGACTTCCCATTCCTGAGTGGAAGTGGGAAGGGATTACTATGGACTTTGTTGTTGGTTTGCCTCGTACTTCTCATGGGTTTGATTCCATATGGGTGATTGTTGATAGGCTGACTAAGTCAGCACATTTCTTGCCGATTCAGACTTCTTATGGTGCAGAGAGGTTAGCTCAGATCTACCTTCATGAGATTGTTCGATTGCATAGGGTCTCAGCTTCTATTATTTCAGACCGCGGCACTCAGTTCACATCTAAGTTCTGGAGGGCTATTCAGCGAGATTTGGGTACAGAGGTTCATCTTAGTACCGCTTTCCACCCTCAGACAGATGGCCAGTCCGAGAGGACCATTCAGATTCTGGAGGACATGCTTCGGGCCTGTGTTCTTGACTTTGGAGGTTCTTGGGATCAGTTTGTTCCCTTGGCAGAGTTTGCTTATAATAACAGCTTCCATTCGAGTATCGGCATGGCACCTTTTGAGGCTTTGTGTGGCAGGCATTGCAGATCACCGGTAGGTTGGTTTGATGGTTTTAGTTCTAGGCCACAGAGCACAGATTTGCTTCCAGATTCCTTAGATCGGGTCTGAGCGATTCAGGACAGACTTCGGGCAGCTCAGAGCAGGCAAAAGAGTTATGCTGATCGTAGGCTTCGTGCCTTGGAGTTTAGTGTCGGTGACTTGGTGTTTCTCCGTGTATCACCCATGAAGGGCGTGATGAGATTTGGTAGGCGGGGCAAGCTTAGCCCCAGGTACATTGGGCCATTTGAGATTCTTCAGAGGGTTGGTAGCGTTGCCTATCAGTAAGCCTTGCCTCCGATGTTTTCAGCTATACATCCTGTATTTCATGTTTCAATGTTGCGTCAGGGATGAGTCTCATGTGTTGCAATGGGATTCAGTTCAGTTGGGTGAGGGTTTAGCCTTTGTTGAGGAGCCGACGACTATTTTGGCCAGAGATGTCAGGAGATTGAGGTCTCGAGAGATCCCGGTTGTTAAGGTTCGGTGGAGGCACCGTCCAGTCGAGGAGGCTACCTGGGAGACCGAGAGAGTGCGGTCTTCGGCAGAGGCGGTGGTGCTCAGTTGAGTTTCTTGCTACTTGAGATGATTAGCCTCGGCGACCGAGCACCTGAGATGACTTTCACTGTTTAAGACCCGTATGGCCCGGGCGCCCTTGGAGGGTTTTTTTTGAGATATTTTCCTACTACTTTAGTCCTGGACAGGGTCTGGGCATGCATATTAGAGACTGGGTCTCTATCTTGAACCCGGACTTGCTTCCGGATGACATGTTTTGATACTGAGTTTTAGTATGGGGTCAGGGACCTCCATGGACCTTGCCATCCGGGCCTGGGGCTTCAGGCTGCGTGTGACGGAGGAAGGGTATACGGCGGAGTAGAGGTATACGGGCAGTGTCTTTCCATGAAACCTACCTGCGGGGCCCGATCGGCACCGGAGGAGGTACATACAGAGATACCATTTCACTTGAGATCTTCATGCATCATATCATTCATTGTTTGAGGCTCCACCCTTGTTTGTTGATTGTACGCTCCGGTAGTATGGGATGCCGGAGGGTTTGTTTTCACTTGTTTGTGTTCCTTGGTTGTATGGGCGGCCAGGGGACTGTAGGTAGACTCTTGCTATTTACTTACAGAATTGTTCCCTGTTACGGTTAAGTATGGAATTGGTTACTGCTAGACTGTTAGTTTCTGGATTTGAGATTGATATGATTGGTTGAGTTTGATTCATGTCTCTGAGCATGCCTATCATTACTCTTTCCCTCTTCTTACACTTGAGGTTACCGGTATACCGTCCATTTCGTAAACTTATTATGTATACACTATTTCTGCAAGGACCCCAGGTGCGTTGTCTCTTACTTTCACCTGTGCCTATGGTGTATATATTTTGCTTGCTAGCCTCACATGTGGTTCTGTTGATTTCCCTCTGGGCTAGTTCATGTGTACCTTTCGTTGATTTCTGTGACTACTTGCTTCTATTCTGTCTGTTACTATACTTTTATCTTATACGTGCCCAGTCGGCCTATGATACCTACTGGGTACCTTATGCTTCGCATTTGGTGCTCACCCTACCCCCTACATCTTTGGGTGCAGATCCTAGCGTGGGCCATCACCGTTAGATCATTTTGATTCGTGCTCAGAGATCTGTTGGGGACTACTTCAGACTGAGGGTGAGCTCTTGGCGATCGGAGCTTAGCTTTAGTTTATCTTTTGCTTCATGTACTCTATTACCATTCAGAGACATCTGTATATATTGTTTTGGATCGTTTGCACTCCATGTATGTAGTTTTGGCTCTATACTATGATACCAGGTCTTGGGGTTTGGTTTAGTTTCCGCATAAGTATATATATATTCTTGTTATCTATCATCTTCATCTTGTTCCCTCACTTTTGCTTATTAAACTACTCTCCCGCTTATTTGTTAGATAGTATCCCATTACTATCTGTCCTGGGCTACGGGGATTGGTTCGCCTACTGGGGGGTTGTAGGTGCCATCATGACCGAGAAATCGGGTCGTGACAGATTTATTTAAGAGTTTCAATTTATGCTTATGTAAAGTTTACAAGAATTCTTATGTTATTATTATAACTTGAAAAGTGAAAAAATTTATAGTATCTTGAGAGTCAAAGCAAAGTTAAAGAGATTCGAGCCAAGGCTCACAAAGATAGATATGTTCATGATATGATATTTTGAATCAAGCATGATTTTTAGAAAGTGTTTCAAAATTTATATGATATGAGCATGTAATATGTTTTGGGAGGACTATTTAGCATTGAGATGGGTATGGGTTTAGTAAACACATGTCCCAAAACTACGTTGCCACCGTAGGATAGGATCGTCCACAAATAGGGCGATTTCTCAATTATTTATAGCCTTCGGGCTCAGGTTTGGGATCCCCAAATTATGTTTCATCTTATACCCCGGCAAGGTATAGGATGACTCTCTCAACGAGGGCAAGTCGTTGGGTTCTGGCAACGTGGACAAGACGTTGTACTCCATGTCACTCACATGGTTTATGTCGGTTAAGAGAAACTCCCCAAAAAAAAAATTTGCTTATTTTGAGATAATGTATGATTGGCCGAGGCCACTAGTTTAAAGAGAGTTTTTATGAAGCATTATTTTTAAGTTTTATCCAGACTTCAGTTTTCAGTTTCAGTTTTAGTTTTAAGAAAATATTTTAAGAAAGTTTTACTTATATTACTTTAAGTTTTAGCATTCAAATCAGTCATTCTTATTTTCAGTTATTCAGCTCTGTCTATGGTTATATTATTCATGTCTCAGTTTTTTAGTTTTATCGGTTCAGATATTAGTACTGTTTTACTTTACTGCTTTGCATACCAGTACATTCAAAGTACTGACGTCTTTTTTTGGCGCTACATCATTGGATGATGTAGCCCTTAACTTTCAGATATGCAGGTTCCTGAGTAAATTTTTCAATAGGCTATGCCAACAGCTTGAGTGAGTTCTCGTTATTCCCGAACACTTAGCAGTATTCCAGTCATCAACTTGTTTTGTTACATAAAGGTAGTTGTACTCAGAATGTAATAGAGGCTTCATAGACAGAGTCAAGTCAAGTCAGTTGTTATCAGTTGTTAAACATTTATTCTTTTCAGTTAATAAAAGTTTATATTATTTTATTTTATCTTGTTTACAAAGGTTAGCCCATGTTTCCAGCTTTCACAATTTTTATTAAAAAGTTCAGCTTTATTAGTCATATGCCAGACCAAGTGGTTCTCTCGGGCCATTCATGGTTTCGGGTGCCGGTTACTTCCAGGGTGTAGGCTCGGGGCGTGACACATATCATCACATATTAGTTGAGGTGTGTTTCTCAAATTAATGAGTAATAGTTTAGGTATGAAACTCACACCTCCAATAGTTTAGGTATGAAACTCAAAAAAAAAAAAAAGGATAGTTTAAATGTGTTTTTGATAATTTACTCAAATTGATTCTTTTAAGTTTTAACATTTGATAAACTGAAATTTTGGCTAATTTTCTCAAAAGATTCTTTTGAGTGTCAAATTATCAAAAAGACATAATAAAGTTTATTTTATAATTAATGTTATTTAAATAAGAAAATGATTTTTAATATTTTACTTAAGAAAGGCTTTAATTAAGTTTTTATTTTTATTTAGTTAAAATTTAAAACATAAAATAAGAAATAGGGAAAAGAGCCAAATTTACCTTCTACTTTTGAAAATTGGCTAATTTTATCCTCCATCATACTATCGGGCTATACTTGCCTCCATCCTCATCAAAAGTTTCACTTATACCTCATTGAACGGAAAGGCCTAAATCGACAAAAATAACTCATTTTTGAAAAAAAAAAAAACATGACCCCTAAATTACCCGTTCTAACTCAACTTAATTAACCGAAAAAGACCCAAACAAATAAACCCCTCCCACGCTATTCTCCTAAAGTTCCAGATCAGTATGTGGTTTAAGCGACTGAAAGTGGGATTTCATTTAGGTTTCTCATTCAAAATTAATTTTTTCTAGATCAGTGATTCATTGTTGATCAATTTAATATTCTGTTGTTATCGCGAGATACACAATTTAAATTCAAAAGTAGTTTTGCTAATATTTGGTTTGAAGAAAAAATCAAACCTACAATGTTTATACCTTCTCTTTTTCATTATGTCCATTCTTATAAATATTCTAGATGCTTTTTTCTCAAAATTTCTCTATTAAGTAGTATTAGTTTAGGCCTAATGGTTGAATTTGTCCAAAGTCCACACTAAGCTGATGACCGTTGGTATGAAGTTCAGATAACAGAACGCAGAATAGGGTTTATTTGTTTGGATCTTTTTGGTTAAGTTGGGTCGGGACGGTTAATTTAGGGATCATGATTTTTTTTTTTTAAAAACAGATTATTTTTGTTGATTTGGAAATTTCCATCCAATGTGGAGGGGGAGGGTTATAAGTGAAAATTTTGGTGATGGCAGAGACAAATATAGCTAGCTACTATGATGAAGGTTAAAACTAGCCAGTTTTCAGAATTAAAAGGTAAATTTGACACTTTTTCCTAAAAAATATATATTAAGATTTTTAATTAATGTAATATAGTTATTAAGCAAGAAAAGAAAGAGGAGAAAAATGTTGTATTATATTTGAGAGATATGTATGGGTAATTAATCAGAGAGAGTTTTATAAATATAAATTTTTGGCACATATATTTTTGGAAAAAATAAAAATTCTTATTCCTAGCTTCACTCCAATGACAGAGAAATTGTTTCAACTATTGCTTAGAAGCGTTTTTTTTTTGAAAACATTTTAAATCTTCAAAGTACTTTTAAAAAAAAAAAATGCTTTTAGCCTCAAAAAAATTGACCCAACAAGTTATTATACAATAATCTAGTAATCATTGTATTAGTTTTATACCGAATTCAATATGGTGTAACAGTATGAATATTAATTGTACATGGACGAAACATCTAAGAAAAACAATTACTCTTGATGCTAATGTTCTCTCTTCTAAATTTAGTGGGTCAAAACGGCTGGACTAGCCCAACCCAATAAGATTGTGAGCTAACTGGAGTTGAGTTTAATAACTTCATGTTATGTGCAAAGTGTACAAATATTTGATTTTGGAGTCATTATTTAAGGTAAAATTTTATGGAGTGTCCTATTTTAATTGCTCCATTTAAGTAATACTCGTGTTATATATTTTTTTTGCACGAATAATTAATATTAGACAATTTTCAGGCAAAAGAATGTGTTTATTTTTTGCTTTAACATTCAGACATATATGATAGAAATTTTAGCCAATTTTAATATGTGTTTCAATCATGTATGACTGAGCGCAAACATATATGAAAAAATTGAAAGAATATTAAATGAGTTTGTTAGATTTGTTGTTATATTGATAAATTAATGATTAAAGTTTTTTTTTATGATATACATGAAACTTATATTTCAAATTGAGCTTATTTGGAGTAGATTTGGATCTTGAAATTTGAAAAAAAAAATATATTATTTTTTGGGAAAAAACATAAATATACTATATTAGAGTCAATATTACAAATCCTAACAGGACTTTTAACTTTTCAAAATATACCTTTAGAATTTTATCAAAACCTAACAAAGGAGGTAAAAAAAAACCCGATAAATTTTTTTCCCTTAAATCACATTATTATGGAGATCCATTCCCTTAAATAAAATTTCCTTGATATTAATCCCCTAAAGTTCTCCCGGATCCATTCTGGATTGTTCAATAGATAGATATTTGTGAAAACCTGATCTGTTGTTACAAATATCCAAATTGTGGAAACGTTATCTCCTAATTTATTCAATATATAGATATTTGTCGAGAGGTGATCTCTTGTTACAAATAGATAAGAAAAATTAGGAGGTTTGAACAATGTTATTTTTCTTCTTCTTTATTCAAACCATCATTAAAACACCACTATTTTCTCCGAAAAGGAATATGATTTACCCTTTTTTCAGTATGGATGATGGTAACGTTCATTCTCTCTTGATTCAACACAGAGAAAAACAAGAAAATCTTCCCTTATTTCTCTTTATCTTTCATTTTATTGGTCGCAGGTAGAATAAAAGTTGTAAACAACAATCTCTATTTTAGACAAAAGGAAAATGAATTCCTATTAGATGCACGGGAGAGGTTCATAATGTTGCTAATAAATTCAGATTATGGACTGCATGAGGTTGTATTACTTAATGCCTTTCATCGTGCGCTTGATCCAGTAAACCAATAGATAGTTAAGACAGTGACAGGAGAATGCTTGAGTGATGTCACATTTGCAGAAGTTAAAGAGTTATTGGATGTTGTGGCTGTACGAGATCCCATATGAAACTCTAAATTTAGAAAATTGATGGAAGGAATCTAAAGAGGCAAAGACAGACTAAGGAGGTGTGAGTGTTGTGGAGATCTCTATGACCCAGAATACCTCTATGATGTGAGTTGAGATGGCTAAGTTTATCATACTGCGATGTTAATCAAACTCTTATTAGGAGGCAACCCTATTTTACTGCTTTATTTTTATATTTTCATTATTTAGGTTGTTATTTTTTTAATAGGGATATGAGCATAAAAAAAAATCATGGGCAAGATGCAAAAAGGAGCAACATAATTTAAACTAAGTGTAAGGTGCCACACGTAGAACCAACACGCAGGATGAAATCTAAGTAGTTCCTCATCACAAAATGCTATATATTACTTCAGCCTTTAACTATTCAGCGAGTTCCTTGAACCCTTATTTTATTATGCAGCACTAAGGGCAATGCAAAATATGTATGGAGTGGGATATCTTCGATGCTTTATGTTCTAAGTAGTAATATTATTATTAGTGTGTCATATTTGCAGTTATTTTTATTGATACAACCCTTGATTTTTCTTTTAGGTTCTTTTCTGAGAAAGTCCTTTAAACTATACGTCGTAATAAATTATTGATAATTTTTAGGACAATTTTTTTTTGATTTTAGGAATAAAAAGAGTAGAGTAACTCGAATGCCTTAAATAAGTTAGAAGCTTAACCTAGATATGCTAAAGATCGTGTAAGTATCTCTCACAAAAATATTATGCATAAAAGTAGATAATCTTATTGAGACATGTAGGCTTTCAAATTGACTCTAAACGAATAGTAAACGGCATGAAATTATTTATATTGAATTAAATTGTATTGTTAGGTAGAAAATTGATAGTGAACTAGTTGTGTTATTTATATGCCATTGTGTGGTGAATTTTGTATATTTCTTATTTTACATTAATATTTAAAACTCGCCCAGTGTGTGTGTGAAGTAAAATAAAGTAGAGATCCATAGGATATGATAGAGATATTTCTTTGTAAGCCAATTTTGAGTGATGTTTGTAAACGACTAAGTTTCGTTCCTGAAATAAGCGATCAAGAATGGAAAAATAACAATAAACAATGATATTAATATTTCAATAATTTGTGCGGGGCTTACAATCTTTATAAAATCTTATAAAAAAGATGTAATCCTCTGATTCTTCTTCTCACGTTCCTTGATTTGCTCTTGATTAACAGAATATTTGTTGGATTTTCACCACGAATGCGGAGCGAAGCTTTAATAATAATCGTAGAGGTATGAAAACTTGCGGCTCAACACTTGGAGATGAAAACTTCTTTATATGCGGAAGACTTGCGGATCACCACTGAAGAGCGGAGCTTTTCTATGTATTCCTGTCTGTCTTTTTTGTCTTATGAAGACCCCTTTATATAGGTGTGAGCTAGGGTTTTGGGGGTATTTTGGTCTCCAAGTAATTTTAGAGGACCTTGGGCTTGAAGAGCATGAGTTGGGCTCGTCTTGTGAACTTAACAGACTAGTCCAAATGTGATTTGAACTTTATTTAAGTCATATAATTTTAACTTAAATATTAATTCCACTTTATTAACCAATAATTTGACTCGGTCAATATATCATAAATTTAAGATTTAATCCAAAATTTAATATGGATTTATCAATAAAACTTCACTGTCTACAAATGTCCCCTGCTTCGAGGCTTGTTGGGGTGCTCGACTTGTCAAACATTTAAAGACAAGGCTTGAAGTATTCGTGAAGCAAATTTTTTTTTTCACGTAGTTTATTTCTTGTGAAATATTTGAAACTTCACAAGAAATGACTATGTCGATGTGTCGAAGCTATCCAAATTAACATATACCGGAGTCTTCTTGACAACATTCTCTAATTTGCAAGAGATTACTTGGCTTTCGATCATTTTCCAACTCATTTTTCAGTTTGAAGTGTTTTCAGTTTATGGAGAATTATCGCATGATATTTATTTGTAATTTAATGACTTTATTAGGGTCATCAACTATAAAATTGGTTAGAGAGCAAGAATCGCGTCTATTAGCTTGATTTGATGATATGAAACTCGTGATTTTGACGCATGTGTTAAGGTGTTGCTTTCCTTGATGTTGAACATCTTTACAGTAGGTTCTCCTCCAATTTTGCTCGATCATTTCAACAAAGTGTAAGGAATTCGAACCCTCCATACGTAAGCCTAACCTTATTAGGAGGCTTTTCAAACTTTTCATATTTTATTCCAACGAAAACTTTTCATAATTGGCTCCAATGAAAAATTTCATAACTATAATTTTTCATAATTTTGGTTCCAATGGAAGTTTTCCATATTTTGGTTCCAATGAAAACTTTCCATAACTATAATTTTTCATAATTTTGTAATTATGGAAAGTTATCGTATTTTCCATAATTTTGGTTCCTATGAATTTTTTTCATATTTTGGTTCCAATGGAAATTTTCCATAACTATAATTTTCTATAATTTTGGCTCTGAGGAAAATTTCCATAATTTGATTCCAATAAATTTTTTCCATAACTATAATTTCCCATAACCTGCAGGAATAAAACTTTACGACCTGTCTTTTGACATCTATAAATACTCACATTCCTACGGCGATTGATTGTCAAGTTGCGGCATCATCAAGTTCCATTGAGCTTGTTTCTATCAGGTAATTACTCTTTCATATTTGATTTTCGTCACCCTTTTTACAGCTCAGCGTGAGTGTCGTAGAAAATTCATATCTTATCGTAGGAAGACTTCAATCATGATCCGTTTAATTTTTCAAGAACTAGACTCGTAGAGCTACGACATATCCAAAAATCACGATCAGATAGCTCCTAGATTCTCCCACGTAATTTTGTGAATTCAGCCTAGAATTATGATGAGTCGATTGCACCAGCTTCATGTGGCCTTACAAAAAGTATTGTATCTTGACTTACAAATAATGAAACCCGTAACGACGGACCTGGTCGTTACAGAAAGAGAAGGGGAAAAATAGACGTGGAGTAAACGAAAACTGATGCGTCGAATCCTTGGTTATAAGTGTCTTTTTATTACGGTTAAATGGATTGTCACAAGTACATTGTGTAAAGTATTCACGTGAAATTAATTCAGGTTGTAATTACTATGCTTCAAACTCCGTAAAATATATATATTATTATTAATATTATTATTATCACTATCTAATAAGAAGGAATAGCATGCACACAGGGGCGGCTCTACCCTTCTGGGAAAAAAGGCAATCGCCTTAGGCCCCCAAATTTGAGGGGCCTCTTTTTTTAAACAATAATAGATTATAAGTTTTTGGAAAAAGGACACTGCCTGGTCATTTTTAAAATAAATGGCCCACGTTTGAGTTATTTGACATAAAATTTTCCACTTAATAGACAACACGTCTAATTAGCCCCAAATTCGATTCCTTTAGCCCAAAATCAATTTTTTTTTACCGTTGTCTTGTTTTCAGTATACTTTCCATTTTTTGTTTTTCTTTTCAAAATAGGGTTTCTTCTCCATTCTAGCAGTTTCGATCTTCTATTATTCCTTTTTCTGTGAATTTTTTTATCGATTTTACCTGCATTGTAAGTCAAAGTGCTTGCATTGTGGATGAATTTCATTGTCATGATGTCAAAGATCAAAACGAAAAGTATTTTGAAGTTAGCTGGTAGAGGAGTCAAATTTCAACCGAATTTTATTGTTAATGATGATGATTTCATTGATTCATCAACCAGTGGTGTTCAATCGAAGCATTCCAAGGATGATCATGCTCCTAAATTGTCAAAAAAGGGTAAGAAAATTCTAAGTACTCCATCTACTAGAGTGACTCGTTCTCAAAGTCATTCTCCATCTGCTACAAAAACCACTCTTACAGAAAGAATCACTCATTCTCAAAGTCAATTGTGTGTTGATTTCTCAAAAAATCAAGGAAACAAAGCATTTAAAAGGAAGGAAAAGATGGATCTGGATGATGAAGGTGTTTTTATTGATCCAATAAAGACAAACAAATGTAATCATTCCAAAGATGGTGAGGATAACGTTGAGTCATCAAAAAAGCGAAGAAAAAGAGATGTCGTTCATCGGAAGGAAAAAACTCATATGCAATCTGGTTTGGAGGTATTATTATATATGAGTAATATGTGCCTATTTGTGTATAAATGAGGTATAGAATGTGTATAAAATGCTTATAAGCACATTAAATGCCTAAACAATGTATGTAAATATGTATATATTTGTGTATATATGTGTTTATAAAGTATAACTATATTAAATCTGTATATAATGTGTATAGAGTGTGTCTAAGCATATTAAAGTATTAAATGTGTATAGAGTGTATAAAATCTGTATAGAATGTGTCTAAGTATATTAAAGTAGTAAATGTGTATAGAATGTGTATAGAGTGTACGAAATCTGTATAGAATGTGTATAGAGTGTACGAAATCTGTATAGAATGTGTATAGAGTGTATGAAATATATATTGAATGTGCATGAGTATATGAAATCTGTATAGAGTGTGTATAAAGTGTGTCTAAGTATATTAAAGTATTAAATGTGTATAGAGTGTGTCTAAGTATATTATTAAAATATTAAATGTGTATAGAATGTGTATAGAGTGTATAAAATCTATATAGAATATGTATAAAGTGTGTCTAAGTATATTAAAGTATTAAATGTGTATAGAATGTGTATAGAGTGTGCCTAAGTATATTATTAGAATATTAAATGTGTATAGAATATGTATAGAGTGTGTATAAAATAGGAAGAATAGTTTTAGGGCCTGAGGACATTCAAGAATAGCTTGAAATTGATGTATGGCTAATGTAAGTTGATGTATGCCTATTGTTGTTCGGAATACATGTATGGTTTTTGAGATGTTTACAAATACATCTATTAATTTCAGGTTTGAGATTTTTTTGTTGATTCGGATGATCATTACAAGACTCGTATTAGTGTGCACACAAACTGCTCTATCGTGACTGAATTAAAAGCTATGTTGGATAAGGAACAAATTGAATTGTTCAAAAAGAGTTGCTTTGGGTATTTCTTAGATTTGCCACCTGTTTTCACATAAAATCAACTTATACATGAAATGTTGCTTAGAGAAGTTGTGTCTGAGAGAGATGATGAAATATGGATAGAAGTAAATAACATGAACACTTAGATAAGAGTACAAAATATACAACATTCGCTGGAATCGTAAGCCATCACCTACCTCAAAATGGTCCAAGCTCTACTCAACCCGAGTTTTCCCGTGTTTCGGATTCCTTTCTCGTTCTTGGTTTAAAACAACATACAAGTACTTTGAATTAACAACAAGGAATAAGCATTACCCGGATTACACCAAATCCCAGACCCCTAGGCCACCCATGATCATCCTACCTTTTTTCCCGGGCTTTCCGCCATTAATTTCCCTAGTTCTATCATTTTCACAAATAAAAATAGAGAATTTAGAAATATGTGATCATAAAACCTTACTTTTAACAATACCCAAGAACTTTCATGACTAGAATCCCCCTTCTTCCCCGGATTCCACCATTCCTAGGTTACTCCAACCTTTCCCCAAGTTCCCTCCTAGCAATTCTACTGCGTAGGAAAAGTAGTACGAAGATTGGAGAGTAGAAACCTTACCTTAGGGAAGAAAAATAATGGAAAACGGAGGAGGCTGATCGACGTTGACTTCTGTTGTAGCGGTAATTTCTCCGCTATAGCGGAGGTCGCTATGGTGGAGTGTCAACCGCTATAGCAGTTTACACGGGACAGAAAGTCGTAAAACCTCCAAAATTGGTCCATTTTACAACACACTTATTTTCCCGACGTCCTGAAATAATCCCTTCACGTCAACCTCGATTCTGGGAGTTCTACTTACCAGAATTCGATTCCGAAAAGTCCCCCGGACTTCTCTATGTGTTAGATACGAGGAAAACTAGCTCACCACAAGACATCCAACCCAATCCTTACCTGGATTTCCCTAGACTCCACCTTACTCCAAAACCGGTCGAGACTAGCCTAGCCCAGAATTTCGAACTCCCAAACTCGGAGTTTTCTAACTCTAAAACTTGGCACGATTGGACTACCTCTTAAACATCTGCGACTTCATCGAATTCAATATAGAACTGAAACATAGCTTTCCCCAAATAAATGCATTATAATTACCAACCTCAACCAACAAAAAATCTTCCTTTGTTGTCACATCACCAAATGTGATCGAAAAAAGAAAGCTATGAATAAAATACAAGATCACAATTTTTAATGCGTCCTCAGTAGAATGCCATTTTTTCCGCATGAAACACGATTTCAATTCACGCTTCGTAACCTTAGATTTTTTTGGAAAGTAGAAATCCATCAGACGACTGGATTGATTAACATTATAATCCTTGTTATAATCTCCAATACACTTTAACCCCACTAACTAAGGCAAATTTAGTCAATCCAAAGTGCAATTTCACCCTTTATTTACATATAATGAACGGTTTCCCTTTTTAGCATAATATAACAACCACATTGATTTCGGAACTTACATAGATAATAACAATACGAATTACCACCCCTTAGCCCTTAGCAAAACCAACGACTATTTATCATGCCCTCCGCATTCCCGAAACTCACCTAGGAGTTTCTCATTTCATACCCATTTAGTTATCCTTGCAATTCTCGGTTCCCCAAACCTTCCCAACATATTTTAGTATACTAAGACAACATAAACAGCCCAAAATAAATACCATCAACTCACAATTCAATCCAACCAATCCCTAGATCACTCATAACCAATACTGAATCCACCAGACTCCATGCCCGAAAGCTAAATCATGGATTCTCATTTCCCACTATACAATAAGTACAGAATGTAAGCAGGTCTATCTACTCAAATGAAATCCTAGCCTACCTGGGCGTCAAGCAGCTACAAGGATGTGTTTCTGGCTCCGTGAAGGCGTTCCCGGCTGGGTAATAATCCTGGAATCTGTTGTTCCGCGAAACCCTCGTATATTTTCTAACTGAGGAGGAGAAATCTTTTTATTAAATCCCGTTTTGAGGCTATTGCCTCCCGACAGTCCACTATAGTGGATGGCCTTTCGCCATAGCAGTTCCGCTATAGCGGATAAAATACCGCTATAGCAGAATGACGTCAGCCCAGATGATTTCCAAAAATCTGAACTTTTCATCACGTCACCCACTTAAAACCTAAAAATATTTTAGCTCGTTCTCGAAATTTCAAAATGTCGTGGTTCCTGAAATAATAACGGACCTGGTCGTTACATCTTGTCAACTTAACAGACTGACCCAAATGTGATTTGGACTTTATTTAAGTCATATAATTTTACCTTAAATATTGATCCCACTTTATTAACTAATAATTTGACTCGGTCAACATATCATGAATTTAAGATTTAATCCAAAATTTAATATGAATTTATCAATAAAACTTCACTGTCTACAATGTTTGCCTACCTTTTCATTATTCATAGTTAGCCCCTTGAGCCTCTTTTAGCTAATTTCTTCGCTAGCCTATTAGCCTTTCCCCATTTTCGATTGACCTTGCATTAATTTTATCCAAAAGTCCCTAGTGCAGTTTAAAATTAAGACTTAAAAGTAAAAGGAATAGAATGGTGAATCAATAGGGAATTGGTGGTGGAAAGAAAAGAAAGACAGTTTGAAGGGTGCCCGTGCATAAAAGCTGAATCGTTATAATAAGGCGAGCATGATAAAAATTTGAAAAATAAAAGATATGAAATTGCTTCTTGCTAACAATATATGAAAAAGGTCAGATGCATAAAAATAAAGGATGATAAAAAGGGAAGGTGAAAGAAAAGTTTAATTTGGTAGACTAAGAAGAAGAGCCTTAAAGTTCAAAATTGTAGTCTTAAAAGTGCATAGGGAGAGTAGTCATTATTTTTACCAAATATTTCCTACCCGTCCCTTAACAGACATTACAACCAAATAAACATATTTTGATTCTATGTGTCCATACTTTTGTTAATCGAACATTACATTAAGGGAAAACCTATGGTATATCTTGCATATAAGTGAGTTCTTTTGAGAGAGTGAGCAATATTCTTTCGTTTATATGTCTCAAAATTATTATATATTGTGAATGTGTAAGGAAAATCTCTCTTAGAGTAGGACCACATAGGTTATATACTTGTTCATCTATTCGATTTATTTGCTTGACTATATGATGAAACTTTTCCCTATGTATTGAGTAAGGAGTTGATTTTAGAGGTTGCATCGTCTTGATATAAGTCTCTTATTTTGATTGTTCAACACTCCTTATTTTGAGAGTCCTTGCTTGAAATATCTTGAAAATATAGGTGAAGGTAGCCTATTGAGCTTGCATAGTAGAAGAAAGGTTAAACGAGACGTGTTTAGTGGTTGTTCGAGGATAAACAAAGGTTAAAGTATGGGGTTGTGATGCAGGGATATTATACACTCTTTTTCACTATTTTTACCCTTTTTTGTGCCTTATTTTGAGGATAATTTAGTTTGATACTTATGATTTATGATTGATTTCATGATTTATCACTTATCAGATGTGTTTTGTGCGATTTAGGTAAAAAAAGCTAAAATAGGACTAATAAAGGACCAATTTTTAAAAAGAAAAATGACAAAGTCGGAGGATCGAGAGCAAGTTCCAGACAAAATAGAGTTAAAAAATACACACTCTCAAAAGCTTACATACTGCAGAGAAGATCTACAGTACGAGTAAAAAGATCTTGCGATGCGAGTTTCAGTACGAGTGAAGGAGACTCGCGCCGCGAGTCTGTGATGGCAAGGGAATTTTTTTTGTTTTTCCTATTCCGACTTGAAAGGGTCTCTTAGATATTTTTAAATACTTTAAATACCAGCTTAAGTCTGTAACGACCAGTTTCATCATTACAGGTAGACTTTTCGTGCCAAGTTTCAAGTCAGAAAACTTTCGGATTTGGGAATTGAAAATTCTGGGCGAAGCTAGTCTCGGCCGGTTTTGGAGCGAGGTATGGTCTAGGGAAATCCGGGTGAGGATTAGGTAGCGTGTCTTATTTTGAGATAGTTCTCGGTTTAGCTAAGACATAAAGGAGTTCGGGGGACTTTTTGGAATCAAATTTGAGGAAGTAGAACTCCCGGTATCAAAGTTGACTTGAAGGGGTCGTTTCGAAATGTCACGAAATTGAGTGTGTTTTAAAATGGACCAATTTGGGGTACTTTACAACTTTCTGTCCCGTGTCAATGTCAACTGCTGTAGCAGTTGACACATTGCTATAACGACCTCCATCGTAGCGGAGAAAACACTGCTACAACAAAAGTCAACATCAGTCAGCATCACTATAGCAGAGCGTGCACCACTAAAGCATACTTGTTGAGTTTTAATGCAGAAAACTTTCTCAAAACATTCAGTTTTCATCAAGAACATTTTGGGAGAAGGGCAAGGCAATTTTGGACGAAACTAATCAGTTTTCCATCCTTTTTCGTCCTAAAGGTAAGAATTTACTCTTTAAATATAAAAGTTGTGTTTGTTGTTTTCTATCTTCAAATGGATTCAAGCATTTCTTTCCTAAAAAATCATTATCAAAATTTTAAAGCTTCACTTAGCTCATATATGTTTGATCAAAATCCTTTACCTACCGAAATAATCATCACATCTTTGCAAAACAACAAATTGTCTTTCAAAGTTAGTCAAATAAGTTATTTTCAAATAAGTCCGGATAACCGCGAGTTAGAGGATGTTTCGAATGCCTTTAAACCCTTCTCGAAACATTAATAGGAACATCTTACCCTAAATCTCTGATTTTTAAAGTTATTATTTGTTTTTAACTTTAGAAATTTCTTAAGTTTTTCTTGGTTTTCCTTTTATAAAACTAAGTGGCGACTCTCTTTTATTTGAAAAATGTTTTGAAACTTTGACTTGGTTTTCGAAATGAATTTTCAATTAGTCGAAAATGTAAAAAACCATTTTTCCTGAAAACGAAAATGGCGACTCTGATGGGGATCGTTCAACTAGGTTCTAACCTTATTGTTTGCAACTAACTTATTTGACTAACTATTTGGTTTGTAATAATTAGTATTTTTATTGCTTTCCTTATATATTTACTTTTTCATAATTTTAACTGTTCATGGCATTTTCCGCCTCCCTTGGCAAAGCATTAGATTGCATTAGGGGTAAAAAGGAGATTATGCAAGTATTTGCGGTCGTTCTTGATAAAACACACAATTTTCAAAATAGACGAGTGAAGTAGTTGACCCGCAGTCGGTTAACGATCACTTGTTGTTTTGGCCTTGGTTGTCCGCCTGGGTTCCCGATCAATTTCGAAACCTATTCTAGAAACTTAGGATAGAGTGAAACCAAATCCCAAAATAGGCATTGACCTAAGGAGTCTTAATATCCTAGGGATATTAAGTCCATTAGCAAGACCACCTTGTGTTTGAAAGGGCCCACAGCCTGAAAGAACAATCATCCCCTATGTGTTCAATTGAAGGATGTGATGTCGGGTTGTATGAACCTTTGTCCCTCGGGATTGGGATATATTGAGATAGTCTCTTATTTTTGAAGATTGTCATCCGAAAGGCATTTGGAATTTGCAAGAAGTCCAAGAAGTTCGAGAATGAAGGACCGGCCACAGCGGCTTAGTTTAGGATTGTACTCTTGCGTGGGACTGATTTTGATGTACATTCCTTTTTCTCGCAATTTTGTACCCCCATTTTATTTAATCAATATGTATAAATATACTTTGGGGCAATGGAACATTTACAAATGACATACACATCCTTCAATTCGTTAGGCCTACCTTTGGCATAAAAAGGTCACATATCCGTATAGGACGCGCTATGAATTGTTATGTGATATAACTATCTTACGTGCTTATGTGCATTTCTCAAATCAAAAGGCAAATTGATCCACTCCTATTTGAACATTTTTAGAACCCATAGGCAGGATAAAAGTCCACCGTGCAAAGTCTGACCAAAATCGCTCTTGGAGTTCTTCAAATTTCCCCAGAAAAAATCCAAAGACTTCTTAAACCCTTTTAAGTCTTGTTAAGAAAATGAACTTGGCCTATCCGAACTACATCCTTTCAGGGCCCATCCCCTATCTTTAAGAAATTTTCATTTTTCCACTTCGACGAAAATGCCAAAGAATTCAGAAAGCACAACAAGTGCTACAAGACAAGTATCAGAAGACTTGGCAAGTCAACTTTCCTGATAGAATCCACTTATCCAAAATCAATGGGAAAATTCCTGTCCATCGAGTCCTCGAACACCCGTGGATCAATTTTCCTTGATGAAATAGAAACTTTTATGTGTTTATTTCCGGTTGAATACCTTGTATTGCTTGTCACCAACAGAATCTAACATATCGGCCTTTGAGTTATTTTTATTTCAACAGGTAATAGAAACTGATCTGTGTTGATAAAACTGGCCGAACATCCCTACTTCACCCGTTCAAAGGCACGAATAGATTCCTCCTCTAAACCTCGCTTTCCTAAAGGCAAAATGACTGATAGTGAAGAAGAGAACGCTTTGGCTGTGAGAGACAATGTTATTGTTGAACAGAGTGAAACGATTGCCAAACTGGCAAGGAAGCTAAAGAAGATGCAAGAAGAGGTGCAAAAAGCCAAGGATATGGCAAGCTTATCTATTTCCACTAACACCCCAACTCTGGGTAACTCCCAAACTCCTCTCCAAATCCCTCCACTCAATTCACCGTTAACCGGGAACCATCCAAAGGATATTCCTCCTGCCTCCGCACCTATACCTTCCAACGAACCTCCCCATATCGGATCCTCATATCAAATTCATACTCTTCCTACCCAGCACACTAACCAAAACAACAACCCAAGTGCCTACAATCCATAATATCCCCCTCCAGACTACAAAAATATACCACTAAACACCTATAATAATCATCCCAATTTCACTAATCCGCATAACTATACCCCCACATACCCAAATGCCATTCCACATGTACATCCTCCACCTACCCAAAATATACCACAAACCACTTTTCATGCTATGATAGAACCATACATCACTCTCCAGGGAAGCCCTGAGCTGGATCACTATGAGGAGAAGGAGAGAAAGTTGAGATCCACAGAGAAAAAATACGATTATGACATGGCACAGATAAGAGAGAAAATAGCTAGGATTAGAGAATTTCAAGGCTCATATTACGAGAAAGGGTATGACTACGATGATCTCTGTATCCATCTCGAAATGGACCTACCAGACGGATTCAAGACTCCCCAGTTCGAGACCTTCAATGGTATCGGAAATCCTGAAGCCTATTTGAGAAGCTACTACGACCAAATGGTTGGTGCCTGAAAGAACGACGCTTTATTAATGAAGCTCTTCAGTCGAAGTCTGAGCAGGGAAGCTTTAGAATGGTTCACCTCTCAAGAACTGAAAAAGTGGTCTAGGTGGAGTGACCTGTCCAGAGACTTTGCTCAAAGGTTTACATACAATATGGAAGTCATCCCAGAACGATACTCCCTAGGACGCATCAGGCAAAAATCAAACGAAGACTTCAGAGACTATGCCTATAATTGGAGAAAGGAGGCGGCGAGAGTTCGACCTACCATGGTATGAAGAGGAAATAAGCGCGGTGTTTATGCGCTCTCAAGAGTCAGAGTTTACGATAAAATGATATCAGCAGTTAAAGCATCATTAACCGTTCTAGTTAAGATTGGTGAAATTATGGAAGAAGGTCTCCATAGCGGCAAGATTTCCAATACTTCAGCCTCCTCAGGATCGGCAAGACATCCTAGGTAGAAGAGAGAAGAGGTGTCTTCAGTATCTTCCAGTCCTAGCACAAAACCGAAGAATCCCTTTGGAGCCAACCATAAAAAAACACTTGTTCCAACAACCCCTCCCTCAGCTCCACAAAATCCTCAACCAATTTTCTATACTCATCCTATTTACCAAGCTTCACAACCAAATGTGCAGCCCATATACCAAACTCCACAACCAAATGTGCAACCCACTTACCAAGCTCCTCCCAAAAACTTCCAAGTTTATCAAATGGCTCCCGAGAACCAGAATAATCGCCAGGTTCTCCCTCCCGCTAATATAAATCTCCCTTATCTAAATTTGGAAAAGAAAGCTCCTCGGAATTTTACCCAGTTAGATGAAACCAACACTCAATTATATGAGAGATTGAAGGCTGCTGGATTTATTCAGCCTATATAACCTAAACCAGGCAATCCTGAATCTCATTTCTTCAGGGATGACCGACATTGTGCTTATCATTCCAGAGGAGTCAGATATGATACCAAAGATTGCATTAACCTGAGACACAATATTCAGAATTTGATTGTTCAAAGAGTGGTCACACTACAAACAATATCGGCCAATATTAATAACAACCTGCTCTCGAATCATGGAGGAGCCACTATTAACATGATAGAGATCGATGAATAATGGGTTGTGAGCAAGTCAATAGTGTCGCTTAGCCCTAAAAAGAAAGAAATGCCAAAAAAAATTATAGCTATTTTGAGTATTGCTAAACTACCCTTTGAAGGGTTAATGCGCAACAAGGCCATGCACGTCACTGCCAAATGTCAAGAGAAGATTATAAATGGAGTTTTGATTGACTATGGTTCGGGTCTGAATATTTACCCGTTATCCACACTCACTCAGATAGACTATGATCCGTGAAAGGTTTGCCAGAGTAGGATCAATGTGAGAGCCTTCAATAGGGGTCAAAGGGATATTATCAGAGAGGTCAGTTTGCACATCCGGATAGGACCTGCCGAGTTTCATACAGAATACCAAGTCATGGATATTACCACCGGCTATAACTTGCTTTTGGGAAGACTTTGGATCCACGAAGCTAGAGTCGTGACCTCAACTTTGCATCAAATAGTAAAGTTCATCTGAGAGGAACATCAGGTGGTGATCAATGGTAAAGAGAGTCACCTAAGCTGCTGATAAAGCCCAAATTACAACTCCATTTACGAAGCGTAAGCGGTCGTCATCAAATATAGAACCCAACAGAGGTTGGGGTCGATCCCACAGGGAATAAGGTGCAAATTAGGTCGTTCGTGATTTATTTGACTCGTGGTCAATAATTTTCGGTAAATAGGGGGGGGGGGGTTTGTGAAATCAATATTTGAACAAAGCAACTAATAACGTACAAGTTTTAATCAATATGAGAGAGAACTAGGGAAGTGTTCACCGTGGCGTTATAACAATGTCGATTCAAGCTTAGCCGGGTTCTTTCTTATATGCGAGTCACGATGTGATTGAATTAATGGTATCATCTAAACTTTTCTCAACCAAATAGACGAATTTCCTTTTCAATTCTCTCGAGCTTGAAAAGGTGAGCTTTTATATTTCAATCCTAAACATCAAGTAGATTAATCTAGTTACAGCATTAATCATAAGACGAGAGTTGGTAGTCTCGAATCCTCGTAGTTAATCAAATTTCCCGGTTTTAATTTCTTTACTCAAGCAAATTAAACCTAGGCATGTTCTAATGTTTGCAACCACTAGAAACCGTGAAGAGTGAATGATTAACAACGTGACAATCATAAATATTGAACCCGACGCTACCCAGAATCTATATCGCTACTTTAGCCATGGCTCCCACAACCCTAGTTGTGGGAAGATAGTTAATCATGCTTCGATGGAAAGAAAAGAAATTCATATTCATAATAAAGAGAAAAGAGATTCTTACAATATAATGAAAACAATCTTCAATTATCCAAGAACAAGAAAACCAAGATCCCAAGAACAATCAAGAACACGATTCAAGAAGAAGAAAACGTGTTCTTGCGTGTTTCCTTCTCTCAAAAGTAGACTAAAAATCTCCTAAAACTATTGGGTAATGTATCTATAAAATAAACCTAACATAGGGTACTTATAGGAGTCCAGGAAATAAACCCAAAAATAGAATTTACGGAATCCGCGTAAAACTTGGCGGCCAGCCTTGACGGACCGTCACCTTGGTGACTGGCCGTCACAGTGGCCGTCACCACTAGGCAGTGGTGCTGCCTCACTTGACGGCCAACTTGACGGACCGTCACCTTGGTGACGGACCGTCACGGTGGCCGTCACCACTAGGCAGTGGTGCTGCCTCACTTGGCGGCCAACTTGACGGACCGTCACCTTGGTGACTGGCCGTCACCTTGGTCGTCACTCTTATCCAGAGGCGCTCTTTTGATCGTATTTCCTTCCTTTCCTACGTTTGTCTCCATTTTCTGCAAATATAACATAAAAACATCAAAAATGACGACGGTTGCTTGAAAACTCGCGATTATTCTTAGTTAAAGGAGGCTAAACGTGCCGTAGTGGTGGCACATCAACACCCTCAACTTAAAACGTTCGCTTGTCCTCAAGCAACATGACAACAAAAACAAACCGACGACTCAACTAAGAAAACAGACTTGTGTCCCTAGCAAATCATGGCCATTCAACAACTTAATCAATTTAAATCAATCCCCCCCGGTAGCACACAAATGTATGAAACTCTAACTTGCAAGGATCCAAACATGTCATTCCGATATGATAGAATATTCTACATACACACACAACAGCTATCTCAACAGTCAATAGATAATATAGAGATCTTGGTGCCCTCACCTCAAAGAAGTCCCACACACAAGATTTGGGACTAGGTAAGGCGCTCATACTCACAAACGAGTTCAAACAGTGCACATGCGATGCCATAAGCTTGCCCTTGCTATTCTATTTTAGTTTTTCAGAAAGCCGCTCAGGATCACTACAGGACTTGTTTAGGCTTGTAATGAGGCTTCGGGTGCAGGTAGGATACGTTTGGGGAATAGTGACTAAACCCTCCTTGGAATCACCGACCTACTATTTCCACATAACTTTACTTTGTCCATCCTTTATTCACCTCTTTATTCCCTTCTTTCTAGCTACAGGTGCGGCCTCTTTATTTTGACACTTCTTTTTATTTCTTTTTCATTCTTTTTCATCTTTTTTTTTCATTTCTTTATCTTTCTTTTCTTAGACACACACCCGGAATTTTCATTCTATCCACAACCAATCTTATCCATCCTATTTTTCTTATCATTTACCTCTATAGTAGCCACCCTCAACTTAGGCTGATTGCCTGAGTTGAGGTGCACGATGTCCAAGGAAGGACCAGGGCCAAAACAGGGATTCCAAGTTAAACAGGAACGGTGACAGGTTATTGAAAGAACATGGTCAATTATATCTCAAACAGGGATCAAAGGGATTATTTGCATTTGGACGGTCTTATAGGCTAAGTGGACTGCACACAAAAAGGGCCTATGATCCTTTCCTAAGCAACCGACTACAAACTTAACAAAATAGACCGGGCAAGTTCTAGATGCATGCACAGAGTAAGAATTTATAACAATACACTCACACACACTTGGCACCAAGAAACCATACCACTACCAACTATCAAAACAACAGCTCTGCTTAAGCATACTTATTCCAATCATAACCACACAATGACATTCAAGGATCCAGAACAGTCAATTGGTTCAAACATAAGTACAAAATCCACTTTTTCAGAGGGGGCTCCTTTTAGTACATTTTCCAACAAAAAACGCCATGATTGCTATAGACACTAGAAAACAACTAAAAATTTAAACGACAACCTAAACATGCCGGTTCTACTAGATAGCACACCGGAGGAAAAATAAACACGGCAACAAAAACCCTCGGTGGTGAAAGACTCACAGGTATCCCAACACCCTCAACTTAGACTCATGCAATGTCCCTAGTGCATCCATGTGAAAGCTAAAACTGTGAGAAAAAGGAATACCTGTGAAGTCCATGGGGCTCAGAGTCTGGCATGATGTTGGAGACTACCAGGGTCTCCAAAGCAGGCGAAATTGATGGAATAGGTGCCAGCTACCCCATCTCGTTGAGCTCCAACTTCCTCATTTATTGGCTCCGCAGCTAGTCACGGCAGCTTCTTTACTCTTTCTTTGCTGGTTTTCTTGCGGTGTTTTCTCTTCCTTGATTTGTTTTCACCGCCTTCCTCGACATGTTTCCCTTCTTGCGATCGCAACCTTATTCTTGTAACCGCTAGGGTATCGATAGGACCCTTCTCCTCAATATACAACTCCGCAGGAGCTTCATCAACCACCTCTATAACCGCGACCACTCTCATGTCTCTTGGTTGCTTCATCAACTTACACGCATCAAACTTGACCAATTCATTGTTTAATCTGAATGTCAGTTCGTTTCTTTCCATGTCGACCAACACTCTTGCAGTAGCTAACAATGGTCGTCCCATGATTATGGGAACTTCAAAGTCCACTTCGCAGTCTAAGATCACAAAGTCGGCCGGGAATATAAACTTACCAACCTTGACCAGCACATAAGACAATATTCTCACTGGTCGCTTTACTGAATGGTCAGCCATTAGCACCCTCATGGTAGTTGGTTTGGGTGCTCCCAAACCCAATTGTTTGTATACTTCTAGCGGCATCAAGTTGATGCTAGCACCAAGATCACATAAGGCTTTTTCAAAGTTGATTTTCCCAATAGTACAGGGAACAGTAAAAGCACCTGGATCTTCCTTCTTTTCCACTAATGATCTTGAAGAAATAACACTGCAGTGGTGGAGGTTATCTTCTGGTTCAAAGCTTACTGACCTCTTCTTGGTAATCAAGTCCTTCATGAACTTGGCATATTCGGGCATTTGTTCCAGAGCGTCCACCAGAGGGATGTTGACTGATATCTGCTTCAGCATGGTCATGAAGTTCAGGAACTTGCTATCATTCGCTTTCTTCTTCAAATGCTGTGGGAAAGGAGGTGGTGGCTGAGGCATCATAGTTGGAAGCTTTTTAACTTTCTTGCTTTTATCTGTGAGCCTTTGCGTAGCATCCTCCGCCACATTGTCATCCGCAATATCACCTTGAGTCTGAATTACCGGATGTGATTCTGGTAACATTTTACCGCTTCTTGTAGTGATCGCCATACAACTCCCATCCTTCCTCGGATTTTGAACGGTGTGACTCGGCAAGGTACCTGTCCTCCTTTGATTTAGAGATGCCGAGATTTGACCCACTTGCTGTTCCAATTGCTTGATCGAGGTGGAATGTGAATCCACTACCTGACTCATTATTGATAATTCAGTCCTCATCTCCTTTACCGCGGATTCGGTAGATTCCACTTTTAGCAGCATTTTAGCCATCATGCTCTCTAGTTTGGATGTCCCTGTCTCGGTGTTAGCTATTTCCCGGTTACCAGGTGGTACATACAACCCACCTCTATTAGTGTGATTCTTCCAGTTCCCCTGATCACGATCTCTGTAGCCAGCTTTTTCATAGTAGTTGTCCTTCTGATAGTTCCGACCTTGGTTTCCTTGGCCGTTGGCTTGGAAACCACCCAAATAATTCGCCTCCTCATCCGATTCAAACTCTGCTGCTCTACCTTGGGAACCCACAACTTTCACCTTTTCGATACCTCCTGACAACAAATGCTTTGTCAGTAGGTCCATTTGCGTCTTCAGATGGGCCATATCTTGGTCCCACTCTTCCTCCTTCATGCGCTGCTCTGCTGACATACCAACTGCATAAGTGCTAGCTGCTACCTCTGTATCACGTGTATGCCAGGCCCTGTTGGTTTTGGTGAGCCTGTCCAAAATAGCTGTGGCATCGGCAAAAGTGAGACCCATAAACGCTCCACCTGCTGCGTTGTCTAACGTTGGCTTGGTAGCCGAATTCAGTGCCCTGTAGAACGTCTGCATCAAGAAGTTGTCGGTCAACTGATGGTTCGGGCATTGTGTCAGCTTCTTCTTGAACCGCAACCAAGTCTCATGTAACGCCTCATGAGGTTGTTGTCTGAAGTTGCTAATTTTATCCCTCAACTGTATCATCCTAGAGGGAGGAAAGAACCTTTCTAGGAGAGCTCCTTTCAACTCTCCCCAGGTTGTGATAGAGTTGGGGGTTAGCT
Organism: Jaltomata sinuosa; assembly: GCA_003996215.1. NCBI lineage: Eukaryota > Viridiplantae > Streptophyta > Magnoliopsida > Solanales > Solanaceae > Jaltomata > Jaltomata sinuosa. The sequence goes on from QJPP01001073.1 coordinate 131,928, forward strand.
CTGTCAACCATAACGCTGCCTCATCAGACAGAGACAACGGAAACAACCTGAGCCTGATCGCTGTCTGACTTACTCCAGGAAATTCGAACGACTTGCAGATACCCACAAAATTCATCAGGTGCCGGTTTGGATCGTCACCAGCAACACCACGGAACACTCCTCTCAAATTCAACAGCTGAATCATTGTGCTAGTGATGTTGAACTTGGCCCCGGGTGCTAGCGGAGGAAACGCAATAGCGCCCGTGGCACCACCTCCATCTAAGTCGACCTCCTCATCATTCAACTCAATGTCGACCTCAAGACCACCAGCATTCAAACGTTGTTGGGCTTGCTGAGCTGCAGCGAGTCTCGCTGCCTCTTGTTGTTGTTGTTCTTGCAAGCTCGGGGTTGTAGGGTAATATTGGTTCACCCGAGCCTCGGGTACTTGGCATGCACAACTCTGTACCCTGTAAAAACAAAAACAACAAATAAAAATAAAAGCATGAAATATGACTAAGAGTTAAATAAACACACCAAACTTAATAAACAACCGTATTCCCCGGCAACGGCGCCAAAATTTGATAAAGCCCAAACTACAACTCCATTTACGAAGCGTAAGCGGTCGTCGTCAAATATAGAACCCAACAGAGGTTGGGGTCGATCCCACAGGGAATAAGGTGCAAATTAGGTCGTTCGTGATTTATTTGACTCGTGGTCAATAATTTTCGGTAAATAGGGGGGGTTTGTGAAATCAATATTTGAACAAAGCAACTAATAACGTACGAGTTTTAATCAATATGAGAGAGAACTAGGGAAGTGTTCACCATGGTGTTATAACAATGTCGATTCAAGCTTAACCGGGTTCTTTCTTATATGCGAGTCACGATGTGATTGAATTAATGGTATCATCTAAACGTTTCTCAACCAAATAGATGAATTTCCTTTTCAATTCTCTCGAGCTTGAAAAGGTGAGCTTTTATATTTCAATCCTAAACATCAAGTAGATTAATCTAGTTACAGCATTAATCATAAGACGAGAGTTGGTAGTCTCGAATCCTCGTAGTTAATCAAATTTCCCGATTTTAATTTCTTTACTCAAGCAAATTAAACCTAGGCATGTTCTAATGTTTGCAACCACTAGAAAACGTGAAGAGTGAATGATTAACAACGTGACAATCATAAATATTGAACCCGACGCTACCCGGAATCTATATCGCTACTTTAGCCATGGCTCCCACAACCCTAGTTGTGGGAAGATAGTTAATCATGCTTCGATGGAAAGAAAAGAAATTCATATTCATAATAAAGAGAAAAGAGATTCTTACAATATAATGAAAACAATCTTCAATTATCCAAGAACAAGAAAACCAAGATCCCAAGAACAATCAAGAACACGATTCAAGAAGAAGAAAACGTGTTCTTGCGTGTTTCCTTCTCTCAAAAGTAGACTAAAAATCTCCTAAAACTATTGGGTAATGTATCTATAAAATAAACCTAACATAGGGTATTTATAGGAGTCCAGGAAATAAATCCAAAAATAGAATTTACGGAATCCGCGTAAAACTTGGCAGCCAGCCTTGACGGACCGTCACCTTGGTGACTGGCCGTCACAGTGGCTGTCACCACTAGGCAGTGGTGCTGCCTCACTTGACGGCCAACTTGACGGACCGTCACCTTGGTGACGGACCGTCACGGTGGCCGTCACCACTAGGCAGTGGTGCTGCCTCACTTGGCGGCCAACTTGACGGACCGTCACCTTGGTGACTGGCCGTCACCTTGGTCGTCACTTTTATCCAGAGGCGCTCTTTTGATCGTATTTCCTTTCTTTCCTATGTTTGTCTCCATTTTATGCAAATATAACATAAAAACATCAAAAACAACGATGGTTGCTTGAAAACTCGTGATTATTCTTAGTTAAAGGAGGCTAAACGTGCCGTAGAATGGCGGCACATCAGCTGCCTTAATAGTTGTGTCTCTGTGACTGAAGAAGTCCCGAGTGGAAGCAATTTCTACACCGTAGAGATCATCAATGCCACGAGAGAGGATCTTGATTCTTAAATCCCCATGCCACCTACCTATAAAATACTCGCGATTACAATGCTGAGAAGCGGATATGAACCAGGCTTTGGGCTGGGAAAGAATTCTGACGGTATGACTGAAACCATAAGTATTCTCAGACAACTGACCAGGCATGTCTTAGGGTATGTAGCCCAAGAAGATATGGCAAAATTTAAAGAGGAGAAGCAGTCAAGACTGCTGAAACTGCTCCCTCACTTATATTGGTCATTCCCAGTACGTATTGGTCCGCCAAGCGATGGGTTAGAGGATGGAATAAGAGATCTATTCGAGGAATGCGATAATATAACAGAAGAAATCCCCAAAGAAACCATGATTAGGGATGGAAGGCCTGGCAAAAAGTTGCAGAACTGGGTCGCAACTCCCCTCGTGACTCTCCACTCGATTGGGTAGACAAAGACTCTATTTTATGAAAATTGGTGATGGTCCGGATGAGGCTCCGTGACCCACCCTTTATGCTTTAATATTCCTCGGACTATTTTATTGCTTTCCAAAAGGCACGGACCCATATTCATGCGGGTTATAGCCATAGTTTACAAATATTTTCGGATTTCAATGAAAGCCTCCTTGTATTCTGAAAGCCTTTGTTGTTTATTTTATTTACTTGGTACCATCTAACTTATTTTGTTTTTGGTTTCAGTAATAATAAATTAAAACCTGCTAATGTCATGACATGCCAAGAGCTGAACGAACAAGTCAGAGATACAATATTGGAGCCGAAGGATATGTTGAAGAAATCATGGTCTTGGAACGAACAACCAAGAAGTCTAAGAACTTTGAAGACCAGGAAAAGCCCCACCTAAAAGAGTTTGAGGTGGTCAATCTGGGAGGCAATGGTCTAGTTGAAGAAATCAGCGTCAGTGTTCATTTGTCAAAAGCATAAAAGAAAGAATTTATCGGTCTGCTTAAGCCATACATCGACATATTTGACTGGTCCTACAATAATAGGATGAGAATAAGCACAAACATCGTCTTCCAAAATTTATTGGTCAATCCAGAATTCAATCCAGAGAATGGACTGTTAATCCTTCCCTCCCACGAGACAAAGGAAAGTTTACGCCAAATTGGCAAGCATTGTACATCATCCAAAAAGTGCTATCTGACGGATTTTGATTTTGTTCGAGATGGATGATTAAATATGGCCCAAGCCTATAGAAACTCTGATGCTGCGAAGATATACTATGCCTGAAGATGGTTTCTTTTCCTTCTATTTCTTTCCCTGTAATCACATATTTTGATTGTAATCGTTTTGCACTTAGTAAAAGCTTAAAATTTCCCTATCCTCTTTGTACGAACTACGTATGACCTGAATTCTCAAGAATGAGATACGTAGGCAGACTTTGTCGACTTTGATCACCTCTTTATTTATTTTTGACATTCTCTCACTACGAGGTGGGAACTACATTTGAACTAATTCCTACCTCAACGGGATATATAGGCGCCACAATGACTCGATTATATCACCTAAGAAATAGGAATTGGGGCAGAATTTTTGAGAAAGGAATCTCAAAAATTCAGAAGGAAAAGATCATCTCCAAGAAAATCAGAATACAGAATGTGCTGAAGAGAAACTAATGTGAATCTCGAGAAAGAATCTCATAAATTCCCCACAGAGTCTTAAACCTCTTATCATAAGAATAAGATTCATCATGAAATCTTTAACTAGGGCAAAAAATTTAAGGAGAACCTCAAAATTTCCACTAAGCTTCATTCAAGAGTTCAGAAACAAACTCCAAAGATTTTCCCCAGCACTGAGAGATCAGAGTCTACTTCAAAATACCCAGTCCAAGGTGGATTAATCCCCAACTGTGACAGATTTTTTGAAAACTATTTTCGAACTCCCTAACTAGGATGACAAAGGATATCAAAAGTCCGACAACAGTATGTTAGAAATGTCAAGGAATCGAGTAAAGGACATTCTTTGAGCTAGCACATGACATGATGGGCAGAGACCTTTCCAAACTATCCCTTTTTTAAAATCTTTGTTTTCCAAAGAACTTGTTTGAAAAATCTTTACAACAGATTAGTTTTAATCCTTTATGATTTGATTTTGTCTTATGTCTACTATAACCCGAGGAGTCGAGGATGATGAGTACTTGAGAATGGAAAGTATCCAGAAAAGATAAAGCAAGGAGCAGAAGATCAAAGGAGGTCAACACAGATCAGTTTCACCAAAAACTAACAATTTTTCTATGGATGCAGGTTGTCCTAAAAAGTATGTTAGAAATAAATCCCTCATTATCCAACGCGTTTAAAGAAATGCAGCGAGACCAGATGCCCCAAAATTTGGCAAGAAAAGCCAAAGCAGCGGGAAGAAGCCAAAAGGAGCAAAAAATCCCAGAAATGGACAAATTTTCTTGTAGTTCACAGAAACTACTAGATAAAGAGAGACCGACAGTGTCCTAAAGTCCCCAAATAGATCAATATATTTTGGTCAGCTTCAAATTAGGACACCAAATAAGAGATCAACGATTTTCTCCGCCATCCACAGCAAGTCAGCAATTACCACGAATAGACGATGTTCAAAAGCAGTACTTGTGGCTGTCTCCAGAAATGGACACGAACTTCTCATTCACATTTGAAATGAAAGTTGTCATGATTAACTTCATAAATGTCACCTTTAAAGTTTTTCTAGTTTGACTGTGGTCGCTAGTAAGAGCGACGTTGTGTCTACTAATCATTTGCCTTGAGCATAGGTACACACAAGAGAGTCAACATAACTACCTAAAGACCAAACGTGATGTTTTCTACAAATGCTACGCATGCCATTGCATGATCATCCACATCATTATCATATTTACATGTCGAGAGGACCATGTCAAAAGGACAATGTCGCGAGGACCATCATTATCAAATATCGTAGATACACATTTGCTGCGAAGATTATTTCTCTACCGGATGGTTTCAAAGAGGATGACATTCAGAGGCGTCCCTAAGTCACACTTGCTGCGCAGGATCAACCGAATATCATATATCCTATATCGCGTGAGATGGTGGAGTCTGATATTGAGGATATCTTTGCTTTATGATTATTTTGCCAAATTTGGCATCCAGCATATATATATATATTCGATATCACGTGAGATGGTGGAGTCTAACATTGAGGATATCTTTGCTTTATCATTATTATGCCAAATTTGGCATCCAACATATATATATATATTCAATATCGTGTGAGACGGTGGAGTCTGATGTTGAGGATATCTTTGCTTTATCATTATTATGCCAAATTTGGCATCTAGCATATTTATATCCGATGACGATGGAGTCTGACATTTAGGATATCTTTGCTTCATCGTTATTATGCCCTATCTGGCATTCAACATATTTATATCTGGCAACGCGTAAGATGGCAAAGTCTGACGTCGAGGATATTTATGCGCCCCTATTTATTTCTGCATAGAGATGACGAAGTCTCGCCCCGAGGGATATTTATACATTCAAAAGCATCAAGAGGATACAACTATATTTGATCATATGGCAAAGGCCTTGTCACCCCCAATAATCAAATACCCCTTGCCGTCGAGGTCGAAAGCATATAGTCGGAAGGATGTCTATAAGACACCATCCAAATCGTACCATGAACCGGATCTCCTAAAATTGGAAGGCCAAAGGTTGTCTGTAAGACACAACAATGTCCGAGACTGGATAGTGTGCAAGATCGCCCAAAACTTAACAGACTAAGAGTTATCTGTAAGATACAGCGATATCTGAAACTGGATAGTGTGCAAGATCACCTGAAGATTGACAGTTCAAGGGTAATGTGTAAGTCACAATAATATCCTAAATTAGATAAAGTGCAAGACTACCAAAAAATTGATAGTCCTAGGGTTATCTATAAGCCACAACATATCCACGTTGATATTGTGCAGGACTACCCAAAGGCTACCAATTCAAGGGGAATCTATAAGTCGCGCTACATCCAAAATCGGATAAATGTGCAGGATTACCCAAAAACTGGCAATTCGAAGGACATCTGTAAGCCGCCCCTATCCAAAGTCAGATGATGCGTAAGATCGCTCGAAAGCTGGCAAATTAAAGGCATCTGTAAGCCGCATCTATCCAAAGTTGGATGATGTGCTAGATTACCCAATACTGACAATTCAGAAAATATCTATTAGTCGCATCGATACGGATGATGCACAAGATTTACTCCAAAGGCATATGCAAAGACTACTATCAATAGCCACGAAGGATATCACATTCAAGATAATGCCGCAAACAGTTACGAAGACCGTTACATCGTAATGACTTTGAAAGTCGTCATCACCATATTCAACCGCTATAGAGTTAGATTATCTAACACTTCTAAGCCGCAGCAACAGAAATGCACAAAGTGTTCAAGTCGCAGCAATGGGAATGCACAAATCTAATACTTCGTAAGTCATAACAATGAGAATATGCAAAGTATTCATGTCGCAACACAAAAATGTGCACCAGGTACAACACTGCCAAGTCATCACAAATGGTTACGAAGATTGTTACATCACAATGACTACGAAGGTCTTCATACTCAAAAACTACCACCAAGGCAATCCTATCTGATAGATATGAAGGCTATCATTTTCTCATCATGGAATTTGCTATTTCCTAAGACAGAGATAGGAAAGGATGACATCTGCTTCAAAAGAGACAAATGGGAAAAATGAGGTACAAAGCTATCTTTCTCTATTTGAATTACTACTAACCATTTTGTTTCAAATATCACCGAGAACATCCGAGAGGATAAAAATATCAAATAAGAATGATAGGTACAAAATGCGTCAAAAGGACGTCACAACACGGGATTCGAACATAATCCCAAGATGAGGTATGGCGAAAAAACTACCTCTCCAAATAGAATTATGTTATTACTAACAATTTTGTTTTGAGATATTGTCGAGAGCATCCGAGAAGGATGAAATTCTCAAAGAAAAACCATAGGTGCAAACTACACCAAAAAGGATGCATCACAACATGAAACTTTTTTTAGCAGCGAACTGGGACGTAGTCCAAAGAGGAATACCAAACTCTTTGGACACGAGATGAGGAATGACTTTTCACCACTGCCTTTATTTCCCCCTCTTTTTTCCCTTATCTCCTTCGTACAAATACATGCTAGTCATGGGGATCGTACCACGAAGGTACCCAAAAGATATGATGTGCCCTCAATCTGCATTCCTCATCGTCCTTGCTCTCAGAATCCCACTCAAATGTACCAAGAGGGTATGAATTTTTGAGCTAGAGCCTTATCTCCTCAAGGGAATTCAAAAAACCCTTGAGATTTGGTTCTCCCACATCAAAATTTCAGTACCAAAATCCCCAAAATCGCTTCCTATATAAACCCCCACTGTTCTCAGTGTCGGGGCAACGATTTCAGAGCAGAAGAGAACCCTAAAACGGCTTAAAAGTCTTGGGGATTTCTGAGCAAAGAATTCGAGTTCTTTTAAATGTTTTTGGGGTCAAGAATTCGAGTTGGAGTCTCATCCATAGCGGTGGTAAAGTTTCCAGCATAAGCTCGTCGTTCTAGTCACTGCTCTAAAAGAGGTAAACCCCTCATCTCTTCTTTTCGTTCTTGTTTTCTTTTCCTGTTTGTTTATTTAGCATAATGTAAAGCTGTGTTCTTAGAGATACCCATGCTAGTTTTAGGCTGATCTTATTTGGTTTGGTGTTAAAAATGATGATTTGAAGCTATAAAACCTGTTTACTTAAATAGTTGTTAAGCGTTGAAGTCCTGAAGTTTTGTTTTGCTTTCTTTCTGTCATATTTTTCTTCTCATTTTTTAATCATTTATATGAGTCTCATATGAATGTTGATGTATTGTTTGATCTACTGTTTAAATCTCTCCTATTTGCTGTGAGAACTTAGCAAAGAAATACTAGTGTCTATTTCGATATTGCTTCATGACTACTCTATGCCTACGTTTCTCTGTGCGTTCATTTCAAGAACTGATTTACCAAGCATAAAAGGGGTTAATTCTATCTTTTTGGTGTGTTCAAAATCTCGTTTAAACTCTGCTATCCTTTGTTGTTTGGGTAGTGTATCATGTTTAGGTCTTTCCCTTGAAACAAATCATGAACAGAACAACAAGATCTTCTCTCCATGTTCATGTGTTCATTTCTAGTTGTTTGAATATTAAGTTGCAGTTATCTGATCCTAAGTGGTGGTATACCAACTGTTAAACATGAAATGTTTGTTTTGCTTCTTCCTATGAATCATATCTGATAATATATCCTCTCCTCTTTATCTGAAGTAGAGCATGTCTTTTTTTTGGAACAAACAATCTTGACTACACTGCTTTTTGTTTGGATTTGCTTCGTGTGAACTTGTGATTAAACAAATTTGTCATCTCTTGGTCATTATTTAATAATATTACTGGTTCGAACAAGTTCTTCATGTTAGTAAATTCACATAATTATTGTTTAACACTTTAGATAATACACTTTGACTCTTATTGTCTTGTATTTTCTTCTTCACAAATTATCTGGATTGAATTTAATCCTCTTTCTCTTTTCTTTGTGCATGAATGATCTCGAGTCCAATTTGGACTCCAAAAATCCTCTTGCATTTCAGTTGGGCCTAGCTCAACGTCACTAAGTTGCATCCCGCCCATGTGAAGAGTGAATGAAGCTGAAACTTAAAAATGGGTCCGGCCCATAACAAATTCTGTAACCATAGCAGTCCGACATAGATTACGTTCGCAGCAAATGGGCCAAAGCCCACACAAGATAGGAAGCTGCAACAGTAATAGTCTAGTAACGGACTAAGTTTGAGTAAATGGGCCAAAGCCTATAGGAGCAGCAGCAGTCCAGAAAGCTGAGAATTAAAGTTGGATAAAAGTCCAAAATGAATGGTGTTGGGCCTAAAGAGGGCCCACAAATTAGATTAGGACGGGATTTTGATTAAGCCCAAGGCTTAATACACTTTCTTTCTCGTAACTCTTTGCTTAGTTAGAATTATCTTTGTATAATTTAAACTTTAACTTTGACGTAGTTGAATTTCCCCAAAAAAGGAACCATATTTTTTTAAATCCTTTTACTTGTTTAAATTTTCTTCAGATGAAAAAATGTTTTTCCTACCTTTTAAATATAAAAGTTGTGTTTGTTGTTTTCTGTCTTCAAATGGATTCCAGCGTTTCTTTCCTAAAAAATCATTATCAAATCTTTAAAGCTTCACTTAGATCATATATGTTTGATCAAAATCCTTTACTTACCGAAATAATCATCACATCTTTGCAAAACAACAAATTGTCTTTCAAAGTTAGTCAAATAAGTTATTTTCAAACAAGTTTGGATAACCGCGAGTTAACGAATATTTCGAATGCCTTTAAACCCTTCTCGAAACATTAATAGGAACCTCTTACCCTAAATATCTGAATTTTAAAGTTATTATCTATTTTTAACTTTAGAATTTTCTTAAGTTTTTCTTGGTTTTCCTTTTATAAAACTAAGTGGCGACTCTCTTTTACTTTGAAAAACATTTTGAAACATTGACTTGGTTTTCGAAATGAATTTTCAAATAATCAAAAACGTAAAAAACCATTTTTATGGAAAACAGAAACCTCTTACGTTTCAGGGTACTGATAAGAATGATGCTTATGAGTTCATATTGGAATGTTATGAGAGGTTGCACGAGCTGGGCATTGTGCAACAACATGGGGTTGAGTTTGTCACTTTTCAGTTGCAGGGTGATGCTAAGCAGTGGTAGAGGTCTCATGTGGAGTGTCGATCATCTGTTTTGCCCCTACTGACTTCAGAACAGTTTCACTCTCTCTTCCCAGAGAAGTATGTGCCTCGTACTTTAGGAGATCGCAAAAAGGATAAGTTCCTGGCTCTGGAACAGGGTAGCATGTCGGTCACTGCTTATGATGCTAAGGTTTATGTCTTGTCTCATTTTGCTACACAGTTGTTGGGTTCTAAGGAGGAGTGGATTCGGTTATTTGTGAAAGGCTTGAATACAAACTTACATGTGTTATCTGTGCACATGACTTCAATAGAGAAGGGCTTCAATAAGGTAACAAATTATGTTAAGAAGTTAGAAGGGGTCAAGCAGGTTGGGTAGGCTAAAGTGTTAGCCAAGAGGCCCCGAAATGATTGAAACTTCAGTGGCTTGCACTCCAGGGGTCACAATCAGCAGGTGTAATCTGCCCATCCTATTTAGTCAGCTTTGCCAGCTGCTACATGGGGTCGTTCAGGAGCTAATCAACAATTTTCAGCTCCTCGAGGCCAGGGAGCTTCTTACACATCTACCAGCAGGCCTTCGCTTGATCGTGGTTGTTTCTATTATGGTGATCCGGGCCACTTTAAGAGGGGGTGCTCTCACTCTGGGAAGAGAGAGTGAAACTGTTCCGAAGTCAGTAGGGACAAAACAGATGACCGACACTCAACATGAGAACTCCACCACTGCTTGGCATCACCCTGTAGCTGAAAAGTGACAAACTCAACCCCATGCTGACGTACAATACCCAACTTGTGCAACCTCTCATGGCAATACAGGATGAACTCATAGGCATCCTCCTTGTCTGTACCTTGAAACATTGGAGGTTTCAGCTTAAGGAACTTATTCTGCATCTCATGCTCATTACCTGTCATCACTGGGCCTAGCATTGGCCTGAGGAGATCATTTGTGCCCGAAGCTGCATCCATCCTTGGCGCTGTAGTAACTGCTAGCTGAGTATCCAAGGACTTATTTGCATAAGTTGCGGGTATGTCTCCAGCACCAACCAACCCACTCAGAATATCCCACGCCTGCTTAAAAGCTTCCGGTGTCATAGTAGGAAGGCCTGCACCCCCAACTGGTGCAGCCTCCTCTTGAGCTCCTTTATCTTCCACAACCACTTCCACCTCTTCTTCCACAGGATCCTGAAGTGGGGGAGGGGTTACCTCACGTGCAACAGCAGCAGCTTGAGCCCCACCCCTGGTGGGTGTGGCTCCAGCTCGTCCCCTGCCCCTTCCCCTACCTCTGCCGCGAACTTTCGGGCCCGCTGGCCTTGCTCCATTATTCCTGGTAGTAACCATATGCAAACAGAAGAGTGAATGAAGTTAGATACCAATTCGTATCACCAGATACCAATTGGAATCGAGTTATAGCACGAAGGAAAAGAAGAAGAGATAGTTTTTTCTAAAGACTTGTAGCCTCTCGAAGAAAAGTACGAACATCTCCGCACCATTTTGCAAGACTCTACTAGACCTGTTTGGTACAACGAGATTAATGAACCTAGGCTCTGATACCATCTTTCTCACGACCCAACCCATCGTGAGTGGCACCCACCCAACCCCCGGATGAGCGAACCAATAGAGTTCCACCCTTGCCTAGACTAACAGCCTAAAACTAGCAAGCATCAAAGTAAACTAACAATGAAAATAAGATCAACTACTCAAAAACGTATCATAATTAATTATCTGCGGAAAATCCCACCTAGGAACTGAAAGTCATCGTACCAAACATAAATACCAAATCTAGAGTACGGGGATGAAACCCCAAATAAAATAAGAAATAGTTTTTAAGTACGAAAAAATGGACTAAAACTCTAATGATAATCCCAAGGTACCTCAAATCGACAGCTCACCCTTGAAGATCAGAAACGTCGGTGCTAAATCTGAGGTCTCGTCTCAGCCGCTGGAAGATTTCTTGTACTCACCAAAAGAAAGAAAAGTGTAGTATCAGTACACCACCACTGTTTATTGGTAGGATCATCAGCCAATATTCAAGAAAACAGTATATAAATAGTACGCAAAATCCAGTAACAAGTATGGCAAACATGCAACAAATATCACAGGCATCTCTAGAGTACAGGTCTCTACCTAGCTTGTTACCGCATGAATCTATCTCTTACAGTTCTATTCCACAAACAAGAAACCATAACCACACCTTACCATCTAGCCCGGACCCACCCTGGAATCCCCTCTAGACAATACCACAAGTAATTGTTCAACCCGGCCTAAACCAAGACCAACTCAACAGTCATACAATAGTTCCCGGCCACTCAAGGACCACCAATCAATAGCACTTTTCAATAATAACCTGGTCCACTCACGGAACCAATATTAAGTATCACATTAAGTAAAAAAACCCGTTCCACACACGGACCAATAACAATCAATGTAATACAAAAATCACCATGCAATATGCAATAAAGTAAACATGTACCAGGCGTGGTACCCGTGCCAACCGAATGTTATACCCGTACCAGGCGTGGTACCCGTGCCAACCATGTGTTATACCCGTACCAGGTGTGGTACCCGAGCCAACCAAATATCAACAACCATAATCAATATGTGAACATACACAACTTGTAAAGCCAACAAGTAAACACCATTCAAACATAGACTGTAAACCAAACTTAGACATTTCACACAATTCCCCTAAGCAATGTAATGCACATAATTACTTAGATAACGAGTACAATGAATATACACATTCGCAGAAATACAAAAGCCATCACCTACCTCAAAATGATCCAAGCTCTATTCAACTCGAGCTTTCCCGTGTTCCGGATTCCTCTCGCGTTCTTGGTCTAAAAGTAACACATAATACATACAATTAACATACATGCATGTACATTACCCGGATTATACCAAATCCCCAAACCCCAGGCCACCCATGATCATTCCACCCTTTTTCCTGGGCTTTCCACCATTAATTCTCCTAGTCTTATCATTTTTTTACGGACAAAACAGGAAATTAAACAACCTATGATCATTTTAATGTACTTAAATCAACACCCAAGAACATACATGTTTGGGAACCCCCTTCTTCCCTGAATTCCATCATCCCTAGGTCATTCCAACATTTCCCCAATTTCCCTTCTAGCAATTCTACCGCATAGAAAACGTATTACAAAGTGTGGGGAACGAAAACCTTACCTTAGGAACGATTTTTGGCGGAGGAATGAAGAAAATCGCCTGAAATTCGCCTAGCCCTTCTCCAGAACAAACTTGTGAAAACTGAATGTTTTGAGAGCTATTTTTGCATTAAAAACCCATTGGCCCGCTATAGCGGTCCCCGCTCTGCTATAGCGGTCATCTGCCGCTATAGCGGTCTTAAGTGAGTTGATCGCCGCTATAGCGGTAATTTCTACCACTATAGCGGTGACCGCTATCGCGCCTGACAACGCTCGTCACGGACAGAATGTCCGGAAATCTACCAGTTTTGTCCATTTCACAACACACTTGGTTTTCCCGACGCCTGAAACAACCCTTTCACGTCAAACGCGATTTCGAGAGTTCTACTAACCCAAAAGCGATTCCGAAAAGTCCCCCGGACTCCTTTATGTCTTGGCTACGCGGAAAACCAGCTTAATCCAAGACACCTAAATCCATTTTTACCCGGATTTTCCTAGACTCTACCTCGCTCCAAAACCGGCCGAGGCTAGCCTAGCCCAGAATTTCAAACTCACAAACCCGGAGTTTTTTAACTCTAACACTTGGCACGATTGGTCTACCCGTAACGACGGACCCGATCGTTACAATTGGTTAATAAGGAGAATGAACATGACCCTTTTTATAAAGAGAAATTTTCAGAAATAGCAAACTTGAGCCCATAATTGAGGAGGAGATAGCACAATTTTGCTTATTACAGGAGATAGCAGTTTTTAAGTTAAAATATTATTTTTTCCCTTATTTTCTCCTGATTTTCTCTCTCTCTCTCTCTCTCTCTTCTATCTCTAGCTTCTCTTTCTTTTTCTGTTTTCTTTTTCTTGTTTTGTAGTTTATATTTTCAAATCTCTCCCCCTTTTGTATTTTATATTTTCACCTCTCTCTCTCCCTCTTTTTCATTTTTTTTGTATTTTATATTTTATACTTTGACCTCTCTCTCTTTTTTTAATTGTATTTTATATTTTATAGTTTTTTATATTTTATATTATTATTTTTGTATCAAACGATACATTTTATATAAATTTATCATTTGGATGGTTTAACCGTGTCATTTATATTTGTATACAAATAAGTATATGCATTATTTGTATTTGCTTGAGTCTATCATATACAAATGTATTATTCATATTTGTATGGTTCAATTTGTATCAATAAATATAATTTATATCAATGAATACAAATACACGTATTCATAGAAAGAGAATCAACATTTTCTTTTCAATTATTTAAAAATACAAATGATGCAGTCAACTACAACTACAAATACAAATACAAAAACAAATAAAATAATAAAAATACAAATGATGCAGTCAACTACAAATACAAAAATAAAATAGTTCTTTAAAAATACAAATGATGCAGTCAACTACAAATACAAATACAAATACAAATACAAATACAAATACAAATACAAATACAAATACAAATACAAATACAAATACAAATACAAATACAAATACAAATACAAATACAAATACAAATACAAATACAAATACAAATACAAATACAAAAATAAATGAAATAATGAAAATACAAATGATGCAGTCAACTACAAATACAAAATTCAAATGATGCAGTCAACTACAAATACAAATACAAAATAGTTCTTTAAAAAAATAAATGATGCAGTCAACTACAAATACAAATACAAAATGCTTATTTGGACTGGTGGATGGGGCAACCAAAATATTGTTATATCTGTTGTAGATGGTAATTTTTACAAAGTGTTATTATGGATCGTAATTATGGGATCAAGTTTGTTATTCTCTGTAGTTTTCTCTTTTATAAATAGTATTATTGCATGGACTAATTTGCAGGGCTGGCTTAACAAGATTCGGGGCCTAAAGCAAAATTTATAAAGAGGCCCTAAATTTTTTAAAATATGAGATTTTCTTATTAGTTTTTTTAGATGCGAAGTCATATTTGTTGACATATTAAATTGAATAAATTCTAATAGTAACTAAACAAAAGAATATAGGGAAAAGCTCAAATATGCCACTGAACTATTAGAAATGGCTTATCTATGCCATACGTTAAAAATTTGGCTCATCTATGCCACTATTATTACATAAAAGGTTTATTCGTACTATTATTTTTTAACGATGACTTTACAAAACTATTTTTCCCACATGGCCTCTTATTAGAAGTCCACATCAGCAAATGCAAATCAACCAATATTACTTAAAATCAAAATTAAAAATCAAACCCATTAAAATCAAACCCGACCCATACTGTTAAAATAAAGTTGGACTCATTAAAATAAAAATCGAACCCATTACTTAGGTAGGGTGTAGGTCGGGTTTTATTTTAATGGGTCCGATCTTTAATTTTAATTTTAAGTAATATTGATTGATTTGGATTTGGTGACGTGCACCTCTAATAAGATGCAATGTGGCAAAACTAGTTTGCAAAACCACCATTAAAAAATAATGGCATGAATGAACCTTTTCTATAACGACAGTGGCATAGATGAACCAAACTTTTAATGAATGACATAGATGAGCCATTTCTAATAGTTTGATGACATATTTGAGCCTTTTCCCAAGAATATATATTTATGAAGTTAGAATATCAACAATGACAAAATTTTAATGAAAAATATAATATAATATAAAATAAAAATAATAAAATCTGACTCAAGAATTTGATAAATGGATATACTGATGTCAAAATAGTGTTGCATTACTTCAATATAATGATTGTTATTGCAATGTTTGAAATTTTGAAAAAGACCAGAGGAATTTAATAATAAGCGAATAAGAATAGTGAAAAGGAGAATGAATAAAGATAATTATAAGCGAAATTTGGGTCCATGTTAGTTGTTATTAAGGATAAAAATGAGGCAACAAAATAGGTATACAACTACCTTACAACTATTTCATTTCTCAATTATTACAACAGTCTCATCTTAAAAAGTAAAAAGTTGTTTTACATTCTTCCTAAAATTTCTCTTCAACTTTAACAATACTTAGAATAATTTTTTTAAAAAATAATATAAATAACACATCTTTAGAAAAAAAAAATGAGGCTCCTAAAAAGTTGGGACCCCAAGTAGTTGCTTTAGTGGCTTTATGATTGAGCCGACCCTGCTAATTTGATAAAACTGAAATCTAAAGAACATATGGCCAATATAATATATGGCGCATGAAGCCGCCAAAGATTTTTATGGCCTCCTTTGTTGAAATTACACAGGGTGTGGACCTGTGGTCGTATTTTTTAGATTTGGCTTCTCTTCAGTAACTAAATGTAAAAAATTCATTGGGATCCTATTTTGGTTGCCCAGTAATACCTATTTTATATTTTTATTTTTTCATAAATACTCAATATTAGATAACTTTGAGGTAAAATAGCATTTTTTTTTGCTTTCGCATCAGACATATATAACTAAAACTTTAGCTATTTTTAACATTTGTTTCAATCATGTATGATTGCGTAATATACATATATGAAAAAAATTAAAATAATATTAAATGAATTTGTTAAATTTATTGTTATATTGATGAATTGATGATTGGAGTTTGTTAATTGTGATATATGGAACTTATTATTTTTTTAGAAAAACTTTCAGACTTAGATGCTTATGAAGTTTTATGGAGTCATGGTGTACACTGGATTGTCCAATGACCAACTCAATCAAGGATGATAATTTCATCATTAAAATTCCACGACAATACATTTTCCTGTTCTAATTTTCGTTTCTTGAAATTTGTAAAATTTTCATAACCCAAGTGCATCCAACATTGTTTGAGAGATTTGGAAGGAAATTCAAGTGAAGAGGAGAGAGTGGTTGCGAGTGGACTATTAGCCATGGTTGAATTTTCACTTAAACCGGTTCCATCAGTTAGTTCCTATAACTTAAACAAACTTTAGGCAAAAATAAAAAATAAAAAAGAAGTTGGGCTAAACCAGCTTAAAAATGCTTTTAATATAGTTTAATATTATCCTTTTTGGGCTAAGCTCTTTTTTAAAGTCTCACACAATTAAAAGTATTTCCTCACTTATTATGTAGCTTTTTTTATTTTTAACAACCAATGACGATATTTTGTTTGCATACAAACTGAAGCATATGGAGATAATTCTTTTTCCTCTTCTCTGTGTTGATTGCCTCTTTCTTAGCAACTATAGTTCTCATTATGGACTCAATTCAATATAATAAAGTGTATCCTCACTTACACTATCTTCTCGTAAAAACATAACTATTAATATAAGAAAAAAAGATATGGGGCGACCATCAATAGGAAAACTTATATAACATACCAAATATCCATATCTAATTAAACTTCATACCAACAGTTTAATTCAATTATATTTCACAATAGAGGGTTTAAAAATATTGCTATTTGTTTTTGTATGAACTGTATTTGTGTTTGTATGCCTGTATGTGTATTTGTATACCGAGATTCCATAAAATATACAATATGAATTTGTATTTGTATGCCAAAATTTTATACATTTGTATTTGTATACCGAAATTACTCTAATAAATTTGTATTTGTATATTATGAAATAACTTCAGTAAAGGCAAAAAGTAAACAAACAACAAGAATATCTCAAATATGCTCCAAATACTCATAAGTAAAGGATAAAAGTATACAAACCAACCTAAGAGTCAACTCTCGCTCTTACAAGAGCTTATTAAAACGAATAAGGTAAGAGTCAACTCTCGCTCTTACAAGAGCTTATTAAAACGAATAAGGAAAATAATACTCAATCTAATACATTACTTTCTGAAATAAGGAGAAGACAGAAACCAAATGATGGAGGAAATTAGGCAGTCTCTAAACATAGGAGTTCACCATACATTAGAAATCAGCAACTCCGAACGATTAAGAGCCACACTGACAACTTGTATCAGGATCTACATTAGAAAAATACAGAAGAGCAGTGTAAGTACAAACCACTAGTACTCAGTAGGCATCATAAGCCGATCGAGCTCAAGTAGTTACTATATTAAATAAAGAATACCAAAATAATCTCACAATACAGAAAAGTACCAACAATTCAATAACACTCATAATTAAGAAACACTTCAAAAAAATGAATGATGCAATGCAATACTATGCGATGAAATACAATAGCCAATGAATGTCGATATACACCCCCTCTGTAGTACTATGCTGTGAGGTGGGCCCATAGGGGACTCGGGAGGTCTATATATTCCTCGCTCGAAATCTTTCCCTACCAGCGATCATCATCTCTCTCAATACCATCACTCATCATCACAGCCCAGACTCGAATCAGGTCCAAAATTAGTATTCTCTTTTAATAAAAAAAAAAAATTCTTTCCACATAATGTGCCAATAAATCCATAAGTATGAATATAAATGTATGAATATGATAATAAGATGAACGCAATGCAACATATACAAATAAATGTATTTCTCAATTCAAGTCACATGTTATAAGCCTCAATATCAATAAAGTTGTTCAATCTTGTCTGTAGGCCACACTTCTCCTTTCACCTCATTTATTTTCTATATCATGTTCATCATGGCATTTAGACCCTCATATAATGAATCATGCATAAACGGCCAAAAACATAATATATGAGTCAATAATTTCAAGTCTCAAGTCATTCATTGGTCAAAAAGACAACTCCCAAAATCCAGTGACGAAACTAGAAAATTCTTTTGAAAATTAATTTATCTATAAGATAAGGAATTAAAATATGAAATTTCATAAAAAATGGAGATCAAATCGGATAACAAATTACCATTTAACACTATCTTAAGTTTTAAAGAAAAAGTCCCAACAATCCATTTCAAATATGCGATTAATTGATGAAATTAACGAAATTTATTGAGAAATTATCAAAATAAAGGTTAGACTTACCTCCTGCGAAGAATACTCAAAACCCTCCAAAATCACCTTATTTCGAGCTCCAAAACTCGGAAAACTAAAGTTGAAATAATGAAATTCAAATTTGGGAAGATTCACTATTCAAATATAGTGATGCTGCAGATGCATAAATCTCACTGCGAGTGCGGGGTTACAAAGACAAAAAAAGTTTCATGGGAGCAGACTTAGCTCTGCAAGAGCAAAAACACCCACACAGGCGCGAAGTCACCAGGTGCAGCCATTCCTCGCTGAAGTGGAGCTAGATGCACAGTGCACCCTCCATCAATGCAAAAAAGTTACATGCAGGCGCGACATCTCTCCTGTGGCTCCAAGCCTGCAGAAGAAATCCCCACCCAGACCCCTCAAGCCTTCCAAAGCGGCACCATAGAAGTGAATAAAACTTCATCGGTGTGGTTGCAACACAACAACTCTCAAAATAGCCCAAAAACTTGGAATAAACCCTCAAAACATGTTCGGAATCCCCCAAACACAAACCTATAGCGCAGACAAGTTGTGAAAAATATTTTGAACCTGTTGAAATCGACAAAACACTATTCTGGGATCATTTAGATCAACTGTTGACCGAAGTCAACTCAAATTTAAAGAAATTCTAAAATTTCAACAAAATGATCAAAACACCCACAGGAGCCTCGAGAACTGAATCAACCCTTAACTTAGACCAAAAATCACCCTTCGTACCTAGTGAAACCATCAAAACTCGAATCTGACTTGTCCAACATCAGATATTGACTTTTGTCAAACTTCTTAAGTTTCAAACCTTCAATGCTGAAAAACTCAATCAAGACTCATTCGATTGCCTCGGGATTTGAACCACCCATCCCCATAAATTATAGTTACTCAACTAAATCTGTGGAGAGAGACAAATAGGGAAAAATGACAAAAATACAAAAATAACCTTAAGGGTTGTTATACCTGACAATCATAATAACTTGTTATTAAAGCAAGTTTTCTGTTGATTCATTAGAATATTATTTTCAATGATGGCTAAAAGGTTATTTCTTACATAGTTTTTTAATGATGTTAACATTTAAATGATGATACCAAAATATTTTATTTGTGAAAGCACCCTATATTATATAGTCAACATCTAAATTCAAATTCCCAACTATTGGATAACTTTAAAATTTGTTTGGTTTAATTATTTCTAAAATAACCTATTAAATTATAAATTAATAAAATAGTGTCTGATTTATATGTCCCTACATAGGTCCATTGCAATTGAGAAATTTATTGTACATTAAATTCAATGCAGAATAAATAATAAAATCCCTTATATTAGGTCCATTGTAATTGGCATATAAATGTGCATCAAATCTAATGCAAAATAGATTATATAATTTTCTATATTACGTCTGTTGAAATTGGAATATTAATGTACATTGAATTTAATACAAAATAGATGATATAATCAGGTCATTTGCATAAATAACTTTGGGGTGGTATTTAATCTGCCTTCAAATTTGTGGTCTTTAATTATTTTTTTTCCATTCAGCACTTTAAGTAATAAATAAGTGATCAAAAATATCTATGATACTGAAGTAAAAAATATTTTTTGGCTGGATATAAGTTTATATTTTTGTATTATAATATCTCACAAATTATGTCGTAAAAGACATAATAAGTTATACCCTTGACACCAAAATAACAAATAACTTTTTTCTGAAATAAGTTTATGTGTTCTTATAATTGTCACGACCCTGACCCGCCGTGAGTGGTACCCACCCAGCCCCCGGGCGAGCGAACCATCCGTTACCCAGAACTTAACCATTCTAGCAGCTTAAAACTAGTGCAAGTAAATAAAACTAGAATTTCAAATCCCAAAACTAATATCATAAATAACTGCAAAAAGTCCTCCCTAGAACCTGAAAGTCATCGTACCAAAACATCTACCAAATATAGAGTGCGGGGATGCAACCCTAAAAACTAAACATAGTTTAAGTCCGAAACAAGTGGGCTACAACTAAAAGAAGAAAACAAGGCAGCTTGACCGAAGTAGCTCACCCTTGAGATCTGGAATCGCTGGGACTATAAGTGAGGTTGCGCGTCAGCCACCGAAAGATTGCTTGTACTCACCAAAGAAAAGAAAGTGCAGAATCAGTACACAACACCGTGTACTGATAGGATCATCAGCCAGTTCCAAATAAGCAATATATGAATAGTAACTGAAGCTAAGTAAAGTACAGAAAACATGTGAACAAGCAACAAGTACATCTAGACTACAAGTCTCTTCCTAACTTATCCCCCCATGTAATCCACTTCACCACCATTGACAACATTCAATGACAAAACAACAAACATTCTATTTTACATAGCCTGGACCCACCCCGAGATCCCCCTAACAACACGTAAGTGTTAAACCTGCAACCCACTCTACACCAAGACCAAACTCACAATCAAATATAATAACCCGGTCTCTCATGGACTATATGCAAATGTTATAATCCAAGAAACACAACCCGGTCCACTCATGAAACCGTCGTAAAAAATGCAACAATTCAATAAATTAAACCCGTACTAGGCGTGGTACCCGAGCCAACCATTTTTGTATCTCATACCAGGAATGATACCCGAACCAACCATTTGTTATTATGTATCACGCGTGGAACCCGAGCCAATCGAATGTCACACAAAAATCCAACAATCACAAATAATGAACAAAAACACACTTGTAAACCAACAAACAATAACACCAAGTTTATTTTACAAGACTGTTATCCGGACACTTAGATATTCATAACTATTCCCTAGCATGTAACTCATACAATACTTAAGCAAAAGCACACGAACATACAATGCATAATGGGAATCAATAACCATCACCTACCTCAAAAGTTTCCAAAGATCTACTCAACCGGAGCCTTCCCGTTTTCCGAAGCTCTTACTTGTTCTTGGTCTAAAACAATGCACAAATACTACAATCAATTCCCATGGCCTACTAGTTACCCGGATTATGCAAGAATCCCAAACTCCAGGCCAACTATGATCATTCCACTCTTTTCCCACGCTTTTCCACTATTAATTCATCTATTTCTACCATTTTTATGGGTACATTTAGAGAATTAAGGTCACATGATCATAATCCAATGAAAATAACAACACCCAAGAACTTCTACGCCCTAGAATCTCCTTTTTCCTTGGATTCTATCATTTCTAGGTCATTCAAAACCTTTCTCCAAGTACACCCCTAGCAATTCTATAGCGTAGGAAGGATAGTACAGAGTTTGGGGAGTAGAATCCTTACCTTTGGAACAAAAAATGGTGGAAATGGAGGGAAAATCGCCAAGAATCGCCTTGCCCTTCTCTCAAAATATCTTTGATGAAAACTGACTATTTTGGGGAAGTGTCTGCATTAAATCCCTTCATGCTCCACTATAGCGGTCCAAGCTCTGTTATAGAAGTATCACCGTGGCAGAATCATCGGTGTTGACTGACGTTGACTTTCACTATAGCAGAGTTCGCTACGGTGGTATGTCAACCACTAGGGAGGTTTACACGGGACAAAAATTTGTAAAATCCCTCAAAAATTCCTATTTTACAACACACTTAATTTCTCAATATTCTGGAATAACCCCTTCACGTCAACTTCGATACCGGGAGTTCTACCCACTCGAATTCACTTTCGAAAAATTCCCCGGACTCCTTTATGTCTAAGCTACAAGAAAAACTATCTCAAATAAAGATACGTTTCTTAATCCTTACCCTGATTTCCCTAGACTACACCTTGCTACAAAATCGGTCGAGATTAACCTAGCCCAAAGTTTTTAACTCCCAAACCCAGAAGTTTTCCGACTCAAAAATTGGCATGAAAAGTTTACTCGTACCATTGAACCTGGTCATTACAACAGATATCAATTTACCCATCGTTCATCCCCGAATGATCAAACCCAAAAAATATATGGAAATAAGGAAGGAAAGAGTAGTACCTGGATCCTCAAACAAATGAGGGTACTTGTCCCGCATGTCCTTCTTGGTTTCCCAAGTGGCTTTCTCAATCGGACGATGCTTCTACTTAACCTTTACCATACTGATCACCTTTGTCCTCAATTTCCAAATATCCCGATCAAGAATCACAACCGGTTCCTCTTCATAGTGAAGGTCCTTATCTAGCAATAATTTATCCCACTTGATGATGTAGTCTCCATCCCCATGGTACTGCTTCAATATGGATACATGAAATACCGGATGGACACCCGACAAACTAGGCAGCAGTGCTAACATGTAAGCCATTGGCCCTATAATTTCAAGAACTTCAAATGGACCAATAAACCATGGGCTGAGCTTGCCCCTCTTACCGAAATGCATAACCTCTTTCATTGGTGACACTTTCAATAATACTTGTTCACCAACCTGAAAGTCCATATCTTTTACCTTGCGATCCGCATATTCCTTGTGCCTGCTCTGGGCTGCTAGCAACTTGGTCTAAATGCCCCTTACTTTTTCCTGCGCTTCTCTTACCAAGTCTATACCCAGAGGCTTTACATCGCCTGCCTCAAACCACCCTATGGGTGATATACATTTCCTACCATGTAGTGCCTCGAATGGTGCCATGTCGATACTAGAGTGGTAGCTATTGTTGTACGAGAACTCATACAATGGCAAACACCGGTCCCAATGTCCTCCGAAGTCAATCACACATGCTCTCAACATGTCCTCCAATACTTAGATTGTCCTCTCCGACTGACCGTCAGTCTGAGGGTGGAAAGCTATACTGAAAGTGAGTTGAGTGCCTAACTCCTCATGTAACTTACGCCAGAACTTAGAGGTAAACTGCGTACCCCTGTCTGAAATGATGGACAGTGGTACCCCATGCAGTCTCTCGATCTCCTTAACATAGATCTTAGCCAACTGCTGCGAATTATAGTCCACCTAGACTGGAATGAAATGAACCGACTTGTTCAGCCTGTCCACAAGGACCCAAATCGAGTCATACTTTCCCAAGGTCCTTGGAAGACCCACCACAAAATCCAGGGCTATCCTTTCCTACTTTTACTCAGGAATGGGCATCCTCTAAAGTAGTTCTGTAGGACTTTGGTGCTCATATTTGACCTGCTGATATTTCTGACATTTAGACACGAAATCAGGTATGTCCCTTTTCATTCCAGGCGATCAATACAATTGCCTCAAATTCATGTACATCTTGGTTACTCCCGGATGAATCGAGTACCGTGAAACCATGAGCCTCTGTCAATACCTTTTGAAATATATCAGCAACCCAAGGGACACAGATCCTTCTCTTGAAATTCAACACCCCGCCAGAGTCCAACGTGACATCCCTAGACTCTCTGGATATGACCTTGCTCCGAAGCTTGCTCAACTGTGAATCATTAAACTGCTTGGCCTTTATCTCTTCTATGAATGTGGATTTGACCTCCATACTGGCCAACACTCCACCACTTTCTGAGATACCCAAGTGCATGAACTTAGATTCCAAAGCCTGAATCTCTTGTGCCAATGGTCGTTTGGACACCCCCAAACAAGCCAAACTGCCCATGCTGACTGTCTTCCAGCTCAATGCATCTGCCACCACATTAGCCTTACTCGGCTGGTACTGGATGGTCACATCATAATCCTTCAACAATTCCATCCACCTCCTCTGCCTCAAATTCAAGTCCTTCTGAGTAAAAACATGTTGCAGACTGTGATGATCAGTGAATACCTCACACTTGACACCGTATAGATAGTGTCTCCAAATCTTGAGTGCAAACACCATCGCTGCCAACTCCAAGTCATGGGTTGGATAATTTATCAAATGAAACTTCAATTGTCTAGAAGCATATGCTATCACATTTCTGTCCTGCATCAACACAGCACCCAAACCCGAATGTGAAGCATCACAATATACAATAAAATCCTTACCCTTAACCGGTAATGAAAGGATGGGGGCCGTGGTGAGAAGTGTCTTGAGCCTTTGGAAGCTCTCTTCACACTTGTCAGACCACACAAATGGTACATCCTTCTGAGTCAACCTTGTCAAGTGAGTAGCAATAGATGAAAAGTCCTTGACAAACCTACGATAGTACCCTACTAGCTCAATAAAACTTCTCACCTCAGTCACAGAGCTAGGCCGGACCCAACTCTTTACTGCCTCAATCTTCTGGGGATCCACCATCACCCCCTTTTCTGACACTACATGCCCCAAGAATGCGACTGAAGTCAACCGAAATTCACACTTGGAGAACTTTGCATAAAGTTTCTGGCGCCTCAATATTTCCAACATTATACAGAGATGTTCAGCATGCTCCTCACTACTCTTTGAGTAGATCAAAATGTCATCAATAAATACAATGATGAAAGAATCCAAATAAGATTTAAACACCCCATTCATCAAACTCATGAATGCTGCCGGCGCATTTGTCAACCCAAATGACATCACTAGAAACTCGTAATGCCCATACCAAATTCAAAAAGCTGTCTTAGGAATGTCCTCGAGCCTAATCTTTAACTGATAATAACCTGACCTTAATTTGATTTTTGAGAACATAGATGCACCTTGTAACTGGTCAAAAAGATCATCTATAAGTGGTAAAGGGTACCTATTCTAGATGATAACCTTATTCAACTGTCTGTAGTCTATGCACATCTGCATACTACCATCCTTTTTTTTCACAAACAATACCGGAGCACCCTAAGGCAAAGCACTGGAATGGATAAAGCCCTTATCTAAGAGTTCCTGAAGATGTATCTTAAGTTCCCTCAACTCTGCTAGAGCCATACAGTTAGGAGGAATGGAAATTGGACAAGTACCCGGCTCCAAGTCAGTACAGAAATCGATGTCCATGTCTGAAGGCATGCCAGGCAAATCCACCAGAAATACCTCCTGAAACTGTGAAACAACCAGAATCGACTCAATAGATGGGGACTCCACACCATCATCCTGGAGATGATCTAAGAAGGCCAAACACCCTCTCCCCACTAGCTTCCTAGCCTGAATAAACGATATGATTTTAATTGGCTTAGGCTTGTACACCTTCGCAATCTACCCTATCCTTATCCAGAAGCTCTAGAGCCACAATCTTAGTGTTACAATTTAATACAACATGATAAGGAGACAACCAAGTCATTCCCAAAATAACATTGAAGTCTACCATATCCAAAATGACCAAGTCTACCCAAGTCTGCAACCCCACAAATACCACAAAACAAGCATGATACACATAAGTCATAATCACTAACTCTCCAACCAGGGTAGACACATGGATAGGGGAATCAAGGACATCACATACCAAATCTAGACCCCATGTTGTTGCATAATGCCCAACTTGTGCAGCCTCTCATAACAATCTAATATGAACTCATAGGCATCTTCCTCCTTAGTACCCTAAAACATAGGAGGTTTCAGCTTGAGAAACTTAGTCAGCATCTCGTGCTCATTCCCTGTCATAACTGAACCTAGCATTGGTCGGAAAAATTCATTTGTGCCTTGTTGACACCCAATTTTGGCTCTCCGTGCTTACAATTAACGGCTTCAGGTTTCCTGATCGTTAAAGAGCACAAAATACATTTTTTACACATTTTTCATGAAATATAATAATTTATTGATAATCATCCTTATTTTAGGAGTTTTATCAATTTATTGATAATTATTCTTAGTTTCGTAAATATTAGGATTCTTATCAATTTATTGGGACATTTTTACTGTCTTACAATTTATTGATAATTATCCTTTATTTTGTGAATATTAGGATTTTTTATCAATTTATTATCATTATACAAATTTTGATAATCACAATATTTTTTACAGTCATCTGCACACGTACACAATACAAATACTACAATTTCAATTATTTAAAACACATTACATTTTATTTTATTTTTTATATTTTTGTAATCACATACCAATACACATATTTTTGTATATTATTTATAGATAATTTTTTTAATACAT
Source organism: Jaltomata sinuosa (assembly GCA_003996215.1). Classification (NCBI taxonomy): domain Eukaryota; kingdom Viridiplantae; phylum Streptophyta; class Magnoliopsida; order Solanales; family Solanaceae; genus Jaltomata; species Jaltomata sinuosa. The sequence continues at coordinate 158,583 of QJPP01001073.1, forward strand.
TCCGCAAGCACAAGAGGTCGGAGAAATTAATTCTAATACACAGAGCAACGAATCAATCAAGTCAAGGCCTTGTCACCTTTAATAAAGGTGACATTTGACATGACTGAATATGGCTATCGTCCATCGGTTAATAAACTTTATACATTAGTTAATAGAGTAAATAATCTATTAGATAATAACTAAAAAATAGAAAGAGTTAGTCTTTTATTTTTTGGACAAAAGGGGGTTAGTTTTGTATTATAAAAAGGGGAGGGAGCTAATCTTTCTTTTTAGACACAAAAAATATACACACACATCTTCTACACACTAACAACACACACACACGTTCACATACAAACACACCAACATATTCTCTCTTGTTTCTCTCTCCCCCTCTCCCCTTCTGTCACTGCCTCGCCAGAGGTGGTGACCGGCGAGCAGCCACCACCAACGCTGCTCCACCACCGCATCAACGTCCCCCTCCTCTCTACTTTTCTCTTCGCTTGCTCCTTCTCCCTCACCACTGTCACAATGAAAGTGACCAGATCTGGTCGGATTTTTTCTTTTGGCGTCGCTCCGGCAAAATCTGTGGAAGCGACGTCGTGCGTCTTATGCGTACTATCGTTGCCGCCATCTCCATCTCCCTCTGTTTTTATTTTGATAATTTGGGACCTGACCGGAGAATATGGAGGCGCCGGAAAACTCCATTACTGACGACCTTCATTAAACTATGATCTATATCTCACTGTTCTGGTTTCTTGTTGAAATTATTTGTGTTTTGTTATGGGTAATTCTGTTAGCTACTAATATTTCGTGTGGGTTGAATGTTTTTTGGAAAAAACTATTTCTCCGGGTATCTTGTATGGTTTTCCGGCGAGATGTTTTGTTTGCTACTGTTGGCTGACTTTGGGCTCTCTAGACTGCTTTGCCCCTTTAATTTTTATTAATTGACTTCGAATAGATACTACACCGTTTGGCCAATGAAAAAACTCTCGTCGATTTTTGAGGCCTCCACAATAAAAGACGGATACATATATACATACGTAGCGAGAAAAAATAAAGTTTGGGCGATGACGAAATCTTAATATTACAAAGACGAAATAAAAAGTTTTATGATTCGTATCTTGGCGAGGTGATCTCGGGTGGCCAACCGATGTTTCGCAGCCATGGCGTATTTAAAACTTAGTACTACCACATATCTGAGCCCATACTATAATAAAATTCTATTTTTCTTATATTTACATACATACATGTATTTCTTTAACTTATTTTGGTAAATATTTATTTGTTATTGAATTTTTTACTAAGTGTTTATACAGGTACGTGAAGATACTTTCGAAGATGACAATTAAAAGGGGTTTGAAAATCTCTCCAAAATTTATTGCTTTTTATGATTCTTGTAATTGTACAAAAGATAAAGTATAGTGAAAACTTTATTTTCGCGGCTTTGGGAGGTGTGTCTTTTATTTACTTATTCATTATTATGTGCATAGGCAAAACTTAGACCGTAAATACTTTACAAACAAATCAGTTCAACTTAGGTAATTAGTTTACATTTTTACTTCACGCAGATATTAGGCCGTCTTACATCCAAAAATCCCCTTTTCTATCAACAACAGTACCAAAAACGGGCCTCCAGGGCCATGCAAATTTAGGAAAACTGTCAATAGTGGCTCACAGCCAAAACTGTAGTAAAACATGCAGGGGAAAGAAAACCTTTTTCATGGATGATATGCTCGCACACAAATATAAAAGTAGCCCAACGGCTCACAACAATTCCTATCAGCCCTACACAGGCCCAATAGCTACTCAGCAGACATAACCAGCCTAAAAGGATAATCTCTATGTCCGGGACTCGCAGACATTCCCAAATAGCCCACCATCTATGTTCCAGAGTCAATACAAGGCCACACAGGACCACAAAGGTAATATACATTACTACGCGAATACTACAAACAACTTATGAAATAGACGGACGAAATGCGGACAAGGTCTGGGGTACCAACCTATAACAACCCATCCAAGGATGCTAATTAATGCAGTTATAGCCTATATACGCAGAGTCTAGATAGGGGAAAACCATAACCTACCTGTCATCCGATGACTAGCTGCGGGAACGGCATCGTCCAGACTCGAACAGCTCCAGGAAGCTTTGAATCACATAAAACAAATACTTTCAACTGAAGCCCCAAAGGCATCTCTATGAAGCCTGACCAACCAAGGTAATGGAACAATTGCTAGAATCGACAAGGCTGCAAGAACGAGCCATAGCCAATTTATAAGGTGTTAATGTCACACTCGCGACCAGCCAACTCCAAAGCATAAAAATGAGGCCAATAACAATAACAAATGGCAGCTAAATCCAACAACAATACGTTAACCACATCTCCAAGGAGCGACGAGCTCCCGAGGCACTATTTCAAGGCGTACTTCACGTTTGTCCAATCCAATCACTATCGTATGTGATCCCAAAAAGAATCGCACAATTTTGCCAATCCCTCCAGCACCTTACCACAACCATAACACCACAACAATAACCAAACATAACAAGATAAAGGGGTTGTCCAAAGCCACAAATCCAAAATACTACTTCGTGGCTCAGAAATCCATAAAACAATACTAGAACATATAATAACGAAGGAGGGTCATAGGAGGAAGGTTACCTCAACAAAAAGCTTTGAAATACCAAGCTAAACATGCAGTTATAAGGACCCACAACAAGCTGTAACAATATACGGCAAGAAAACACGACAAACATGCCGATAACGATAAGTTCTCCTCGGAATTGATTCTAAAGCTCAAATTAAGAATGAGTCAAGGATATAGAACCCTTAAATTCCGATAATCAAATGATAATAGCATAAAAATATCAGTTCCACGAACTTCCTCCTTACAGTAGCAACAAACGGAGCCAAAACAACGAGAAAACTGTACCACGATGATGAGCTCGCGACGTAGATCAACTTCCGTTAAACTTCCGAATTGAAAGGATCAAGGTCTATGGATTATTTCTAAGGTTTGTATCTGTTTTTCTATGGTTTTTGTCTGTTTTTATGGGTTTAAAACGAAGGAGAAGCTGATTTATAAAGGCAAACCGACTTAGGATGTGGGCCCCGCTTTGACGTGTCTGCTTGTGCAGTCTTACAAAAACATGAATATCTCTCTATTCTAAAGTTGTATGGACGAACGGTTTAGTGTGTTGGAAACTAGACTCGCAGAACTTCGATTTGGTATATTGGGGGCCCACTAACTCTTTATAGATAGGGAGAAACACCGCAAGACATTTAACTCAAATTTGAAGAGAATTCCTTAAAGGAATTTACAATAACTTTTTCCGACTTTTGTTTCGCAACTTGCTTGACTTCAAAACTTATCATACGACCATTTTGCCATTACAATACCTCATAACATATCCTTCTTAGTATATTAGACACTATTAGTCTTACCCCAAAGGCACGGGTTACTATAAACCTTCCAAACGGGCGAGGTGTTACACGAGGCATTTCTTTAACTCGAACTTTCGAGTAAGGAATTCCTTTAACCTAGAACCTTGGTTTAATTATTTGATATTACCAAGAATGTTGTCGGAAGTCAACAATTTCCAAAGTTGAAGCTCTAAAACGAGGAACGGCCATAAAGACCAAACAAACGGCCCGGGTACCAAACTACCGGTCCCGACAAGCCATAAATGACTTGGGCCGCTACAAGTAAGCTCTAATGGTACAAGACAAGCCATAAATGACTTGGGCCACTACAAGTAAGCTCTAATGGTACAAGAAAGGCAAAAACGTGTAAATGACCGGAAGGGTCATTACACCTTAATGTCTTGAATCTATGTATCTAAAATAGGGCTGCAGTGATAAAATAATTATGGGCATTGGCTAGAAAAAAAATTGTCTCTGGGTCAAATCGGTCCATGAATACTATACTAAAAACCGCGCTTTGGAGTCTTGTATTATAACTGGGAATTCTACCAGGGTAATCCAAAAAATATTTGAGTCTAGAAAATATGTTATGCAAGCACATGGGCTTCATGAAGATATGCAGTCTAGGTTGATTATTTTGGTTACCGGAGAAAGATTCTCTATCAAGAAACTCTATGTAGCTCCCCAAGCACAACTCTCCAGAGCATCTTAGAAGAGTGTTACTTTGTATCACAGCATTCACTCCAGACATAAGTTTATTTTGTGGCTTGCACTGTTAAGGAGGTCATCTACTATTGATCGATTGGCGAAGTTTGAAATCCAAGTTGATTCTTATTGTGTGTTCTATGATAATGCAGTGGAAACCCAGGACCATATTTTCTTTGAGTGTCCTGTTACTAGTAATCTATGAAATAGAATGCTCAACTGGCACGAATTACATAGAACAATTGGGGCCTGGAAAGAAGAAGTGCACTGGATCAGTAGCTGGGCAAAAAGGAAGTCAGTACAAGGGGATATTATTTGTTGTGTGTATGGCATGGTCATCAATACTATATGGAGAGAGAGGAACCTGCTTAGATTCCATCAGGGGAGGTTTCAAGCAGAAAGGATATGTAAAGAGATTGCTATTTACACTCACATCAGAGGCACAGAGCAAAAGAAATGGGGATCACTACTACAACAACTCAACTTCATGCCTTGATGTAGTATCTGGTTTTTATGTTTTTTGCATAGTTTTCTATCTAGCTTAACTAGTAGGTGATCTTAGGTGAGTTTTGTCTAGTATTGATGCTTGAGAAGTGACTCCTTCGGAAATGTTAGGTTGAGTCCTTCTCAATTTCGTTGTACTAATTTTTTTTACTAGTTTCTTTTTGAAACAGGAGGTCAGGCCTGTCTGATTTTGTAATGATACTTTTGGTTAATAAAATATGTTTATTTACCAAAGAAAAAAAGAATATTGCCTATTTGGTTAAGCAAGAGTGTAGCTTTCAATTTATATAAGCCTGTTTGTCCTTCCATGTAAAAATTTCACTATATGCATATCTGTTTTAGGCTTCCACTTCCTCCAAGATATTAACGTCTATTCTTAGATACGGTTAATGAGTCTTTCACATGTGTATCCTTTACCGAAGGATTACATCCTTTTAAAATGTCACTCTATGCATACAATAAAAAAAATTGTGCTTGGAGATATGAATGAATTTTAGTAAACTTGAACCATCTGATGGTGACTTCAAATTTTCTGTGCTCAATAACTAGTTGCCACTTTTTCAGTAGTATGAGAGATCGAATGAGCGGTAAAGCAGAAAATAAATGATTTTCATTGCACAGATCTTATTTGATCAATGCCAACTCTTTCCGTTAACTCCATTATTTATGTACTAGTGATGTTTGGCTCACTTGAGCACGGACCAAATATTTTAATAATAAACCAAAACAACATTCATGTAATGTAAAAATATTTAATTTGTTAATTTATGTGATCCTATTTTTTTAGTTAGTTTCAAAGAAAATAATTTTTTTCTAAATTTAAAATAGTTTGACTTAAACTTTTCATCTTGCCTATGATGAAAAGTTTTTATAGCATACAAATTATAATAGATTTAAACTCACAAGTTTTATAACTATATAATTTTATGACATATTTAAGATTAAAAATTATAAAATTCTTCATTTCTTTATTAAACACTGTATAACCTCCCACTCTTTTACATGAGTATTTAGAGCATAATTTTTCAAAAATTTCTTTAACTCAATTTGAACTCTCCATATGTATGCATTATGTACCATGTTAAGTCCAATGCACACACAAGTGTACGCGATCATACAAGTAATATAGGATTGTAAGTTCAGATATCGTACCCACAGAAACTTATCAATTAGCTATTTACTGAATTAAACTAATGTTAAATATCTATTCAACGGATAAAAACTAGTGATAGATTAGTAGATTTACTTAACTAAGGATAGAGATTGACTAACTAATGAACAATTGACCAAACGAAGAGCGGATTCCTACAAAATCAACAAGATGAAATCAATCTAGGACTATGGATTTGCTATCAATCATATTGAGTAATCACTTGAACTAATTTTGATTATTTATCTAGTTACTAGTTGCAGGTTGATATTTGCGATCTTGAACATCTTTCCACACTGCCTTTATGCCTACTTGGCTATTTCTAATGCATATATTCCTATGGTCACCGGTCGACAGTGAAGTGCATGTAATTAATCTTCTGTATCGACTAAACAGGGCTAATGGGTAAATTCCTATCCATGTTAGCGAATCGCCCCCCTCCCCCGTTAAGAGTTCTAAGACCAAGCTCTACCTTCTCTTATTGCTTACATAAATTTCCTATTCCTAGTTTAATCCATGCATCATAGATAGTTGTCATGCCCCGAGACTACCCCCTGGACATAACACGGGACCCAAGATTACAAGTGACCTCAAGATAACTCTCTGGAATTAGCATGACTTAAAAACTGAGCAAAACATAAGAATGGAAGCTTAGCTGAAGTAATGAGCAACTTAATCTGTTTATAAAATATAAGTCTAAAAATGATAATCTAAATACAACTGAACTTCTGACTCTATGTCTGAAAGCCTCTACTACTGGCGAGTTGCTGGGACAGACCCCCAGCTAACTCTAAATACCAAAATACTGGGTACACAAACTAAATGCTGAAATAAAATCAAAAATCCAAGACCTCGAAGAAGGAGGACTCACCAAGCTGATTGGGTGTGCTGCTGATCTACTAGCCACGGGCTGGGGAGCGAGCTACAGAATCTACATCATAATAGGATGCAGCATAAAGGAATATGCGTCAGTACTATAGGATGTACTGAGTATGCGAGATATGCATATTTCATGATAAAATATACTTGAATGTGTGCTTAAAACTGATATCATGTACATGTCATAGTAAAACATGCTTAAATCGTAACCAAAATTGAAGTCGTATAGTGATAGTAAAATCTGTAATAAAATGACTCAATGCAATATCATAAGTTGGAAACACCTTTAGAATCATAGTAATAATAGAAGTTCTGAAATCCGAACGCAAAGATTCAATGCACTTAAAACCTGAAACTATTTCTATGGGAGGTTTTCTAACCGACATAGACCATGTGAGCTACATGAAATCCGATGTATACGCCCTATCGAAAGGACCCAATATACCTTGACAGGGTATAGAGGCATGATTGTGGCGTGATCACTAAATTTGATGCCCAACAGAGGGGACTTAAACCTATGGGGGCACGTAGTTCTAGGACTAAGTTACTCTCACCCTGTCCAACTCGGTGTTAAATACTACTCCCAAAACATATATATAGCTGTGACTCGTGGTTTTGACTTTAGAAAATAATGATCTTATGACCCTCAGAAACTACGAATGGAAGAATGGGTCGTGGAATAAGTTCACGGGTCGTCAACCCACTCATGGAATTTAGAGGACTTGGTACCTCTCTGAAGGTGATTTCACGAGTTACAGGATGGACCGTCGTTCAAAATGATGACCCGTCAAGTCACTCGTTGAATCTAGGGAAGAAAAGCTAAATTTTGACCAACCACGAGTCACTCTATGGACCGTGGTTTTGGTTAACGGGTCGTGAATCAACCAGTGGTTTTAAAGATGAAAATTTTAAGGTTCAGATCAAAAATCATGAGTCACAGTACGGACCGTGGTTCAGAACCACGGTTTGTCATCCCGTCCATAGTCACTGACACTGCTACAGTAAAATGCCTATAACGTTTTACTCCGGACTCGAATTAATACACGGTCAGTGACATTGGAAAGAAGACTCAAAAACCTTTAATTTTGGTGGGTACTAGGACACCTAACTCTTTATAGTTTAGGAGGAATGATCGATCGAAGTTGATCCTAATTTAGTCTTACATGAAAACTTACTTGGGTGAGGTGCTTGCAATTTAACTTGATGATAGGAGTTTCTTATGAACATGGTTCGCATCCAAAGAACTCACCACACTAGGAAAATGATCATTACACTCATGAAAAAGTTTCAGGTATTAGATTAAGATTTTTGGGGTGTTACAATATCTTCCCCTTGGGATAATTCATCCTCGAATGAAGACTAAGCAAGGGAACTCTAGAGAGAAAATAGTCCAACCAAAAACAAAACATGAAAACTGAAGAATAAGCATGAAAACTGACTTTTCCTCTCAAAACCTAACGGAACTAACTCCGAAAAACATGAATACATGCTAGGATCATGAGAGAAACTGCTGGAATAGAATCGGAGGGACATACTAAGGATGGAACTACTACCTCAAGCTGAAACTGGATCAGAAGGAGAAGGGTGAGGGTACTTGGCATTCATGGATGATTTTACTTCCCAAATAATTCCTTCAACTGAGTTGTAAAAGCTGAAGTACTATCGTGGTAACCAACTTTTGATTGAAATAAAAACTGAGCTGGATTTATGAGACATGTATGCATGCTGAGAATGTAAGAACAGCTAATAGGACAGGAACTGGATATCCAACATGATAACTGGTCTGGGATGAGAGTAGGAACTAAGCTAATACTCATAAAGAACAAACATACTTTAGAAATCGTAGTTAATCGAAAAGGACACCAAACTGAGAGAAGTAGATATATGGGAAAACTATTCTCTTCTAAATACCACTCCTACCATTTGCAACTAACAACCTCAACAGCATACATAAAGGTACTAAGGTCTGAGTCTAACTACCCAATTCTCCATGTTCAAACCTATCTCGACTACATCTCTTGAATCAAGAACATCTTCTAAGGATAGTATCCCCTCTTATCACAACAACCAACTAACCTAGGGCTCCCAACCAAAGGGTCATTAGTTGAGCAAAACAAATATCCACATGTATCCCATCACTATATTCAAGCTTATAACTATGGTCACCTTATGGTTTTGTAGCTTACCCTATTTAAGATTTCTCTTCTCTTCCCTATCATAACTAGGAGTCGCAAATTCAAGAACTTCTACAGAGGGACATACTAAAATTCCTTATCTAACTATTTCGTACGAATAATCTTTACCTCATAATTCACCCTTACCTAGAAGTCAAGGTGGAATAAGTACACTAATAGGGAAAAGGAATCTGCTACCTCCCAGCTAGGCTACTACAAGGCCTTCTCTCCTAACGTTTATAATAACATAAACCAGAATCATTGAAAGAAAAGAACGAGAGCAGGAGCATCACGAATAAAGGATTACAGATTGATCTTGACTTACACTTAGCGTAATCAAGCCACTCAAGGTGAGGCTTGGGGAGTTGAGCGCAATAGGCATGAGTATTTCACATACTGGGCACGTAAGGCACGAATGGTGGGGATCACCATCCCTCATCATCAAAGGCAAAGGTCAAAAGCTTTAGAGCAAGGAAATCATAAGCGCAAACCATTTCAAGAATCAGGTCAGAGCATATTCATAATGTAACATGATTTGATTTGCCATTAAGTCATATCTGAATAATGAACTGAGCAAATAGAATCGACCATACTGAGAGACATGAGTTTACATAGACACCAACCCTCAGGGCATAAAGCTAGGATTTATAGAATCGCAGGATAAGAGTAGAGTCATTGTCTGAAGCAATCACTTGTCATTCTAGAATCTGAACATGAGCGTTAATCTTAAATAGGACTATGGCGCTGACACACAAGGAATGCAAAAGGTATCATAATGGCAGAAGTATACTTAGGACGCTAGGATGGAAATAAGCTTTTGCCTCCCCTCTTGACTTTGTTCTAACACCCACAAGCATCTCTACCTGAGCCTCCAAAATATGACCGATTCAACATTCCACCATCTCCCCCTTAGGTTCATACTACCGTCCTAAGTCTAAGGACCTCTCACCAACCTCTCAAAGTAACTATGATCATTTTACCCTAACAGAACATACACTACTCTAGAATCTAGCACGAATACCCACTTCCTTCTATAGTCTAAGACCCTCTTTCACCTAAAAGTCTAGGCCTCAAACCTCCTATCCCCACTTAGTTCTAGGTTAAGACAACTCACAACCAAACAAGAATAGGGGTCTGGGGACTATGGACGCATACAGGAAGAAAATCTAGTGACGTACCTAATTCAACTTCAGGAGGAATTCTCTGACCCGGATGGCTAGGCAATGAAAGGAATTGGTTTTGGAGCTGAACACCACAGTTGCTCTGCTTAGATAAGGGGAAACTACTAATCCTATGGCCTAACTGACCACACCTAAAACACCCTCCTTGCTTGCAAGACACTCACCTAGATGGAGCTTACTGCAACTATTACAACGAGGGTACCTCAAGGTCTTCGGAGCCCTATGGTGACAAGACTGAGAACTGGGGGTAGGTGTGCTAACTGAAGATGGGGTTGGTCCGGATGACCTCTGCAGAGAAGATGATTGATTCCATGTTCTGGACTTCTTGTTCTTCCTCTTCCTCTTCTTTAGTTTCTCTTTCTCATTCAATCGAGTTGTCGTGGCTTGATCCAACATACAGATGGCTTCACAAAATTCTACATTCATAACCTCATGATCTGGAGTGGTCGGATTAGCATTCCTTATGGGGTTTCTTCCTGGAGACATTATCTGAAATGCGTACAGAACATATTAGAAGGGTAAGTAGATTCGAACTCTATCGTACGATAGTGAACATGAAGAAGTGAAGTTTTTCCTAAAACACCTTGTATCCTCCCTCTCATAAGTGTGGCGCACTTCACAGCCATGAAAGAGACTCTACTTGATGCAGCTTTCAGACACCCTAGGACTCTTGAACCTGATGCTCTAATACCAAGTTTGTCACACCCTGAGACTACCCCCTAGACGTAATACGGGACCCAAGATCACAAGTGACCTCAAGATAACCTTCTGGCATTAGCATGACTTAAAAACTAAGTAAAACATAAGAACGGAAGCTTAGCTGAAGTAATGAGCAACTTAATCTGTTTATAAAATATAAGTCTAAAAATGACAATCTGAATGCAACTGAACTTCTGACTCTATGTCTGAAAGCCTCTACTACTGGCGAGTTGCTGGGACAGGCCCCCAGCTAACTCTAAATACTGAAATACTGGGTACACAAACTAAATGCTAAAATGAAACCAAACATCCAAGCCCTCGAAGGAGGAGGACTCACCAAGCTGACTGAGTGTGTTGCTGATCTACTAGTCATGGGCTGGGGAGCGGGCTACAGAATCTATATCATAATAGGATGTAGCTCAAAGGAATATGCGTCAGCACTATAGGATGTACTGAGTATGCGAGATATGCATATGTCATGATAAAATATACTTGAATGCGTGCTTAAAACTGATATCATTCAGATGTCATAGTAAAACATGCTTAAATCGTAACCAAAACTGAAGTCGTATAGTGATAGTAAAATCTGTAATAAAATGACTCAATGCAATATCATAAAGTTGGAAATTGATGTGAGGCCAAAAATATATATATTTAACCATTATTTGCCTCACATTTTAGTACTTTTAATTGTCTTTTGAGTACATATTATATTGATTGGTTCTTAATATTATATTTTTCATGTGTAGGATTAAAACAAGGGGAAGATGATGAGATTTGAAGAAAATAAATTAAAGCGGAAGAAAAGAGAAAGAGAAACAAAACAATGAATTGATAAAAGAGGCATAATGATTACACATAATGATTGGAATGATCATTAGTATGTAATCATTGGCATGAATACAAGCATTGAAATTGAAAATAAAAACAACATACCTGGCAGCAGCAGACGAAGGCAACATAAGAGTTTGAAAAAATATTGAAGTTCCAGGTCATGCGCCACATAGACTCATTGCATGAGTGGCGCGAGAAATGCACGGTCTCTGAATATCAATTGCTTCTTCGCGCCACTGCCTTGCTTTGCAAGCGTGGCGCGGATGGAATTGGAAATTCTCTCAGTCTAACTTGGATTTGGTTTTTAAAAAATTCAGATCTTTATCATACTCTATAAATACATCTAAAGCATAATTATTAACATAACTTTTGACCTAGGGAGAGCGAGGAGCCGCCGTGGAGGCCAAAGAAAATTGGTTCTATCTTTTCTTCTCTATTATTTATTTATTTTTAAGTTTTTCTTTGGATGATTTGTAGTAATTCTTCCATGTCTATGTGGAGCTAAACTTCTCATTCTAGGATTATGGTAGCTTCATGATTGTTGTGGTATGAACTTTAATTGATTTGTTAAGATATTTATCGTCGTGCTACGGCTCGTGTGGTTACTTACTTTTTCTTGATCTTAATTATTTGTTTGCTTGATCACCATTCAAATACTATTTGTGGCACGTAAATTGGACTAGAAATAGAGAATTTGCGTGCGTAATAAGAAAAAGTAGGGCTTGGTAGTGAACCTTATAGGGAAAGGGGAACGATTCGCTAACGTGGATAGGAATATACCCGTTAGCCTTGCTTAGCTGATACGAAAGAGAAATCATATGCCCTTCACTATCGACCAACGACCATAGGAATATAGGCATTAGGAATAGTCGAGGAGACCTAGAGTTGTTGGCAAAACGCTCAATATAGTTAAAATCAACCCGCAACTAGTAACCCGATAAAACTCAGAATCAGTTCAAGTGATTACTCAACATGCTTGCTAGTGAATCCATAACCCTAGATCGATTTCATCTCATTGATTACGTGAAAATATATTCTTCCTCTGGTTAATTGTTCATTAGTTAACTTCTTTTTCTTTTTAGTTAGTTAAATCATAATATAATTTGGATTTTTATGCTTGAATAAATAATTAGAATTAATTTAATTTAGTAAATAGTTAATTGATAAATCTCTGTGGGTACGATATCTGGACTTAAAATTCTATATTACTTGTACGATTGCGTACACTTGAGTGTGCAAAAGGACGCAACAAGTTTTTGCAAAAACTTATTGTGTCCTTTTGCACACGCAAGTGTACGCGGCCATACAAGTAATATAGGATGTGAGTCCAGATATCGTATCCAAGGGACTTGACGAATTGATTAACTAGGTTGAATTCTTATATGAGCTATTCAGTAGGTAACCGACAAGAAAGAGTGATTTGTGTGTTTTGAAAGTAAACAAATAACAAATTGTAGACAAGCTTTAATTTGAGGTTGTAATTCAGATTTGAGAAAAGTTCCAGGATCATGGTATTTCGACAATCCAGTTGAGTTTTCAAACCATATGTTTAGTTGATTTCCTGAGTTACTAGTTGAGGGTTGATTTTAACCATGTTGAGCGTTTTGCCAACAACTCTAGGTCTCCTTGACTATTCCTAACGCCTATATTCCTATGTTCATCGGTCGATAGTGAAGAGCATATGATTTCTCTTCCGTATCAATTGGGCAAGGCTAACGGGTATATTCCTATCCACGTTAGCGAATCGCTCCCCCTTCCCTAGAGAATTCACAACCAAGTCCTACCTTCCCTTATTGTGTACATAAACACCCTATTCCTAGTTCAATTTATGCACCATAGATAGTGTTTGCTAGGTTATCAAGTTAACAAACAATTAAGAGCAAAGGAAGATAAATAACTCAATAATGGAAATCCAAACTACACTATATGATAATTAAACATCAACCTTCATGTATTTAATCACAACCCTAGATATTAAAGGTTTAGCTACTCATGAATCTCTTTGGAATAAGAGATTTCATGAGTTTACAAGAAAAGAATCAAAAATAAAATAAAGAAATAAAACTAGACCTTGTTCTTGACTTTGCCGTAGGTTTTGCCTTCCCTAAATCAGTTGTTCATGATATAAAATGTGGGAGGGGAGTATTTATAGAATTTAGGAACCCTTAGGACTAAGAAAACCAATCCAAATCGGGTTAGGATTCACCCCCGCTCGCGCCACTGCCCAAAAGCGGAGCAGTGGCGCAAGGAACACCAAAAACTTCAGACCGCTCTTCAAATCCGCGCCACTGCCTGCTTTGGGGTGTGTAGCGCAAGCCTTTGGTGCTAGAAAACTTCAGAAACAGTCCCAAACCTGCGCCACTGCTTGCTTTTGCTCAGTGGCGCACGGCAAAAGTTGGGAAGTCATTCTTTGCTCGCTTTGCGGCGTTGCTTCTTCCTTGGTTCCTTTTGGTTCCTTGGTGCTCTTTCTCTTCTTGTTTAAGCTCAATATACTCCTACATAAACAAAACACAAAACATAAGTGTAATTCATAATATTTATGCTCAAGACGACACTAAAAAGAGAACAATGAGAGGCAAATGATCGTATAAAAGAGTACTTTTAGCCTCTTATCAACACCCCACACTTAAACCTTTGCTCATCCTCGAGTAAGCTATACACTCATGGCCTAGACTCTACTACAAACTACACCAATTGAATACAAGAATACTCAAGCTAAGACTACAACGACTAGATGGCAAGCGCTTAGTACAACATGCTTCATTCATTCAAAGCTCATAAATAACTACTTCAAGACCTCCTAGCCTCAAGAATTAACTCTACGATCATAGTAAACACTCATAACTTATACAATCAAGAAATCAAGCATTTCACCTATCTTTGTCAACCATTTGCCCTCATCACAAGAGAGTTACCCATATTCACTCACAAGAATACAATTTATCACATAGATGGGTATGAAAATCAAATTACGCTCACTCTCACAAAGAAGTTCACATGCAACATACGATGAACCATAGGCTTGCCCTTAGTGTACTACTCCACTAATATAAGAACGTTAAACTCAAGATCAAGTAGGACTTTTTGGGTTGTAATGTAGGCTAAGGGACGGGTAGGAATTATTTTGGCTAAAATAGTGACTACCTTCCCTAAGCGCTTTAATACATCACATTTTTTTTTCAGTAAGCACCTTTCTCAATCAACAAACTTCCTTCTACTTCTCTTCTTACCCATAGAAATATTTATTTCCCCATATCTTTAAGCACGTTCACACACCACTAGTAAGGAGTACTCAATTATCAAGCAATTTTTTTCTTATTTCTTTTTCTTTGTTCTTTTTCTACTCCCTACTAAAGTATATGAATTTTCCTTGCACCCTTAAACTTTCTACATGCATCTATCTTTAGCTATTTCCTTTTTTCTTTCTCACTCCTTCAAACTCTTATTTTTCAATTAAAGCGCTTAGGAGTTTCAGATCAAATTCATGGTCAATTGAAACAAAAGGATTAAGCTTTAGATGTGGATACCAAAAGAATAGGCTAAAAGCTCAACGGGGCTAACTAAGGACATATTTTGGGTAGGTAAAGCAAAGGATAAAAATTGGCTAATCAAAGAAATGCCTATATCATCTCCTACGCTTAACATTCTTCATTTCATTTTGCAAATACATCGGGCAAGTTCTAGACATCAATATGAAAGCACGGAATATCACAAAATTCTGACACACATGGCACATGTTTGACTCAAGACGGATCCATACAGACACTCAATCAAGCAACCAACAAGAGTTCAAATTTAGGCCAAACGTCATATAAGAGTCAAATAAAAGAGCCTAGGTGTCTCAAAAGAGGACATTCAATTTTTCACACAACATGCTTTTAAATTCGAAACCAACTTGCATCATTCAGTCAATTATAGTTCCTAACAAGAGCACCTAGCATTCGATTGGTGCTAAAGACTTTCTAACTCCTAGTGACTATTTTTTTCCTCAAGATGGTCGTCAACCATCCATCGTCGGGAAGAGTCATTCTACCTAAAATAAAAAAAACTACTCCTAAAAATAAAAAGATAATCGGTTCAAAGGGCTCCCCCTCAGAAAAGAACTGGAAGAAAAAACCAAGGGGTGGATGAAGTATGCCTCTAAAAAGAAACTAAAAGCTAAAACTACCCTAACTAAGAATAAAAAAATATTTTGTGTGTGTGTTTTTAGACGTTTTCAAATTATTATTTATTTTTAAAAAAATTTTCATATAGCTTAGCAAAATAAAAAGAAAACTTAACAACCTATGGCATACTTCACCCTTAACAAATAATGGAAGATATCTCACCCCACACTTAAAGTCATGCTTTGTCCCCAAAGCAATAAATAAGAAAAAAAACTGGGTTAGAAATACTTTCTGAGGCCCTCTAGGGCCTAGCTAGCAACATGTTTCTTCAGACTGAATCAAAGGGGTGAATGACCCCATACTTAAGCTTAAACCATGCTCCTTAGCTTCCAAATTCGGGTACTCAGACTTTCCCAAACCTGCACAAAATCACAACCAAAACAAAAAGTGACACTATAAAAAAAACTAAGCTATTACAAAATTGGGTTGCCTCCCAATCAGCGTCTGATTTAACGTCGCGGCACGATGCAAGTCACAAATCAATCAATTTCTCTTAATCTCTTCCTCCCCCTATGATAGAGATTTTGCCTCTTCTTCACTCTTGGAGGATCACTTTCTTCTTTCACTTTCTTCTTATTCTTAACATCCCTTTTCGGGTCACTGTCTAACCACCTAAACACATGCTCATGCTCCCTCAACAACTTAAGCCACTAATTTTGCTTCACCTCAGATAATTCAGTAGCAATATTCAAAGTTTCAACTTTTTCAAACCCACTCTCTTCCACCCCACACTTATTTTTGACCACCTATGTGATCATACACAAATCTCTATAATGTGAAGGGTAGAAAGTGACTTATATACCTTGAACGTTGCCTCCTTATCATGAACTCTCATCTTCAATTTTCCTTTCTGCACATCTATCAATGCTCCACCAGTTGCAAGGAATGGGCGCCCCAAGATAACCGGTACCTGCTCATCTGCTTCATAATCCAAAATAATAAAGTTGGCAGGAATGACAATCTTACCCACCTTGATGAGCACATCCTCAATTATGCCTTCTGTATATACCCGAGACCTATATGCTAGCTAGAAACAAATAGTGGTAGGGCGTGGCTCTCCCAAGCTTAGTATATTAAAAACAGATAGAGGCATTAAGTTAATACTCTCCCCAAGATCACACAATGCATGCCCAACCTCATCTTCACCAATTTGTATGGGGAGGGTGAAGCTCCCAGGGTCTTTGAGCTTTTGAGGAAGTTTGCTTAATACCCTCGAACTACACTCTTCAGTAAGTGCAATCATCTTGAACTCTCTCATCCTTCTCTTTCCAGCCACCACATCTCGTAAGTACTTAGCATACTTTGGTATGTCCGTCAAAGCATCAAGCAAAGGAATGTTGATGTGAAGCTGCTTGAAGATTTCAAGGAACTTCTTATAGTTAGCATCTTCCTTGCTTTTCTGGAACCTTTGAGGGAATGGTAGTGGAGGTCTTTATCTTACCATCTCTGGCTGCTTAACAATCTCTTTTTTAGCTAACTTTTCTGGCGTGCTCTCTAGATCTGGATCAGGAGTTGATGCAGGAATCAACGCTCGTGGAAATGGAGGTGGATTTTTGTAGTTTTCCAGCCCCTCTCCCCAATGACCTTTTCTCTTTGGAGGCTCTTCTTCTTGCAACTCTTGTCTAATTCTCAAAGTGACAGCCATAACCTACTTTGGCATCTCTGTATCGCTAGGCAAGGTACCTTGAGGCCTATCATGAAGTGTGGTGGCAAGTTGCCCCATTTGAATCTACAATTCATTGATAGCCTTCTTGGTTTCAATATTAACTTGTCCATGTGCCTGCTGAACTTGCTGTTTTTGGGTCATAAACTTCTTTAGAGTTTCCTCCAAAGAACTACTCACTTGTTGACCCTGTTGTACATATTGTTGTCTTTGGCCCTGCTAAACTTCACCCCAAGAGAAGTTTGGGTGGTTTCTATAATTCTGCTGCCCCACATAGAAAATAGACTCGGGATTCAATGGGCATCCCGAATAAGCATGATTCTCACCACACTTTTCACAAAATAATGAAGCTGCCTGAACTTGTTGTACTTGTTGAACTTGGCTCACATTTGGGTTGGCTACCAATTTGTTTACCTTGTTGACCAACTGACTAATGTCGGACTGTATGGCAGCTACATCATCCAATTCAAGCTTACCCGGTGTCTTCTGAGTTGCGGTGAATATTTTGCTTGGTTTTGTATAATCTCTGTGCTCTGCATACATAAGGTTAAGCAACGCCTCTATTTCATCATAGCTCTTGTACAAGATTTGCCCTTGAGTTGTAGCATCAAGAAGTGATTTTGAGTCTGGCCTCAGCCCTTCAATAAAATTATGCCCAATGATCTTCTTGGGCTGCTGATGGTGCGGACAATCTCTCAAATATCCCTTGTATCTCTCCCAAGCTTGGGGAAGGGATTCTGCGTCTTTTTGAACAAATCCTGAAATTCTGCCTCTGAGCTCTTTTATTCTTCGAGATGAGAAGAACTTGTTGAGGAACCTTTCAGATAATATGTCCCATGATGTGATAGAACCAGCAGGTTCACTCTGTAACCACTGCTTCGCCTCTCCAATCAATGAGAAAGGGAAACAACATCAACTTCACATATTCGTCACTCACATTCTAGTAGTGAAAGTTATCACTCAAGTCAATGAACTCTTGTAGGTGCTTGTGTGGGTCTTTATGTGGTTTACCCTCAAATTGACAAGTGTTCTGCCTAGTCGCACTATGCCTTCTCTAAGCTCAAAGTTCCCTAGGATGGTTGGCTTGACAATCGCTTTGGAGGCATTTTCCCAATTCGGCCTTGCAAAGTTAAGCACTGGGACATGTGGTAGAGCAGCGGGCTGGACTGCAGCCCTATTTTCAACATTATTCGGATCAATTGGGTCATTCACGTGGTCACCCATAGCTCTCAGACCTCTAAGAGTGCGTTCAAGCTCGTGATCAATGGGAATCAAGGGATTTCCTTGACTCTGAGTGTTTAGCATAAACTAACCTGTGACCTGAAGTAAACAAAAACAACAAACAAAAGTGAAACTTGAATAGTTCAATAAAAATCCAAAGTAGTATCAATTTCAAATCAAATCCCCGGCAACGGCGCCAAAAATTTGTTGCGTTCTTACGCACACACAAGTGTACACGATCATACAAGTAATATAGGATGTGAGTCCAGATATTGTATCCAAAGGACTTGACAAATTGATTAACTAGGTTGAATTCTTATATGAGCTATTCAGTAGGTAATCAACAATAAATAGTGATTTGTGTGTTTTGAAAATAAACAAATAACAAATTGTAGACAAGCTTTGATTTGAGGTTGTAATTCAGATTTGAGAAAAGTTCCAGGGTCATGGTATTTTGACAATCCAGTTGAGTTTTCAAACCATACGTTTAGTTGATTTCCTGAATTACTAGTTGAGGGTTGATTTTAACCATGTTGAGCGTTTTGCCAACAACTCTAGGTCTCCTCGACTATTCCTAACGCCTGTATTCCTATGGTCTTCGGTCGATAGTGAAGGGCATATGATTTCTCTTATGTATCAACTGGGCAAGGCTAACGGGTATATTCCTATCCATGTTAGCGAATCGTTTCCCCTTCCCTATAGAGTTCACAACCAAGCCCTACCTTCCCTTATTACGTACATAAACACCCTATTCCTAGTCCAATTTATGCACCATAGATAGTGTTTGCTAGGTGATCAAGTTAACAAATAATTAAGAGCAAATGAAGATAAATAACTCAATAATGGAAATCCAAACTAAACAAAATAATTAAACGTAAACCTTCATGTCTTTAACCACAACCATAGATACTAAAGGTTTAGCTACTCATGAATCTCTTTGGAAGAAGATATTTCATGAGTTTACAAAAAAAGAATCGAAAATAAAATAAAGAAATAAAACTAGACCTTGTTCTTGAGCTTTGTCGTAGTTTTTGCCTTCCCCAAATCAGTTGTTCATGATAGAAAACGTGGGAGGGGAGTATTTATAGAGTTTAGGAACCCTTAGGACTAAGAAAACCAATCCAAATCGGGTTAGGATTTACCCCCGCTCGCGCCACTGCCAAAAAGCAGAGCAGTGGCCCAAGGAACACTGAAAACTTCAGACCGCTCTTCAAATTCGTGCCACTGCCTGCTTTGGGGTGTGTGGCGCAAGATTTTGGTGCTGGAAAACTTCAGAAATAGTCCCAAACCTGCGCCACTGCTTACTTTTGCTCAGTGGCGCAAGGCACAAGTTGGGAAGTCATTCTTCGCTCGTTTTGCGTCGCTTTGCGGCGTTGCTTCTTCCTTGGTTCTTTTTGGTTCCTTGGTACTCTTTTTCTTCTTGTTTAAGCTCCAAATACCTCAATATACTCCTACAAAAATAAAACACAAAAACATAAGTGTAGTTCATAACATTTATGCTCAAGACGACACAGAAAAGAGAACAAATGAGAGGCGAATGGTCGTATAAAAGCGTATTTTTAGCCTCTCATCAGAAACACATTTAGAATCATAGTAATAATAGAAGTTCTGAAATCTGAACGCAAAGAGTCAATGCACTTAAAACCTGAAACTGTTTCAGTGGGAGGTTCTCTAACTGACATAGACCATGTGAGCTACATGGAATCTGATATATACGCCCCATCTAAAGGACCCAATATACCTTGCCAGGGTATAGAGGCATGACTGTGGCATGATCACTAAATCTGATGCCCAATAGAGGGGCCTTAAACCTATGGGGGTACGTAGTTCTGGGACTAAGGGTACTCTCACCCTGTCTAACTCGGTGCTAAATACTACTCCCAAAATATATATATATAGCTCATATAATACTAGGGCATATCTGATGCCAAAACTGATTATAACTAATGACATATCTGATGTCAAATTTGTATGGATGCATAAATACATATCTGATGTCAAATCTGTTTGAAAGCGTAAATACATATCTGATGTCAAGTCTCTTTGGAAGCATAAAGACATATCTGATATCAAGCAATACAAATTCATGAGTCTTAGAGCTTAGCATATCCATCTTTCAAAATATACTTTCCTTTCTAAAATCATAACTTGAAGAATTAGGCATGCAATTTCATGAAAATAGATGTCATGTCATCTAAATATACCAATTTTACTTGAAGAAATGTAATTCAATGAAATCATGCTAGAATTCATCCTCAACATATGGGCCATTGAAAACACTTAATATATCTCAAATAAATCATGGGTGATGAATGAGAAACCATAAACTGATACTTTAAAACTGAACCCATAAGTTCTTCCCAATTTGGATAAGAACCCTACTTTCATAAATTGGACAAGGATTAGCCTTAAAATCATGAATAGGAAACCACATACAAAATTCCATGTAAAATCATGCAATTTAGAGTTAGAATTCATAGAAGAATCATAAAGAAACAATTTATAGAAGAACCCCTGAGAATTGGGTAAGAACCCTAATTCAGAAATTCATAAAATCACTTTAAAAGATTGGGGTTTGGGGAATAAGGGTGAAGGAATTCCCTTATTGAATACCCACATACCTTATTTGAAGCTAGCCCACTAAGAATTTGAGAAGAATAGAGACTTGGAGTTAATCCCTTGCTATGGAGCTTGAAACCCTAACTTGAAGCTTTAGAGGATGGAACTCCTTTTCTTTGGAACTTGATTGAAAGAATGGGAGAGAACTTAGGCCAAGTGGGAATAAAAACCCTTCTAAATAGGCTTAAAATGACTTAGTATAGGAGTTAAAAGAGTGGAAAATTATAAAAATACCCCTGGGCTTAAGCTTGGAAAAACTGATAAAATGACTCGGCTTAAGGGACCACGAGTCAGTCTACGGACCGTCAAAGTAAATGACAGACCGTCATCTGGTTCGTGGTTTCAGGAACCACTTCTGGACTGGAATTCCATTCCACGAGTCACTCTACGATCCGTGATTCTGAATGACGGACCGTCCTATGACTCGTGGTTTTGACTTTAGGAAATAAGGATCCTCAGACCTTCAGAAACTACGGATGGAAGGACGGGTCGTGGAATAGGTTGACGGGTCATCAACCCAATCATAGAATTTAGAGGACTTGGTACCTCTCTAAAGGTGATTCCACGAGTTACAGGATGGAACGTCGTTCAAAATAACGACCTGTCAAGTCACTCGTGGAATCTAGGGAAGAAAAGCTAAATTTTGACAAACCACGGGTCACTCTATGGATCGTGGTTTTGGTCTACAGGTCGTGAACCAACCAGTGATTTTAAAGATGAAAATTTTAAGGTTCAGGTCAGAAATCACGAGTCACAGTACAAATCGTGGTTCAGAACCACGGTTCGTCATCCCGTCCGTAGTCACTGACAGTGTTGCAGTAAAATGCCCATAACTTTTTACTCCAGACTCAGTTTAATATGTGATCAGTGGCATTGGAAAAAAGACTCAAAAACCTTTAATTTGGTGGGTACTAGGACACCTAGATCTTTATATTTTAGGAAGAATGATCAATTGAAGTTGACCCTAATTTAGTCTTACATGAAAACTTACTTGGGTGAGGTGCTTGCAACTTAACTTGATGATAGGAGTTTCTTATAAATATGGTTCACATCCAAAGCACTCACCACCTAGGGAAATGATCATTACACTCATGAAAAAGGTTCGGGTATTAGTTTATAATTTTTGGGGTGTTACAATAGTATTTGAATGTTGATCAATCAAATAAATAATTAAGATCAAGAGAAAGTAAGCAACCAAATGAGTTGTAGCATGACGATAAATATCTTAAAAAATCAAATCAAGTTCATACAACAATAATCATAAAGCTACCATAACCCTAGATGAGAAGTCTACCTCCACATAGACATGGAGGAATCACTACAAATTAACTAATCAAGAATGTAAAAATACATATAATGGAGAAGAAAGGATAAAGCTGATGTTCTCCTGCCTCCACGGCGTCTCCAAGCTATCCCTGGGTCAAGAGTTCTCTAGTATTTTCGTTTCTCCCTCTCCTCCTACTCGTCCTCTATGTCTTCTCTATTGATTCTCCCTTAAAATCTGAAGAAAAGTAGTATTTATAGGATTTTCGGGGATTCTGGGTCAAATTTCCTTCTTAGAAATGAACTGGGCAAAAACTGCCCAAATTTGCACTGCAGCCCTTCCCTGTGCGGCGCCTAGGGTGAGGCCATAGTGTATTTGGGCAGTCCACTTTTGGCCTCCGGTCAATTTCACTACAGGGGCAGCTGGGGCGGCGCCCGGGGCCTTTTCATAGTGCATTGTTTGCCTTTTTTCATCATTTTGCTTCTGTTAAGCTCTCGTCTTGATCTCCTATTCATGGACATGCTCCGGATCATCATCCTTAGCTCTTACTCAGACTTCAAAGCTCAATTATCGCTCCAATATGCTCCAAATCCGTGCAAATTCCATCATTCTTCATCCTACACATCAAGATAAGCTACCAATGCGTATTTCATATAAAGTGAGCTCAAAAGCGTCTTAAAACAAGTAATATGTGAGGCAATCTATATAAAAAAATTACTACTTTTAGCCTCACATCATACCACCATATTTCTAAACTAAAAATCAATTGTTGGTTAATTAATCTATTGTTTGGTAAGTGTATTATGAAATCGATGATGTCAAGTATAATTAAAGATAACAACTAAAATAGAAGAAATTGTATTGTAATACTGCAATATGATGTCCACTAGTGTTATTCCAAAGTAAATCGCTTAAATATATATATTTTCTTTACATTTACAAAAATGCATACAAAAGAATGTCAAAATATTACAATTTATAATCATTGTTGTAGTATAAATTTAATAAAGTTTGTAGATAAATAAACGTAACATAACATTTACAGTAAAAAATTTAAACTTTTAATAATCCAAAGAAAAGTGTGCAGATTCGTAAAAACTATATTTGGCAATTGGTTCAACTTGCAGATTCGTAAAAACTATATTTGGCAATTGGTTCAACTTACAAGACTTTTCTCAACTTACAAGACTGCACTGCATTTGGTTTTTTGGTTTTCTCAATTGGTATTCCCTTCATCTCATATTAATTATTCATCTTACTAAATTAAATTATCCTATACTAGTTGTTCATCTTATTAAATAAAAAAAATTAAAATTTTCTCATATTAACCTTACAATTAATTCTTTTTGAAATTGTAAATAATTATTTGTAAAGTTTCAAAAAAATTCTAGAAGGGGTAAATTAGTAAAACTACATTTTTATTTATAATTTTAAAAATACGTGTAAAAGAAAAAGTGGACAACTAATATAGACGGAGAGTACAATTTTTTATGGTTCAACTTACAAGACTTCATTAGCATTAATTAATCCGAATAAATATCGAAAATTCCTTCATGATCGGCAAGTATGTTGACCATGAGGTTCTTGCATCCGCTCTTATATACTAGGCTAGACTAGATATATGAGTTTGTGCCAGCACGGACCCAATATATGTTACTCATTGAAAAATTCACTCAAATAGCAACTCATATAACCTTTAAACTCAAAATAGTCTTACTTCATTTTGATAACTCGTTATAACCAACTTTCACGTTTTGTTTACTTTTATTAGTCAGATTAATAATTTAAGTATTATAGGATTTTGATTCTAATACTTCAATTTTATAGGGGTAAAGATATTTTTGTGTGCTTGGTACAGAGATATTAAATATTTGATATATAATAATCGTATAATTAATGTATAATTATTTTTTCTCATTATATATATATATATATATATATATATATATATATATATATATATATATATAATGTTTACGTCAGTAGTTAATATATAATTATTAAATAATTGATATCATCATATAATTAATGTATAATTATCTTTTCTAGTTATAAAATATTTATACAGAGGTTATATATTAATTATACACTAATAATAAAGAGATAGACATTGATTATAATATTTTAATTATGTATAAAAATTATTTTCACACAATTATAAAAAGTTTATAAATCTAATATGACCACACTATTTTATGGGCTATTTTTTGTAAACTAATTTTAGGGCTGCAAAAAGTTATAAGCACTTTGGGATTGGCTATATAAGATTTTCTCCCCTCACTTTTTTTGTCCTAATTTATCTGACACGGATAGAATTGAAGAGTCAATCAAAAAATTTATATGTTTTCTAAATATTTTAAATAATTAATTATTGTGATTTATAGTACTTTTCACGTTATTTTTAAATAATATATGTTACTCCCTCTGTCTCAATTTATGTGGCACAAATGAAACTAAGAGAGTCATCTAAAATTTTTTATGATTTTTAAATATTTAAATTAATAATTATTATGATTTATAGTACTTTTTAAGTAATTTTCTCTATTTAATAAGGAGAAAGAGAGGAGTTTAGTACTTTTTACGTAATTTTTATATGATTCTTTAAAAATATTTTAAGTTGTTTATTATTGTGATGTATAATATTTTTTTATGTAATTTATAAATAATATATGTTGCTCCTTTTGTCAATTAAATTTTTTTATATGTTTTAAAAATATTTTAAGTTATTAATTATTATAGTTTATAATACTACTTTTCTCTTAATTTTCAAATATAACAAATTTAAAAAAATTGAAATGAAAACAGTACAAAATATATTACTCCATATAATAAGAGGGAATGAGAGAGGAGCTTAGGGTCATCTGGGAAAATTATCAAAATGTCCCTCTCATTCCCCCTCATTACTAACTAATGAATAATAATAATAATAATAATAATAATAATAATAATAATAATAATAATAATAATAATAATAATAATAATAATAATAATAATAATAATAATAATAATAATAATAATAATAAAATAATAGTAATATTGTATTAGTAATAATAATATAGTCTTTTTAATAATTTATATATTTAAAAATTACTTATAATAAGTACTATAAATTAAAATAATTAACAATTTAAAATATTAGAAATATATATAAATTTAATTGACTTTTAAAATTTGCAGTGCCACATAATTTGGGACAGAGAAAGTAACATGCAAATGACGTAAAAAATAGTAAGAGGAAATGGGAGAGGAGCTTAGGGTCAGTCATAAAAATGACCAAAATGCCCCTCTCATTCCCCCTTATTACTAACTAATAAATAATAATAATAATAATATTGTATTAGTAATAGTAATATAGTCTTTTTAATAATTTATATATTTAAAAATTACTTATAATAACTATTATAAATCATAATAATTAATAATTGAAAATATTAAAAAAAATATAAATTTAATTGACTTTTAAACATTAATCAGTGCCACATAAATTGGAACAGCGGAAGTAACATGCAAATGACTTAAAAAGTACTACATTCATGATAATTAACAACTTAAAATATTTAAAAGACATAATAAAAATTGAATGATTCTTAAAATTTTATCAACACTACATACATTAGAAGAGATGGAGTAACATATATTATTTTACAATTATGTTGAAAGTATTATAAATCACAATAATTAATAACTTAAAATATCTAAAAACTATATAAACAAATTGAGTTGACTCTCCAAATTCCTCCAGCGCCACATAAATTGGGATAGAGAAAATAACATATATTATTTAGAAATTATGTAAAGAGTACTATAAATCATAATAATTAACAACTTAAAATATTTAAAATCATAATAAATCTTTTTTTGACTTTTCGAATCAGACTAAAAATTGATCATTTTACCCTTCTTCTTTTGTAGAATTACGTTAATTAAAAAAGTCTTTTTAATAATTTATATGCTTAAAATATGTATAATAAGTACTATAAATCATAATAATTAACAATTTAAAAAAATAAATTTTTTGATTGTCTTAAAATTTATCGGTGTCTTTTAAATTGGGACAGAGAAAGCAACATGAAAATATCGTAAAAAGTACTATAAATCATGATAATTAACAATTTAAAATATTTTAAAAACATAAAAAAATCTGGTTGATCCTCAAAATTCTATCAACGCTACATAAACTGGAGTAGAGGAAGTAACATATATTATTTGAAAATTATATAGAAAATACTACAAATTAGAATAAGTAACAACTTAAAATATCTAAAAAGTATATAAATTTTTTGATTGACTCTTCAAATACGCTACATAAATTGAGACAAAAAAAATAACACATATTATCTGAAATTGTGTCAAAAATAATATAAATTACAATAATTAATAATTTAAAATATTTAAAATCAAGAAAAAAAATTTAATTTTTCAAATTTATCTGTGTGATATAAATTAAAATATAAAAAATAATATATATTGGAGCCGTAAGAGAAAATTGAATCACAATTTCCAACCATAAAGAGATAAATCCGATATATACAATCAATTATGTGCAAGTGATGCACATGCGGAACTAAACAAAAGTAGAAGGGTGAATCGGTACATTTCCCTTCTAACTCTAAGCTACTCTCATTCTCACTAAATTATACAAGAGAACTAGATGACTGAAGTCGTGCTGTGCACAGCCCAATATTCAAACTCTGAAGTTATTTTTGTAGTTCTTTAATAGTTTATTATTTTTTCTTGTCTAATTTTATTTACTCAATATATTAAAAATAAATATTTATTTTTACTTATTTAGTTTAATAAGAAATAATTTATTACTTAATTTTTAATTTATTTTTATTATTAATTATAGTTATTTTCAAATATCACATTAAAAGAAAACTATAATAAAATTATGATTCTATTTATTGCTTCTTAAATAATGTGCATGTCAAATTGTCAATATTGAATAAATAAAAATAAACAGAGAAAATATTATAAAAGTAACCTTCTTTATTTCATAAAAGATTGACTTACCAATATCAACTCCATATAGCTAGTAAATCTATATATCTATATAAAAGAAGGTTTTAGGAATGGTGACATGTCGTTCTCTATGGCCTCCATTCCTATTTATCTATTTTGTGGTTTTTTTGGCATTTTTTCTTATTTTTCTAATTAAAAAAATCTCTCTCTCTCATTCAATTAATATTTAATAGAATTAAAAAACGTGGGTGTTAAATTGCAGAATTCATCCAAACAATTCTAAGTTTTAATTGCACCTTTTAAATAAATAATTAATGAGGAAAGAGACAAAGAATCATTTAATCCTTGAAAAATCAACCGTTCAAACCAATTGCAGCTATTCCAATGCTATCTATTTTCTTTTAAGGGGATGAAATGCTTAAATTTGTTTTTAACTTTCAAAGTCATCACTTTCATTTTCTTTGTAGAGTACACAATGACCGTCTGGCCTGCTGGAGGACGAAACATGAGTCAAATTGATCTGAAAATCGATTACTGCATCGGTCATAATGCAACGGTAAGTAATTTGGACTAATTATTTTAATGGATGCCTCTTTCGCAGATTTTTCGTTCAAGCATAAGTTTCTCCAGACATGTGAGTTTTTATTGATATTAATATATTGTAATGACCCTTCCGGTCATTTACACATTTTCGTCTTTCTTGTACCATTAGAGCTTACTTGTAGCAGCTCAAGTCATTTATGGCTTGTCGGGACCGGTAGTTCGGTGCCCGGGCCGTTTGTTTGGTCTTTATGGCCGTTCCTCGTTTTAGAGCTTCAACTTTGGAAATCATTAACTTCCGACAACATTCTTGGTAATATCAAAGAATTAAACCAAGGTTCTAGGTCAAAGGAATCCCTTACTTAAAAGTACGAGTTAAACAAATGCCTCGTGTAACACCTCGCCCGTTTGGAAGGTTTAAAGTAACCCGTGCCTTTGGGGTAAGACTAATAGTGTCTAATATACTAAGAAGGATGTGTTATGAGGTATTGCAATGGCAAAATGGTCGTATGATAAGTTTTGAAGTCAAGCAAGTTGCGAAACAAAAGTCGGAAAAAATTGTAAATTCCTTTAAGAAATTCTCTTCAAATTTGGGTTAAATGTCTTGGGGTGTTTCTCCCTATCTATAAAGATTTAGTGGACCCCCAATATACCAAATCGAAGGCCAACGAGTCTAGTTTCCAACGCACTAAACCGTTCATCCATACGACTTCAGAATAGAGAGATATTCACATTTTCGTAAGACTGCACAAGCAGGCACGTCAAAGTGGGGCCCACGTCCTAAGTCGGTTCAGCTTATAAAAGTTGATTTCTCCATCGTTTTAACTCATTATTTTCACCCAAAATGCACTGAAAATCAGAGGTAAAGTCCATAAATAAACCATGGACTTTGATCCTTTCAATTCGGAAGTTTAACGGAAGTTGCTCTACGTCGCGAGCTCGTCATTTTGGTATAGTTTTCCCCATCGATTTCATGGCGTATCTTCGTGGGTGTTGATGCAGCAATCCAGCAGGTGTTTTTTGAGTATTTGGCAGTAGCTACGGAGTTATATTGGCGAGGTATGGATCCCGTACACTTATCTATTTGTTGAATCAAGATTCGAAGCTTCTAGTCACGAAAAGTTATATTTTTCGATAACTCGTAGTAGTTTCTTGTTGGATTTGGATATGTTTGTTGTTCCTGCAAGGAGGCAGGTTGTTAATCTTGGGATATTGAATATTTTTGTCAAGGAAATCTCTCCCCTACGACCCTCCTTTGTTATTATATGTTCTAGTATTATTTTATGGATTTCTGAGCCACGAAGTGGTATTTTGGATTTGTGGCTTTGGACAGCCCCTTTATCTTGTTATGTTTGGTTATTGTTGTGGTGTTCTGGTTGTGGTAAGGTGCTGGAGGGATTGGTAAATTGTGCGATTCTTTTTGGGATCACATACGATAGTGATTGGATTGGACAAACGTGAAGTACGCCTTGAAATAGTGCCTCGGGAGCTCGTCGCTCCTTTGAGATGTGGTTAACATATTATTGTTGGATTTAGCTGCCATTTCTTATTGTTATTGGCCTCATTTTATGTTTTGGAGTTGGCTGGTCGCGAGTGTGACATTAACACCTTATCAAATGGCTATGGTTCGCTCTTGCAGCCTCGTCGATTCTAGCAATTGTTCCATTACCTTGGTTGGTCGGCCTTCATAGAGACGCCTTTGGGGATTTAGTTAAAAGTATTCTTTTGTGATTTGGAGCTTCCCAGAGCAGTTCGAGTCTGGACGACGCCGTTCCCACAGCTAGTCATCGGATGACAGGTAGGTTATGGTTTTCCCCTATCTAGACTCTGCGTATATAGGCTATAACTGCAGTAATTAGCATCCTTGGATGGGTTGTTATAGGTTGGTACCCCAGACCTTGTCCACCTTGTTCGTTCGATATTTCATACGTTGTTTGTAGTATTCGCGTAGTATTGTATATTACCCTTGTGGTCATGTGTGGCCTTGTATTGACTCTGAAACATAGATGGTGGGCTATTTGGGAATGTTCGCGAGTCCCGGACATAGAGATTATCCTTTTAGACTGGTTATGTCTGCTGAGTAGCTATTGGGCTTGTGCAGGGCTGATAGGAATTGTTGTGAGCCGTTGGGCTACTTTTATATTTGTGTGCGAGCATATCATCCATGAAAAAGGTTTTCCCCTGCATGTTTTACTACAGTTTTGGCTGTGAGCCACTACCGACAGTTTTCCTAAATTTGCATGGCCCTGGGGGCCTGTTTTTGGTACTGTTGACAATAGAAAAGGGGATTTTTGGATGTTTTCGCACTGATTTTATTACTGGTATTAGTCTCTGCGGGGCAGAGCACCAGACTTGATTTTATTACTGATACTAGTCTCTGCGGGGCAGAGCACTAGACTTGATTTTATTACTGATACTAGTCTCTGCAAGGCGGAGCATTAGACTTGATTTACTACAGTTTTAGATCCGGTTACACCCGGGCCCCCTTGGAGGGGTTTTTGAGGCATTTTATACTACTTTAGTCCTGGACAGGGTCTGGGCATGCATACTTGAGACTGGGTCTCTAGCTTGATCCCAGACTTACTTCCGTATGACATGTCTTGATACTGAGTTTTAGTATGGGGTCAGGGACCTCCATGGACCTTGCCGCTCTGGGCCTGGGGCTTCAGGCTGCGTGCGCTGGAGGGAAGGGTATACGGTTGAGTAGAGGTATACAGGCTGAGTCCTTCCATGGAACCTGCCTGCTGGGCCCGATTGGCACTGGAAGAGGTACATACAAAGGTTCTATTTCATATTATATCATATCATGCATTTGATTCCACCCTTGTTTGTTGTGTGTTTAGTGTACGCTCCGGTAGTATGGGATGCCGGAGGGTTTGCTTTCACTTGATTGTGTTCCTCGATTGTATGGGCGGATATTGGGACTGTAGGTAGACTATATTTACTCCTGTCTTTATTTAGAGCTTGTCTTGGCACCCGGTTCTTGAAAGATTAGTGATGCTAGCCTGTTGAGGCTTTGGTTGTGGGAATTTTGATTATTGAGAGGGCTTTGGAGTCCTATCTTATTGAGGCACTTTTGTGTGGCCTTCTGAGCAGAGTGTGAGACTCTAGTTCTATTCTTGTGGGAATCTGAGTGGTATCTCTCCGTTATTGTGGCCTAGTTATTTCATCCTAGGGTTGTACTTGTGAGGTGATTCCCTGGTTATGCTATCATATGATTGGATTGGTGTTATGATTTCCTTATACTGGTTGATTCCATTTTGAGTATGTTAGACTACTCTCCGTCTTTTCCTTCCACTTGAGGTTACCGGTATACCGCCATTTTCTCAATTCTCTCTCTACTTACTTATATTGTTGTGCAAGGACTCCATGTGCGTTCTCCTTTCCTTCACCTGTGATTCTGTGTAATTGTATCTCTGTGCTAGCATGTGTTACTTGAAGCTCTTGGTTATGGATGATCTGTGCTAGCTCCTTGTGCCTTGCTTATGGCTTCAGTGACTGCTTTCTTGCTATCTGTTACTTACTGCTTTTATATCTTATATGCGCTCAGTCGGCCTATGATACCTATTGAGTACCCGTGGTTTTGGTGCTCATACTACACTTCTGCACTTTTTTGTGCAGATATTAGCTGAGCTTTTGCCGTTGATCACGTTGGAGACTCGTGCAGCTTTTGGATCTTTGAGACTAGGGTGAGCGCCTGACGGTCGGGGCTTGTCTACATCTCATCTGTTGTACTGTTGCTCCTTGTACTTTCGGAGGTAATTTATGTTGTATTTTGTTACTACTAGCATTTGTATCCTATTAGAAGCTTCTGTACTATTGATACCAAGTCTTGGGGTTGGTGTAGTTTCCTTTATGTATTTATATTCGAGTTTTGCTTTCGCTTATTTCTGCTTGCTGGTGCATTTTGGTTAGGTAGTAGCCCATTACTAACCGTTCTGGGCTACGAGAATTGCTTCGCCTACTGGGGATTGTAGGTTCCATCATGACTTGAGAAATTGGGTCGTGACAGCTTGGTATCAGAGCTCTAGGTTCACCGGTGTCATGGTACAGAAGCAAGTGTCTAAGTAGAGTCTGTTGGATCGGTACGACGACGTCCGTATCCTATTTGCGGGAGGCTACAGGGCATTGTTAGGAAAAGTTTCATCTTCTTGGCTCCTCCTCGTGTGTTCCTGGCTCTATTGACTTCTAAACTTCGGTTGTTCATTCATTCTGAGATGCCTCATACGAGTGCGATAGCGGTTGGTGCCAAGGCTTTTGTGCCTGTTGCTTCAATGCTTCCCTCAGCGCCAGGACTCCAGAGTGAGGGTTTACTCTACTAGATAGGGGGTGAGGGGTCAGCCCAACCTCCGACTGGATTTATAGTGACCTCAGCGCTTCAGGACACCGTGGCTAGGACTCTGATCCCTCCGGTGAGTGTTTCAGTACCTGGTTCTGTGAGTGGTTCTTCAGTTACAGTTGAGCTTCTAGTTCTTCAGCAGGGTTGTCTGTCGGTATTGGAGTACGAGGCAAGATTTTCCCATCGGATTTCATCTGGTATAGGCTATTTTTGGTGTGGTGAGTATGGGCACTTTGCTAGGAATTGCCCCAGGATTGTGTATTCCAGACAACCTGGTTGTTATCATTGTGGAGAGATTGGTTACCGTTATAGATATTATCCCCGATGAGGGCCGGTTGGGCCTTTAGTTTCGACTACTCTGTCCAGAGTTATATCCCATCAGCTT
The DNA here is from genome assembly GCA_003996215.1 of Jaltomata sinuosa. Lineage (NCBI taxonomy): Eukaryota > Viridiplantae > Streptophyta > Magnoliopsida > Solanales > Solanaceae > Jaltomata > Jaltomata sinuosa. The sequence continues at coordinate 191,272 of QJPP01001073.1, forward strand.
GATACTCCTCTTGGTGGGCCAGAGGTAGAGGTTCCTGATATTATTGCTCCAGGTTAGGCTTTTGCTACCTTCGACTTATGTTAGTCCCGCTCGTGTTGCGACTATATTCCTTCTGTCGTGTAATTGCTTATATGTCTACCTGCTACTTGTTTAAGTTATTTGGATACCCGAATTGTCGTACCGATGTGTTATTTTATTGGTAGTTTATTCTTTAGTAGTGGATGGGGTACGTTAGCCTTGAGAGGTGTTTTTCCGGAGTTGTAGCTCGTGGGTAGTTCTTGTTATTCCATTTCTAGTTGGATTACCCCTGTTTCATTGTGATTCTGGACTTTTAGTTGGGTTTCCCTTGTTGAGAGGTCCTAGATGGTTGTTGCCTAGGCCATTATCTAGCATGGCTAGAGATCCGTGTGATGGTTCGGTGTATTACCGGTAGTTGGGCCGGAGTTGAGATTTTGCCTCAGTTGGGAGATATTGATTATGCTAGTGTGCATAGATTGGTTTGGTCTCCCGAGTGTCTAGAGTCGACCCTCTTTGTTGATTAGTTTAGGAGGTTGGTAGGTATGTGAGTTGTTCCCATAGTCTCCTCCACTTCCTGGTCCATTGGGTATTTTGTTGTATCCCTAGCTCCAGTTGGAACGAATCTTGATCGTAGTTCTTTCGATGAGCTCTGAATGTTGGCATCGTGATTGGGTCTTGACTTTAAGCACTTCCGACTAAGTGTTGATCGTAACCTCATGGTAAGGCTTGTATTTGTAGGCATTTCTGGTGAGTTGGGCATCTGGCCCATTCTTCTCCTGCCTTATTGAATTTGACGTGTAGCTATGAGTAGTAAGGTAATGGCTTCAGGTTCTTATTCGAGAAAGGATTTGTAATGTTTAATATGTGCTAAGGAAGGATTTTTGTTTAGTTGAAAAAGAAGGGAGATGACAATTTTTTTGTGTTTATGTGTCCTCGTAGTTGCCTGAGGTGGCGATGAAGGTTTGCTTTGGGATTGTGTGTCGGTGATTCGATTCAGCCGTCTACACATTGCCGTGGGTTTTCCATCGATTGGTTTTGTTTCAGTAGCAACTGCGGTGTTCGAAACTTGTATATTCAGGCCTAGTTGGCTTGGGTTTCTAAGGGTTCATTGGCAGCATACGGGTTCTACCAAGGCTTTGGTTGACAATTTTGAAAGTCGGTGTTCAAAATCATAACTTGGAAGGTTACCTCGAATGGTTCGTGGCAGTTTCTAGTTGGTTGCAGCATCCTAGTGCCGGGAGGCAGTGAGTGCGAACAACTAAGCTTCTTTACTTCAGTTTTGGATGCGGCTATTGGTCTTGGACACCTAGTCCTACGCTAACCTCTGCAAGAGGCGAGATATTCTAGATTTCAGCAGTGTTCTAGTTAGTACAAGGTCCTTCTACCATGGTTGGACAGACTCAATGACGTAAGTTTGAGCTTCAGCAGTGGTGTATGCTTTATGTGGTCAGCTTGTGCGGGTTAAGACTAGCGAGGCTATTTTGAGCTCTGATAATACGTAGAGACTGATAATAGCCATTCGTTTGCCCAGGATTTGAAAGCTTGTTTAATTGATTCCTCCGGAGTTATTGTTTATGTGGGGTTCTAGTGTTGTTAAACTCGGCCAGTATGGACGAGAAGTTTGTTAGGGTATATGCTTCGAAGTAGTTGGTTGTTTGCAGAACTAGTAGAGCGGTTGATTCGAGCCAAAGGAATGAATTGAAAGTATATGTAAAACTTTCTATGGCTAGATGGTAACTTTGAACCCCATGCACCTTTTTCCTTTGCCTTCGGGGTGTTTGGACTTGATATTCGTGGCACGATGGACTTCTTCCTGAGGTGAGATTCGTAAGGCAATTTCACATTCAAATGGTGTTCGAGTGTTCGGAGTAGCAGCAGTGTTTTCTAGAGTTGAGAGCTTGGCTCATGGTTATAGACTTCGTGGTAGGCTTACCACACTTCTTGCAGGATCATGGTTTTGGTTTGGGTCTTTTGGGCAGATTGCCCTGGTTCATTCACTTTCAGCTGATTCAGACCTGGCACGGTTCAGTTAGCAAATTTGATGTTAGAAAAAAGGTTCGTTCGTTGGTTGGTGGTCAGTCAAGGCAGGTAACTTTAATTTCAATGATATGCTATGGGTTGTTATCTTGGATGGCAAAGGATAGTAGCCTATATCTTGGCTTAAAGCGCATTTGTACAATGGGTGACTTCGTTCGTGGTAAAGTATAAGAAGGAACTATGGATCTCTGGTGTGTCAGTTGATGCTTCGAGGGTGGTTAGAGTGTTCAGCTTGTATGCAGACTCCTTTTTGTGGTGCTAAAGGATTCAGTTCAGAATTAAAAAAAAGGGGCTTTTGCGGAACAGCGGGTTCATGAGTTAGAGTTTTGGGTTGATGGATTTTCTGGTAAACTTGGTATGGTTTTAAGGATTCGAGTTTTGTGTGTTGATAACCTTGGTGCTCTGGTTTTGGTGTTGTGTAGGTGATTTTCGGTTAAGATTCTCGAGGCTCAGTTTAGGTTGGCAGATCTTTGGAGGTTGAAATCTAGCTTGGCTAGTAAGAAATTAAGGCTTGGTTGCTTTCTTTGGTTCTGTTATATTGGGTGTCGTCCGGTCGCGGAGGTTACCCGGGTTGTCTGAGAGAGTAGTGCGGGCGTTGTATCCGCTATCCTTAAATCTCTGGTATTTTTTTCCTTCCTGACTTTCGGGGACGAAAGTCTTTTTAGTAGTGGATGATGTAATGACCCTTCCGGTCATTTACACATTTTCGCCTTTCTTGTACCATTAGAGCTTACTTGTAGCGGCCCAAGTCATTTATGGCTTGTCGGGACCGGTAGTTCGGTGCCCGGGCCGTTTGTTTGGTCTTTATGGCCGTTCCTCGTTTTAGAGCTTCAACTTTGGAAATCGTTGACTTCCGTCAACATTCTTGGTAATATCAAAGAATTAAACCAAGGTTCTAGGTCAAAGGAATCCCTTACTCAAAAGTTCGAGTTAAAGAAATGCCTCGTGTAACACCTCGCCCGTTTGGAAGGTTTAAAGTAACCCGTGCCTTTGGGGTAAGACTAATAGTGTCTAATATACTAAGAAGGATGTGTTATGAGGTATTGTAATGGCAAAATGGTCGTATGATGAGTTTTGAAGTCAAGCAAGTTGCGAAATAAAAGTCGGAAAAAGTTATTGTAAATTCCTTTAAGGAATTCTCTTCAAATTTGGGTTAAATGTCTTGGGGTGTTTCTCCCTATCTATAAAGATTTAGTGGACCCCCAATATACCGAATCGAAAATCAACAAGTCTAATTTTCAACGCACTAAACCGTTCATCCATACGACTTCAGAATAGAGAGATATTCACATTTTCGTAAGACTGCACAAGCAGGCACGTCAAAGTGGGGCCCACATCCTAAGTCGGTTCAGCTTATAAAAGCTGATTTCTCCTTCGTTTTAACTCATTATTTTCACCCAAAATGCACTTAAAATCAGAGGTAAAGTCCATAAATAAACCATGGACTTTGATCCTTTCAATTCGGAAGTTTAACGGAAGTTGCTCTACGTCGCGAGCTCATCATTTTGGTATAGTTTTCCCCATCGATTTCATGGCGTATCTTCGTGGGTGTTGATGCAGCAATCCAGCAGGTGTTTTCTGAGTATTTGGCAGTAGCTACAGAGTTATATTGGCGAGGTATGGATCCCGTACACTTATCTATTTGTTGAATCAAGATTCGAAGCTTCTAGTCACGAAAAGTTGTATTTTTCGATAACTCGTAGTAGTTTCTTGTTGGATTTGGATATGTTTGTTGTTCCTGAAAGGAGAAAGGTTGTTAATCTTGGGATATTGAATATTTTTGTCAAGGAAATCTCTCCCCTACGACCCTCCTTCGTTATTATATGTTCTAGTATTATTTTATGGATTTCTGAGCCACGAAGTGGTATTTTGGATTTGTGGCTTTGGACAGCCCCTTTATCTTGTTATGTTTGGTTATTGTTGTGGTGTTCTGGTTGTGGTAAGGTGCTAGAGGGATTGGTAAATTGTGCGATTCTTTTTGGGATCACATACGATAGTGATTGGATTGGACAAACGTAAAGTACGCCTTGAAATAGTGCCTCGGGAGCTCGTCGCTCCTTTGAGATGTGGTTAACATATTATTGTTGGATTTAGCTGCCATTTCTTAATGTTATTGGCCTCATTTTATGTTTTGGAGTTGGCTGGTCGCGAGTGTGACATTAACATCTTATCAAATGGCTATAACTCGTTCTTGCAGCCTCGTCGATTCTAGCAATTGTTCCATTACCTTGGTTGGTCGGCCTTTATAGAGACGCCTTTGGGGATTTAGTTAAAAGTATTCTTTTGTGATTTGGAGCTTCCCAGAGCAGTTCGAGTCTGGACGATGTCGTTCCCGCAGCTAGTCATCGGATGACATGTAGGTTATGGTTTTCCCCTATCTAGACTCTGCGTATATAGGCTATAACTGCATTAATTAGCATCCTTGGATGGGTTGTTATAGGTTGGTACCCCAGACCTTTTCCACCTTGTTCGTCCGTTATTTCATACGTTGTTTGTAGTATTCGCATAGTATTGTATATTACCCTTGTGGTCCTGTGTGGCCTTGTATTGACTCTGAAATATAGGTGGTGAGCTATTTGGGAATGTTCGCGAGTCCCGGACATAGAGATTATCCTTTTAGGCTGGTTATGTCTGCTGAGTAGCTATTGGGCTTGTGCAGGGCTGATAGAAATTGTTGTGAGCCGTTAGGCTACTTTTATATTTGTGTGCGAGCATATCATCCATGAAAAAGGTTTTCCCCTGCATGTTTACTACAGTTTTGGCTGTGAGCCACTACCGACAGTTTTCCTAAATTTGCATGGCCCTGGGGGCCCGTTTTTGATACTGTTGACAATAGAAAAGGGGATTTTTGGATGTTTTCGCACTGATTTTATTACTGGTATTAGTCTCTGCGGGGCAGAGCACCAGACTTGATTTTATTACTGATACTAGTCTCTGCGGGGCAGAGCACTAGACTTGATTTTATTACTGATACTAGTCTCTGCAGGGCGGAGCATTAGACTTGATTTACTACAGTTTTAGACCCGGTTATGCCCGGGCCCCCTTGGAGGGGTTTTTGAGGCATTTTATACTACTTTAGTCCTGGACAGGGTCTGGGCATGCATACTTGAGACTGGGTCTCTATCTTGATCCCGGACTTACTTCCGGATGACATGTCTTGATACTGAGTTTTAGTATGGGGTCAGGGACCTCCATGGACCTTGCCGCTCCGGGCCTGGGGCTTCAGGCTGAATGCGCCGGAGGGAAGGGTACACGGTGGAGTAGAGGTATACAGGCTGAGTCCTTCCATGGAACCTGCCTGCTGGGCCCGATTGGCACTGGAAGAGGTACATACAAAGGTTCTATTTCATATTATATCATATCATGCATTTGATTCCACCCTTGTTTGTTGTGTGTTTAGTGTACGCTCCGGTAGTATGGGATGCCGGAGGGTTTGCTTTCACTTGATTGTGTTCCTCGATTGTATGGGCGGATATTGGGACTGTAGGTAGACTATATTTACTCCTGTCTTTATTTAGAGCTTGTCTTGGCACCCGGTTCTTGAAAGATTAGTGATGCTAGCCTGTTGAGGCTTTGGTTGTGGGAATTTTGATTATTGAGAGGGCTTTGGAGTCCTATCTTATTGAGGCACTTTTGTGTGGCCTTCTGAGCAGAGTGTGAGACTCTAGTTCTATTCTTGTGGGAATCTGAGTGGTATCTCTCCGTTATTGTGGCCTAGTTATTTCATCCTAGGGTTGTACTTGTGAGGTGATTCCCTGGTTATGCTATCATATGATTGGATTGGTGTTATGATTTCCTTATACTGGTTGATTCCATTTTGAGTATGTTAGACTACTCTCCGTCTTTTCCTTCCACTTGAGGTTACCGGTATACCGCCATTTTCTCAACTCTCTCTCTACTTACTTATATTGTTGTGCAAGGACTCCAGGTGCGTTCTCCTTTCCTTCACCTGTGATTCTGTGTAATTGTATCTCTGTGCTAGCATGTGTTACTTGAAGCTCTTGGTTATGGATGATCTGTGCTAGCTCCTTGTGCCTTGCTTATGGCTTCAGTGACTGCTTTCTTGCTATCTGTTACTTACTGCTTTTATATCTTATATGCGCTCAGTCGGCCTATGATACCTACTGAGTACCCGTGGTTTTGGTGCTCATACTACACTTCTGCACTTTTTTTGTGCAGATATTAGCTGAGCTTTCGCCGTTGATCACGTTGGAGACTCGTGCAGCTTTTGGATCTTTGAGACTAGGGGGAGCGCCTGACGGTCGGGGCTTGTCTACATCTCATCTGTTGTACTGTTGCTCCTTGTACTTTCGGAGGCAATTTATGTTGTATTTTGTTACTACTAGCACTTGTATCCTATTAGAAGCTTCTGTACTATTGATACCAAGTCTTGGGGTTGGTGTAGTTTCCTTTATGTATTTATATTCGAGTTTTGCTTTCGCTTATTTCTGCTTGCTGGTGCGTTTTGGTTAGGTAGTAGCCCATTACTAACCGTTCTGGGCTACGGGAATTGGTTCGCCTACTGGGGGATTGTAGGTGCCATCATGACTTGAGAAATCGGGTCGTGACATATATTTGGCTTTATTTATGAGTAAACGTCATAGCAAGTGTTTGTAAATGACAAAAAACTATGAAATAGTTTTTTTATACTATCGCATTTTTTTTCTTCATATCATGCCTGCTAGACTGATCTATATAGATATATGAAATTTTGAAAATTGAATGATCTATGGATATTTTGTGCTAAAAAGTGGAAAGATACGTAGCAAATAAAATAAGATGATATGACAACTCTTTATAACTAAGAATTTTTTCTCTCTCCTTATTTGGCTTTTTTCATTTTTTAATATTGTTATTATAAAGACGGGCAATGAAAAGGTGTAAAGGAAATAAACAGAACATTTGTTTATGAATGAGTAGTCACAACTCACCGTATGAAAGGCTCCTTTTTATCTTTCCTATAATCAATTCTCATTCTTATATTTACGAATAGTAACTTATTTTAGATTTGCTTCTAATCTAATAAGTTGTTATTGGCTAACCCTTTCATATTACAAATTAATGGAATGACACAATCTTTCATATCGCATTTTAATGGAGGATAAGAGAATCCCAATAAATTGCATCATTCACCAAATTCTTTTATTTAAATTCTAAAACATAATGAGCTTCCATTACGTTCAAGTGCAGTCATGGGCTCATGGCAACCATACTATTCATAGCAAGGTAAACTTCAAATAGAAGTACAATTTATATATTTGCTTGTAAAAGTTCACAAATATTTCATGATATATCTTATACTATACATTTTTTGCCAGTTCATCAAGATTGTTATATGAATACATAAAATTCGTATTATGGCATCCAGTCTAAAGGGCTCGTGCGTTAAATTCAAATTATTTATTGTTCTATATGTTACTAGTACAAACGTATTTTTTTTTAACTCTTTTGCATCTCCTCTCTGCGTCATATATAGGTTGTGGATTAAGTGATTTTCTTTGGCGTCATACTGGCACTATTACTAAAATTTTCATCCTACTCTGATCATTTACGGTGAAAGTTATTTTCTTAGTGAATACTTTGGTGCCTAATAGTCATTACTTAATTTTTTTTGTTTGAAAAAAATGTAATTTTACTGATATTGTTTCTCATGTACTGAAAAATTCTCATCTACTTTTAAATTTGTTGGATAGAGCTAGGTGAATTTAGATATCGTGTTATTATGCTCTATTTCTTTCTTATTTGAATTGATTATTAAATTGATTTTAATTTTTTTTTTAAAAATATAACAACATAAAGAAAGTTAATTGAGAAGATATTATAGGAAATTTGAAACAAAATTACTCTTTCTATTTCATATGATAGAATTTTACTTGACTTGTATATAATTTAATATTATTTTCTTTAGATCGTAAGTTATACTACAATTAAGAACTTCGAGAAAAAAAATAACGAATAAAAGAAAAAGAACAAAAAAGATCTTCCTTATTTATGAGAGTAAGAAAAGGGAAATAAGTAGAAAATAATGGAGAATCGAGAGAAACTAACAACTTCTCTAAAGCTAGAGGTTTATTTAATGGGATAATTTTAAATATGTACAATAAAGTGATTAATTTACAATAAATATAGCCAAATTTTCTTTATAAAAAAAATAGTCCAAAAATGAATTAGCCAAAAAAAAATTATAAAAAAATAGCTGCAATTGATAATGTATAAAAGTTATGTAATGTATCAGTATTATATAAATGGTGTATAAAAGTGTATCAATATTATATAAATAGTGTATAAATACGTATTGATATTGCATAAATGATATTTAAACGTGTATCAATATTGTATAAATAATTGTATAATGTATATGTAATGTACCAATATCCATATTTATTTGTTTTTAAAAAAGAGGAATTAGCGATTTTTTAAAAAAAAACATCAATTTTTTTAAACTTAGTGTTGAATCAAAATCAAATCAATAAATTAAAACGAGGGAGTATACATTATGAAAACGAATTGTAAATACAGAGAAAAAACAATTTAAAATAACTTTTTGATTCATGGTATTTTTGAAACCGAAAACTCCCAATAGAATTTGAAAAATAAAAAACAACCCATCATAATTAATCACCAAGAATATCCGTGTAAAGACCAAGTCTCTTTTTTTTAAAATATATATATTTTATTGTCGGTCTTTTGTCATTTTTTTAGACAATTTCAATGGATATTTAATATTAGATTTTTTTTTGAAGAAGAAGAACGAAAAAGCAGAAAAAAAAATAAAAAAGAAGAACAAAGAATCGGGAAGAAGAAGCAAGAAGAAGAATAAAAAAGAAGAAGAGGAATCAAAACAAAGAAAAAGGAAAAAGAAGAAGCAGCAAAGGATATGTCCAAATGGTCAATTAAGATAATAAATGAGTGATAATTTTAAAGTGGACTATTTTGAATGTAAATAAATTTGATGGACTGACATTTTACCTAATTTTCTCTTATTTAATTAGGGGATGACATATTAAAGAGAGGGGGAAGAAAAAACATCAATGATGAAAAGAAAATTTTGAAAAAGAAAGATAATTAGGAAAATAAATCAAATACACAATCATTTTCACTTATTTCTTTCTTCTTCTTTTTTTACCATCTTTACTTTTCATTTCATGTTTTATTTTTATTCTATTAATTATTAGAAGAAAATCAAGGAAAATTCAGATTTTTTTCCACTTATATATGTGTATCTATTGTATATTAGGATGAGAGAATCATATTCCCAATCATATATGTAACTGAAAATGATAAACTTTTTTAACATTTTCTCCTTCATTTTAAAAGAATCAATAATTGAAGAACGCAAATCATCTAAGTCATAATGCTAAATTTTTAAAATGTACTTTCTTATGATTTCATCAATACATATTTTTGATTTTGTGTGTGGGTGCATGAAAAATGTTATCCTCTCTTTTATCTCAATTATATTTATAACAAGTTTATTTTAAAATTCATGAATATTTTTTATCGCGCGGAAAAGTTCACTAGTATATTATTAATTGAGTGAAGCATCAAAAACACACCTAAACAATCCTCTTTTTTGAGTTTCATACCTAAACTATTGAGTGTGAGTTTTATACATAAACTATCACTCATTAGTTTGAGAAACACACATTGACTGGACTAAGTATTTATATACGAACACATTTAGGCGCATCTGGCCATTGAATATTCTGATGATATGACATATTTTTTATTTTTTTTAGCTGACACGTCATTTTTGTTTTTCAATTGATTTTACCTTAATTTCTCCCCTTCTTCTTCATCATTTCTCAACACGGTAACAAGATTTTTTTAATAAAATAGAAAGTGTAGTACATCCACCATCACATATTAGTTGAGGTGTGTTTCTCAAACGAGTGAGTGATAGTTTAGGTATGAAACTCACACTTTCAATAGTTTAAATATGAAACTTAATAAAAGAAGATAGTTTAAGTGTGTTTTAGCATACTTTAGTTTCAAGTAGTAAATTAAGAGGAAAAAAACAGAAATGTAATGATCCTAATAGCACTAACATAAAAAAAGGCAAGTTTATAACTAACTTGAATTCAGTTTTCTTTTAATAAAGCTAGTAATGATAGCCCGGCTTTGCTCGGACCCGACATGAAGTTGCTTTTTACCAATGAGCTCAAAATTAGGCGCTGGAACCATTCCTTGTTCCTCATTTCGCATAAATTATGTAACACGTAGCACGCCTCTAGCACCAATGACAAATCTTAAAGTTTCACTTCTATTCTTTACTGCAAACAAGATCATCTCCTTTTAAACCTCACCAAATGTCTCCTTCTGAACCTCAATCTTCTCATTGAAAGCATGCTGAGTCCAAGTAAGAATCTTGTTGTGTACAAGGCTCTAGACGGTTATGTATTCCATGGGCATGCGCAATATGAAACATCCATCATTAGTTCAGTAACAGTAAAATAAATTAATAAGAGGTGCAGAAAAATACACTTTGATGTAATATGGTCTTTAAGTTTTGATGATTGACAAACACTCAGAGGGACCTGGTTCCCCTAAGCAGCCTCGAAGTACAGTCAACCTGGTACAACTGTAATGTGTACTTCCTGCAACTTTAGGACTGGGTTTCTGCACTCCTTGAAATCCGCTGGACCAATAGCAATGTGTTAATGTTTTGGCTCTCTCTCATTTATAAGGAATGAGACACTTAAGCTAAAACCTAGTTTTTGCAAATCCAAGTTTTACTCTCCAAAAGGCAAAGGTTGCTCAAGCTCTTCAAAGAAACAAAAGCTCTCAGAACAATGGACCTGATCGTGATCAAGATGATGTCAACAGTTCCTTGTCTTTAGTTGAGTCTTTTGTATTTATGTTCTCGTGTTATAAACCATTAGCTAGAGTTAGTTGATTGTGTGAAGTTGTATTAGTTAGAGTTAGTTAATACTGTGGTGATGCAGTAGAGTTATTATTGGGAAAGGCAAGGCACTAACAAAGAATGCACACCAGGGTAGCAGCGAAAGAATACCCAAGTCTAAACTTTCCCTTTCAATTTGAACCAAGAGAAGACAAACAAACCAAGCACAATGGTAATAAGGCAGCAAGTATATCAACCAAAAGAAATACGACAAGACAAAATAAACCAATCACACGAGACACCAAGATTTACGTGGAAAACCCCTTCAGTGTGAAGAGTAAAAACCACGGGACCAAAACCTCCACTATAATCACCAAGAGTTACAATAATGTTCTCCAAAATGGCCACCAAAGAAGTGCCAAACAACGAGCAACACTACATAAATCACAACACCAAAAACAAGAGAATAAAAGGAGCAAAAGCACCGAAAAAACGCAGCTACTGTTCACGGATGCAAAACTGGAGCTACGGGATACCAAATCCAACTCTGTCAGTTTCTAATCAAAGATTGAGATGAGAGGAACAAGCTGTCCAAAAATCAGATCAATCGGATAAGAAACGAAGCGGGAATCGCAATTTGAAGTTGGCAATTTAGGGCTGAAATTGGGTGCGAAAATCTGCTCTTTTTCTCTATGTGTGGCTGCTGAAAAATATAATGTGGATGATGAAATAAGACCTAAAAAAAGGTCTACATATATGCCCCATAGAATTGGGCCTATGGGCAAAAGTGGGTTGGTCCAAATTGAGCTTTATTTATCCACATAGGAAGGGAAAAAGACCCATAACCCCAACAATTCTCCCCCTCATGACTATGTGGAGGAGACCGCCATCCCGGCGATCATGCAACAATCTTCAAATTTCCATCTTGGCAAAGCTTTAGTTATCATATCGGAACCATTATCATCCGTATGAATCTTCTCAAGTTCAAGCAACTTAGAATCCAACACATCTCGAATCCAATGGTATCTCACATCAATGTGTTTAGACCGACCATGGAATGTAGAATTCTTGCCAAGATGTATAGCACTTTGACTGTCGCAATAAAGCACATACCTCTCTTGAGCACAACCAAGTTCCCCCAATAATCTCTTCATCCAGAGCAACTCTTTACAAGCTTCAACGGCAGCAATAAGCTCAGCTTCTGTAGTAGATAGAGCAACACATTTTTGCAACCTAGATTGCCAAGACACAGCTCCCCCTGCAAAAGTAACCAAGTACCCTGAAGTAGACTTGCGAGTATCAACATCACCAGCCATGTCTGAATCAGTATAACCACAAAGAATAGGCTTCCCTGTACCAAAACACAAACTCAGACTAGAAGTGCCACAAAGATATCTCATGATCCACTTCACAGCATTCCAATGTTCTCTTCCCGGATTAGAAAGAAAACGGCTAACAATACCAACAGCATGAGCAATATCTGGTCTTGTACAAATCATTGCATACATTAAACTACCAACAGCTGAAGCATAAGGAACTTTCTTCATATCTTCCTTCTCATCATCACTGGAAGGACACTCTTTCGTGCTCAACTTGAAGTGCATAGCTAAAGGTGTACTGACAACCTTAACATTATTCATGTTGAACCTTCGAAGTACTTTCTGAATGTACTTCTCCTGTGATAACCACAACTTCTTGGCCTTTCTGTCACGGACAATCTGCATGCCAAGAATCTGCCTTGCTGGTCCTAAGTCTTTCATAGCAAAAGACTTACTCAACTCTTGCTTCAACTTTTGAATCCTGCAAGCATTATAACCAACAAAAAGCATGTCATCAACATAAAGCAACACAATAATAAAGTCACCATCAGAGAATTTTTGCACAAAAACACAATGATCTGAAGAAGTCTTCTTGAAGCCCTGCTGACTCATAAAAGAACCAAACTTCATGTACCACTGTCTAGGAGCTTGTTTCAAGCCATACAAGCTCTTCTTCAATTTGCAAACATAATTCTCTTTTCCCTTGACTTCAAAACCTTCCGGCTGCTCCATATAAATTTCTTCATCTAAGTCACCATGGAGAAAAGCAGTTTTAACATCCATTTGTTCAATCTCTAAATCTAGACTTGCAGCTAAGCCTAGAACAACACGAATGGATGACATCTTCACAACTGGAGAGAATATCTCATCAAAATCAACTCCCTTTTTCTGGTTAAAACCCTTCACAACTAATCTAGCTTTGTACCGTGGAACTGGATTGCCATCTTCATGTTTCACCCTGAAAACCCACCTGTTTTTTAAAGCTTTTCTGTCTTTAGGTAACTTAACCAAATCAAAAGTATGATTATCATGTAAGGATTTAATCTCATCTTCCATAGCATCAAACCATCTTTCTTTTTCTTCACTATCCATGGCTTCATCAAGACTCTCAGGTTCTCCCCCATCAGTCAAGAGTACATACTCATTGGGAGAATAACGAGATGAAGGTAGTTTCTCTCTAGTAGATCTTCTGAGAGAACTCTCTGGAGCATCAATAGCAGCTGGTTGCTGGCCAACCACATCCTCTTGCACTGGAGCATCAACAACATCCTGGTCATTCTGAACATGATCATCATCTTCATTATCAACTTGATTTTCATTATTATGAAGATTTTCTTCAGGTGCAGTAGTCAAAGGAACTGGATCAATATCAACTAGGCTCTCACTACTCTGAGAATCAACCTTCTCAGTTTTGTTAAAATCTTCAATTGTTTGGTCTTCAAAGAACACAACATCACGGCTTCTAACAAGTTTCTTCTCAACTGGATCATAGAAACGATAGCCAAATTCATCTTGACCATAACCAATGAAGATACACTGTCTAGTTTTAACATCCAGCTTTGACCTTTCATCCTTAGGAACATGAACAAAAGCTTTACACCCAAAGACTCTAAGATGATCATAAGAAACATTCTTACCAGACCAAACTCTATCAGGGACATCACCATTCAAAGCAACAGCAGGAGATAAATTGATAACATAAGCAGCAGTATTAAGTGCTTCTGCCCAAAAGGAATCTGGCAGCTTAGCATCTGAAAGCATACATCTAACTCTCTCAACTAGAGTTCTGTTCATCCTCTCTGCTAAACCATTTAACTGAGGAGTCTTTGGAGGAGTTTTCTGATGCCGAATACCCTTCACTCTACAATATTTATCAAAAGGACCAATATACTCACCACCATTATCTGAGCGGATGCATTTCAATTTCTTCCCTGTCTGTCTCTCAACCAAGGCCTGAAAACCCTTGAACACATCAAGTACCTGATCCTTGGACTTCAAAGGAAATACCCAGAGTTTGCGAGAATGATCATCAATAAAAGTCACAAAGTAAAGTGCATCACCATGAGACCTTACCTTAAAAGGACCACACAAATCAGAATGTACCAACTCCAGCAAATCAAGCTTTCTTGAAGGCGGATGACTCTGAAAGGAAACTCTTTTCTGTTTACCGGCTAAGCAATGAACACATTTCTTCAACTTTGCTTGTTTCACTCCAGAAAGCAAATTTTTCTTAGCCAAATTGTCAATCCCCTTCTCACTCATATGACTTAGCCTTCTATGCCATAATTCTGATGAAGTATCATTCTCCACCAAGTTTACTAAGCCTCTAGAGATGGAGCCCTGAAATACGTACAAGTTAGACAACTTGTCACCACGAGCCACAACCATTGAACCTCTAGTAAGCTTCCACTGGCCAGCACCAAGGGTGTTAACATAACCCTCATCATCAAGGTTCCCCACAGAGATCAAATTCAGGCGAACATCTGGAGCATGCTTGACATTGTTGAGAACTAATCTCGAACCATTGTTACTTTCTAAGCAAACTGTTCCAATGCCAAGAACTTCAACTTCATCATTATTACCCATCTTCAACATCCCAAAATTACCTGGAGTATAAGAAGAAAATAATTCTTTCTTGGGCGTGACATGAGAAGTAGCACCAGAATCCACAAACCAGCTAGACTCATCACGAACAAGATTAATGGCATTCTCACCACAAGCAACAAGAAGATCATCATTAGCAACAACAGCAACACGATTCTCATTATCGCCTTCTTTCTTTTGTCGTCTCATATCTCTCTTGTGCTTGTGACAATATTTCATGATATGTCCATTCTTGTGGCAATAGTCACATGTAACATTCTTGTATCTGGACTTTGACTTGCTTCTACTTGTACCTCTATCATTCTGACCTCTGAACTTATTTCTCCCCCTATCTTCAGTAACCAAAACATCGGAGTGTGAAGCTGAAGAAGATGAGGCCTGTGATCTTCTTCTCATCTCTTCATTCAAGACACCACTCTTAGCATATTCCATAGTTACAACACCACTGGGAGCAGAATTAGTCAAAGAAACTCGAAGAGTCTCCCAAGAGTCTGGCAGAGTATTGAGAAGCCAAAGTCCCTGAATTTCTTCATCAAACTTTACACCCATTCCGGACAGCTAGTCAAGGACACCCTGAAAATTATTTATATGATCAGAAATAGGACTACCCTCTTTGTACCTGATATTTATCAATTGTTTCAGCAGGAACAACTTGTTGTTGCCAGTCTTCGAAGCATAAAGTCTCTCAAGCTTATCCCACAAACTTCTGGCATGTGTCTCATTCACAATATGATTTCTAACATTATCTTCAACCCATTGTCTGATATAGCCACAAACCTGCAGATGCTCAAATTCCCAATCCTCATCATTCATAGATTCAGGTTTGTTAGAAGCAAACACAGGTAAGTGCATCTTCTTGACAAATAGAAGATCTTTCATCTTGCCTTTCCAAGTATGATAATTACTACCATTCAAACACACCATCTTGCTCATATTTGCCTCCATCATTCAAATTGACTATCAACAACAACCAATGCTCTGATACCACTTTGTTGGGAAAGGCAAGGCACTAACAAAGAATGCACAACAGGGTAGCAGCGGAAGAATACCCAAGTCTAAACTTTCCCTTTCAATTTGAACCAAGAGAAGACAAACAAACCAAGCACAATGGTAATAAGGCAGCAAGTATATCAACCAAAAGAAATACGACAAGACAAAATAAACCAATCACACGAGACACCAAGATTTACGTGGAAAACCCCTTCGGTGTGAAGAGTAAAAACCACGGGACCAAAACCTCCACTATAATCACCAAGAGTTACAATAATGTTCTCCAAAATGGCCACCAAAGAAGTGCCAAACAACGAGCAACACTACATAAATCACAACACCAAAAACAAGAGAATAAAAGGAGCAAAAGCACCGAAAAATGTAGCTACTGTTCACGGATGCAAAACTGGAGCTACGGAATACCAAATCCAACTCTGTCAGTTTCTAATCAAAGATTGAGATGAGAGGAACAAGCTGTCCAAAAATCAGATCAATCGGATAAGAAACGAAGCGGGAATCGCAATTTGAAGTTGGCAATTTAGGGCTGAAATTGGGTGCGAAAATCTGCTTTTTTTCTCTATGTGTGGCTGCTGAAAAATATAATGTGGATGATGAAATAAGACCTAAAAAAAGGTCTATATATATGCCCCATAGAATTGGGCCTATGGGCAAAAGTGGGTTGGTCCAAATTGAGCTTTATTTATTCACATAGGAAGAGAAAAAGACCCATAACCCCAACAGTTATTGCATTTGACATTGTAATAGAGTTATTACAGTGTAGTGGATTAAGAGTTTAATCCGTAGGGTTACTGGAGTCTGTAATCCGGAGTTGCTCAGTTGTTTAGTGAAGGTTGGTTGGTGAAATCCTAATAGGGTAGGTCGTGGTTTTACTCTTTTGAGCAAGGAGGTTTCCACGTAAAAGTCTTGTGTTCTTTACTTTCTGTTGTTTCACTTTCTCACTCTTCATTGCAACTCTAGTCCAGGGACCTGGTCCCTTGACCCTCGGTGGACCCATACAAGCCATCACAGTTTAAACAATTAATCGGAAAGACAATGTACTAACGAACATACATGTAGTTGACATAAAACATGATCAGCTATACGATTACAACATGTGATTTAGTTTCTTGATTGTACAAAGAGCAACACTATAACCACCACCAACAGCATGAATAATTAATAAAACAAATCATAATCAAAAGCCTGTGGAGGAGCTCTATATCTACTTAAATTGTCAAATGTTTTAAAAGGTTATACAACAGTAATCAGGCTAACGAGGACTCTTGTCAAAATTTATAGTGACGACAATATTTTTTCAAATAAGTTGGTTAATATTCATAAAGTATTTTGAATGTTTCTTAGTTCTTAGTCTTTACCCAAAGATTTGAAGCTGAAACGCTCTAACTTATCATCCTAACCAAGGTAGAGCAGAACTATACTGGTACATTAAGAGGCGCCTGCTTCCCTGCCATCCATAAAAGAAAAGTTATGCTTATTCCTTAAAATAGAATATGAGATAAAACAAACAGTTGAAGTGTGATAGGAAATTGAAGATAAGTAATAAAATTTGGAAATGCTGAGAACTATAAACACATCAGACATTTGTTTCTTGTTTAAGTTTTAGCAACAGATCGATTCATTGGACACGCGCAGGGCGGGGTGGGTTAAGTATTCCCCTATTTCGTTCTGTCGTGTCCCGTTTGCATTTCAATCCATTTTAAACATTTTGACAGTGTTCCACCTCTTACCACAGTGTTAGTACCATCGTTGTCATATACCCTTCAACCCCCATCACAAGACAACTGATGGTTTCAATGTGGTATTCTCAACAATTATTTTGAATAGTTAATTAAGGCAGACACTAATCAATTCACAAGAACAAAAAAATAATTTTTCAAACAGCAAACCTCGGTATCTGGAATCCCAAACATGCCAAATCAATAATAAAATCCAAGCAAGAGGCGACGTCAAACACAAAAAAAAGAACTCCAAATCTAACAATCAAACCCAGATGAAATTACATAAAACAGATATTTATGAAGAAAATAAAAATCATGCAAAGTAAATTGGGAATAATAGTAACATCAACCATGAATTTAAGCCATGAAATTGAGAAATTCGAACAGAACTAAAAGATGATTAGGGCAAAATTTAGAGAAAACTGACCTGAAATGGTAGACCGTCTTACATTCAAACAATCGCATAATAGACGAAAATTCAATAGAACTCACCAAGTGCCTCTATAAACATGTTTAAGGTCACATATTATTTAGACCAAATGTTTAAAATGTTTAAACTCATGATCTAGTACATGTTATCGGCAAAAATGAAACATATGTATTGACGATTAACCGGGTGTTTTCTTATGCACCAAAGAAGTTAGGGATAATTTACTAACGAATATAATTATTACTAATTAATTATTGGGTGACCCAAATAAAATGAAGAAAAGCATTCTTCATATTTTGTATAATCATAAACATGATTTTGAAAGATCAAAGAAAGAGATGGCTTTGAATATATCACTTTGAAGAATTACTGTTTGAAATCAAATTTTTTTCAGTTCTGTTTCCATTTGAAAAACTTTGAAAACTTAACTAGGTGATAAACAGAAACAAAACGTACCTTTCAAATAGCAAGTGACGAGAACTAAATACCTGACTTTGTGCATAGTTACTTGGTTACAGTAGTTTTTTTTCGTAAGCTGAAGAAGAACCAAACTCAATCCCAATCGATTAGAGTCTCGTGCTGATAACGTGTTCTAAAACTAAGATAAAAGATTAACAATATAAACAAGAAAGTAGACAAGATATGAGAGATCAAGAGAGGAGAGTTTTTTTTATTCTTCCAAGTATCAAGTGTTTCTCAAGTTTTTCAAGTGTATACAATATGAACCATTATGCCTCTATTTATAGTTTTCATAGAGGCATACAAAAGGTTGTCACTAATATGACATTAACCATTGATATAAAGGAGGAGCTTATGGAGAAAATTGAATGGAAGGTGACTCTCAAGTCTTGAAATTAATATTGGTGACTCTTGACCAAGCCTAAAGGTCAAAGACACTTAAAAAACTGATTAAGTTTATTGGGGACCCAATTAACATTTTTAAAACTTCTTAATCTTTTTAAAAATACAAATCAATCCACAACTATATTTAATAAAAACAAAAAGTTCAAAGTGAAAAATCACTTTTCAAAATCAAACTCCCAAACCAAAATCGTTCCTTCTTCTCGCTCAACAAGAACCTGCTGCCCTCCATCGACAACAGATCGACGAGACAGCCATTCTCCGACGATTTCAACCTCCGGCAACTCCAATTTCCAGTTCGTCATCATCCCTTTTCAACTTTCAACCGTCAATCTCTGTTTTTTCACAAGTAAAGGCTTCCCTTTTTTTGATTTTCAAAAAAATTAGAGTTTTTTAATTATGAAGATAAAGATGGACTTGAGTTGTCTTCTCTTCTAGTGAGAGTTAACAAGAATGAGTATTTGATGCTTAAAAGGAAATGAGAACCCGAAAAAACCCTATTTTTTTATTTTCTTGGTTCCCTGAGTGAAATATGTTGTTGTTGTTGGGGATCTTATTGTTGGTGTTGTTGGGAATCTTGTTGTTGTTGTTGTTTTTGTTGTTGTTTTTGTTGTTGTTTTTGTTGTTGTTCTCGAATAACAATTGAGTTTTATTGGTGTTGTAGTATTGGTAAATGTTGGTGTTGTTCTTGAACATTGTTGTTCAAGTGATTATATTTGTGGCTTGTTGTTTGTGTTGTTGTTATGTTGGTTCCCATATTGGTGTTTGGTGTTCTTGGAGGTGTTGTTATTTTTGTTGGGTTTTGTTGGTGTTATTGATGTTGTTTTATTGGTAAATATTGGTTTTGTTGTTCTTGTATGGTGTTGCTTTTCAAAATTGTTATTCAAGTGATAAATGTTGGTTTATGTTGGTGTTCTTGGTGTATATATGTGGTAAAATTATTGTTAATATCCCAACAGATGTGTAATATGTTGCAACATAATAAGAATCTGTTGAAACATATTACACATCTGTTGGAAACAACTATACCATCTGTTGGTTTACTCTGATTATATTTCCAACAGATGACCCATCTGTTGCTACAGATGTATTTGATGCTTAAAAAGGAAATGAGAACCTGAAAAAGACCCTAATTTTTAATTTTCTGAGAATCTGAGTGAAATATGTTGTTGTTGGGGATCTTGTTGTTATTGTTGTTGGGGATCTTCTTATTGTTGTTGTTGTTGTTGTTCTCAAATAACAGTTGAGTTTTATTGGTGTTGTAGTATTGGTTAATGTTGGTATTGTTCTTGAACATTATTGTTCAAGTGATTATATTTGTGGCTTGTTGTTTGTGTTGTTGTTATGTTGGTTCCCATGTTGGTGTTTGGTGTTCTTGGAGGTATTATTATTTTTGTTGATTTTGTTGAATTTTGTTGGTTTACTCTGATTATGTTTCCAACAGATGACCCATCTGCTGTAACAGATGAAGTATCTGTTGTAACAGATGAGGCAACAAATGGGTCATCTGTTGCAACAGAGAAGACATTTGTTGGATGAAATCAAAGCAGTAGATCTACTGTTTTGATTTCATCCAATAGATGGGTCATCTGTTGCAACAGATGGGTCATCTGTTGGATGAAATCAAAACAGTAGGTCTACTACTTTGATTTCATCCAACAGATGCCTCCTCTGTTGCAACAGATGACCCATCTGTTGGAACATATGACTTATTTGTTGTAACAGATGAGGCATCTGTTGCAATAATTATTTGTACATGTTAAATTCACTGTTACTTTTTTTTAATGATGTACAATTTAGTTATAATCTTTTTTATTTTACTCTTATTTGTAGATAAAATGGCTCCCACTAAAAAAAAGGAAGTGAATCTACTCCAAAAAAAAGGAGCAAAGTAGCTAAGACTGTACATTCACCACTAGAGGAGCTTGATGTACAAGCAGTATCTCAATTAGAAGTAGAAGACTCTTCTCAGTTAGCTGAGGGTGTAGAAAAAGAGAAGGAAATAGAGGAAGTAGAAAGTAGTGAATTACTTGGAGATGATGAATAAAGTGAGAAAGGAGAAGAGGAAGGTGAGGAAGAAGAAAGTGAGAAAGAAGAAGAGGGGGAAGATGAGGAAGAAGAAAGTGAGAAAGGAGAAGAGGAGGAAGGTGGTGAGGAAGAAGATGAAGAGAAAAATGAGAAAGGAGATGATTCTGGAAGTGAAAGTAGGGAAGAAGATGATTCTGATTCTGGGAGTGAGAAAGGAGATAATGTTGGTGAAGATGATGAAGAGGAAAGTGAGAAGTTGACTTGTGATGATGTTGTCAAAACTTTTAGTATTGACAAGTTTCATATGAAGATGCCTCTGGATAATCCTACAGATTTGACTGGTGATTTTTTTGTTAAATCAGTTATGGGAAAAGCTTTTGATAATTTTAGGGAGATATTGAGGGATGAAAAATTGGAGGATTTTTTTAAGGCCAACTGTTTTGGGCACTTTCTTGATCTCTCAGAGAATAATAATGCACGCTTTCAAATGACCATGGTATATGATCTTCTCAAGCGCAGGATTAAGTATAAGGGTGAGAATGATGAAAATAAGAAGGAGGATGACAAGAAGATGGATGAGATTTGGATAAAATAATGGTGGTATGCCAGTTTGTTTTGGCATGAAAGAATTTTCCATAATAACTGAACTAAGATGTCATCCTCCTTCTGAACTTATTCCCACTGCTACACCATCAAAAAAATCAAAGACAGACTCTAAAATAGCCAACAAAGGTAAGACACTTAGCAAGACAACCCCCAAAACTAACAAAGACAAAGTTGATGAGTTGATGGCCATTGTTGGACAAAGCAACAAAGTCAAAAGTTTGTTAGCTGATCTCAAAAACAAAAAGATGTTGAAGAAGCACAAGGAGCCATTGTGCTTAGTTTGGTTTGTGCATGCCATTCTATGGGCCAGAGACACCAATAAAGTCATAGATGTTGAATTGTTAAAGCTTGCTCAGGATAGGGAGGCATTCAACAATTATCCATGGGGTTATGAAAGCTTTAAATTGACTGTCAAATATTTATTGACAAAGTTATCACCGAAGACAAACAACTTATATGGCTTTCCTTGGGCTTTCATAGTAAACTTTTTTTTTCTTTAGTGTTTCATTTATTTTTGTTATTTAATAACTATTCTAATTTTTTGTTGACATCTTATTTTTTTTAGGCTTGGGCATTTGAAGCCATTCCTCACCTTCGACAGCAATTCAAGGACTACTCGGAAGAGATTTCTCTTCCAAGGATCCTTAGGTGGTTGATTGCCTTTGATCTGTAAATCCCTTTGATCTGTTTAACCCTCCTGAAGATGCAGTAAGTCTTCTTTTAAATAGAATAAATTTTACTTAATTTATCTCATCAGATGGGTGATCTATTGCAATAGATGGGTGATCTGTTGCAATATATCTATGAATCTGTTAACAGATTACCCATCTGCTGCAACTTATATCTGAACAACTGGTAACAGATTACACAATCTACTGCAAACTAAGCAACAGATGAGTGATCTGTTGCTCATCTGTTGCAACATATTACTCATCAGTTGCAACAGATCACCCATCTGTTGCAACTTATAGATCATTTTAATATGTCTACTTTTATGACTAATTAATATATCTACTTTTGATTATAGATTATGCATCCATGGCTTGTTCCTACACAACAAGAATTGGAAATGCCATTTTTTGTCACTCTAGGGATTGTTGACACAAAATCAGACTCTAAGGTAGAGTTGATAAAAAAGAAATTGGCTGGAGCAACATCTATCACAAGAAAAGCACTTGGGAGGATGATTTGGTTCTTGCTGATGTTGTTGTTGATAATGTTGGTGTTGGTGTTGGTGGTGGTGTTGGTGATAGTATTGGTGTTGTTGTTGGTGGTGGTGGTGATGGTGTTAGTGTTGCTGTTGCTGTTGGTGGTGATAGTGGTGGTGATGGTGTTGGTGATGCTCTTGTAGTTTTTCAACCAAGAAATGACCATGACTATGGTCATACTGGTGATGGTGATTTTGGTGGTGGACACACCCCTGATTTTGGTGGTGGACACACCCCTTTCAGTGTGCATACTACAAAATTGCCACACATGAGTAGACAATCTTTTGTTGGTGTTGCTTCTTCTAGCTCTAGCTCCTGTTCTGTATGCAAATGCCAAGAGTGCAAGGAAAACACAATGGAGTGATTAATGCTCTTGGTGAATTAACTAAGACTGTAAAGGAATTAACATCTAAAAGGAGTGTCATCCCATCAAGAAAGATTACAGAGCCATTCACTCCATTACAGGTTAAGCTTAAGAGGACAAAAAAATCAATATCCAAGGCAATATCAAATATTAAGTCAAGGAAAATTGTAACACTTATTCCTTGCATTGTTGGGCAAGTTCCAAAGGCCACAGGAGAGCAAGGAGAGCTGAAGAAGACAAATATTTATAAGATGGTGACTGCCACAAGAAAGGCAAAGCTGAAAATTCTGATGAGTTCAAAAAAGGCCCCAGAAATTTACTCTATACATAAATTTGGTCCACAAGACTTCAAGAACATGACTGATATGAAGTTTTGGTATGTGGACTGGGTAAGTTACTTTTACTAACCTTCTATTTATTTAATGATTTTGTATGTTTATCTAGATAATCCATCTGTTGCAACAAATGAGACATAGGTTGCAGCAGATGGATAATCTGTTAATAGATTCACAGATCTGTTCCAACAGATGACTCATCTGTTGGAACAAATAGATCATCTATTCTACTGCTTTGATTTCATATAACAGATGACCCATCTGTTGCAACAGATGACTCATCTGTTGGAACAGATGAGAGATCTGTTGGAATAGATGGGTCATCTGTTGGATGAAATCAAAGCAGTAGACCTACTGTTTTAATTTCATCCAACAGATGATGCATCTGTTGCAACAGATTCCACATCTATTGTATCTTTTCAATTGTTATAAGTGACTAACTAATATAAATTATATTATTATTTCAGTATGCTGATGAAATTCTTCTTCTGATGCGGGTGAGGCATCTGAAATTTAATCAATTCTATGATCTTGGGGATAGAATCATGGACCTCAATTTTTATGGTAACTTCTCCAGTCGGTACCAGAAACTCAGTGAAGAAGCAACAACTCCCGATGGCAAAAAAATTGAGGAGTTACTTGCTGAGTTTGAATGGGATGATGATATGATTAACTATATCAGAGGAATGAGACCATACCCAGGTGCCATAAATTGGAGAGAGGCCAAGAGAATCATAGCAGTGATGAATTTGGAGAAGCAGCATTTTTGACTCTTGAGATCATAATGAGTGAGGGAGTCATGAATGTCTATGACTGCAACATACCAGCGTTTGAAGAATTTTAATTTTTGATATTCATGGAGGGTTTGTTGGAGTTGTTCCCTAGACTGTTGAAGCAAAGTGGCTTAATGAATCACTTGCCAGAAAAATTGCTCAACGAACGATGGGCTTTTGAAGGTCGAAAACAGAACCTTTCGAAGAATGAGACTTTTGTCGTGTGCGGGTCATACTCGCTTGCTTTCATTGAGCATCTGATAACCGGCACTTCTATGACAACTCCTAAGACTCTAATGAATGATAATTCAGTTGCAAGAATGCAAGAAGTTTGGGATGCTGGGGTGATTTTAAGAGTTTGGAGCTCTGATATGGATTGTATTTTGCAGACAATATTTTCTATTTTTAGTGTTTTATTTAATTATATTATGGGTTATAATTTGCAGATAATCTTTTTTATTTTTAATATTTTATTTAGTTATATTATATATTTAGTAATGACAATATTGTATGTTTAATAGATGTCCAGTTATTATGTCATGAATTTTATTTTATCCTTAGATTTAAAAAATATTGGATTATTACTAAAAATGAATTACACATCTGTTGGAAATCATCCAACAGATATATTCATCTGTTGTAGCAGATGAGTCATCTGTTGCAACATATGAATCATATGTTGGAAATAATCAAACAGACTCTACACATTTTACAACAGATGAATCATATGTTGTAACAGATGATACATCTGCTGAAAATGATCAAACAGATATAAACATATGTTTCAGCAGATGAATCATCTGTTGCAACAGATGACTCATCTATTGGAAATCATCCAACAGATATAGACATATGTTGCAGTAGATGAATCATCTGTTGGAAATCATCCAACAGATATAGACATCTGTCGCAATAGATGACTCATATGTTGGAACTTATCCAACAGATATAGACATCTGTTGCAGCAGATGAATTGTATTATTTGATGTGAGTTGCTTAATTAACTCATGATTAGTAATAAATTAAGTTATTTAATCATAATTAGCTTTCAATTAACAACTTCAATTACAATCTCAATGAATTACATAATAATTACATGATCAACTAAGTGTAGTGATCCTAAATAGATGGATCAATTGACTTATTTGATGTGAATTACTTAATTAACTGATGATTAGTAATAAATTAAGTTATTTAACCCTAATTAGCTTTTAATTAACAACTTCAATTACAATCTCAATGAATTACATAATAATTACATGATCAACTAAGTGTAGTGATCCTAAATAGATGGATCAATTGACTTATTTGATGTGAATTGATTAATTAACTCATGATTAGTAATAAATTAAGTTACTTAACCATAATTAGCTTTCAATTAACAACTTCAATTACAATCTCAATGAATACATAATAATTAGATGATCAACTAAGTGTAGTGATCCTAAATAGAGGGATCAATTGACTTATTTGATGTGAATTGCTTAATTAACTCATGATTAGTAATAAACTAAGTTATTTAATCATAATTAGCTTTCAATGAACAACTTCAATTAAAATCTCAATGAATTACATAATAATTACATGATCAACTAAGTGTAGTGATCCTAAATAGAGAGATCAATTGACTTATTTGGTGTGAATTGCTTAATTAACTCATGATTAGTAATAAATTAAGTTATTTAACCATAATTAGCTTTCAATTAACAACTTCAATTACAATCTCAATGAATACACAATAATTGCATGATCAACTAAGTGTAGTGACCCTAAATAGATGGATCAATTGACTTATTTGATGTAAATTGCTTAATTAACTCATGATTAGTAATAAACTAAGTTATTTAATCATAATTAGCTTTCAATTAACAACTTCAATTACAATCTCAATGAATACACAATAATTACATGATCAACTAAGTGTAGTGATCCTAAATAGAGGGATCAATTGACTTATTTGATGTGAATTGCTTAATTAACTCATGATTAGTAATAAATTAAGTTATTTAACCATAATTAGCCTTCAATTAACAGCTTTAATTACAATCTCAATGAATTACATAATAATTACATGATCAACTAAGTGTAGTGATCCTAAATAGATGGATCAATTGACTTATTTGATGTGAGTTGCTTAATTAACTCATGATTAGTAATAAACTAAGTTATTTAATCATAATTAACTTTCAATTAACAACTTCACATACAATCTCAATGAATTACATAATAATTACATGATTATTTATTGAAAGCTGTTAATTGAAAGTTAATTATGGTTAAATAACTTAATTTATTATTAATCATGCGTTAATTAAGCAATTCACATCAAATAAGTTAATTCATCTGCTGTAACAGATGTCTATATCTGTTGGATAAGTTGCAACAGATGAGTCATCTGTTGCAACAGATGTCTATATCTGTTGGATGATTTCCAACAGATGAGTCATCTGTTGCAACAGATGATTCATCTGCTACAATATATGTCTATATCTGTCGGATGATCTCCAACAGATGAGTCATCTGTTGCAACATATGTCTATATCTGTTGGATGATTTCCAACAGATGAGTCATTTGTTGCAACATATGTCTATATCTGTTTGATCATTTCCAACAGATGTGTTATCTGTTGCAACAGATGATTCATCTGTTGCAATAGATGATTCATCTGTTGCAAAATGTGTAGAGTCTGTTTGATTATTTCCAACAAATGATTCATATGTTGCAATCGATGACTCATCTTTTGCAACAGATGAGTATATTTGTTGGATGATTTCCAGCAGATGAGTCATCTGCTGCAATATATCATTCATCTGGTGCAATATATCATTCATCTATTGCAATAGATGACTATATTTGTTTGATAATTTCAAACAGATGAGTCATCTGTTATAACAAATGTAGAATCAAAAGCAACATGTGCTGAATCTGTTTGATTATTCTCAATATTTAGAGTAACATATTTAATTATTCCCAACAGATTTCACCATCAGTTGCAATATATAAATGAGTTAAGTTCACAAACATCACCAACTGAAATATCATAGAAAAGTACTAAAAGTTCAGAATAACAATACTATTACTATTACAACAATGGAGAAAATGAGTGCAACATTAACAATTATGGAGCATTCCGATCTGGGCATGTAGTTCTTTTGTGGTCAACCGTCTTACATATAGAGCACTTATTTTTTCTTGTTGGAAATGATTCTCCGACTCCACGCCTCATCTTTTTTTGCCTTCTTCCCAGTTTGCTTGGGTCAATATGTGGAGGAGATATTTCTCTCTCTAAAATCTCCAAAGGAACATGATGAATTTCCTCACCGTATGCAATGATGTATCTTTCCACCGTATAATATAAGGATGAGTACTCATAAATTCACCTATCGAAGTCTTCACCATATTGGACTCGAAGCGTTGCCATAGCATGTGGACAAGGTATTTTATCCATGTCAAATACTCTACATGTACAAGATCTTGCTTGCAAATCGACCGTAGCAACTTCACCATGACCGATGACACTGAACCTGTAGTTGGCAGTTTGATGAGCCAATAACTTATTTCCCAAGTTGACGTACTCTGTTATTTTCTTTTTCATTTCAGGGACAAAGATGGTTGGTGAGTTGATGAACTCCGTACGCCTCTCGTGAATTTTTTGTGCAAATCTCCTATTTATTTCATTAAATAGAGCGACAATGAGAAATTTTCTTTCAACATCGAACATTGCATTCACCGACTCAACAATGTTTGTCATCATAATGTTATACCTATACAAATAAATAATCACCTAGTAAGGTATAATTGATAATAAACTCAAATAAATTACTCAATTTATAATATTATACCTATTTCCCAGACAGAATGCTCTGCTCCACCTGTGAAATCCAACACGTTCAAGATGTTCGGCTGCTCTGGGTACCAGGTCTCTTATTTGATTAAAATGGTCATTGAACTCATCAATTTTGTACGCTTTTGCTGCTTTATAAAAATGAGATACGACCTTCGTATTGTGAAAGTTATTTCGAATATTCTCCTCAAGGTGCCTTATGCAACAACCATAATGAGTTGTAGGGTAGACAATTGAAACCATCTTCTTGATACTTGGATGCATATCAGAAATTATGCACAAATCAGCAGTATCATCTAGATAGCTTCTCATTTGTTCAAAAAAATATTGGTATGAGGCATCGCACTCCTTGTCACACAAGCAAGCGGAAAAAATATGATTCTCCGCATCCTGTGCCACAGCTGACAATAAAACTCCTTCATACTAGCTCCTCAAGAATGTCCCGTCAACGGCTATGACTTTTCTCATTTGCTCAAAACCACGTATCCAAGCCCCATAGGATACAAAAAAGTACTTGAACTTTCCATTTTCATCAACTTTCAATGTTGTCTTACTTCCTGGAATTGCGGACTGAAGCATATAACGGTAAGCATCAAGCACTGCATACCCGTGCTCATGTGTTTCCCTAACCAAAGACTTTGCAATCTCCATTCCCTTCCAAATCTTCCAATAACTCACCTTAACACCCAATTCTGTACGAATTTGATGTTTCATGTCTTGTGTAGATAGGCCTTTACCTTCGGAGAACCTATTTTTAAAAATTTCACCGATCACTTTTGCTGTGGCGTATGGATGATGACTCGTGATATGCTCAAAACCACACGTGTGATACTTTACATAGGTTGTAATACGGAATCTGTCAGAACTTAAAAGTTTCACAGCCCTAATCCACCACTTGCACTCCGAATGTAAACATCTAAAATAATACACATTACGTGAATTAATCACCTTCTTGAGTCTAAAATCTTTTTTCAAGCAAGCAATTTTCAACGAAGTTGCTAGTTCTTGCTTGTTCTTGAATGTCATTCTTTATAAAAATCTATTTCATCCTCTTACACATGGATAGACTGTGTTGATTGAGAATTGCCCACTGTATTGCTCCCAACATCAGGTGTAGGAGTTTGGTCATCCCCATAGCTTGGACCATCCAATTCAGCCCCGCTTCCATTATCTGAAATATTCATATCTACCCTATTCTCCAACTCATCATTTAACATATCTTGTTTGTTTTGAGCTAAATTGGGGTTCTCTATCGGCTTTTCAATTACGTATACCCTTAAAATGGGCCTAGATGCATCACTCAAATAAGCACGCAAATGAACTTGATCCCTTATCTTAAAAGGCAAGACCCTCTGATTTTCAAAAGAGTTGTGCATGTAACTGATGACAAGATCTTTCGGTTGGCAATTTAATTCGCAACAACTGATGATTAAGTTAACAAAATCATCATACAAAACATCTTTTTGGACTGTCATCGCTATCATTTCTAACAAGTCACCATCCTTCCAATGCCAAATAAATCGATTGTTCTTCTCGATCCATTCACCATGACAATCAACCTCTATTGTTATTGATTCCTCCATAAATGATACCTAAAGAGTTTTGTTAAAAAAATCAATAATAGTATAGTAAAGTTGAGTATCTATATACAACAATAAAATTATATTATTGTCCCAACAAGTAACTCATCTGTTGTAACAGATGACTCACATGTTGGATACATGTTCAGAAACAACAGGTGGATCCAACAAGTAAGTCATATGTTGTAACAGATAGCCCATCTGCTACAACAGGTGATGCATCTATTGCAACAGATGACCTATCTGTTAGATTCAACTACTGGTTCTGAACATGAATCCAACAGGTAGTTCATCTGTTGCAGCAGATGACTTATCTGTTGGATTAAGCTTCTGGTTCTGAACCAGCTTTGCCAGCTAATGTAAGATGAATCCAACAGGTAAGTCATCTGTTACAACAGATGAATCATCTGCTGCAACAGATAAGCTATCTGTTGCAACATATGACTTACCTGTTGGATTCATGTTCAGAACCAGTAGCTGAATCCAACAGGTGGGTCATCTGTTGCAAAAGATAACTTATTTGTTGCAACAGATGACCTGCCTGTTGGATTCATGTTCAGAACCAGTAGCTTGATCCAACAGATAGCTCATTTGTTGTAACATATGGGTGGTCTGTTGCAACAGATGATCTATCTGTTGCAACAGATGACCTATTTGTTGGATTCATGTTCAGAACCAGTAGCTTGATCCAACAGATAGGCCATATGTTGCAACAGATGAGCTATCTGTTGGATTCAGCTGCTGTAACATGAATCTAACAGATAGGTCATCTGTTGCAACAGATGGGTCATCTGTTGGATACGCTACTGAAAATTACAGAAAAACAACAGATATACCCACATGAGAAATTGAACTAAAAATTATTATTTTTATTTACCAAAATCACCTATGAAGCAATGCCCAGTGATTACGAATAAATTTGGTCCAGTAGCAGCAGTTGTGGCAGCAGCAACAACAACAATGGAGGGCAGGGGAGTAGAAGAAGAAGAAGATGATGATGACGATGATGAAGAAGAAGACAACAACAGCAACAACAATGGAGAATGCCCTGAAAATGGCGCGAGGAAGAGCAGCAAGAAAAAGGGGAGGCGGTCGGGTTTATTTCCTCCCATTTTAGATAATTAGGGTTTTATTTAATTCAATTCTTCCAAAAGGAGAATAGGTCCCATGAGTCAAAGTGTAAGAATAAAAACTTGAGGGCAATTCAGAAAATAAGTCAAAACTCATTAATTCCTAATCTAATTTTTGTCACCTCTACTCAATTAAAATAACTTAAGTCACTACAACTTAAATTTGAAAACTTTTTGTCACCCTTAATTCATTCTCCCGAGCTTATGGAGGTGGAAGGTTACAAGATTAATGGTGATAAATAGGGAGGTTATCTTCATAATGGATGAAAGTAATGGAGATAAGTAGTGGGAGTTAATCACATTTGTGTAATGGACATCTAGTAAATATATTTTACAACAATTATTTTTTAGTTAATATTTTTTTCAAAGTACTTGCAAATAAAAAATATGACAAGTATTTAAAAATGGAGGAAATAGCAGATAAAATCTTTCTGCTTTCTATACTTTTTTTTGTGAACAGATCTTCTTTTAATACTTGTGGGTTTAAATATGAAGTATGAATACATACGTAAAAATCTATTAAAATCTTATAAATATAAAATTTAAATCCATAATTTAAATAGTACAATGAGTTCAATGTGGAGAATCTTAAAAGTTAAATCCATTAAATTTAAATTCTAAAAAACCTCATCTTTCTTTATTTGATTATTAAACCATATTGTGCCATTTGAGATTAAGCATCGTTTAGTCTATAAGCAGGAATAACCATTAAATAATTTTCTCTGCTTGTTGCCAACCCAAAGTACTCATCAAGGTCCAAATCACAAGGCTGCATACCATTTTGAAGCTCCCAATCAAAGCAATGCACCAGTTGTGCCATTAAAAGGTGAACAAGGATAATTTCTAACTGCATTGTTGGGCAGCTTCTTCTACCAGAGTCAAATGGTAAAAGTTGAAAATCACGTCCATAAATGTCTATACTGCTCCCAACAAACCTCTCTAACAAAAACTTGTCAGGCTCAGGCCAAATATTTGGATCTCTCTGAACATCATAATAACTAATTATGATCCGGGATCCCTTTTGTATGTGGAAGCTATCGACTACACAATCTTCCATGGCCTCGTGAGGCGCTAGTGGCACTACAAAATGCAACCTCAGGCCCTTATTTACAACCATGTCTAAATACATCAAATTCTCCGAGTCTGGTTCTTTTACCATTCTTTCAAGGCCTACCACTTGTTCCAACTCTTTTTGGAGTTTCTTCATCATATGAGGATGACGAAGAAGCTCTGTTAGTATCCATTCTACAGTTGTTGCTGAAGTGTCCGTTGCTGTAACAAACATGTCCTGTTATAGAAAAGGAAACAGGGGAAATTAGTACAAATATATCTAATTGTATGCTGAGCTTATAATAACACAAGTATGATAAATGGGATGAAATAATGTACGAAGAGGATAGCTTTTATATGGCTACGGCCAAACGGAAATTCTGCTTCTCCTGATTGCATAATGTCCAACATGGTGTCCAATAAGTCTTTCGATTGTTTCTGGTCATGATATTGGACATGTTCATCGATAATCTTCTCAAGAAACTCATCAAACACCTTTGAAAGATCCTTGAGCCGACGAGTGAGTCCCTGGAGATCAATTACACCAAGGGAGGGGGAAAAATCTCCAAGATTTGGTGTTCCTGCTAAATGCTTAACCTCTTTAATAGCAGCTTTGAATCCTCTCTTGTCTAAATCCTTGTCAGTGTACTTATTTCCAAACACCATCAAGAAAGTCAAGTCAGTATTCAAAGATGAAATCTATGCACTAAGATCAATAACAAGGTGATCATTTTTAAGTGATTTGATCATAAGCTCAACTTATTGACTTCTCATGGATTGAAATGAATTGATCTTTTGATTTGTCAAAAGGTGCAGAGTACACAATTTGTGCATGTTGAGCCAATATGGTCCATACTTTGCAAATATCATATCCTTCTTGCCATATGCCAAATAGTGAGTGATGAGAGGCTAAA
The DNA here is from genome assembly GCA_003996215.1 of Jaltomata sinuosa. Taxonomy (NCBI): domain Eukaryota; kingdom Viridiplantae; phylum Streptophyta; class Magnoliopsida; order Solanales; family Solanaceae; genus Jaltomata; species Jaltomata sinuosa. The sequence goes on from QJPP01001073.1 coordinate 223,945, forward strand.
AGTACTCTTTTATACGATCATTCACCCCTCATTTGTCCTCTTTTTAGTGTCATCTTGAGCGTAAATGTTATGAATTACACTTATGTTTGGTGTTTTGTTTATGTAGGAGTATCTTGATGTATTTGGAGCTTAAACAAGAGGAAAAAGAGCACCAAGGAATCAAAAGGAACCAAGGAAGAAGTGACACCGCAAAGCGACGAAAAACGAGCAAAAATTAGCTTATGATGTTGTGCCTTGCGCCACTGCTGCAAAGCAGGCAGTGGCGCGGATATTTTGTGTTGTCTGAAGTTTTTTATGCTAAAGCCTTGCGCCACACACCCAAAAGCGGGCAGTGGCGCAGATTTGACAAGCTCACTGAAATTTGCGGTGTTCCTTGCACCACTGCTCCGCTTTTAGGCAGTGGCGCGAGCGCGGGTGAATCCTAACCCATTGGAATTGATTTTTCCAATTGATTTTCTTAGTACTAAGGGTTCCTAAACTCTATAAATACCCCCCCCCTCCCACGTTTTCTATGAAGAACAACGTATTTGGGGAAGGCAAAACCTACAGCAAATCTCAAGAACAAGGTTTAGTTTTATTTCTTTATTTTATTTTCGATTCTTTTCTTGTAAACTCATGAAATCTCTTCTTCCAAAGAGATCCATGAGTAGCTAAACCTTTAGTATCTAGGGTTGTGGTTAAATACATGAAGGTTGACGTTTAATTATCATATTGTTTAGTTCGAATTTCCATTATTGAGTTATTTATCTTCCTTTGCTCTTAATTGTTTGTTAACTTGATCACCTAGCAAACACTATTTATGGTGCATAAATTGGACTAGGAATAGGGTGTTTATGTACGCAATAAGGGAAGGTAGGACTTGGTTGTGAACTCTATAGGGAAGGGGGAACGATTCGCTAACGTGGATAGGAATATACCCGTTAGCCTTGCCTAGTTGATACGGAAGAGAAATCATATGCCCTTCACCATCGACCGACGACCATAGGAATATAGACGTTAGGAATAGTCGAGGAGACCTAGAGTTGTTGGCAAAACGCTCAACATGGTTAAAATCAACCCGCAACTAGTAACTCAGGAAATCAACTAAACGTATGGTTTGAAAACTCAATTGGATTGTCAAAATACCATGACCCTGGAACTTTTCTCAAATCTGAATTACAACCTCAATTCAAAGCTTGTCTACAATTTGTTATTTGTTTACTTTCAAAACACACAAATCACTCTTTATTATCGGTTACCTACTGAATAGCTCGTATAAGGATTCAAACTAGAAATCAATTCATCAAATTCCTTGGGTACGATATCTGGACTCACATCCTATATTACTTGTACGGCTGTGTACACTTGCGTGTGCGAAAGGACACAACAGTGAGCAGCCTCACTATGAGGTCTACTAGTAAAGATATGATCATATGTCTTGAGGACTTTCTCGGCTAAATCAGCAGATAAGGCAACAATTGTAGGTACTAGTCCTAATCGCATATACATAATTGGACCATGTTTCTTGGCTAGTTTTTGTAAATTTTGGTGTGGTTTTTTACCTAACAAATGAAGATGTCCTAAAATGGGAAGCCCCCTTGGACCTGGAGGAAACTTTTTTCTCTTCTGGATATTTAGAAGCTCATACATGATAGAAACTACTACTAGTGTTACCCATATCAAAGCCATGGCTAATATGACTTCCCTAACTTCTAATCTCTAATGTGTGTATTTATTTAGTTACGTTTTTAATAAGAGTGTCTCATGTATGTCATTCTTTTCTGCTGACCTATTAATATTCTCCATTTGTCTGCCCTTTTCGTTTCCACGTGGTTTTAGATATAGCAACTGATTAACGCGTGGCCTCTTGCTCTGGAAACTCCTCTTCACTAACCTAAAAGACCGGTACTTTCACATGTCCCTCAATCTCTTACTTCCGCAGCTAATTGTTATTTTCTTTTTTCCTTTGGTCTTCTTTTGTTTGATTCTTAGTATAACTAAAGTTTTTCATAAGGTAATTTGCTTAATTTATAGTTTTACCAAGGATTTTGGGATTTTATGTTTTGAGAATTTAATTTAATTTTTATTTTTGAGTTGGATCAAACTTGAGTATTGAAGATTAAAAAAGAATATGAAAGAGAGAAAGTAAGTGGGTGTTTAGCCATGAAAATAAAAAAAATTACTTTATTTGAAAGTTTTAAAATTGAAGTGGGAGTTAGACTGTGTTTTGCAATAAATATTTAGAATTTAAATATATTTTTTAAAAAATATATAAAATATAATTTAAACATAAAAATATAATGAAGTTATTTTGTTAAAATAAAAAAATTAGAATTTTTTTGAAAATATAAAATTTTAAAAAGTAATTTTTTTCAGAGATTTAACTGATTTTCAAATTTTCAATATAACTTCAAGTTGTATTTGAAATTTTTAAGGTCAAATCTTAATTTTTAAATAAAAAGAAGAAAATCTTTCAAAAAAATTAAAAAAAAAATCATGGCCAAACAGTTCTAAGTCTCTGTTTAATCTATTTTTTTTGCTCCGGTTAAGCTGCTATTGCCATTTTGGTTCCTATTTGTATTTTTTTTCTTTATTTTATTTTTAGTAAAGTGTGTGATTTTTTATACGGAGGATGGTTAAAAATATCCCTGAATTGTGAGATTTGATATGATATTACTCTTCGTTTACCTATCGGTTTTAAAATGACTCGATGTTAACTTTTTGGATCAAAAATACCTCCGATAATAATTTTTTGGCTCAAATCTACCATTATTTTTAATAGTCCCCTAAAAATAAAACAAACAAATATTTGTTTATCATGTGATTAATCTAATGGGTCTAAATTGAAATCTTCCCCAAATAAAAGAAAAACAAATTACACAACATGCCAGCATTTCATGCCTTATTATATTTCATACCAATACTATATATAAATTACATTTTATACCAACGCGTTTAAAAGTATTGATATATACATTTGTAGCTTCTTCTACCCATTACTCTCTCACTCGCCACTCCCCCCTCTCTCTCTCCCAATCTCGCTCTTTGTCCCTCCTCCCTTTCTCACCAATCTCGCTCCCCTATCTCCCTCTCCCTCTTTCTATGCTGCCTCTCTTCCCCCATCCATTTCTTTCTCTCTTTTTTTCTACAGAAAATATTTTTTACAATTTGTATCCTCCCTCTCTCTCCAATCTCGCTTCCCCCCCTCTCTCTCCCTCCCTCTCCAATCTCGCTTCCCCCCCCCCCTCTCTCTCTCTCCCTCCATCCATTTCTTTCTCTCTTTTTTTCTACAAGAAATATTTTTTACAATTTATATATTGTATTTGTATATCAATAAAATTAAGTATATTAATACTTGTATTTTGTATTTATTAATTCACATTGATATAATTATATTCATTGATATGAATTGTATTTTGTATTTATTAATATGTATAATACAAAGAGGAGAGAAAGAGAAATTGTATTCATTGATGCGAATTGTATTTTTTATTTGTTGATACAAATTGTATTTGTATTTGTTGATACGATTGAATACAAATTGTATTTTGCTTATGAATTGTATTTGTATTCATTGATATAATTGAATACAAAATTGTATTTTATTGATACAAATTATATTTGTATTCATTCATATAATTGAATACAAATTGTATTTATATTCGTTGATACGATTATATATAAATTGTATTTCACTTACGAATTACATTTGTAATTGTATTTATTGATATAATTAAATACAATTATATTTCATTGATACGAATTGTATTTCTACTCATTTATATAATTGAATACAAATTGTATTTCGTTGATACGAATTGTATTTGTATTCGTTGATAAAATTAAATACAAGTTATATTTCATTGATATGAATTGTATTTGTATTCGTTGATACAATTGTATTCAAAAGAAAAAAGAGAGAGAGATGGGTGAAAATACAAAATACAAAGAGTGGGAGAGACAAAGAGAGAGATAACAATACAAAATATAAAGAAAAAAAGAAAAAGTAAAAGAGAAAGGGAGAGAGACAGAGAATGAGAGAATAGGACTTCAAAATAGCTCAAAGCTTTCTTTTAAAATTGACACTGCACAAGCTCGTTTTACAAATTTGAGATGAAGTAGATCCATCTCATAAAAGTCACCAACATGTTGCCATCACAAACTTGTCAACAAAAGATTTGTCTGCTTCTAATATGCAGGGCAATTGGCAGTATTGAAGACCATAATTCTAGAAATAAAATCACAACTCAAATACACGGGACCCTTTTGGTTGAGGGAACTACATGTTACAAATTTTAAGAGTCACATAATCAATCCCATCTCGATTGCAGTAAACATGCTAATACCAAAACTTCTACATGAACTTATTTTCGTTGCCTAATTTACTCAGATTGAGGAAAGAGGCAGCAAGAGAAGGAGAGAGAGGGAGAAAGACAGAGAAATGGGCGAGAGGGAGAGAAGAGAGAAGAAACTGAGAGAGGAAAAGGAAGAGAGAGAGAAGGGGGAGAGGGGAGGAGAGTGGCGACTGAATTGAGAGAAGGTTGTATGGATTGCCTAACTAGTTTCAGTTGGGCTGTTATTTTTTAAAGTGTAAACAACATAAAACACAGTAGTTTGGTCCCTAATTACGTTTTATCCCACTACTTTAAAATATTATATTTTTCCCAGTAGTTTAAAAAAGGAAAGGTGTGTATCCTTTGTATTTTCGTGTATCCTGGATACATATAACCTCTTCATTAATGGTAAATCTGTTTTTATTATGGCGCTTTAAAAGAAAATAAAATATTTACAATTATGAGGAGTAAATCATTAATTGTAAATCTATTACTATTAGGGCGCTTTAAAAGGCAATAACAGATTTACAATTAATGAGGAGTAAATCACGCGTCAATCACTTTGAAATGCATCTGCAGTATCCTCATCTCCACAAACAACTGGAGAATTCAAATTTCAAACGCACTGTGAAGTAAAACTCTTATTCTTCTTTGATTAATCAACGTTAATCTTGCAAAACAGAGTTTGTAAACTTGGATCCATGGTAACAGTAGATGAATAAAAGTTTGGATACACTGTAAAAATAGTGCTGGATACACATCAAAAGTTTAGCTACTATTGAATACAAGGAAAGACATGAAATTAAGTTTTAGTAGATGAATAAAAGCTTGGATACACTCTAGAAATAGTGTTGGATACACATCCAAACTTTAACTACTATTGGATACAGGGAAAGACATGAAATTAATCTTTGATAGATGAATAAAAACTTGGATACACTGTAAAAATAGTGTTGGATACACATCCAAAGTTTAACTACTATTGGATACAGGGAAAGACATGAAATTAATCTTTGGTAGATGAATAAAAGCTTGGATACACGGTAGAAATAGTGTTGGATGCACATCCAAATTGTAAGTACTATTGGATACATGTCCAAATGCTTGGATAGACGGCCAGTTCTTGGATTCATTCTACAACATTGTTGGATGATGTCCAATGTGTAAAACTACTTGGATAAATGTAATTATTTTAAAGTATTGGGATATTTAGTAATTAAGGTAAGGATATTTGATTATTTATGTAGTTTTTTCTTTTTTAAATTTGCTCTAAAAGAATCACTTATGGCCCATATTTTGACCCGGCCCGCCTAGAAATAATATTTAAAAATTTATTAATCGTGTGATATCCTTCTATTGACCTATTTTAAATTAATAACTCCTAATTTATTATAATCCAGTCTATAATTCGAGATTCAATTAAAACTCATACTCATCCCATCTGATTGCGTTATCTACAAGAGCTTAATATTTTCTATTATAAAATTTATTATCTATTATACAATTCTTGTTCATTCATTATTATTTTTTGGTTCTTTTTTCAATTTCCTCCTAATTCGAATATTTGAGATTTAAACTTGAAATGAATTTACATGTTTATATTTTCTTATTTGTATTTGTATTATTATCATGGGAAAAAAGGGTATAGGAAAAAAAATTATTCTTTTATTCTTTTAAATTCAAGAAATGATTAGCATTATGTTTAAGGTCCTTTTTTGATGTACATGTAATTAAGGGTATTTATGTCTTTTTTTATCTTAGCTGATCCTAGTAGAGCCGTCAATATGGGCTAGGCCCGTTGGGCTGGCCTGGTCCAGCCTGTAATTTGATAGTGTTGGACTAAGATTTTTACAGCCCATTTAAAAATAGGATTTTTTAGCCCGGCCCGAATGAGCATGCTGGCTCGTAGGGCTTTAGCAATATGGGTTGGGTCAACCCGTGGGCTAAATAAAAATAATTAAAAAATAAAAATAAAAGAGAGTACTAAAAAGAACAAGATGAGTCCAAATTCAAAGTCTACTTAAACCATCATAAATATTTAAATATTAATTATGTTTTTTAAATATGGATTCGAACAATATCATGTCAAAAGTTATGTAGTTTCACAGATTATTATGATTATTTTTTTGTGAACTTGAACTTAATTAGCAAGTAGTAACATTATGTAATATTGTCTTGTAAATATTTATGTTATTAACAATTTAAAATTAAATTTAAATTTTAAAAAATAATAAAAATAATATTATTTAAAAAAATGAGTTGGCCCGTCTAGGCCCGCAGCCCACAGAGTGATGGGTTGGGCTTGCTGTTTTTGAGCCCATTATTTTAATGGGCCATCCCAGCTTGGCCCGTCAAATTTCAAAGCCCGCGGGGCTAGCCCGAATGGGCTGGGCCAGCCCGTATTGACAATTCTAAACTCTAGTAATATAAATAGAAAATTATAGAGATTATTTGAGGGGAACAATATTTTAGTTGAGCACTCTTGGTGAGTTTAGTGGGTTGATCCCTTTATCTCTACATTGAATCTCTCTTGAATATCTTTTGGTAAAATTATTCATGTATGAGTTCAATTCTCTTCTCTCTTGAATTTAATCATGTAATTGTTTGTTCAAATTAGAGAATTGCAAATCTATTTTGTTGGTCTCTAATTTACTTTTATTGCGGGATTATTTTTTCTTTCTTCTCTATCTCCCCTTATTTTTTTAATTATCTTGTGAATATCTCTATTTTGTATCTCGTTTTACATCACACACACAAACAAAACAAACTAATCGGATGCACATTTTCGGATCATGCTAAAGACCAGACGAATTTACCCGATCAAAAGAATAAAATATCCCCAGCTAATACTAGTGGGACACCGATCGATCATTCTCTCGATCTTTCAACGAAGAGTCAGACTTATTAAAAAAATTTGAACTCTCTTATTTTTAGCAAAATAACTGAAAAAAGATCAAACGAAACAAATCCTGGTTCACAAATACGTTCAAAACTATGAGGGCACTCATAAACTTAAGTCCATAAAAGACGCTTACTACAAGTGATCTATTTAGATCCTAAAAAGCTACGACTCAAAAAGTAATCGGTCCTACAAATAATTTGAACTCAAATCTACAAGCTAAAATTGCCTGAAAAACAGAAGCATAAAGCTCTTAAAACAGATCAAATCATTGCACAAGAATTCAATAAAAGCAGAAAAGTACATTGCAAAAAAATGAAGCAAGAGAATAACTTCATTAGGTTGGTGCATTCACTTGTAATGACTCTCAGAGGGAGAAGAATACAATAACACTCTATTTTCTTAGGCATCCAGTTTACTTACATTGTACCAAAGTTCTTGCTTAGTACGCGCATAAGGCTGTTCTCGGAGCAAAGACGCGAGCTCTCAGATTCGCTTACAAACATATGGAGGCATCCGGACTTAACTCTCTACTCTTTACTTCACTATATTAGTGTTGTTTTTGCTTTATCACAATTAAACACTCAAGCTGCTAATAACGAATCTTAAAAAGGATTAAATTAAGACGTGTGCTCTTGACCTCATAAACAAATTTAACCGTACCATTTTTAAAGTAAACAAACCTAACTCATTCGTAAGAATCAGAAAAACATATTATCCAAGATGAATTTGTCAAGAATTGAGCTTTGTAAAAAAACAAAAACTTTTCTCAATCCAAGAGAATATGGAGCTTCAAAAGACAACGGTTACAAGGAAACTATAAGTTTATGAAAAAATACCTAAAATGGCAAAGTTTAAATTGAGCAACGAATGAAGAGAAACTTGAGATCAAGAAACTAATGGAGAGCGTGAGAGAGACAAGGGCAAAAATGGTGATCGACAGGAGAGAGACGAGGGCGAAAATGGTGATCAACTGGAGAGAGAAATAATATTGACTGCAAAAAGAGAGGAGAAGAGAAACAGACTTAATGAGAACAGAAAGGGACTTAAGCATATTTTAATGAGAAGAGAAAGGGACTTAGTGTATTTTAATAAACTTAAAATCTTGCCCCGTGTTCTTTAAAATTATAAAAAGAACCCCGAGCCCCTCTTTTTGAACCATAAAACGCAATAAATAAATAAATTGAGTGTATTTTGCCAATTATATTTTCAAAGTGTTCCTTTTGCCGAATCTTCAAAAGAAACTTTCCAAAAAAAAGGGTCAAAAGCTTAGAAGAATACCCTTATTGCTATGGACTATGGAGAAGAAAAGGTTGTCTACTCCAAGAGAAACTAAAGCTATAGACCAAAATACGAGTGTTGCTAAAGCTGCAAATATTGGTGGAATTAGAAGACGTGCAAAAACAAGGGGCAAAAAACGGTTCAGGATGTTGTTGAAGATGTTAAAGCAAGCAGGGATGATAAGGTTTGTTTTGTGGTTCAAATAAATTTGTTTTTTCATATACAGATATATACTTTTGATGTATATATGCTCTAATCATATGAGCTGATATTATCTATATTTTCTAATTTCGCTTATAATACAATGTATTTTTTTGTTTATCATATCGTGTCTTGATTATAGCAATTGAAATTGTATGTTTATGTTGTTCACTTTGTTTTTTAATCAAGGAACCCCTTCATATAGAGTTGTATATTCATTTCATTTTTACCCTTTGGTATGTGTAGTCCATAGTAGTAACTGGTTGTGAATAGGTTGTTGATGATGCAGACTTGGGGCCATTTAGTGCTGCCCAATTTTGTTTTCTGTTTTGTGATGCTCCATTTTGGTAAATAACAATTTTTATATATGTATTGTCAAGAGGCAAAACACAGCCTTAAATGTCACCTGCATTAGAATAGTAGATCCAGCCAAGAGCCAAGTCAGTTGACATGCAATATTCTTTAGCTTCTAATGGTTCAGGTTTACTTTTTATTGATTTGAGTTAGCTTATGTAAGATATACTACATTAATCATTTTCATGCACTTGCAAGTTCTGTTTTTTAAATTTTAGTTTATTACTCGAATGCATCTTTTACTAATATAATTTTAAAATTCTTTTATACATATCTATACGAGATACACGTCCAATGCACGTGCCCAAAAAACTACTACTCTTATATATACACATAATAGGAATTAGAGTGGGTTCACAACTTTTACAAAGAGAATCTCATAAATTCGCTTGGAATTTCACACAAGTGTTTCCAACACTTACTTCTCCAATATTTTCTCACAACTCTCTTTCTTTCAAGATTTTCTTACTAAACTAGGGTGTGCTTGGTATGGTGAAAAACATTTTTTAGAAAATGTTTTCAGCTTTCTCATATTTCGTTGTTAAAATATTTTAAAAACAAGTTTCTTAAAAATTAGGAAAATAACACCTAATGAAAGTAGGAAAAACAAATTTCATAAATAATCTTTCACATTAGTTGTCTCCTTTCCACTCTCCAACAAACACCACCTTCACCCTCGTGACGAAATCAGATTTGTTGCCCTCTTACGAGCTTCATTCCCAAAGTTTCTAGTTTGTCACAATTCCATTCCACCATTTACCAGTTTGCATTTGGACCACAATCCATGGATTTTAACAACTTCCATATCTCATCAAAACAATGAAGAAATTATATAGTAAAAAAAACTGTCTGCAAAGTCATTAGAGAATTATATGTATTAGTTTCCTTCCCTAACTTTTAGTAAATATTGTACAATACAGCATCATGCCACAGTACTAGGGAACCAATGAATGACCTCATTTGATTGCTCACTATACTGGGACAAAAAGAATTTTACAAATGAGTTACAAATAGAGAGCAAAGAAGAAAAACTGTAAGTGCCCTACCCCCCTAATTTCTGTTAAGTAATTGAAAGGGAAAAACAATCCCAAAAAAAGTTAGTAAAAGAAAATCAACCTTTGCACAGTTATACTTTCTTTTTTTGCAGCTTCCCTTTCAACAGTCGAATTTTCGCATCCACTCTGGCTGTGAACCCAATCTTGGTCTTCTGCCTTGCTTTAGATCCCTCTCTCTTCCACATATGACGATCTTCTACGTCTTTCCTGTAATATTTGATTTCTTGGATGATGTGATGATCCATCGGACTAAACGATCTTTGAAACGCTATGTGGGCTAAGTATGGCAGAGTGCACATCAAAGTTACTAAAAGAGTCATACACCAGTAGATTGGAGCAGGAGCTAGAGCTTCCTCCAGTATTCGGAATGCGTACTTAGAATAGATTGGTGCTATCCTGCCGTAAATCAAGAGAACTATGTACCAAGTAGCAATACTTCCCCAAATAAGAATATGTTGTATCCATGTGAAATGGCTCATCGTAAGTGCAATCTGGCAGTTGACAGCCCATATGACACAGGTAAACATTGTAGTACCAAGAGCAGTCAAGTCAGCTGTCTGGCCTTCAGAACGGAAGGCTTGATCGTAGAAGATGATAATGTTGAGGAAGAAAATAATGAGGGACGTGTAGATACCATTGCCAAGCCATCCGAGTATTCTATACCAGTCAAAGAACAAGTTTTTGGGCCCTTGTTGGTACAGTGCTGGAAACTGCAGAACAATTTAGCAGCCATGACACCTTTAGTCCATAACTCTTTTCGGAGGAACGAGGATATGACTGTGTAAGTCAATTTTATAGAAACTAAGAGAAGAAGATATTAACCAGAGGGCTCACCTTTAAGCAAACATCAGAAGGCACATCCTGCTCGAATACTCCAAGTGCAATTACAGGCAATGACGTAAGAATGACGTTGAACAGCATCATATATGAATCGTCAAAGACAGACTGCCCCGAAAAGCCAGCAAAAGCCTCGAAGTAAAAGAGTGTGAGGCCAAAACAGATGTTTTTGTAGAAGAAATAGCATATCTGAATGCACAAGATTACGGTGCAAGTCAGAAAAATATATGAGCAGGATCCAGCTAGAATCACAAAAATAATTACATTTGAATCTGCTTTAGGGCATTTGATGTCACCAGCTAAGTTGCTCAGACTCGGGTTCGGGTATCCGACACAGATGCAATTTCGCGAGTCGGATTCAGCAAATTAAATTTTAAGATTCGGGGGTACGGATTCAGGTATGAATACAAGTGCTGGGGTTCGGCTAAAAAAATTCAAAATTATAAAATAGAGCTATAAAGATATTCTAAATTTGAAAGATCTTCTAGGTCGTCTTCCCCAAGACCCCAACTTCTTCTTTCAAGCTCTCTCTCTGGTTCTTCCCCTCAAAAAAAGAAAAAGAAAGTCTTTCAAGGTCTTCCACCAACTCTTCTGACTAAACGTTGCTATTGTCGACCAGAAGGCAGAACACAACCACTTGAATTTTTAGTTTCTCTCCGTTTGGCTTGAAACATGACTCAACGAATATTGACCAAGAGGAAAAGCTAAAAAGGAGACACAAGGACTATAATATTGAAGGTATTCCATTTCCCATGTCTTAAATATATTTTATCTTTTATTTTGAGAAATCAAAATCTCAATTTTCTCCCAAATTTGTCTATGGACTCTGGTCAAAGTATCCAATGTGGGTTTCCCGAATCCCACACGTATTCCGCACCCGCATCCGTCTCGTCTCAACACGGGTGCGGCAGCAAAATTGAAGAGTCCGCGCAACTTAAGTCACCAACCACATATTTCATCATCTATCTATAAAATGAAACAGATGTACGATCATTACCATCTGAGCTATTCGTTTGTAGCACCAATGCCCATGTACAACAAGAAGTCTCTCCAGGTACTGGAACTGAGCAATAGAAAAGTCACTCGCCATCACAGCCTGCAAGAAGCTGACTATTATATAAAGCCCAATTACAGTGTCAAAGTGGAACTAGAACAAGATATGTTTCCCAAAAGGGAATTTAGAGTGCTTTATTTCCTAGATAATCAAAGTTGATGTTACATGATATGTATCATATATTGTGTAACTTGCAAAGTGAGAAAAAGTGCGTCTGAAATTATGCACAGAAATCTAGATTTCGAATATATTTGATCAAGTATCTGCTTTAACCTCTAAATAGGAATGACCTACTTAGGCCAATAATCTTTTTTCTCCCAGATTGGCAAGAGTCTCCAACCAGATGCTATATCTTTAGTAGATATCCTCGGTTTATGATATCTTAGGTGATAAGCATAGGAGCAATGGATAAATTTGCAGTAGAAATGTGAAAATAATATCTCATAAAATGCACTCAAACACCAAATTTTTGTCCCCTTTCCAACCCAGTGGTAGTATTTAGTAAATCTTTTGCCCTCTTCAAGCTATAAGTCCCAGCAATTTATACATCTTTCGATCAATAAGAATATGAAAGCATATAAATCAAGCTAAGGAAAATTAAGAAAATAAATTGTACTAAGGGGTTAAATCTGGTTATCTAAGGACTTAAGTTACTGTGATTTAGAGGTGCCCTGGTGTATGTTATTTGCAGACGACGTAATTTTGATTGAGGAGACCCACGAAGGAGTTAATGACAAATTGGAGGTTTGGAGACAGACCCTGGAGTCTAAAGGGTTTAGGTTGAGCAGGAAGACAAAATATGTGGAGTGCAAGTTCAGTGAGGTGACATTTGTGACCGACGTGGAAGTGAGGCTTGACACGCATGTCATCCAAAAGAGAGATAGCTTCAAGTACCTTGGGTCTATTATCCAGGGTAATGGTGAGATTGACGGGGATATGACCCATCGTATTGGTGCAGGGTGGATGAAATGGCGGCTCGCATCTGGGGTATTGTGTGATAAGAAGGTGCCTCCCAAACTGAAAGGCAAGTTTTACAGAGCAGCAGTTAGACTGGCTATGTTGTATGGGACGGAGTGTTGGCCGGTCAAGAACTCTCACGTTCAGAAGATGAAGGTGGCTGAGATGAGGATGTTGCGCTGGATGGGATAGGATTAGGAATGCGGATATTCGAGACAAGGTGGGAGTGTCTTCAGTGGAAGACAAGATGCGGGAAGTGAGGTTGCGATGGTTTGGGCATGTGATGAGGAGAGGCACAGAGGCCCCTGTGCGACGGTGTGAGAGGCTGGTTATGGATGGTTTTAAGAGAGGTCGTGGTAGACCGAAGAAATATTGGAGAGAGGTGATTAGGCAGGATTTGGTGCAGTTGCAGCTTACCGAGGACATGACCTTAGATAGGAAGGTGTGGAGGGCACGGATTAGGGTAGAAGGTTAGTAGGTTGGTTGGCTCCTTAGTAGAGAGGAGTGCAGTGTTTTGTTGCCTTTTTAGTAGTAGTTGTAAGGCTACGCTTGTAGCGTTTGTTTCATCTGCGCCGGATACTTGCTAGTGCTTTGTGTAGTTAGATTATTATATTATTTTGTTGTAGTATAGTTTTGTGATTATCTGTTGTTTTGTTTATTGGTTATATATCTTGGACTGTTTTGAGCCGAGGGTCTATCGGAAACAACCTCTTTACTCCACCCTGGGGTAAAGGTAGGGTCTGCGTACATTCTACCCTCCCCAGACCCCATTTTGTGGGAATATACTGGGTATGTTGTTGTTGTTGTTGTATTCTGCTCTTTTACTTCTGCATTCTGTTTACTCTGTATATACGGGTTGTACCACTGACTTTTTTTTTCTAACAAGTGTAATTTTTACTCTTGAAAAAGAAAGAAAAATGCATTATTCTCTTGAGCATTATACTGAAAAGGCTCTTAGATTATTAAAGCCCAAATGCCACCTAGATACACCACCAACCTGCATTCCTTCTGCACCACTGATACCAACTCCGATGTCCGCTTCTTGAATCATCCCAACATCATTTGCACCATCACCAATTCCTAAGGTGATCTTTCCAGTTCCCTCTTTTACTAACCTGGTAACCTGATCCAAATCAATTACAAATAAATGTTAATATGACCAATTCGATGCCTGAATAATTGGAGAAGTATCGCAAAAGCCAATCCGGTTAATCTTACCAAGGCCTTCTGCTTAGGAGATACACGACAGCAGATGACAGACGCACAATTAACTGCTAAACTCAAAAATTGATGCTTCATATCATTCTCCAAAGCATAAGCTAGGGTTTTCCCATCAATAATCAAGGCAAATGCAGCATGGGGATCCTTTTCATGTTTGAGCATTTGAGAAGCATTTATGATTTGCTTCAAAATGTTCTCCTTCATAGCCTAACCAGTAAAAAAATCAATGGGGCTTCCATCAATTACAATAAATTTCCTAAAGAATGTTGTGTGCTCGTTTTAGAATTGCCTACCTGTTTAGAATCTTGGGCCACTGAGTCTGCATTCATTGTTGTTATGCATATCTGTTTCATTCCTTGTCGAAGCAAACTACAGGCATAGCTGCAAGGAAGCAGGAATTGTACTTTAGCAGTTAAAACCAATGACTAAATACGTATGAATGACGGAAGGCATTTCTCTCTTTAGGAGACAGACCCAATATTGATGGCTGTTTCCATCTTATCACCTGTCAGTACCCAGATCTTGAGACCAGCTTGCGCCAGTTTATCTATGCACTGAGGAACCTGATCAAAGGATAAAGACTGAATTAGTCAGAAACGGCCATTATGTGCAAGAAATTATGTTTTGAACTCTTTTAAATCAATCCAAGTTACATACTCCCTTCTGTAGTTTATCCTCCACCGCAGTTGCACCAACAAGGATCAAGTCCCGTTCCATCGCATCAGATACCTTTTCAAGCATGGCATCTCTATCACCGCCAATGGTAGATTTTGCTTTAGTAAACTCTTCATTCCAGGCTGAATATTCTGTCTCGTTGAGCTTTTTGTAGGCAAGCACAAGTGTACGCAATCCTGCTTCCCCATATTCATTTAAATGCTTTGTCATAGCTTCCTCAAACTTCCTTCCATTTTTTGATAATCTATCATAGATTATGCTGCATAATCCAAAGAAAAATTGAAATTATATATTAAAAACATGTCATAGACCATTTGTGTATAACCTAAAAAATTGCCAAGGAGAGAGATATTCATAATTATACTAATTGTAGCAACCCCCCGTAAAAAATGGTGGGAGACAGAAAAGGTCAGGAACAAGAACTTTTAAAGAGAAGAAACCTCACCCTGCACAAGGGAAAGATATAGGAGGAACGGGTGATAGAGCAATCAAACAATAAACATATTGTAACTTACAGACAATTTAACAGCATATTTCATAGCATAATACTCCTTTAGATCACCTACTTTAAGGGATGAAGGAGCAGATGCATAGTTCATAGTAACAAAAAGGACATAGAAGGAAAAACCTGTCTGCTCCTTTACACAAGAGAAGAAGCTGGCCACTCTCGTCCCGAACTATAACAGACATTCTCTTCCGCTTGCTGGTGAACTCCAATAAATTGAGAACTTTGAATTCCCTAAATTAACAGTAACAAGACGTAAAATTAGAAAATAGTGCAACTGTTGTGAGCAAGTTACGAGTCTTTGAGATTATCTCACCGTTCAATTGGCTCTTGAAAAGAAGGATATCTCTCCCGTACAAAAATGCTTGATTGAGTTCTTTTACAAAACTCAAAGCCAAATTCCCTTGCTGCAACAAGAAATGCTGCTTCATCTGGTGACTCTGCTTCATAGTTAAGGTTTCCAGTCTCCTCGTTTAGCTCAGGAATAGCAGAATGACAAACTGAAAGTATCCTAAAAAATAACAAGATGACATCTACATTTGGCTCTTTCATCCAATGTCCATTCATAAGGCGATCATCCTCAAAGCTGAAACCCTTAATTGCAGGTTTAAAATCGTCTTTCGATGTGATGACAGACTCTAATTCAATTTCTGATCCACCAAAATCATTCTCATTTTCAGGTCTCGGCGAATCAATATCTTGCCTACCAAGGTCCTCGGCCATCTGCTTTGCAGCAGCAAGTTCTACATCACTGGCACGCATTCCATATGCAGTACCAGCAATTGAGCATTTCAAGAAATCCATTTGGTTGCATGTCAAAGTACCAGTTTTGTCTGAGAGGATGGTATCAATCTGCCCCAACTCCTCATTTAAGTTTGATGTTCGTGCTTGAGCAGGAGTTCCGGACTCATCGTCGTACATATTAATATCCTGGTTTATGAACAATGCCTGTAGGACCTTCACAACTTCAATGGAAACATAGAGGGATATAGGAATTAGATACCCATATAATATAAGTGCAGTGACCAGATGCAAAAGGCCTGACAGCTCAGGCTTTTCTGGATCAACCACATTATTCACTTTGTCCATAGGTTTCAAATACCACCAGTTTGGCAATTCGAATTTTGCAAATACGGCAAAGCCGATTGAACTGGCAAATGAGATTGAGAGAAGGACAATGAAAAGGAGGTAAATGATCTTGTCCATCTGTAGTTCGATCCTACTCCTTTTAGAAGGAGACTTTGTAGAATTCTGCATAACTTTGCTATCATGACCTGTAAATAGAGCAACTCCATAGACATAAGCTGTATTCCTAAGCTTTGAATCCCTGAGGAGAATCTGACTAGGATCAAGAGGATAAACCTGACGATCATATTCAAGGTTGCCCACGAAAGTGTATAGGCTAGGATTAGGATCTTCACATTTTATGGTTGCTCTGAATTGCTTGAAAGCCTCATCATCATCCAAAGGTTGAGTCACTTCCAAAGCTCGTTTTACCTTCAAGTTTGTCTCTCCATCCAAGTTCATAGTTTCCACATAACAGATTCCATCTTCATAACTAGACGATAAAAGAAGGAAATCAGCCGGGAAAAATTGATCCTTCTCCACTTTCACTATGTCTCCAACCTGAATTTTCATCCATGGCTTAGGACCAAACACACCATCTTCCTTGTGGACGCCAACTTTGCGATGATTGACCTTCATATCTTGTACAAACCTCCGCGAGTCTTCTAAGGCTTCCTTGGCCATACTCAACCCAACCACAAATACCAAAGGAGCTACCATACTGAAAGCTGAGAATGGTGAAAGGTTTGTAGTGGCTGACACAATTGCAGCCATGAGAAAATACAAGTTAGCAACACGCCTGAATTGCTCGAATAAGGCCTTTGGTAGGAATGTGATGATATTATACTTTGTGGTGGATATGTAATTGCTGCAGTACTTGAGAGGTTTCTTCTCATGGAGATAGGACTCATTGCAATGTACTTGTCGAGAGAATCCAGGGCCTAATTGATGAGGGCCATCTTCTGTGGCACGCGAAGGTCGATAACAAGCAAATGTGTGCAAACTGCTCCTTCTGATCTTTGCCCTTATCCTGCCTCTCGCCATTCTTTATTTCCCTCTCAAGCAAAGCCACCTTAACCAGTTGCATCACCACATGATAAACTTTCCAAAAAGAAAAAAAATCAAGCTATAGAATTGGGATACCCAGAGTAATTAGGCCATCCTCATGCAAGCATCCTGTTTTTTATTTGAATTGGGATACCCAGAGGAATTAGGCCATGCCTGTATTACACAAAGGGTGATACATTAACCTCAAATGTACAAATCATCTAATTAGTAACATCAAGATCCAACTTGTTTAAAAATATATAGATTTTCTTGAACAAATATGAGCATATTGAGCAATAAATTTTCCTGCATATCCCATAAAGATTTAATTATTTTACCGCAGATTTAACATTGAATCAAGAAAAGATTTCAGCTAATAAAAGAAAATACATATACCAAATTACAACAGGCAAACTTTCAAAAGAAAAAAGAAAAACAAGAAACAGGCCAGCAAATGCATTTCCTTAGTATTATGAGAAAAGGGTACCTGAAAAGGGAAAGAGGGTGAAGAAGAGAGAAGAATGCAGGAGCTTTCTTGAAATTGCAGGAGAGATGAGAATGGACAGTATTTTTAGGAGAAAGAGAGAAGGAGAATAGGGGACTCTTTCTCTCTCTCTCTCTGTCCCAAAGTCGGAAGCAGTGCCAGTATTTTAGGACAAGTCTCTTATTATGGAGGAGTGAGTAGAGCAAAGTGCAACTTTAACATTAAACACACACCATCTTCACTGCTTCTTTCTCGGAACTTCACTTGAGGAGGAGGAGGAGGAGTAGAGTAATATTTACAACAACCTTCTTTTTCTTATTACGCCTTAAATAATACTCTTTACTTGTCCACTATTCACTTTTTAAGAAACCATAAAATAATTTTATCCTTTGAATATAATAAATATAATGTAATAGAAAAATAATTATAATTAATGATAAGGGTAAATTAAGAACTAAGTGTAAAATTATCTCTTGATTTCAAATATTGTTGGACATCTATTTTTAATATAGTGGACAAATAAAGATGGACAAAGAGAGTATACTCTCTCCCTCTTACTCTATGTGGCATTATTATTGGACTCAACAATATGATACGCTTCTTTTTTGAAAAAAATACTCAATTTCTTTGTTTCTCTTATTTATTTTTGTGTTTAAAAAAAATGCATATAATTATTTGAGTGAGTATTTTCTAATAAATAATTAGTATTTTTTAACATACTTTTTATTTATTATTATCTGTAGCAATACATATCAATACTATGTTACCAGTGAAATCCGCAATATGTATTAAAAGTGAATTATGCATGTATTATAAGTGTCTTAAATATATTATGCTTATTTGGTAAGAAGTCTACACTATGTATTATAAATATCTTAAAGTGTGTGATAAATGTATTATCCATAAATAAAACTTGCATTATATGTGTTTTATAAATTGTTCTTTGCAATATGTATTAAAATTGTATTGTGCAAGTGCCAAGTGAAAAAAAAAATGTTATTGCTATAGATAGTAAATATTTTCTTAATATAGTATATCTATGTAAGTTTTTCTTTTCTTCTTTGGCTATTTTTTAATTCATATATTTTATGTAATATATTTAAGATTAAAAGATTAAAAAATATTTTGATACGTTTTACGTATATTTAATTTAAGACTATAAAATTCAATTAGATTCTGTATCAAGTTAAAAATAGACAAATTAATTAAAAGGTAAAGTAAAACTTGTGATTAAAAGAAACAAGTCTTAGATATTTATTCTAATTATAAAAAATAAAAGAAATAAATTATATTTAAAATAGAATAAAAAAATATATTGCATGAATTGGATAAGGAATACTACGGAGTTTGAAAAACAGATTGATCGAGTTCGGTCGTTATATTTTGATTTTATTTTTAAAAAAAATTGTAAAAAAAAAAAGATCAAATCGATCGAGGCGATTAATTTTTTAGTATGTTTGAAAGTCATTTGATCGATTTTAATCATGTTTTTAACAATATTATCATTAATTTTTAAGTTTATTTTATTAATTAAATAAAAAATACTTCACTTTAACGAACTTTACGATACTAAAAAGTATTCGTATTTGGAAGCAAAATAGATCTATTCTCGTAGAGAAAAAGACAATTTTAACTAAAAATTCATTGTTTATACTCGTTCCCTTTAATTTATCACTTGCTTTATTGAAAAAAAATGATGAACCCATAAAGGGTACTCCTTGTAACTTAATCCTTAAGGTTTATAGATTCGAGGATGCATAGAACTACGATTACATCATCAACTAGTGTGCAAACGAAAATAGTGTTAAGGGGTCTCTATCACATTTTTATTTTTAAGTTGGGATTATGTTTATTATTAGTATATTTAAGTGTTTGTTATATTTTAAATAGCATTCCTAAAAGTAATTACTTGGTGCTCTATTTGTTCCTTTTTCTTGTCCAATATAATAAAAAATACTTGTTTACTTTTGGAAATTAAGAAAGAATTAAATATTAATTTTTAATCTTTTTATCATTAAAATTGGAATATTAATGGTTAAATTTAGACTTCTAAAATACTCTTAATAAAGATAGTGTAATTATATTATACATTTAATTTTTCCTTTCTTAAAGATGATGAAATTATAAATGTGACAATTAAAAATAAAATGAATGGAGGTCCTTATATTTAAATATTAAAAATCTTTTTAAATTTTTTTATAAATATTATATTCAATCAAATACTATAAAAGTTGGTATAAGTAAACGTTTGGACATGAAAATAAAAAAAAAAGGTTACTTTTACTTTATTTGAAATTTTTAAAATTGAAGTTTGAGTGGTATCTGGTGATACTTTTTTGCAATAAATATTTAAAATTCAAGTGTATATTTAAAAAAGAAAACATGAAATATGATTTGGATTGGATTGTTTTATAAAAATAAAAAATTTAGGATAAATTTTTAAAAAAAAAGTAAAAGTGAAAAAAATGAAAACAATAAGTATTTTTTAAATTTTAAATATAATTTTAAATTGTCTTTAAAAATTTTGTGATCAAATATTAATTTTTAAATAAAATAAAAATTTAATAAAAAATAAAGAATTCTCATGATCAAATAAGTAATAAAACTGTATTAATAGAATTTGTTGGGTGATTTGGGAGGGGCAGAGTGGGGACCTAAAGATGAGGAGACATCTGACACTCTTCATGAAAGCTGAAACATGCCAAAATCTATTCATTCATTTGATTTGCCTAAGAAAACTTTTTCCTTTTCTTCCTTTTTTTGTGTGTTTTTTTCATGTCTAATATTTATATTAAAATTAAATTAATTTAAATTCATGTTATATAAGGTTTATTAAAAGTTAAACTTTTTATCATAATATTTTTCATATTTAAATAATAAGACTTTTCATCCTTCGATCATGGACAAATTTTTATTTTAGTCCTTATCGTAACTGATTCAATAAGTTTGATTTTTAATTAATTAAAATGTGTATTTTAATTTATTTATGTAAAATAAAATATTATATTTAGACTATTCCCTTTAAATATGATGTAGTAATACACGCTAAACATAACAAATAGATAATTAAATAATAAAATAATTTATACTTCAAGAATGTGTGATCATTCACAAATAAAGAGATAATTAAAGGTTACATATATTTAATAAAATATTATAAAAATTAAAATTAAAATTAAAATTTATTAATAATTAAAAAATAAAAAAATATTATTAGCTCTTCTCATATTTAAATAAATTCCAAACATTCAATCTTATATATTTGAACTTGAAAAGTTATGTCATGGCTCATGAGTTAAGTCCTGTCTATTGGGCATTGGCTATGAGAAAAGTGTTTCTTCTTTCTGTATCTGTTTCTGTTTTTAGATTTTCGACGTGTCAGTCTCTGACTCCCTTTTCATTGTCACTTTTAGATAATCTAAAACATGGTTTAACTTTATATATGTTTGATTCTACTTTTGTGTCCACTTATAGAAAATTGACCATTCATTTGTCAAGATGAAAGAAATATTTCCTCTACTTAAAATATTTATCATTCTTATTAAATGTATTTATTTTAAAATAATTATTATTTTAAATTATTAAATAAAATTAATTAATTTTATTTTTTAAGATTACAAATACCTTGATTATGATACACACATAAAATAAATGTTCAATCAAAAATTATATTTTAAGATTTAAATAAAAATAAAGCAATCGAACACCCCTCTTAATTAATATTCTTAAAGTGACGTGCGAATGAAAAATATGATGAATATTTTAAGACAAAAAAAGTATACTTCCCTTTCATTCACTTCTGGAATAAATAAAATATATGAATAGGAGACATATTTTGTGATAAAAGTGTTTGAAGATATGTGTTATGTATTTATTGAGTTCTATTGTAAGCATATGGTGAGCGTAAAGTTTACCTTGCTTGTAAAAATATATTGTACCCAATGCTTATATGAAATTATATTAATATATCATGATTAAATTATACATAAGATAATTAACAATGTTTTAAAATATATATGTGAAAATATATATAATGAATTGGAGTTTGAAGAAGGGGAGGGAGAATGAGTCCTTAATCCAGGAGGATTTATTCAATTACATAGTTTAGGCTCCCAAACTATGATGTTTTTGGGGCTTTCTATTTAATTATATCGAAAGGCCCAATAAATTATTAGTATAATTTATTGAATCAATTTAAACATCGAGTGCATGTTAATTTTTACTTAATTAAACATTTTTCTTTTTTTTTGGAAGAGGGAAGATGGGACGGGAGTACTCGAGTAATGCTCAAAGCACAAATTTATTTTAAAATATTCTTACAAATTATATTTTAAAGTAATTGTTTCACTTCCTCAAGAACTAGCACTAACAGTGCCATATAAATGAAAATATCTCTTTTTAAAAGGATTTCTCTCATCCGATCGAGATTTTGTGAATGAATGGAAGATTTGAGTAGGTGTGAGTCACACCGTGTGACTATTGTCACAAAAATATTAGGAGATCCCGTCTAACAAACGCTTAACTCAAAAGCAAATAAACATGAAAGTTTTAACAATTTTACATAATTAAGCAAACATTTACTCAATTGACTATTAACTTTAAAAAATTACATAACTCAATGTGAATTTTCTTTTTCTAGCAGATTCTCTCTCTCGTTACTCTCCTCTCTCCCCCCTCTTTCTCTCTCTCTCTCTTAATTTCTCCCTAGGGTTTTTTCAGCTTTCTTGATTGAGAAAGCTCAAAAAATGGCTTTGATCTCTCTCTCTCTCTCTCTCTCTCTAATTTAATTGCCTAATTTTTTTATTTTTTTAATTTATGTATCGAGAAAAAAGTTGGAGCTGATTCCTAACATTCTACAACTTTCTGTTTTTTTTACATCATTCAATTTTGATTTTTGTAGACCTGAACCTACATGTTCTTACAAAGATCGATTTCTTAATATTCAATTTTAGTACCTTCGACGAAAAAGGTCGGCATAATTGAGTTAGAGTTGTATGTGTATTTTTGTATTTGTGCATCTATGGTAGACGAGTGCACAGCTTTAAGGAGATACATATGTGCATTTATGTATCTATGGCAGAAAAGTGGACAACTTTATGGAGATGTATATGTGTTTTTATGTATGTGTATCTATGTGTTAGCGTACATATGATATCTATGGCAGAAGAGTGGATAGTTTTAAGAAGATACATATGTGTATTTACGTATGTGTATCTATGTGTTTGCGTATATATGACATCTATGACAGACAAGTGACAGTTTTAAGGAGATATTATATCTGTTTATGTATGTGTATCTATAAATTATCGGATAAGTTTTCAAGTCTTGACTTTCTTTTTAGATTTGACGCTTCTCAGAACAATCTCATAAAAAAAAACACCTGATATCGGATACAATCTTCTTCTTCTTTTAAGCATGTATATATGCACAAGTGATACATGATAATTGAAAATCGTCAACCAAATAAGTATGCAACTTGCCCTAAAATCATTGTATCTAGTAAAATTGATACATGTATGTTATGAAATAGATACAAGTTGGTATAAAAAGAGTATAAAACATAGATACAAGATGTACGTGTGTATCAAATAAATATATAGAACTTAAAATTAAAATTATACAACACATATATATTGAGAACCACGGATACAGAGAGAAATAGGGACGAGAAAGGGAGAGAGGCGAAAGAGAGAGACAGTTTTAAGCGAGATTGTATCTCAAATACAACTTCTACGTGAGATAGAACTCTGTATCCAGCTTTAAACTAAGACATAATATGTAATTATTGAAAGTGTCGTTGCATATAGTAGTTCAGGGGTATGTATCGTATTTTGTGAATTTTTTTCTTTGATTAATAATCGAAAGCATACTACAAAATAGAAATATAGTAGCAATACAATAGTAACTAAGACACAATCAAGAAAAAAATTTGAGAGCGCAGAGGGAAAACAAAAAGAGAGTCAAGAGGGAGAAGCCAAAGAAGGGGATCAAAGATAACAATAATTTGCATAAACATTCTTCTGAGTCGTAGTCCTTTTTAACCAGTTGTTAATTAGGCTTGAGTTTCGAATCAACCTTTGTGAAGGTCAATGGTTCTATTGCTTTGTAAGACATTAGGCTGGAGTTGGTTCATAACATCCCATAAATTATTTTCCAAAAAAGAAGATAGAAAAGAAAAGAAAATTATTGAAATCAAGGGTACTTCGTTCCGTATGAAGAAAATATGTTTCATAGAAAATAAATGAGTTTCTTATTTATTTTTTTGCATTCAATACGTAAGCAAAAAATATAATTTTAAAATTATTTATTTACTTATATATATATTTATATATATATATATACACACACACAAATATTATAAGAGGTAGAGAGGGGGGAAGGGTGGCAGGGTTGGAGGCTATGGGGCAGCGTGAAGATAAGGTGTGTTGAAAAATGGGGATGTGAAATGTCACTTGTGGAACTTGTTTTCCCTACTTCCACTAGGAAAGTCATTTTCCTCAATTTTATGAAACCTTTTTTACCAGAGAAAATATTTTTCAAATATATTGACCAACCGAACATGAGAAAAGTAAAAAATATTTTCCTCAACACCAAACACACCCTAATTAATCATGCACGTGTGAGGTGCATGATAATTTGAGATATATTTTTAAATAATATAATATTATTAGTATTCTACTTTTCTTGGTTGTAAGAAATATTTACCCTGTGTTGCACTTAGGTGACATTTGTTCTGAATTTTCTTTTTTTTAAAAAGGAATTATAATAACTTCTTTTTTCAACTAAACCTTATTAGAAAAAATTGGTTTTAAAAATCTGATGCACTTCAAAATTTGTAACAGTGACCTTTGTTCTATCAATAGTCCACCTGAATGAGTACATAAAAGCCCCACTACTCACCTAAGGATACCATGAAGATGTTGTAGTAGTGGCCTAACTCTATATTAAGTCCCTGTCCATAAATATGCCAAAGGTCTATTTTTATCCTATGATGATTCATATCCCATTAGAAATTGAATGTTTGATTGGATTTTTGTTTTGTTTTGTATATTGAGTGACATCTACAAAGTGTATTTACCTATAATCCAAGTTTTTTTTTTTTTGGTTTTCTATCCAGTATTTTCGGTACCTGTATTGGAGTTCGATTAATTTGGATTCGCGCCGCGTAGGTCTTATTTGGGGAAGTGCTCCCTACCAAGAATTTTTTCATATCTAAGGTTCAAACCCAAGACTTTTGGTTAAGGGAGAAGCAGTTTCATTCACTTGCATCACATCCTTTCATGGTTATCTATAATTCAAGCTAAAATTATATATTCCTATTTATTTTTCTCACCTACTATCAATTGGTGCTTTTATTTTATTTTGTGTACTTCTGAAAAACGATTTTTAGAGAAACAAATTGATGTATTTAGATTAGTCTGTGATAAAAATATTTGGTTCTAATAAGCAAAGAGCTACTACTTTTGAACTATTTAGAGAAAAAGAGAAAAAGAAATAGAAAAGAGAGAAAGAATAATTATTTTCTTAATGATGTTTGAATATGCTTATAAGATGATTAAATTGTTAATTTTACCCTGATTATTTTAATCTTTTCCCGGAGGTAGGACAAAGAGTTTATCATAATTGACTATTACTTTTGCTAATTTTTTTTTTTTTTGAATTTCTGTCAATTCTCACACAACAACACAATAACATTCACAATATAGTTACTAAAAAGTCTTGCTTAGGGAGAGATCATTCTCTTGATAGTTTCTATCCTTTATTTTATATTATAGTCGTCTAATATGTAGGTCAATTGACCAAATGATATTAAAATATATATCTCTTTTAATATACGTGTTGGAAATCTTACGAAAAATACTTCATCTCAAACACTTATAGGAATTCTTCATCAAGAACATTTGTAGGAACTCTCCAAAGCTTGAGGCGTGTCATAGACACTGTCCTTAAGGATATTTCACCCGGTATAGGTGTATCCCCCAGGATTCAATAAGCTCTTCTAGTATATAACTAGAAGTCAGAATCTAACAAAGATTAATAAAAAAAAAACCGAGCACAATATAGGAGAAAGAATATGTCTTTGTATGTGGTATATGGTTCTCTCTTTTTTTCTCCCCAAAATAAAAGGATTTAAGGATATATATATATATATGTATGAAATGATCATCCAATAATAATGGCTGCCTCCAATATCTCTATGCCAATAAAGTGGCCTCCAACGTCTATGCTAATAAAGTGGCTGTTACAAATGCATAATCTTTTATGAAAGAGAGGAATAATGAGGCTAATGATTAACAAAGATTAATGACCAATAAAGAGAGGTAAATATGAATGACAAATGATTGGTTTCATATTTGACTTTTCAAATTGATTGTTAAGAGTAATAAATATGATATAAATAATATTTAAAAATAATAATTCTTTTTGAAATATAAGATTATTTTTCAACAATTCCCTTCATATTTCAAAAAGAATGTCAAAGAATATAGTGATATAATAAATTTTGCTGGGTTTTTACATATGAGTATAATGCATCGAATTTGGTATCTCGTAGACTATGACCAGACCTAGATAAAATAAGATTAAGCTTACAGAACAATTGGTGAAGTATAAAACTTCTATGAACCAAAAATTCTTTTTATAAACTTAGGGTCTTATTCTATCACATTATACTCGCACAATCTTTGTCGTAATCACAGTTTTGCGCTAAGAGGCCATGCGCGTGTCCTGGTATTCATGGGTGCTCTAGAAATATATCACAATTTCATAGGAGTGGCACCACTCCACACTCATATAGGTCCAATCATCAAGTGTATTCTGCAGAGCAATACACCACCTATAAAGGATATGATTTGGATTGCCTTGCAACACTCGCACTATATTCACACATCATAGGAGGGACAAAAATTTAATAGTGCACTTTTGACCAACTAACGACTTGTTATTACCCATATGAACCTAATTCATGGGATCTCCAATCACATAGGTTGAGTTACCATCATTGTTGATCTTCTCAAATGACTAAAGTCTCACTCCCCTCGATGTTTCTTTTAGTCTGTGAATTGATCAAATTCACCTCGGACTACACATAATTTATTTACGTAAATAATTTATCTCATAGCAGCTGCTTTATCATATTATGTCTCAAACAAATGTGTCTCAATTTTGCCACGAAAAATTTATTTTTCTTCTACACATGGCAACAATAATTTATAGACACAAAATTAATGTTAATTTTACCAACTTCAAACAACAAATTTTGCTTAGGTAATTTTCATGTTATGATACCTTTCCAAGGAAAAACACATAACCAATAATAAATTTTGAAATTCACTTTACATCATTGTACCTCTTTAGTACAATAAAAAATCACTTAATTTAGTACCTTATTGTGGTACCTCTCAAATATAACACTATCATCTTCTTTAATAACCATTTTCAAATAATTTCAATCTAAGAAATAATCTTTTCACAATTAATAAGAGATTTATCCAGCATCATAAAATATCCTATGACATATAAATTTATACATCACAACATAGTAAAACTCATAAAATAAAGAAAAACTATTCATTGTTATTCTCCCTCTTCAACGTAAATCATATCACTATAGATCGAAGGATGTTGAAATAAGTTTTGAAAGTATATAACTGAAAGACATTCAAAGTCATTAAATAACCAAAACTCATGATTTGCCAAGGGCTAGCAATTATTGTTTTTCCGTAAAAGGGTCGTTAAGGCTATTGCAATTTAGTAAAAAATTATCGGTTGAAAATTGTAAGTCAATACATTAAAAAAATTGCAAGAAAATAATGATTACATTAAAGCCTCAAAATAGTTTATAAAAATTAATTTTAATAATTCAAATCTTCCAATAACACAAACATGTAATTTCTTAATATTACTTGATTTCAACACAAGTCTCACACTTAAAAGAAATTTATTAAAACCTTGTGTGCTCTTAATATGAGATACACTAAAATGTACAAGACTAATATGTCACAAATCATATGAATCAATCAAGTAAATATAAGCACTAGCATTTTCATCTTGAAAAGTATTAGCTATAAATAAATCATGATATAATACTTATTGGTTATTATTATTAACACCTTATCAAATTTAAATAGAATCTTCGATTCACCGAACTTCTTTTAAGATCTCATAAGCATCAAATTGGTTCACATATTAGATATATATACTACCTCAATTAATGCCAACATTTTTTATATATGAGTTTAATAAGAAGAACTTTGTTATTCTAAGAACTTGTGTAGTTCTAGAATCACCAACATATATAAATCATTCTTTTTCTTCTACTTGGGTGTAAGACACAAATTTAACTTTGTTGCTTAGTAGCATCAAAGTTTAACGCCCAACCTTTCACATATTAGTCATAAGATTCGCTTTTGAGAAATGACCACAATAATTATATCATCCGCTTAGCCAAATTTAATTGTGTTCAACAGGATTATCATTTCTCCGAATCTTCTTCCACATTAAAAAATATGTCGGCTTAATTTGTCGCACACTAATCATTAGACATATAAACATATAATATTATCACATATCTTATTAGCATGAATAGAAAAATTCAATTATCCTCCATAATATTGACTTTCATAATATATTCCTCTCCATCATCAGCAAAATCATCAACGTTGTACACAACCAGCAAGATCCACCTCATTCTTCTCTTTGCCCTCTATTTAAGTCCACGCCAATTGAACAATTGATTTTCTGAAAAACTTATCGTTTCTACTCTATTTTTCTCTCACATTTGACTTTGTAAAATAAGGGTAGAGATAGTAACCAAAAACCAAAATAGTGGCTACGTGCCTCATTTTGAGGCTTTATTTGAAATTCTACAATGGTGGTTTGAAAAGGAGGAACCCATAAAATATATGAATAGAGGAGAAGTGAGTAAATTATTGGCCCCTTTTTCTTGACGTATTAAAAAAAATCTATAGCTTCATAAGCCAGTGAGATAAGTATTTTTCGGTAAGAATAAAGTATCGAAATAAATATTTTTAAGATTGTTGGAAATCTTATGGAAAATACTTTATCTCAAACACTTCATCAAGAACATTTGTAGGAACTCTCCAAAGCTTGAGGCGTGTCATAGACACTGTCCTTAAGAATATTTTACCCGGCATAAATGTATCCCCAGAATTCAACAAGCTCTTCTAGTATATAACTAGGAGCCAGAATCTAACAAAGATTAATAAAAGAAAAACCGAGCACAATATAGGAGAAAGAATATGTCTTGTATGTGGTATATGGTTCTCTTTTTTTCTCCCCAAAATAAAAGGATTTAAGGATATATATATATATATATATATATATATGTATGTATGAAATGATCATCCAATAATAATGGCTGCCTCCAATATCTCTATGCCAATAAAGTGGCCTCCAACGTCTATGCCAATAAAGTGGCTGTTACAAATGCATAATCTTTTATGAAAAAGAGGAATAATGAGGCTAATGATGAACAAAGATTAATGGTCAATAAAGAGAGGTAAATATCAATGAATGACAAAGGATTGATTTCATATTTGACTTTACAAATTGATTGTTAAGAGTAATAAAGATGATATAAATAATATTTAAAAATAATAATTCTTTTTAAAATAGAAGATTATTTTCCAACCATACGTACTATACTCATGGTGACTCACTAGGATTTTGCTTCTCATTTTAGCAAAAAGATTATTTTCATCAAAATATCCTATTTGTGCAAATCATCCAATTTGTTTTGTTAACTAAACCAAACGGGCTGTAAGACTAGATCCATCTAACTCGTAAGTCTTGAATAGCCCATTTATGCCTTTCTAAAAATATTCAGCAACAGTTTAAAGCTTACAAATCAAGAAGTAACAATTTCTGTGAAAATCACTTCTTCCATCAATGGCGTTTCCTCTCCATTACGTATGTCTTCTTCCTTTTATTTATTTGCAGTTCCATTTCCCCTGTTAATTTTTTTTCAATATTATCCATTTCTCACAAGATCTAATATCTATTTGATTAGTCGATCACAATGCGCAATTCTTGAATGATCTCGAAATTCTTTTGTTAAGTCGTTTTATGCATTAGTGATTAGGATGTTACTAATTATCAGGTTGATTAATCATCACAAAAGAAATTTTAAAAAAAATGAAATCTTGGGGGAATTTTAGCTGATCTAGCTCATCATTTTTTTAATCATTGCATATTTCAGATCTAAGTAGCTATATTTAGCTTCTTTCTATTGTATTTATGACGCGTCATTTAGCTGATCAAAGCTTTTTGGTTTAATAAAAATTTGGCTGATCAAATCTTGTGTTAGCTATAGGGTGAACTTAGCATAAATATATAGTCTCTCTATTTCAATTTGTTTGTCTTACTTTCATTTTCAATCCGTTTCAAAAAGCAGTCTCTTTCCTTTTTTTTGACAACTCTGTAATTTCAACTTTACATATTTTGGTACATTCATATATATCTTTAATTTAAGATTCTTTTTTACTTTCTTAAACTCTGTGTCGAGTCAAAACCAGACACACAAAATGAAACAGAGGGACTATGTTTATATAGTTCAAGTAGAAAAGTAGGGGGTGCAGCTGCCCTGTGTAAACTTGCATCTGTCACTGTAATTTAGTTTACTAGAAATGCGTGCTAAAAGAATGTAAAATGATGAAGTTGGAATATGCGTAAAATGGGTGAATGATTATATGATTGTGTAGGGTTCTTGCCCTGTGGTAAAGAATATACTTCTTTTGGACTCCGAAGGAAAACGTGTAGCAGTTAAATACTACTGTGATGACTGGCCAACATACAGTGCCAAGCTTGCATTTGAGAAGTCTATTTTTACCAAGACTCAAAAGACAAATGCTCGAACTGAAGGTACTGCTCACCCTTTTGGTTTCTCTTTGATCTTTATGGCTCTGTGTTTTATATGCTTCTGGAAAGTCATTGCTTTTATTCTATTACCAAGTGATCTGGTGCTGGAATTGTGTTTACGTAAATTTTCTTTAACCATGGATGATGAGGTTTTAAGTTAAGTGGATATATTTTTTTTTTGCTGTGTTCTAAGTTACTTTGTAAATAAGGAATAAAACTGTTCTTCATATTTATTCATGTACGGTGGATCTCATTTTTGTAGGATTCCCTAGTTTTTATTCTTTTTGCTTTGATCTGCAGCTGAGATAGCAATGTTTGACAATAACATTATTGTCTATAAGTTTGTGCAAGACCTTCACTTCTTTGTGACGGGAGGTGATGATGAAAATGAACTAATTCTAGCCACTGTTCTCCAGGGCTTCTATGATGCAGTTACCCTTTTACTCAGGTACCCATAAGCCAAATCTTTATTCATGTATTTTAATCTTGTCATATGTTGTGTAACTTATTATGCATTGTTGCAGGAGTAATGTTGAACAGAGGGAGGCTCTTGAAAACTTGGATTTAATTCTGCTGTGCCTGGATGAGATTGTGGATGGAGGGTAGGCCACGCGGTTCTCTAATGATGTAGTAATAGCACGTTACAGTTGTTTTCTTTCAACAGTGTTTCGTTTTTCCAATTTTTCTATTTTCCACAAGTACTGTCATCCTGCTGTAGAAACACTTTACATTTCATCCTTTAGCAATTCACCTGAGCAATTATTTTGCCATCTCGTGCTACTTAAGCATTGCATCCTCTGGGAATAAGTCTTTGCTTCAAAAGTTGTCTTGCTGTATAGGGGGCTGCATCCTGGATTAGGTTGAACAACCAGTACAATAGACTAGTGGGTAACTAGCTTCCATACTTTAGAATGTGTGGAAATGATTCCCTACCTTTAGCAGTAATTTGTTCTGTGAAGTTACTTTTCAACTTTTGAACCATACTCTTTTTCAACACCCCTTCTTCCATGGTTCAGTTGGGATGCTGAGCCCCGAGAAGGTCTTCTGTTACTAGATGATGGTTAACGATGCATATCAAAATATGTTTATAGGCCAGGGGAAGACTGTCTTCTTGCAATATCCTGTGTTTTGGAGAAACTAAAAGTACCTGTCAGAATTATAATAAAAGCATTTAGGGTCAATGATCTTCTGCCTGATGAGAAATTTTCCTTTAGTGTTTTTGATAGAGGCGCAGTTCTCTTGTTAGATAAAGCTTGTATACGTGACTAATTAACATTTAGTTTTTTGAAAAGATGCATATTCTACGAATCCTATAAAGCTACTTCCTCCTTTTCACCCAGAAACTCCTTACTTGGGGAGAACTTTTACCTTGAGCTTTTTGGTGTTTTTGAATAATTGGCAGGATGATTCTTGAAACAGATGGTAGTGTCATAGCTGGCAAAGTTGCCAGTCATAATATGGATGACGGGTCACCCATTTCCGAACAGGTAAGCAACATATTGTTGATATTTTCTGCATCATATTTTAGACAGTATTCAATCTTTAGTAAAGGTTCAGGTTTCTTGCTGGTTGGGCAATGGTTCAAGATATCTGATTCACTGAGCTTAGTTAGAACGTCCTAGGGGCCAACATTTTCGAAAGGGTTATTTTAGAATTTCCCGAAATTATGCCAATTTTATGAGTCATATTCATAACTGTAATTGCTAGAAGAATAAAAAAAAGTGAGATAATTCTTTAGGTTATATTCATTCAATCGATTAACTATGCCTTAATCTGATACTTAGATTGTCTTTGTTATCCAATCCTTCTTATGGAGACTTATCTAACTTTTCTGTAGCAAAACCCTCCGAAAAGATTAAAAAGAAAAAGCATTTTATCTTCTTTTCTGGAAAAAGTCTCTAGATAAAACCAATCCCAGTGCAAAGTTTTCTTTATTTTGAATTGGTAACTTGTCTTGAATACCTCATGCAAAATCTCTGTTGAGTTGTTTCTTTGCCCAATGAACTCTCGGGTTCTGAAACCTCTCACAAATTCTAGTTAAAATGTCATTGCCTCTTTATTCTTTTGATTTACAACTGACGATGAGAGCTTTTGGTTTCTACTGTTTACGTATCTAAAAAGGAAGCCACTTTTTACATATTAAAAGAGCTAGGGTGTTCATTATACTTTTGGGACATCTATTCTCATTGTTTTGGGCTTAGCTATTAACCTGCATCTTGGTGCGTTGTATAAATTTTCAGACGATCAGTCAAGCTTTGGCAACAGCTCGTGAGCATTTGACAAGATCACTTCTCAGATGAAGCATCTCAATGCTTGTGATAAGAGATGAATTGAGCTCTCATTCTTTAAAAGCGCCGTCCCCAAATTTTTAGATGTTTTTTTACCTTAGGATGGAAACGTTGTCCATCCTTCAAGTCTATTCACGTTATTGATTCATAAAATGTCTTCTTTCTGTTAATTTTTATTCTTACTCCAAAGATTGTTTAGCTACTTGTAGTAGGCCAGCCATTACACAAGTTGGATTTACAAGTATTGCACATTGATTTGTGATAGAGGTTTTGACAATTTAATACATTTTTGTGCCCGTTACTGTGCTACCCAGGATTTTCTTTTCTGCATCTTTGTTCTTGTGATAGAACATGCTACGTAATGCTAACAGATGATTCGTCTTGCGTAACACGAGCAGATTATGATGAATCCAGAATTTAGATGACAAGAAAGTGCCTAGTCTTTATTGATATAATCTGAATTCTCTAAACTCACCATACTCTTCTTCTAGCATAAACAGAGAGTTATGTGCTGCAGCCTTTAGTTGGTAAATGGCAAATGACACTGAGTGATATTTGCTTCAGTGAATATGTACCCGAGCCTTGTACACACCACCCATCATACCCTGAGGAATTGGTTCGCCTGAAGCATCGGACCAATGATCATCCATGACTAATAATTTTTGTGGTCTTATCGGTGCATACCAATGCAGCTCCATAAGGCCTCATTTGTTTGCACTTAATGCAGGTCTGAATCTGAATGGTTCAGACCTTAGGCCATTTAGTGCATTTGTTTTCATTAAGATTTAAACACTTAATTGGTTTGAATGAGTCTTAATCATTAAAGAACAAAGTCTTAATACCATTAGAGGTATTCTTGTATGGATAATATTCACCACCACTCTATTCATAATCACCAGTTACCACTACTTACCACCTTTGTCATCAGAACCGCCACCACTACTATTGTCAACCATCATTACCGTCGTCAACCACCACCACCAACTACCACTACTATTAGCCACTACCTCACCTACTACTTCCATCATTATAATTATATCTATTGTCACCACCATCACCGCCACCTTCACCACCATTGTGGTCAATCGCTACTACTAACCAACTCCACCCTCCCAACTAGCACCGCCGTCAACTACCACCAACACACGTCAATCGCCAAGCATTCTTCAGCCACCACCACCATCGTTGTCACCATCGGCGCCACCTCCACCATTATCAGCCATTACCATCAGTACGGTCAATTCTTACTACCAACCACCTCCACTATCACAACTAGAACCGCCGCCAACTACCACACATTCTTCAGTCACCACCATCAACACCGCCAACTACTAATCTTAACCAACTTCACCATCACAAAACCACCACCAGCACTACCAATCGCCACCATCATGACAGTCGCTACAACACCAACCACCTCTACCATCACAACTATCATCACCAACATTACTAGACACTAACACCAACCATTGCCACAACCACTACCATTACAAATCATCTCCTTCATCACTAGCAAATATAAATGTTTTATTTTTTTAATCAAATAATAATTTTATTTTATCAAATTAAGTATTTTTAATATATAATTAATGTTTTATTTGAATTGTATTTTTAATATATTTACAAATAAATAAAATATGCATATTCAGATATTGAAAAATAAACAGTCTTAATTATTTCATATTCAGATCTAGAGATAACATCTTAATCATTCAAATGTGCATTCAGATTCAGACGTCTTAATCTTAATGAAAATAAATGAGGCCTAATAAAGCTTTGTCAGAACCAGAAATTTAGTGAACTGAGAATTTGGTGTGTCTTCTTTTGGTAATTTAAATTACATTGAAGGATAAAGATGTGGATATTGTCAAGTCCCTCAATCTCCAACAGATCTTTCAGTCCCCGATCAAAATAAATTGAGTTAATAAATAGGCGGGTCATTGATTCGCTTATTGGGATCAAACAGGTTGGGCTGAGATTCCAAACCCGTCTCCTAGTCCATGCCATTTGAATATGATTCAGTCAATAATATGTGTAGGGGAAGCTTAGTAACTCAGTTGGTTGGCTACCTGAACTTTCACCTTATTAGTGAGAGTTCGATTCCCACCTTGTAATTCCCCCTCCCCCCCATCTCCCCTTCCCCTACCCCCATTTTTTTTTAAAAAAGTGTAGGGAGTAGCAGGTCGGAGCAATAGCTTCTCCAATGGATTCGACAAAATCTAGTAGCTTTGTCTCAAACTTTGTATGTGTATCCAAAAATTTATTTATTATCTATAAATAATTTATCAAAAATTTAATAAGTTGCCCTATTAGTAGTTGTAGGACTACTCTTGTAGTTTTTTATTCTTTGACTTTTGATACTATCTAGTGTTTCGTATAGTTCAATTGTAGTATTATTTTGTTGTAGTATAGTTTTGCGACTATATGTTGTTTTTATTTATTCTCTTTATCTCTTGTACTTTCATTTCGTCCTTTTCTGGTCATTTTTCATCTTGAGTCGTGGGTCTATGAAAATAACCTCTTTACTTCACCTCTGAGGTAAATGTATGGTCTGCATATATTTTACCCTCTCCAGATCCTACTTTGTGGGAATACACTGAGTATGTTGTTGTTGTTGTTATTGTTGTTGTGTGTTTTTCAAATTCAAAATTCATAAACTAAAAACCCTAATTCCGTCTTTAATGAGTAGCAAATTTTCTGTTTTTCATAAAACCCCCCTAAACTTTGGTGTACAACTTACTTTAGCACTTAAACTTGACAGGCAATTAAATATCCCCTTAAACAACTTTCAAGTAATTAAAAATCACCCTAACAGTTGACGAGCCAAAAGAAAAAGATTTTTTTTAAAAAAGTGCATAATTTTTTTTTTAAAAAGCAAGATGATCCTACAAATATATCAAATATATAATAATAACAAAAAAAACTAAAAAAAAGCTCAACCTCTCAGTCACCACCTGCCCCACCCCCTTCTTCTTCAAACCCCCCACCCTTTTTCTCCTTCTTCAGCCCCTCCACCCCCCCACCCCCCTTTTCTGCCTCTTTGAACTCTCCCAACTCCACCACCCTTTCTCCCTCTTCGAACTCCCCTACCCCACCCTCTTTCTCCTACTTTGTCCCCTGCCCTTTCACCCTCGCCAATTCTCTTTCTTCGGATTTCATATCTGGCTGAATTTCATAGTTGTTATTTTTATTACTGGTAGAAATTTTATTTTCTGATGACTGCTCGATTATTTCTTTAAATTTCTGAATAAAATAACCCAAAAATGAAGGAGAAGTGTTGTGAACATAGAGAAGAATTACGCTGGAGAAGAAACCAAAATAAAGAAAAGAAAAATTAAAGAGTTAAAGAAAAGTGGGACCTACAAATTTCACTTATCTCAAAATAAATTTTTTTACATAATTAAAAAAAAGTTAATATATTAAGAAAAGAATTTTAAGAATATTAATTATATGTTGGATAATAAAAAAATGTCATGTGTATGATTTTATCAATTTAATTAATTTTTGATGTGGCTCTCACATGGTGTTGACGTGTCAATGATGTGGCACGTGTATAATATACTTTTCTTTGTGAGACTGGTATTGTAATTTTAGGGTGGTATTTAATTATTTAAAACTTATTTAGGAGGATATTTAATTGCTTGTGAAATTTAAGTACTAAAGTAAGTTCTCTCTTTTGCATTAAATTAATATCTCTCCATATTTATGACTAAGGATAAAGATGAAAATAAACAACTAATTGTACCTTGATCTTTTAAAATGACAACCATTTTGAACTATTTATTTTTAGTAAGGACGACAAGTAAAGCCCGAAGGGAGTACTTGCATTGTCTTAATTTATGTGACACTTTTCAAATTTTGAGAGTCAAATGAATTTTTCTTTCGACCGCAATCTTTTCATATGCATTTTAAATATTTGAAATTGTTATTTATTGTGAGTTATAGCACCTCTTATGCAGTTTTCAAATATATAAATATTGAAAATTAAAGATTTTATGTTCAAATACAAAATTAAATTAGAAATTTGACTCTCAAAATCCGAATTATATTATATAGATTGGGACTAATACATTCTCACTTTATTTATGATTTAATTAATCATAATAAATTAGCATAATTTGGTGTTAATATTATGTGCAAAAAAGTTTCTATTGGGTCCAATTAGAAACAACAACTTTGAGTTGTTTTGGTAATAAGGCTTTATATATTAAAAAACTGCAATTAAAGAGTGACATGCCCTTCAACATTTCTGTTGGGCTCTGACTTAGTTATCTGGGTCACTTCCCGACCCAGTAGGAAAATAGACGATTGTTTGATTGAACGAGAAAAGATAGTTCCTGATTTGTCTGTTTCAAAAATGTTAACAACACACAGTGGAGGAACTAGTACGATGTGAGGAACTCCAAAAACTGCAGCTCTTGATCCTTCTTTAGCAAGTGCATCTTCTAGCCTGTTTTTCTTCTTAAAGATGTACACTGGCATGACTGCTCCCAACTTCTTGATTGAAGACCTGCACTCAAAGATAGCATTACTGTACAATGGTTGATCCTTTTCTAGCATAGAGATTAGTTTTGTGGAGTCAGTGTTAGTGAGCAAAGGTTTGAGATGGCGCTGGACCGCAATCCTTAGCCCCCTTCTAAGAGTGTCACGATCCAACCCATCGTGAGTGACACCCACTCAACCCCCGGATTAGCGAACCAATATAGTTCAACCCTTGCCTAGACTAACGACCTAAAACCAGCAAGCGAAAAGTAAACTAACAATCAAACAATTCAATAACTAAATATAATTATTGTCCTGCGGAAAATCTCTCCTAGGAACTGAAAGTCATTGTACCAAACATCAATACCAAATATCTAGAATATGAGGATGCAAT
This sequence comes from Jaltomata sinuosa, assembly GCA_003996215.1. Taxonomy (NCBI): domain Eukaryota; kingdom Viridiplantae; phylum Streptophyta; class Magnoliopsida; order Solanales; family Solanaceae; genus Jaltomata; species Jaltomata sinuosa. Next base: position 261,936 of record QJPP01001073.1, read on the forward strand.
CCCAAAAGACAAAATGAAATAGTTTTAAGTCCGAAACAAATGGACTGAAACTCTAAGATAACCCAAGGTAGCTCGAAACAAGCAGCTCACCCTTGAAAGTCAAAAATCGCCGGTGCTAGATGCGAGGTCGCGTCTCAGTCGCTGGTCGATTTCCTGTACTCACCAAAAGAAAGAAAAGTGCAGTATCAGTACACCACCACTGTGTACTGGTAGGATCATCAGCCAATTTCCAAGTAAACAATATATATAACAGTACAACATATACAAGTAAATATATGGAAAATATGCAACAAGTATACAGGCCCTAGACTACAAGTCTCTACCTACCTTGTCCCAGCATGAAATCCATCTCTTACAGTTCTATACCACGAACATGAGCCATTAAATATAACCTTCAGTCTAGCCCGGACTCACCCTGGAATCCCCTCTAGACACATACGAAGTAATGATTCAACCTGGCCTAAACCAAGACCAACACAACAGTTAAACAAGTTGCCGGCCACTCAAGGACCACCAATAATAGCACCTTTAACTAGACAACCCGGTCCACTCACAGAACCAATACCAAGTATCAAATTCAGTAAAATAACCCGGTCTACTCACGTAACTAATATCAACCAATACAATACAATAGTCAATGAAATAATGCAAAATGCAATAAAGTAAACCCGTACCAGGCGTGGTACCCGTGCCAACCGAATGTCAACAAACCGCAGTCAATATATGAACACACACAACTTGTAAAACCAATAAGTAAAATCGTTTAATCACAGACTGTAAACAGGAACCTAGACATTCCACACAATTTCCCTAAGCAATGTAATGCATACAATCACTTAGACATGAGTACATGAATATACACATTCACAGAAAATCATAAGCCAACACCTATCTCAAAATATTCCAAGCTCTATTCGACCCGAGCTTTCCCGTGTTCTGGATTCCTCTCTCATTCTTGGTCTAAAAACAACACACATGACATATAGTTAACACCCAAGGCCTGTACATTACCCGGATTATACTAAATCCCCAAACCCCAGGCCACCCATGATCATCCCACCCCTTTCCCAGGCTTTTTCACCGTTGATTCTCCTAGTTCTATCATCTTTTACGGATAAAATAGGGAATTAAACAACCTATGATCATAATAATGTACTTTAATCCATACCCAGGAACTCACATGCTTGGAATCCCCTTCCTTTCATGAATTCCACCATCCCTAGGTTATTCTAACCTTCCCTAAATTCCCTCCTAGCAATTCTATCGCATAGGAAACGTAATACAAAGATTGGGGAACGAAAACCTTACCTTGGCAAAGAATTTTGACAGAGAAAGGAAGAAAAATGCCTATAATCGCCTAGCCCTTATCCCAAAATGAACTTGAGAAAAACTGAATATTTTGGGAGCTGTTTCTGTATTAAAACCCGTCGGCCTGCTATAGCGGTAGCCCACCGCTATAGCGGTCTTAAGTAGGTTGACCAACTTTTGACCGCTGCTATCGTGCTTGACCGTGATCATCACAGACAGAAAGTCCGGAAATCTGCCAGTTTTTGCCATTTCACAACACACTTCTTTCCCCCGACGTTCTGAAACAACCCCTTCACCTCAAATGCGATTTCGGGAGTTCTACTTACCCAAATGCGATTCCAAAAAGTCCCCCGGACTCCTTTATGTCTTGGCTACATGAAAAACTAGCTCAATCCAAGACACCCTAACCCATATTTACCCAGATTTCCCTAGACTCTACCTCGCTCCAAAACTGGCCGAGGCTAGCCTAGCCCAAAATTTCAAACTCCCAAACCCGGAGTTTTCTAACTCTAAAACTTGGCACGATGGAACTACCCATAACGAAGGACCCGGTCATTACAACAGATACTAATTTACCCATCGTTCATCCCCGAACGATCAACCCAAAATTACGGAAATAAAAAGAAGGAAGTGTAGTACCTGAATCCTCAAACAATTGAGGGTACTTGTCCCGCATGTACTTCTCGGTTTCCCAAGTGGCTTCCTCAACCGGATGATGCTTCCATTGAACCTTCACCATATGAATCACTTTGTCCTCAACCTCTAGACATCCCGAGCAAGAATCAAAACCGGTTCCTCCTTATAACAAATATCCTTATCAAAAAGTACTTCATACCACTTGATGATGTAGTCCCCATCCCAATGGTATCACTTGAGCATGGATACATGGAATACCGGGTGGACGCTCGACAAACTATGTGGCAGTGCTAACTTGTAAGCCACTGGCCCATAATTTCAAGCACTTCAAACGGACCAATGAACCGAGAGCTAAGCTTGCCCTTCTTACCAAATCGCATAACCCCTTTCATTGGTGATACCTTTAGCAATACTTGTTCACCAACCTGAAAGTCCATGTCCCGGACCTTGCAATCTGCATACTCCTTTTGCCTGCTTTGAGCAGCCAGCAACTTGGTTTGTATGCTCCTTACCTTTTCTTGCACTTTCTTTACTAAATCTACGCCCAGAGGCTTCACATCACCTTCCTCAAACCACCCAATCAGTGATCTGTAATTCCTCTAATACAGGGCCTCGAACGGTGCCATATCTATACTGGAGTGGTAGCTATTATTGTATGAGAATTCGCACAATGGTAGAAACTGGTCCCAATGACCACTGAAGTCCATTACACATGCTCTCAGCATGTCCTCAAATACTTGAATCGTCCTCTCCGACTGACCATCAGTCTCAGGATGGAAGGCTGTGCTAAAAGTGAGTTGTGTATCCAACTCTTCATGTAACTTTCCCCAGAACTTAGAAGTAAACTGCGTACCCCTGTCTGAAATGATTGACAGTGGTACCCCATGCAGTCTCACAATCTCCTTCACGTAGATCTTAGCCAATTGCTGCGAATTGTAATCTACCCTGACCGGAATGAAATGAGCGGACTTGGTTAGCCTGTCAACAATGACCCAACTTGAGTCATACTTCCCCAATGTGTTGGGAAGACCCACCACGAAATCCATGGCTATCCTTTCCCGCTTCCACTCTGAAATTGGCACTCTGAAGTAGTCCTTCAGGTCTCTGATGCTCATACTTTACCTGCTGGTAGTTCTGGTATTTGGACACAAAATCTACTATGTCCCTTTTTATCCTGGGCCACCAGTAACGCTGCCTCAAGTTCCTTTACATTTTGGTCACACCCAGATGAATTGAGTACCGCAAACCATGAGCTTATGTCAAGATTTTCTAAATTATATCGTCAACCCGAGGAACACAAATTCTCTCCCTGAAATGCAACACTCCACCAGAGTCTAACATGACATCTCTGGACTCCCCGGATATTACCTTGCCTGGCAATTTACCCAGTTTCGGATCTTAAAACTATTTTGCCTTTATTTTCTCTATGAAGGTGGCATTGACCTTAATGCTGGCCAACGACACACCTTGATCTGAAACACCCAAGTGCATAAACTTGGCCTCCAAATCCCGAATCTCCTTAGCCAATGGTCATTTGGACGCCCCCAAACAAGGCCAAGCTACCCATGCTAATAGTTTTATGGTTCAATACGTCTGCCACCACATTAGCCTTACCCGGATGGTACTGAATTGTCACATCATAATCCTTTAATAACTCCATCCATCTCCTCTGCCTCAGATTCAAATCCTTCTGGGTGAAAACGTGCTGCAGACTGCGATGATTTATGAATACCTCACACTTGACACCATAAAGATAGTGTCTCCAAATTTTTAATGCAAAAACCACCGCTGCCAACTCTAAATCGTAAGTCGGGTAATTTCTCTCATGCACCTTCAATTGCCTGGATGCATAGGCTATCACATTCATGTCCTGCATCAACACAACATCCAAACCAGAATGTGAAGCATCACAGTAAACAATAAAGTCTTTACCTTCAACCAGCAAGGACAAAATAGGGGCGGTGGTCAGAAGTGTCTTGAGATTTTGGAAGCTCTCCTCGCACTTGTCAGACCACACGAACGGTACCTCCTTCTGTGTCAGCCTGGTCAGGTCAGTAGCAATAGAAACAAAATTCTTAACAAACCTCCAATAGTACCCTGTGAGCCCAACAAAACTCCTTACCTCGGTCACAGAGCTAGGCCAAACCCAACTCTTGAATGCCTCAATTTTCTGGGGATCCACCATCACCCCTTTTTCTGACACTACATGCCCCAAAAATGCCACAAAAGTCAACCAAAACTCACACTTAGTGAATTTTGCATAAAGTTTTTGGTGCCTCAATATATCCAGCACAATACGAAGATTATTCGCATGCTCCTCCCTACTCTTAGAGTAGATTAAAATATCATCGATGAACACGATAACGAAAGAATTCAAGTAGGACTTAAACACCCCATTCATCAGACTCATGAATGTTGTCGGCGTATTGGTCAAACCAAATGACATTACTAGAAACTCATAATGCCCATACCGGGTCCAAAAAGTTGTTTTTGGAATGTTCTCAGGTCTAATCTTTAGTTGATGGTACCCCGACCTCAAGTCAATTTTTGAGAACACTGATGCACCCTGAAGCTGGTCAACAAACTCATCTATACGGGGTAGAGGGTACTTATTCCGGATGGTCACCTTGTTCAATTGCCTATAATCTATGCACATCCGCATACTATCATACTTTTTCTTCACAAACAAGATCGGGGCACCCCAAGGTGAAGCACTGGGACGTATAAATCCCTTATCTAGGAGTTCCTGTAGTTGAGTCTTAAGTTCCCTTAACTCTGTCGGAGCCATTCTATACAGAGGAATGGAAATGGGACGAGTGCCTGGCTCCAAATCAATACAAAAATCTATGTCTCTATCCGGAGGCATGCCAGACAAGTCCGCTGGAAACACCTCTAAAAATTCAGATACCATTGGAACTGACTCAATAGGAGGAGACTCTACACTATCATCCCGGAGATGAGCCAAGAAGGCTAGACACCCCCTCCCCACTAGCTTCATAGCCCGGACAAACAATATTATCTTAACTGGCTTAGGCCTGTACAGACCTTCCCACTCTAGTCTATCGTTACCCGAAATTTGTAGAGCTACAGTCTTGGTGTTATAGTTCAACACAACATGATAAGGAGATAGCCAGGTCATACCCAAGATAATATCAAAATCAGCCATATCCAGGATTACCAAGTCTACCTAAGTATGTAACCCCACAAAAATAACAGAACAGTCACGATATACATGAGTCACAACCACTGACTCTCCCACTGTGGTAGAAACATAGATAGGGAAATCAAGGATATCACAGGTCAAACCCAGCCCCAAAGCAAAACTCACAGACACATAAGAATATGTAGAACCCGGGTCAAATAATACCGAAGCCATTTTATCACAGACAAGAATAGTACCTGTGATCACCGTATCTAAGGCTTTCGCATCAGTCCTTCCTGGAAAAGCATAGCAATGTGCTCGATCATCAATCTGGGAAACTTCTTGGGCCAGCTGCGCCACACCCCTACCTGCATCGCCGTTCCCTTGGTCTCCCCGGCCTCCCTAAAAATTACCTTGCCCAACCTGTGGGCGACCCCTAGCATTACCGCCTCTGCCTGCTGGAACCACTGTTTTAGTCTGCTGCTGACCCTGATTACCTGTCTGTCTATGTGGACACTCCCTCTTAAAGTGACGGTCAAGAGTAGGTCTGCTAGATTATGTATAGGATGCTCCCTGGCCTCTAGGAGCTGAAGACTGAGCTCTGTGATGACCACCTGTTGTAGCTGGTAGAGCTGACTGAATAGGATGGGTTGGATAAGCCTATTGATGATGGCCCCGGGAGTATGAACCACTATAGTTTCCCTCATTCCGGGGCTTCTTGACTAAAGCCTTAGCCTGCCCCACTTGCCTAACTCCCTCAATCTTCTTCACATAATCCACCACATCAGTAAAACCCTTTCCTGAAGAAGTCATATGCACTGACAGTACCTGCAGATCACTATTCAGACCCTTGACAAACAACCGGACTTGTTCCTCCTCAAAACCCAACATATGTGTAGCAAAATGAGACAACGCATGGAACTTAGCCTCATAAATTGAGACCGACATGCTACGCTGCTCCAAGTTCCGAAACTCATCCTTCTTCCGGTCCCTCAAAGTAGGGGAACGTACTTCTCTAGAAATAACGCATGGAACTGCTCTCAAGTCAGTGGAGGTAGGATAGAAGACTGACACTCAACATGAGACCTCCACTACTGCTTGGTATCACCCTGCAGCTGAAAAGTGACAAACTCCACCCCATGCTGACGTACAATACCCAACTTGTGCAACCTCTCATAACAATCCAGGATGAACTCATAGGCATCCTACTTGTCTGTACCCTGAAACATCGGAGGTTTCAGCTTAAGAAACTTAGTCAGTATCTCATGCTCATTACTTGTCATCACTGGGCCTAGCATTGGCCTGAGGAGATCATTTGTGCCCGAAGCTGCATCCATCTTTGGTGTAGTAGTAACCGCTGGCTGAGTATCCAAGGCCTAATTTGCATAAGCTGCAGGTATGGCTCCAGCACCAACCAACCCACTCAAAATATCTCACGTCTGCCTAAAAGCTTCCGGTGTCATAGTAGGAAGGCCTGCACCCCCAACCGGTGCCACCTCCTCCTGAGCCCCTCCATTCTCTATAACCACTTCTTCTACATCCTCAGCCACATGATCTTGAGGTAGGGGAGCGGTTAACTCACGTGCAGTAGCAGTTCATGCTCCACCCCTGGCAGGTGCGGCTCCAGCTCATCCCCTGCCCCTTCCCCTACCTCTGTCGTGAACTGTCGGGCCCGCTGCTAGGACCGCTGGCCTTGCTCCATTATTCCTTGTAGTAACCATCTGCGGACAGAAGAGTGAACGAGGTTAGATACCAATTTGTATCACCAGATACCAATTTGAATCGAGTTATAGCACGAAGGAAAGAAGGAAGAGATAGTTTTTTCCTAAATCCCCATAGCCCCTCGAAGAAAAGTACGGACGTCGGGACTTTACTAGACCTGTTTGGTACAACGAGATCAACGAACCTAGGCTCTGATACCATCTTTGTCATGACCCAACCTATCATGAATGGCACCCACCCAACCCCCGGATGAGCGAACCAATAGACTTCAACCCTTGCCTAGACTAACAACCTAAAACCCGCAAGCGAAAAGTAAACTAACAATCAAACAATTCAATAACTAAACATAATTATTATCCTGCGGAAAATCCCTCCTAGGAATTGAAAGCCATTGTACCAAACATCAATACCAAATATCTAGAATACGGGGATGCACCCCCAAAAGACAAAATGAAATAGTTTTAAGTCTGAAACAAATGGACTGAAACTCTAAGATAACCCAAGGTAGCTCGAAACAAGCAGCTCACCCTTGAAAGTCAAAAATCGCCGATGCTAGATGCGAGGTCGCGTCTCAGTCACCAGTAGATTTCCTGTACTCACCAAAAGAAAGACAAGTGCAGTATCAGCACACCACCACTGTGTACTGGTAGGATCATCAGCCAGTTTCCAAGTAAACAATATATATAACAGTACAACATATACAAGTAAATAAATGGAAAACATGCAACAAGTATACATGCCCTAGACTACAAGTCTCTACCTACCTTGTCCTAACATGAAATCCATCTCTTACAGTTCTATACCACGAACATGAGCCATTAACTATATCCTTTAGTCTAGCCAGGACTCACCCTGGAATCCCCTCTAGACACATACCAAGTAATGATTCAACCCGGCCTAAACCAAGACCAATACAGCAGTTAAACAAGTTCCCGGCCACTCAAGGACCACCAATAATAGCACCTTTAACTAGACAACCCAGTACACTCACGGAACCAATACCAAGTATCCCCAGTTTACTCACGGAACCAATATCAACCAATGCAATATAATAGTCAATGAAATAATGCAAGATGCAATAAAGTAAACCCGTACCAGGCGTGGTCTCCGTGCCAACCGAATGTTATACCCATACCAGGTGTGGTACCCATTCCAACCATGTGTTATACCCGTACCAGGCATGGTACCCGAACCAATCGAATGTCAACAAACCACAGTCAATATATGAACACACACAATTTGTAAAACCAACAAGTAAAACCGTTCAATCACAGACTGTAAATAGGAATCTAGACATTCCACACAATTTCCCTAAGCAATGTAATACATACAATCACTTAGACATGAGTACATGAATATACACATTCACAGAAAATCATAAGCCATCACCTACTTCAAAATGTTCCAAGCTCTATTCGACCCGAGCTTTCCCGTGTTCTGGATTCCTCTCTCGTTCTTGGTCTAAAAACAACACACAGGACATATAGTTAACACCCAAGGCCTGTACATTACCCGGATTATACTAAATCCCCAAACCCCAGGCCACCCATGATCATCCCACCCCTTTCCCAGGCTTTTTCACCGTTGATTCTCCTAGTTCTATCATCTTTTACGGATAAAATAGGGAATTAAACAACCTATGATCATAATAATGTACTTTAATCCATACCCAGGAACTCACATGCTTGGAATCCCCTTCCTTTCATGAATTCCACCATCCCTAGGTTATTCTAACCTTCCCTAAATTCCCTCCTAGCAATTCTATCGCATAGGAAACGTAATACAAAGATTGGGGAATGAAAACCTTACCTTAGGAAAGAATTTTGACAGAGAAAGGAAGAAAAACGCCTGGAATCGCCTAGCCCTTCTCCTAAAAAGAACTTGAGAAAAACTGAATGTTTTGGGAGCTATTTCTGCATTAGAAATCCGTCGACCTGTTATAGCGATCCCCGCTCCGCTATAGCGGTCCCTCTATAGCGGTAGCCCGCCGCTATAATGGTAGCCTGCCGCTATAGCGGTCTTAAGTAGGTTGACCACTCTTTGAACGACGCTATAGCGGTAATTTCTACCACTATAGCGGTGGCCGCTATCACGCGTGACCATGCTCATCACGAATAGAAAGTCCAGAAATCTACTAGTTTTGGCCATTTCACAACACACCTATTTCCCCCGACATCCTGAAACAACCTCTTCACGTTAAACGCGATTTTTGGAGTTCTACTTGCCCAAATGCGATTCCAAAAAGTCCCTCGGACTCTTTTATATCTTGTCTACATAGAAAACTATCTTAATCTAAGACACCCTAACCCATATTTACCCAAATTTCCCTAGACTCTACCTCGCTCCAAAACTGACCGAGGCTAGCCTAGCTTAAAATTTCAAACTCCCAAACTCGGAGTTTTCTAACTCTAAAACTTGGCATGATGGAACAACCTGTAATAACGGACCCGGTCCTTACAAAGAGCAAGAAGTTCAGCTAGCATAGGGGTGGTTAGTGGTGTGCTTTCTAAGTACCCTACAATCCATTGTCCTTGGTGATCTCAAAAAATTCCCCCAGTCCTCCCCTTCCTGGGCTTTTTATAACAGAGCCATCGGAGTTGAGCATATAAGAGACTTGAGGCGGGTGATTCCATTTAACTTGAATGTTGGTGGTGGGTTTTTTTTCCTGGCTTTTCCTTATTAGGAGGTGATACTCAGTGGCATGGTTTATGGCTTCCTTGTAAGGAATGAGATCCTTCATGCCATTAAACAAATTGTTGTCATGAGTCAGCCAAATGCTCCACATGCAATATGGGATCATGGTGTCCCAATTGATACCACCATTGAAAGTTTTGTTCCTCATATAAGTCCAGGGGTTGAGACAATTGGTGCTATTGATGCTTCTCATATCAGGAGTGGGTGTTTGGGAGTTTGCCCTGAAGATATTGCTCCAAAAATGCAGTAGCATTGGTACAGTGAAAGAATATGTGGTCTATATCTTCTTTGGGGTCACCACAGTAGTGACAGGTTGGGGGAAGGTTGATTCCTATCTTATTGAGATAGGAATTGGTGGGGAGCATTCCATGGTGAAACAACCACAAGAAGATTTTCACTTTATTGGGCGCATGAGTCTTCGAAATCCATTAAAAGTCCTGCTCAGGATGGGCCCTCTTATAACTGGTGGTCCTACTGGCTATACGTTCATAAGCACTGCTAGTGGAGAAGGAGCCCTTCTTAGAGGGGCCCCAATGAGGGAGATCCGTAGAGTTAGTATTAGAGGGTAGGGAGAAGGTTTGGAGAATGGCCAACACATCACTAGGGATATCAAAGGATATATCTTTTAAGTTCCATCTTCCATTGAGATAGATGTCTTTCGCTTTAAGGGTGCTATCTCCAATGTTAAGGGGGCCTTGGTTTACACTCCTAATGCTTCCCAGGTGGGGAATCCAATTATCTTTTATGAAACTAACTCTATTACCCTGGAAGACTGTCCATGCAATGCCTTTTTAACAGTTCTCCCACCCATCCTGGACATTCTTTAAAGTTCTAGACATGATGGTCCTGCTCCCACTAGTGTTTTAGGGGTTGTAGTACTTGGTCAGTAAAACTCTGCCCACAGGCTATTGGAGTTTTGGAACAAACTCCAAGATAAGATAGCATGCATGGATTGGTTCTTGAGCTCACATTTTTGCAGTCCTGCTTCCTTGTTAGAGATGACAGTGTCCCAGTTCAATAGATGCAACTTCCTTTTCTCAGTACAAGAGCCCCAGACAAAGTCTCTCAGTACTTTATTGATAAGGATAGTAATCTTTGCTGGGAGCTTGATATATTGTGTAACACCTTGGGATTCGATTTAGCTTCTAAACTTAGAATCCCTGAAAAACGTTGACCATTTGAGGAACTACGAGTCCAAACCATGGGCTATGGTTTGAACTACGAGTCATAGAATGACCTTGTGGTTAAAGCTCTGCAGGATCAACCTCTGGTCTGAGAACCACGAGTGGGTTCTACGGACTGTAGTTCATTCTATGGATCGTCCTGTCCACTCATGAAATCAAACCAAAAACCATGAATGGGTCTACGGACCTTAGTTTATTCTACGGACCATACTGTTGACTCATGGAACCTGATCTGTAGCTGAATAATTGGTCCAGGAACCACGAGTAGTGGTTTGGTCTATGGCTCGTGGATTGCACCCGTGATCCCTGAAACTGAGTTTTTAACATTTTTTTCTAAATTAAATCCCAAGGGTATTTTTATAATTGCCCACTCTTTTAACTCTTAAGTGAAGTCATTTTGGCCACTTTTAGTAGGATTTCTACCCCAATTAGCCTAAGTCTTTCATTATTCCTCATTCATCTACCAAAAGAGGAAAAAAAACTTCATCAACTCCAAGTCTCAAGCTCCAAGTTCAAGTCTCTATTTCTCTTCATCCTAGATCTAACAAGCTTCAATTCAGGTATGTGGGTATGCAATAAGGGATCCTTCCACTCTTATGCCGAAAACCCCCATATTTTTATATGGGTTTCATGAATTTCAAATTAGGGTTCTTACCCAATTCTCATGAGCTTTTCTATAAATTGTTTTCTCATGAATCTACTATCAAATCTAATATTAAATTGTATAATTTTGCATGAGTTTTTACAAGTGAACTCCTATTTCATGAATTGAAGACTAAGTATAGTCAATTTTGCATGCATGAATTGATTTAAGTAAATTGAAGCATTTGATAACATGATTTCATGAATTTCAAGCAAGTGCATGCCTAGTTCCTATGTTTTATGAAAGTACATGTTATTATGAAATTGAATTAGGGCCACACAAGTTTTCAAGTTATGAATTATTATGCAAGACAAGACACCGATGTGCCATCAATGCTCATGAATTATTTTCTAAAACAAGGTTCGTGAGTAGTATAAAGATCCGGGTTATGAACATATTTATGAATAACATTTGACATATAGATATGTCACATGTATGTGAGCCTCATGTTATGTTTTGGGAATAGTATTTAGCACCGAGCGATGAGGGTTTCTGACAACCCAAATCCAAAACTATGTTGCCACCATAAGTTTCCCTCATTGGCTTATGACATGATCCTTAAGACATGGTTCTAACCTTGGCCGGTTAGGACAACCTTTTTCAGTATGGGTGCATGACACTGGACTTCATATAGCTCAACATAGTTTATGTTGGTTAAGAGAAACTCCCGTATAAGTATTTTCAAACTATGAAGTTATATGATACTCTACTTTGGAACTTGATTTCTATTTCATGTCTTAAGCTTAAATCTTGATATTTACTCATGCTTTCTCTTAATGTGCATGATCTCAGTTTTTAAGTATGTTTTAAGTATGTTTTTACCATGATATTGCATAAACTCACATACTCGGTACATCCTATAGTACTAACACGTATTCTCGCGCTGCATCCTTTGATGATGCAGATACAGGTTTCTACCCTCAGACTTGTGGCTAGACATCGCCGGAGATCCAACTTCTGTTGGTGAGTCCTCATTATTCGAGGGCTAGTGCTAGACTCATTTCTATCATGTTCTTCTTTTAGATTTCTGAGTTAGCTAGGGTCTTGTCCTAGCAACTCTTTATGTCAGTTTAGAGGCTCCAGACATAGCTAGACTTGTATTTTGTATTTTTGGTTTTGGTATTCTTAAACCTTTATCTTATATAGACATGGTTGCATATTTCTACTAGTTATGTTTCTGCTATATTTCTTCGTATATGCTTAAGTTATGCTATGACCAAGGGTTAGCTTGGGGCACTTGTGGTCCCAGGTCCCGTGTTGCGTCTAGGGAGTAGTCTCAGGGTATGATAAACTTGGTATAAGAGCATCAGGTTCAAGAGTCCTTGGGTGTCTAAAAGCCGCATCGAGTAGAATCTCTTTTATGTGTATCAAGTGTGTCACACTTATGAGAGGGAAGCTACGAGGTGTCTTAGGAAAAACTTTACTTCTTTCATGATCAATATCGTGCGATAGAGTTTAACTCTATTACTCTTCTAATCTGATCTTTATGCATTTCAGATTATGCCCTCCTCACTGTGCCATGCCTTACCGAGCCGCCCAAAATGTTGATCCTTCAATTCCAGACCCTAAGGTCATGAATGCAGAGTTCAGGAATGCCATTCATATGCTAGCTCCGACTATGGTCGCTCAGTCCAATCACTAGGCTTTTATCCCCGCGCACCCTCAAGGTGGAGAGATTACGGCCCGAGTTCTAGACTTCATTCGTATGAACCCACCTGAGTTTTGGGGTTCGAAAGTTGGTGAGGATTCACAAAATTTCATGGATGAGGTAAAGAAGATCTTTGGGGTGATGCAGGTGGTTGGCATCGATGGTATTGAGCTAGCTTCCTATCAGCTCAAAGATGTGGCTCATATTTGGTATACTTAGTGGAGGGATGCTAAGGCTAGGGATATGGTCCCTATGACTTGGGAGTGCTTCGAGAAGGCTTTTCTTGATTGGTTCTTCCCTAGGGAGTTGATAGAGGCTAAGGCCGAAGAGTTCATGAACTTAAGGCAAGTGTCTATGTCAGTTCAGGAGTATGGATTGAAGTTCACCCAGTTTTCTAGGTATGCTCCTTCTATGGTGGCCGATCCGAGGGATCAAATGAGCAAGTTTATTTATGGGGTGTCAGATTTTGTTAAATAAGGAGTGCAGGTCCGCTATGCTTTTGGGTGATATGGATATTTCTCGACTTATGACTAATGTCCATCAGATTGAGAGAGACAAGTTGAGGGATATGACAAGAGAGAACAAGAGGGTTAGATCAGAAGGTTTGGGTTTTAGCCATCAGAGGTCTGGAGGCGGACATCATTCTTCATTTCAGAAGAAATCATCAGGACCCATTCATTCTTCAGATAGTGCTCCTACCCAGGCCCCCAGGACTAGGCATAATCAGTAAGGTAGGGGAGCAGGTTCGCAGTCTCAAGAAAGTGTTGCAAAAGGGCCTTCTCACCCTGTTTGCAACAAGTGTGGGAAGAATCACCCGGGAGAGTGTCTCTATGGCACATGTGGATGATTTGGGTATGGACAGGTTGGACATATGATTAAGGATTGCCCTTCAACTAAGAAGGGACAGGGAGGTAGTAGAACTCAGTTTGCTCCAGCAGCCTCAGGTGGTCTACTGGCCCAGCAGATTGTTACTTCTGGTTCAGGTGGTGGTCAGCGCCAGAACTGCCTTTATGCTATGTCTTCTCGCCAGGACCAGGAGAGTTACCTGAACGTTGTTACTGGTATTTTGAAAGTCTTCTCTCTCGATGTATATGCTTTATTGGACCCTGGTGCGTCCCTATATTTTGTGACCCCTTATATTGCTTGTAAGTTCGAAGTTTAGAACCCTTTTGTGTTTCTACTACTATTGGTGAGTCAGTCCTAGCCAAAAGAATTTATCGAAGTTGCCCTATCTCAGTCCTTTATAGATTTACTTCAACGGATCTAGTAGAGTTGGAGATGACTGACTTTGATATTATTCTTGGTATGGATTGGTTGTATGCATGTTATGCCTCGGTTGATTGTCGTACCCGAGTCATCAGTTTCAAATTTCCAAATGAACCTGTCTTAGAGTGGCAAGGTAGTCCTCCATCCTCGAAGGGTCATTTCATATCTTATCTCAAGGCTAGAAATATGATTTCTAAGGGTTATGTTTATCATATAGTTTGGGTTATGGACACAGAATCTGAAACCCCACCCCTCTAGTCAGTTCTTGTTGTGAATGAATTTTCTGAAGTGTTTCCCAAGGATTTTCCCAGAGTCCCTCCCGAGCGGGAGATCAACTTTGGGATAGGTCTTCTCCCAGATACACATCCTATCTCTATTCCTCCCTATAGAATGACTTCCGCGGAGCTTAAGAAAATGAAGGATCAGTTGAAAGACCTCCTTAATAAGGGTTTTATTCAACACAATATCTCTCCACGGTGTGCTCCAGTTTTATTCGTGCGAAAGAAAGATAGTTCCCTCAGATGTGTATCGACTATCATCAGTTGAACAAAGTCACAATCAAGAATAAGTATCTCATTCATAGGATTGATGACTTGTTGGATCAGCTTCAGGGTGCCAGTTACTTCTCCAAGATTGACCTTAGATCCGGTTATCATCAGCTCCGTGTTCGAGAGTGTGGCATTCCAAAGACAGCCTTCAGAACTCGGTATGGTCATTATAAATTTGTGGTTATGTCTTATAGACTAACAAATGCTCCTGCAACCTCTATGAATTTGATGAACCGTGTGTTCAAATAGTATTTGGATATATTTGTAATTATTTTCATTGATGATATTCTTATCTATTCTCGGAGTAAGGAGGAGCATGCGGACCATTTGAGAGTTGTACTGCAAACTCTTAGGGATCGACAGTTATTTGCTAAGTTTAACAAATGTGAGTTTTAGATGCAATTTGTTGCTTTTCTGGGTCATGTTGTGACTAGAGATGGCATTCGAGTTGATTCGTAAAAAATAGAGGCAGTAAAGAACTGGCCTACACCCACTTCCCCGTTGGATATTAAGAGCTTTTTAGGTTTGGCTGGTTACTATAGGATATTTATGGAAGGATTTTCTTCTATTGCTGCCCCATTGACTCGATTGACTCAGAAGAAGGTGAAATTCCAGTAGTCTGATCTATGTGAAAAAACTTTCAGGAATTGAAGGCTAGGTTGACCACAACTTCAGTGTTGACTCTACCCGAGGGTTCAAATAACTTTGTTGTGTATTGTGATGCTTCTAGGATTGGTTTGGGTTGTGTTTTGATGTAGCATGGTAAAGTGGTTGCTTATACTTCTAGACAGCTTAAGACTCATGAGAAGAACTACCCTACTCATGATCTTGAGTTAGCGGTCGTGGTTTTTGCTTTGAAGATTTGGAGACACTACCTGTATAGTGTTCATGTAGATATATTCACCAATCATAAGAGTCTTCAGTATGTGTTCACTCAAAAGGAATTTAACCTTCGTCAAAGGAGATGACTTGAGCTTCTTAAGGATTATGATATGAGTGTGCTTTACCATCCGGGTAAGGCCAATGTTGTGGTGAATGCACTTAGTAGGTTGTCCATGGGTAGTGTGTCTTCGGTTGAAGATGGAAAGAAGGAATTGGCCAAGGATGTTCATCGACTGGCTCGATTAGGAGTTCGCCTTATGGATTCGACAGAAGGTGGTATTATCATTCAGAATGGTTCCGAATCATCTTTGGTAGCTGAAGTGAAAGAGAAGAAAGACTGAGATCCTATTTTGCACCAGTTGAAGGGTGCAGTCCATCATCAAAGGGTAGAGGTTTTCTCCCAAGGGGGAGATGGTGTGCTTTGATATCAGGGTCGATTGTGTGTTCCTGACATAGATGGATTGAGACAGTGGATTTTGACAAAGGCTCATAGTTCCAGGTATTCTATTCACCCCGGTGACACCAAGATGTACCGTGACCTACGGGAAGTCTATTGGTGGAATGGCATAAAGAGGGACATAGCAGGTTTTGTGGCTAAGTGTCCCAACTGTCATCAAGTAAAGGTAGAGCATCACCGACCAGGTGGTATGACTTAGGATATTAACCTTCCTACTTAGAAGTGGAAAACAATCAATATGGATTTTATTACAGGTTTGCCTCATACTCATAGGCAGTATGATTCTATTTGGGTGATTGTCGACCAGATGACTAAGTTTTGCACTTCTTAGCTGGTAAGACTTTGGACTCAGCAGAGATTATGCCAGACTCTACATTCGGGAGATAGTCAGATTGCATGATGTTCCACTGTCTATCATTTTGGATAGAGGTACTCAGTTTACATCCCAATTTTGGAGGTCATTTCAGAAGGGCCTTGGTACTCAGGTTAAGCTTAGCACAACTTTTCATCCACAGACGGATGGCCAAGTAGAGTGTACTATTCAGACTTTAGAGGATATGTTGAGAGTTTGTGTGATTTATTTCAAATGGTAATTGGGATGATCACTTACCTCTTACCGAGTTTTCCTACAACAACAGCTTCAATTCTAGCATCTAGATGGCTCCTTATGAGGCACTTTATGGACGGAGGTGTAGATCTTCTATTGGTTGGTTTGAGGTAGGTAAGACAGCCTTGATTGGTCTAGATTCAATTCATGAGACTATGGAGAAGGTTCAGATCATTAGGGAGAGGTTGAAGACCGCTCAGAGTCGATAGAAATCATATGCAAATGTGAGGAAAAGAGGGTTGGAGTTTGAGGTTGATGATTGGGTGTTTCTGAAGGTGTCACCCATGAAGGGTGTGATGAGATTTGGTAAGAAAGGAAAACTTAGTCCCTGCTATGTAGGTCCTTATAGGATTCTGAGGAGAGTTGGTAGTGTTGCTTATGAGTTGGATTTGCAAATAGATTTAGAAGCTGTTCATCCGGTTTTTCATGTTTCTTTGTTGAAGAAGTGTGTTGGTGATCCGACCTTGATTGTTCCTTTGGAATATGTGAGTGTGAAGGTTATCCTTACTTATGAGGAAGTGTCCGTGGAGATTCTTGATCTTCACATTCTGAGGTTGAGAAATAAAGAAGTCGCTTCGGTGAAGGTCCTTTGGAGAAATCAACTAGTTGAGGGAGCTACTTGGAAAGTAGAAGCAGGCATGAAAGCCAAGTACCCTCATTTCTTTCCTTTCGACTCAGTTTCAGCTTGAGGTAATAGTTTCCTCATTAGTATGTCCCTCCGATTCTATTCCATCAGTTTCCCTCATGACCCTATCATGCATTCATTTTTCTGAAGTTGGTTCAATCATGTTTTAAGTTAAAGAAGCTCAGTTTTCATGTTTATCCTATAGTTTTATGTTTTATTGGTTGGTTGGACTATTTTCTCTCCAGTTTTCCTTTCTTTGTCTTCATTCGAGGATGAATGATCCCAAGGGGGATATATTGTAACACCCCAAAATTTGATTCAGCTTCTAAACTGAGAATCCTTGAAAAAATTGACCATTCCAGGAACTACGAGTCCAAACCATGGGCCGTGGTTTGAACCATGAGCCGTGGAATGAACTCATGGTTAAAACTCTACAGGATTAGCCTCTTGTCTGAGAACGACGAGTGGGTTCTATGGACCGTAGTTCATTCTATGGATCGTCGTATCCACTCATGGAATCAAACCTGAGGTATGCCTGTTTCCCCAGAAACCACGAATGGGTTTACAAACCATTGTTTATTCTATGGATCGTCCTGTTGACTCATGGAACCTGATCTACAGCTGAATAATTGGGCCAGGAACCACGAATGGAAACCACGAGTCGTGGTTTAGTCTACGGCTCGTGGATTGCACCCATGAGCCCTGAAACCAAATTTTTAACATCTTTTTCTAAATTAAATCCCAGGGGTATTTTTATAATTTTTATAATTACCCACCTTTTTTGTCACGACCCGATTTCTCAAGTCATGATGGCACCTACAATCCCCCAGTAGGCGAACCAATTCCCGTAGCCCAGAACGGTTAGTAATGGGCTACTACCTAACCAAAACGCACCAGCAAGCAGAAATAAGCGAAAGCAAAACTCGAATATAAATACATAAAGGAAACTACATCAACCCCAAGACTTGGTATCAATAGTACAAAAGCTTCTAATAGGATACAAGTGCTAGTAGTAACAAAATACAACATAAATTGCCTCCGAAAGTACAAGGAGCAACAGTACAATATATGAGATGTAGACAAGCCCCGACCGTCAGGCGCTCACCCTAGTCTCAAAGATCCAAAAGTTGCACGAGTCTCCAACGTGATCAACAGCAAAAGCTCAGCTAATATCTGCACAAAAAAGTGCAGAAGTGTAGTATGAGCACCAAAACCACGGGTACTCAGTAGGTATCATAGGCCGACTGAGCGCATATAAGATATAAAAGTAGTAAGTAACAGATAGCAAGAAAGCAGTCACTGAGGCAATGAGCAAGGCACAAGGAGCTAGTACAGATCATCCATAACCAAGAGCTACAAGTAACACATGCTAGCACAGAGATACAATTACACAGAATCACAGGTGAAGGAAAGGAGAACGCACCTGGAGTCCTTGCACAACAATATAAGTAAGTAGAGAGAGGATTGAGAAAATAGCGGTATACCGGTAACCTCAAGTGGAAGGAAAAGACGGAGAGCAGTCTAACATACTCAAAATGAAATCAACCAGTATAAGAAAATCATAACACCAATCCAATCATATGATAGCATAACCAGGGAATCACCTCACAAGTACAACCCTAGGATGAAATAACTAGGCCACAATAACCGAGAGATACCACTCAGTTTCCCACAAGAATAGAACCAGCGTCTCACACTCTACTCAGAAGGCCACACAAAAGTGCCTCAATAAGATAGGACTCCAAAGCCCTCTCAATAATCAAAAATCCCACAACCAAAGCCTCAACAGGCTAGACATCACTAATCTTTCAAGAACCGGGTGCCAAGACAAGCTCTAAGTAAAAACAGGAGTAAATATAGTCTACCTACAGTCCCAACGGCCGCCCATACAACCGAGGAACACAATCAAGTGAAAGCAAACCCTCCGGCATCCCATACTACCGGAGCGTACACTGAACACACAATAAACAAGGGTGGAATCCAATGCATGGTATGATATGATATGAAATAGAACCTCTGTATGTACCTCCTCCGGTGCCAATCGGGCCCAGCAGGCAGGTTCCATGGAAGGACTCAGCCTGTATACCTCTACTCCACCGTATACCCTTCCCTCCGGCGCACGAAGCCCAAAGCCCAGGCTCAGAGCGGCAAGGTCCATGGAGGTCCCCGACCCCATACTAAAACTCAGTATCAAGACATGTTATCCGGAAGGAAGTCCGGGATCAAGATAGAGACCCAGTCTCAAATATGCATGCCCAGACCCCGTCCAGGACTAAAGTAGTCGAAAATGCCTCAAAACCCCTCTAGGGTGCCCGGGCATAACCGGGTCTAAAACTGTAGTAAATCAAGTCTAGTGCTCTGCCCCACAGAGACTAGTATCAGTAATAAAATCAAGTCTGGTGCTATGCCCCGCGGAGACTGGGACCAGTAATAAAATCAGTGCGAAAATATCCAAAAATCCCCTTTTCTATCAACAACAGTACCAAAAATGGGCCCCCAGGGCCATGCAAATTTAGGAAAACTGTCAGTAGTGGCTCACAGCCAATATTGCAGTAAAACATGCAGGGGAAAACCTTTTTCATGGATGATATGCTCGCACACAAATATGGAAGTAGCCCAACGGCTCACAACAGTTCCTATCAGCCCTGCACAGGCCCAATAGCTACTCAGCAGACATAACTAGCCTAAAAGGATAATCTCTATGTCCGGGACTCGCGAACATTCCCAAATAGCCCACCATTTATGTTCCAGAGTCAATACAAGGCCACACAGGACCACAAAGGTAATATACATTACTACGCGAATACTACAAACAACGTATGAAATAGACGGACGAAAGGCGGACAAGGTCTGGGGTACCAACCTATAACAACCCATCCAAGGATGATAATTAATGCAGTTATAGCCTATATACGCAGAGTCTAGATAGGAAAAAACCATAACCTACCTGTCATCCAATGAATAGCTGCGGGAACGACGTCGTCCAGACTCGAACTTCTTCGGGAAGTTCCAAATCACAAAAGAATACTTTTAACTGAAGCTCCAAAGGCATCTCTATGAAGGCTGACCAACCAAGGTAATGGAACAATTGCTAGAATCGACGAGGCTGCAAGAACGAGCCATAGCCATTTGATAAGGTGTTAATGTCACACTCGCGACCAGCCAACTCCAAAACATAAAATGAGGCCAATAACAATAAGAAATGGCAGCTAAATCCAACAATAATATGTTAACCACATCTCAAAGGAGCGACGAGCTCCCGAGGCACTATTTCAAGGCATACTTCATGTTGTCCAATCCAATCACTATCGTATGCGATCCCAAAAAGAATCGCACAATTTCCCAATCTCTCCAGCACCTTACCACAACTAGAACACCAAAAAAATAACCAAACATAACAAGATAAAGGGGCTGTCCAAAGCCACAAATCCAAAATACCACTTCGTGGCTCAGAAATCCATAAAACAATACTAGAACATATAATAACGAAGGAGGGTCGTAGGGGAGAGATTTCCTTGACAAAAATATTCAATATCCCAAGATTAAAAACCTGCCTCCTTTCAAGAACAACAAACAGATCCAAAATCAACAAGAAACTACTACAAGATATCGGCAACAACAACTTTTCATAACTAGAAGCTTAAAATCTTGATCCAACAAATAGATAAGTATACGGGATCCATACCTCACCAAAATAACTCCATAGCTACTGCCAAATACTTAGAAAACACCTGCTAGCTTGCTGCATCAACACCCACGAAGATACGCCATGAAATCGACGGGACAAACTACACCAAAATGACGAGCTCGCGACGTAGAGCAACTTCCGTTAAACTTCCGAATTGAAAAGATCAAAGTCCATGGATTATTTATAAAATCTCCCTCTGATTTTCTAAGAATTTTGGGTGAAAAAAATGAGTTAAAACGAAGGAGAAATCAGCTTTTATAAGCTGAACCGACTTAGGACGTGGTCCCCACCTTGACGTATCTGCTTGTGCAGTATTACGAAAATGTGAATATCTCTCTATTCTGAAGTTGTATGAACGAACAGTTTAGTGCATTGGAAACTAGACTCATAGACCTTCGATTTGGTATATTGGGAGCCCACTAACTCTTTATATGTAGGGAGAAACACCCCAAGACATTTAACCCAAATTTGAAGAGAATTCCTTAAAGGAATTTACAATAACTTTTTCCAAATTTTGTTTCGCAACTTGCTTGACTTCAAAACTTATCATACGACCATTTTGACATTACAATACCTCATAAAACATCCTTCCTAGTATATTAGACACTATTAGTCTTAACCCAAAGGAACGAGTTACTATAAACCTTCCAAACGGGCGAGGTGTTACACGAGGCATTTCTCTAACTCAAACTTTCGAATAAGGAATTCCTTTGACCTAGAACCTTGGTTTAATTCTTTGATATTACCAAGAATGTTGACGGAAGTCAACTATTTCCAAAGTTGAAGCTCTAAAATGAGGAACGGCCAGAAAGACCAAACAAATGGCCCGGGCACCGAACTATCGGTCCCGACAAGCCATAAATGACTTGGGCCACTACAAGTAAGCTCTAATGGTACAAGAAAGGCAAAAACGTGTAAATGGTCGGAAGGGTCATTACACTTTTAACTCTTAAGTGAGGTCGTTTTGGACACTTTTAGTAGGGTTTCTACTCCAATTAGCCTAAGTCTTTTATTATTCCTCATTCATCTACCAAAAGAGGGAAAAAAACTTCATCAACTCCAAGTCTCAAGCTCCAAGTTCAAGTCTCAGTTTATCTTCATCCTAGATCTAACAAGCTTCAATTCATGTATGTGGGTATTCAATAAGGGATCCTTCCACCCTTATGCCAAAAACCCCCAAATTTTCATATGAGTTTCATGAATTTCAAATTAGGGATCTTACCCAATTCTCATGGGCTTTTCTATAAATTATTTTCTCATGAATCTATTATGAAATCTAATATTAAATTGTATGATTTTGCATGGGTTTTTACAAGTGAACTCCTATTTCATGAATTGAAGACTAAGTATAGTCAATTTTGCATGCATGAATTGATTTAAGTAAATTGGGGAATTTGATAGCACGATTTCATGAATTTCAAGCAAGTGCATGCCTAGTTCCTATGTTTTATGAAAGTACATGTTATTATGAAATTGAACTAGGTCCACGCAAGTTTTCAAGTTATGAATTATTATGCAAGACAAGACACCCAATGTGCTATCAATGCTCATGAATTGTTTTCTAAAACAAGGTTCGTGAGTAGTATAAAGATTCGGTTTATGACCTGTTTATGAACAACATTTGACATCTAGATATGTCACATGTATGTGAGCCTCATATTATATTTTGGGAGTAGTATTTAGCACCGAGCGATGAGGGTTCAGATAACCCAAATCCAAAACTATGTTGCCACCATAGGTTGCCCTCCGTGACTTTTGACAGGATCCTTATGACATGGTTCTAACCTTGGCCGGTTAGGATAACCTTTTTTAGTGTGGGTGCATGACACTGCACTCGATGTAGCTCATCATAATTTATGTCGGTTAAGAGAAACTCATGTATGACTTTTTTTTAAGCTATGAAGTTATATGATACTCTACTTTGGAACTTGATTTCTATTTCATGTCTTAAGCTTAAATCTTGATATTTCCTCATGCTTTCTCTTAATGTGCATGATCTCAGTTTTTAAGTATGTTCTAAGTATGTTTTCACCATGATATTGCATAAACTCACATACTCAATATATTCTATAGTACTGGCACGTATTCTCGCTTTGCATCCTTTGATGATGTAGATACAGGTTCCTACCCTCATACTCGTGGCTAGACATCGATAGAGATCCATCTTCTGTTGGTGAGTACTCCTCATTATTCGAGGGCTAGTGCTAGACTCATTTCTATCATGTTCTTCTTTCAGATTTCTGAGTTAGCTAGGATCTTGTCCTAGCAACTCTTTATATCAGTTTAGAGACTTCAGACATAGCTAGACTTGTATTCTATATTTTTGGTTTTGGTATTAGACCTTTATCTTATATAGACATGGTTGCTTATTTCTACTAGTTATGTTTTCGCTATATTTATCTGTGTATGCTTAAGTTATGCTCTGACCATGGGTTAGCTTAGGGCACTTGTGGTCTCAGGTCCCATGTTACGTCTAGGGGGTAGTCTCGAGGCGTGAAATATTGCATGATATGGGTGGGCATGCTGCTGAGAGTGAATTTGGATAGCATTATTCTACCAGTCATGTTGAGGCATTTAGACTTCCAACCCGCTAGCCTGTTGTTCATATTATCTAGGATGGGTTGAAAGTCTCTATTGATGGCTTCTTATGAAAGATGGGAAAGCCAAGATATTTTTCAAACTCAGGCCCTGGGCTTGATATTGATGCTATTGGAACATGCAGTCTATTGGTCTAGAGAGCAATTTCTGGAGAAGACAATTCTAGATTCAGAATGGTTGACTTTTTGCCCAGAGCTTCTATAGAAATTGGTGATGGCATTGTTAATGGTGTTGCAATTGGATGAATTTTCCCTAGCTAGGAAGCTTAAGTCATCCGCAAATAAAAAGTGGGAGAGCTTAGGGACAGAGGTGGTTACACTAATAGGTGTCCAGTTTTTGCTCCTGACAAGTCCATCAATAACTCTAGATAGTCTTTCCATACACAGAATGAATAAATAGGGGGAAATAGGGTCACCTTGTCTAATCCCTCTGGTCGGCAGAAAATACTCAGTGGGTTTGCCATTTACCAAGATAGATATGGAGCTAGAAGAGACACAGGACATGATAAGCTTGGTGAGATTGAGGGGAAAAAGAAAGTAGGCAAGGGTGTCTTTGATGAATGACCATTCCAACCTATCAAAGGCTTTTTCAAGGTCAATGTTGAGGATCATGTTGGGATGCTTCTCTTGCATCCTCCTAAAGTGGGAGATGTATTCCTGTACAATGAAAGTAGCTCTTCTTTTAGAGAGGAAGCTAGCCTGACTTTAACCAATGATGGTATCTAGGTCGGTTTTAATCATATTCACAATGATTTTGGTTATCAGTTTGTAACTAGTGTTACAGAGGTCAATGGGCCTGAAGTTCCTCATAGTGGAGGCATCAGCACACTTAGGGATAAGACAAAACAGTGTTGAGTTAGTATCCCTAGGTATGTAACTATTTGCAAAGACACTTTTGCAGAAGGAGATAGTTTGGGGTCCAACAGTGCCCCAGTATTTTTGGTAGAACATAGGGTGGAGACCATCAGAGCCTGGTACCTTGAGAGGACTGAAGGACTTAAGAGCATTGAGAATTTCAGTGTCCCTTAAAGAGGCATCCAGGAGAGATTTGATGGCTTCACTGAGAACATGTTCAGGCCCTAGGCTGGTGGAGTGGCCAATGAGGAAGAGTGATGCTCAGTGGTGTAAGACTTGTTAAAGAAGTCAAAGATATGACTGGTAATGGTCTGGCTATTCTAAATCATGTTACCAGCCTCATCTAAAATGGAAGTGATTCTATTTCTCCTCCTCCTATTCAAGGTTGATGTATGGAAAAACTTAGTGTTAGCATCTCCCTCGCTAAGCCAATTGATTCTAGATTTAGTTTTGCAGAACTCTTCTTCACACCTGAGGAGGTCATTATAGTCACACAAGAGGGAATTTTCCAAGTTTTGAAGGAAAGGGCTGTGATGGTAATTAGGGGATTTCTGGATACCATCAAGTCTAGCCAGAATTTTTCTTATCTTATGGAAGATGTTGCCAAAGACATTTTTGTTCCAGATGAAGGCTTCCTTCTGGAACATCTCAATGGCATTGGTCAGGCAGTTGGGAGGATTAAAACAAGAATTCACAAGGCTGGGGAAGTCAACATGACCACACCACATGGGTTCCAATCTGAATACCCTGATGGTAGAAGGTTGTCTTCTAGCCAGGGATACCATCAGTGGGCAATGGTCAGACTTAGTTCTCGGGAGGTGTGTAACAATTATGTTTGGATAGTGTTTTATCCAAGATTCATTGGCAACACACCTGTCAAGTCTTTCAATAATAAGGTTTTGTCTGTTGCGGTATCTTTTATTGGTCCAATTGTATTTGCAACCTTTAAAACTTAGGTCCACCATACTGCATTAGTTGAGGCACTGCCTAAAGAGGTTGGTCCTATTGGTACTAATGCCTACCCCACCCAGTTTGTCCTTAGCTTGGAGGACTTCATTAAAATCTCCTCCTATCAGCTAATCTCCTTTATGGGTTTGAGTAATATTACAAAGATCCTCCCAAAGTTGAGTCCTAGTGTTAAAATCAGGACTAGCATAGACACCAATAAACAACCAAGAAAGGGGGTCTTGACTAACCTTGACAAGGACATGGATGCCCTGGGCAGTGACAGAGAAGTTGTCTAACTTAAGCAGATCCTCTTTCCACATGACGACTATACCACCAGATAAAACCACTGCCGATGATTGGACTTAGGCATCTAAGTGAAGCACCTCAGTTAGCCTCTTGTGCTCGGTCATTTTTGTTTTAAGCAGCACAAGCATAGAGGTCTTGTGTAACTTAACCATAGCTTTGCACTGGCGTCAGAAGGTAGCACTATTGGATCCCCTGGTGTTCCAGATGATGAAGTTCATTAGATCTATTGGATGCTGGAGCATGCTTCGAGGGGTCTTCCCCTTGTCCAAAGAGGGGGGCCTTGTCATATCCTTTAAGGGGTTCAGCGCTACCGCCGGTGGCATTGCTTTCTTCATGTTCCTCAGGTCAGCGGGTAAATCCTCATCACCTCTGGACAATATGCTATAATAGCTATGCTATAGGGCTCTTCGAACTCTTTGATAAGTATCTTCTCTAAGTATAATATTTATGTGTTTGGTTCTCCAAAAAGTTGAGAATAAGTTTCATCTCCTCGTTGCTCTTTTTTAGAGTTTCTAGCAACACTGGTGCATCCCTTCTTAGGTATTTTGCCACCTGTTGAGTTCCACAGGTATTGCTCATCGGTGGTATCCATGGTACAAAGGTTGGTGTTTGGGAGCTGGAGAGGTATGGGGTCTTCGGAAAGAACAAGAGACTCTGGAAAACTTGCTTCATTAAGTTGATCAGTTGGTCCATTGAAATGAGGTTTAGGTTCCCCATTTGAGCCGAGATTTGCAGCGCTTGCTGCCAGATTTATTTCCACAAGTCCTCTACAGCTTGGTCCACCCCCTCTTTGATTATTTGTGCCAGAAAGGTCGGGTCTTGCAGAATGGCCACCACTAGTTGGTTGCCGACGTTTAGGCATAAGGTGATTGACATCCCCTATAGACACAACTCCATCCATGACATCGCTACTCGATTTAGGAATAGCAGCGCCGTGGTGCACTACTAAAAATAGCTCAAAAAGAGACAGATAGAAAAGCGAGGGACAGCATCGCTCCAGAAAAACGACTGCAAAAGTGACGTTGTCCATTATTTTTTTAATTTATAATTATTTTTTTACAAAAATAACGGACAACGTCGCTTTTTCCATCTCTTTTTACATGGATTTTTGAGCCAAAATTATTTAGAAATAATTAATATTTATTTTTTAATACAAGCGGCAGACAGCATCGCAATTATTAATTTTTTTTAAAATAACGACACTGTTCGTTGCTTTCTTTAAATTTTAATTTATATTAAAAAAATAGAAAACCGACGAACAACATCGCTTTTGTCCATCGCTTTTTGGTCAATACATGATCAACTCATTTAAAAAAATAACGGACAAAAGCGACGTTGTCCATCGCTTTTTAAAAAATATAGTGACCCAGATTGGGTCACTCCTCTTTTTTCCTCTTCTCTCTTCTCTTCTCTCTTCTCTCGTCTATTCTCTCTTCTCTTCACACCCCTCCACACCGCCGCACCACCACCACGCCGCTACCGCTGTTGTCGTCGCTGCCACCACCGCCTCCTCCTCCAGCCGCCACGCTACCTCTTTCCTCTTTCATCATTAATTTTTGGGTTAGGGATAATTTAAAGCTTCAAGGTTAGATTTTTTTACTTTTTTTCAATTATATTATATTTATTTTAGGTTAATGTTAGATTAAGAATATTGTTAGTTATTGTGAAGATTAGAACTTGAATTAGTAGTATTTAAAATTTTAAGTTAGGGTTTGTTTGATATTTTTTGTTATTAGCAAGTTTGTTAGTTTTGAATCTTGAAATTAGTTTTTGCCATTTATTTTGAGTTAGTGTTAGATTATGAACATTGCTAGTTGTGAATCTTGAATAATGGTTATGAATATTTTATAATTCATATAATTGAATTTGTGAACTTGAATTTGATTTTAGGTTGATTTTGAAAAGTTTGAACTTGAATTTGATTTTAGAATTTATGAGCATAGTAAATATCTTAGGCTCTTGATTTTAAGTTTGAATTAGGTTCTTGAATTAAGTTCGTAAATTAATTTTTAACTTTAGATTGTTGAATTAGGTTCTTGAATTTGATAGTTAAGTTGAAAATTTTGAATTAGTTTATATTATTGGGTTATAATCTTGAATTAATTTTCAACTTTAGGTTGTTGAATTAGGTTCTTGAATTTGATAGTTAAGTTAAAAAATTTGAATTAGTTTATATTCTTGGGTTATAATCTTGAATTAGTTTTCAACTTTAGGTTGTTGAATTAGGTTCTTGAATTTGATAGTGAAGTTGGAAATTTTGGATTAGTTTATATTGTTCGGTTATAATCTTGAATTAGTTTTCAACTTTAGGTTGTTGAATTAGGTTCTTGAATTTGATAGTAAAATTAAAATTTTTGAATTAGGTTATATTGTTGGGTTATAATCTTGAATTAGTTTTCAACTTTAGGTTGTTGAATTATGTTCGTGAATTTGATAGTGAAGTTAGAAATTTTGGATTAGTTTATATTGTTGGGTTATAATCTTGAATTAGTTTTCAACTTTAGATTGTTGAATTAGGTTATTGAATTTGATAGTGATGTTGAAAATTTTGAATTAGTTTATATTGTTGGATTATAATCTTGA
The DNA here is from genome assembly GCA_003996215.1 of Jaltomata sinuosa. Classification (NCBI taxonomy): domain Eukaryota; kingdom Viridiplantae; phylum Streptophyta; class Magnoliopsida; order Solanales; family Solanaceae; genus Jaltomata; species Jaltomata sinuosa. The sequence continues at coordinate 290,275 of QJPP01001073.1, forward strand.
ATTAGTTTTCAACTTTAGGTTGTTGAATTAGGTTCTTGAATTTGATAGTTAAGTTGAAAATTTTGAATTAGTTTATATTGTTGGGTTATAATCTTGAATTAGTTTTCAACTTTAGATTCTTGAATTTGATAGTGAAGTTGAAAATTTTGAATTAGTTTATATTGTTGGGTTATAATCTTGAATTAGTTTTCAACTTTAGCTTGTTGAATTCGGTTCTTCAATTTGATAGTGAAGTTGAAAATTTTGAATTAGTTTATATTGTTGGGTTATAATCTTGAATTAGTTTTAACTTTAGGTTGTTGAATTAAGTTCTTGAATTTGATAGTGAATTTGGACATTTTGAATTAGTTTATATTGTTGGGTTATAATCTTGAATTAGTTTTCAACTTTAGTTTATATTAAGAGTGGCAACGGAACCGGGAGGTGCCGGTACTGGTTCCGGACCATCCCGGTCCGTTACCGATCCGGTTCCGGTCCTGTACACTCCGGTTCCGTCCGGTGTAGGGGTTGGCCGGTAGGGGTAACGGGACGGAAGGGGTAAAATTACCGGATCGTCCCGGATCGTCCCGGTCCGGTCCGTCCCGGTACCGGTCCGGTTCGATCCGATGGGAAAGTTCCAAAATTTTATTATTATTATTATTATTAATTAAATAGCCGTTGGCAATGGCCAGTGGGCCCCACCCAACGTCTATTTCAGCCAAAACACCCCCTACCCCCCAAACTTTTTTTAATACCCCAAAGTTTTTAAAAATACATTTTAGTCCTAAATTTTAACTATAAACCCCCCCCCACCCCTTCATTATTTATTACACAAAATTTCTTCTTCTTCATCTACTCTCTCAACTCTCAATCTTATACTCTTCTACTCTCTATTCTCTAATAGTCTCTATTAAATTGTTAATTTTATTTGTTGGATTATTTTGGAGCAATTTTCAAGCTTCAAGTTTCATCTATCAATTTCGGCTTTTGGTTATACACGTCTGTTTTTACGCAGACGTTTGGTACATTCGTTCCAACTTTCATCTCTTTACTTATTTATATTTTTGCATTTAATTTTTGTATTTATTTATTTGCTTACTTTTAATATTTTAATATGGAATCCGGTGATAAAAATATCGGCCAAGGTAAAAAAATACTTTTTGGTAGGTTGACTAATGTAGTAACCGAAAAAACTAAAGTCCGTAGTTCTTCTAAATCCAAATCTAAAACTAGACAACAGCCTCAATTAAGAATAAATACGGATGATTTTACACATGTTGATAAAACTCCTTTTAATATTGATAGCAATACTCAATTAGATCATGAATTTTTACAGACAAGGTTTGATAATTATAATGAAGAACTAGATGAAGAAGTAGAATATGATAATGAATATGATGGTAATGATACTTATGATGATGATGAAATAGAGCCGCCTACGGCTACTAGTCCCACTCCTGCTTCCTCTCCCGCTCCCACTCCTACTCCCCCTGTACATCCTACTAGGGCTAAGCCAAAGGCTGAACGTCCTAAAAAATCTGTTGTGTGAAAATTTATTACTCAAAGTGAGGATAAAACTCAAACTATTTGTAAAATATGTAAATATATTTTGAATCATAAAACTACGGGAAAGTCGGGTGGGACGGGACATTTAAGAAATCATTTAATGGGATGTTGTAAAAATGATTTTTTGCAAGCTCAGGCTATAGCCGATGCAAAAAAATATGGTACTCCCCTTCCCGATGCATCTGTAGGAGTAGGGGCCTCTAACATGATCCAAACACAGTTAAACCCTTCTAATGTTGCTGGCCCTAGTACACATCGCAGTTATAGTAGAGAAAGAGATCTTGAAGAATTAGCTAAAATGATTGTTCTTTGTGGCTTGCCTTTTAGTTTTGCTGAAAATCCCGGTTTTGTTCATTATATTCAAATAGTGTATAATCCTTCTTTCACAGGTTTTTCAAGAAATACTATTAAAAAAGCTATTTTTGATTATCAAGGACAACATGTACAATATCTTCGTTGTTTATTTAACTATAATACTTGTAGAATGGCTATCACTTCTGATATGGGTCGTAGTCCTAATGGTAATGATTATTTCACTATTACTTGTCATTGGATTGATGAAAATTGGAACAAGCAAAAAAGAATTTTAGGTTATAAATGTTGTGAAATACTGAAAACCGGTAGTTACATAGCTCAAACTATTATAGATGTTTTACAATTTTATGGAATTTGTAATAAAGTAATTAGTGTCACCCTTGATAATGCTTCTAATAATACAAATGTTGTTGATAAACTAAAACCGACAATTTGCCCTATTTATAATGACGGTTTTCATATTAGGTGTGCTGCACACATATATAATTTAATTGTTAGAGATGGTATAGCAATGTATAATAATGGTTGTATAAAATGTGAAGCTGCATGCCATTTTATTTTTAAATGTCAAGTAAAGTCTAGACGTGTAGAGTTTGAAAATCGGTGTCGTGAATTAGAACTCCCCCTAGAAAAATTCCAAAAACAGTGTCTACTAGATGGAATTCTTTATATGAAATGCTTAAAGTTGCTTATGAATATAGAAAGCCTTTACAAATGGTTTGGAATGCTCACAATTCAGATAATGATTATAGAATTACTGACACTGATTGGAAAGAAGTATATGAACTAAAAGAATTTTTAAATTTTTTTTATTTAGCTACAAAACAAATATCTGGACTTTATTATCCAACTATTTTTTCAGTTTTACCAAATATATGTGCTATTTCTGATAAAAAATTTCAATACAAAAATATTCTACGGTTTAAAGATTCTATTAATGCAATGATTAAAAAATTTAGAAAATAGTTTATTCCTATTCCTCAAATTTATTTAACTGCTTGTTTATTAAACCCAACTTACAAAGAAATAGGTGCATCACGAATGGTTGAAAGAATATATTCAAATTTAGATATTTTAGAGATTATATATCAGCAAAGTATCCAAGGTGACGAAGTTGCCGAAGAGGAAAAAATACCTAGTTTGTCCGATGTTAAAGATAGCATAAGAATTGAAGCTAGAAAATTGTATGACTTGTATAATTCTAGTAGAATAAATGATTAAGTACATAATGTAGAACCTTCAAGTTCTAGGCGTAGATATTCAAATGAAGATGATATTGATGATATGATGGAAAATTATCTTGGTCTTACTTCTAATGAAAGGAACGATTTTGATTAATATCTTAATCAGGGAATGGAAAGTATTAAGGATGCACAAGGCAAACCTCAACTTTTGGAATGGTGGAAGACTCGCGGCAAGTCATTTCCAAAACTTCAACCGGCGGTTCGAGATTTGCTAGCTATTCAAGCATCTTCAGTAGATTCGGAGGGCGCTTTTAGTGCAGCAAGATATCAAATTGGGGAGCATAGGTATTCATTAGCATCAGACAACTTGGAGATATCGGTATTGTTTAGAGATTGGATCAATGCCGAGCGAAGGAATTATGGGCGTCCTAGTTTACCTGTCCAATTTGAATGTGATATAGATAATATTTTGGTAAATTCTAGTGAAGACGGCATGGATGCATTGGAGGATCAAGCACAACAACCACTTCCAGAAAATGTTACCAGGGAATTGTTAGAAACTCTACGTCAAGACTATTTTCAAGGATTCAAATATTAGTATGATAGTTCGAGGCCTAATTCAAACAGAACCCTTCCTAGAAGGTGGCTGCGTAGATTAGGTCCTCTTCTAATATTTGTAATACAAATTGTAGGCTATTCGCCTTAATTTTTTTTAATTATTGTCTTCAATTTAATACAAGTCTTTTTTATATATTTTAATTTTTAAATGTTTCAAACTTAAGTTACAATTTGAAATTTAAAAAAATTTAACAAATGAAAGTTTGATATAGTTTAAAAAGTTTCAAACTTAAGTAAGTAAGTTATTAAGTTAGTTATAATTTAAAATTTTAAATTTAAACTTTTAAGACTTAAGACTTAAGAGTTTGAAAAGTTTTTAAGAGTTTAAAATTTGAAATTTAAAGTTTTGAACTTTTAAAGTTTAAAATTTAAACTCTAAAAAAAGTCTAATTTATTAAGTTATACTTTTAAAAGAAATATAAAATAACTTATATATTTTGAAACTTTTTCAATTATAAATAACCAAATTTTAATTTAATTAAAATTTAAAAAAAAGAAGGGAGCGGGACCCGGTATACCGGTTCGGTCCCGGTAGGTACCGGTCCGAGACGAAAAGGGAAAAATTCCCGGTACTACCGGTACCGGTACCGTCCCGGTTCCCGGCCAACTAGCGGAAGATTACTCCGGTACCGGTCTGGTTTCGGTTAATACCGATCCGGAAGTACCGGTACCGGTGCCGGTGCCAGCCATAGTTTATATTATGAATGTCAATGAGTCTAATTTATAATTAAATTATTATATTTCTGTAGATGGATCATTGCTTATGGATGTATGATATGTATTATGAAAATGGTGGTCCTATTAAACCTGAATTGTTTGAAGGAGTTAGAGGTTTTATCAAGCATGCAATGTCACTAGACAACTATCAAAGTCATGGTGTAGTTAGGTGTCCTTGTAGTAAATGCCAGTGCCCGAAGTTTTTTAATTCAGATACAGTTATGGTTCATCTCTATCGTAGTGGATTTAAAGTAGATATTTTGTGTGGGTTGATCATGGTGAGAAAGATGGGTTGAATGGTATATTTTATAATTTGCTGCCTATGAATGAATATAATAAGGTTGAATATGATAGGTATCAAGATGACATGGTTGTACACGATAGGATGCATGAAATGGTTAATGATGCTTTTGGGGTTCAAGATGGGAGAACAGTATTTAAAAGAAGCTCCTAATGAAGAAGCAAAACACTTCTATAAACAATTACAAGAGGGTAATCGTCCATTATGTGAAGGGAATCCGCATTGTGCTTTGTCAATTGCAGTTAGACTATTGAGTATGAAATCAGATTGGAGTGCTCCTCAAACTCTTATGGATTCTGTAGTTGATCTTGTGGGGGAAGTAGCTAATAATCCAGAGTTGAATATACCTAAGAATTTCTATGAAGCAAAGAAATTGGTTTCCAAGTTAGGATTGTCATATGATAGAATTCATTGTTGTGTAAATGATTGCATGTTGTTCTATAAGTATGATGATAATCTTGACAATTGTAAGTTTTGTGGACATGCTCGGTTTAAGCGGACTCCCAGTGAAAAGATGGTTCCAATTAAGGCGATGAACTATCTACCCCTTATACTTAGGTTAAAGAGGTTGTATGCTTCAATTAGTTCTTCCCCACATATGAGATGGCACCGTGAAAATAGAAGGTCACCGGGTGTCTTGTCTCATCCATCAGATGGAGAAGCTTGGAAGCATTTTGATAGAACATATCCTGATTTTGCTAGAGAACCAAGAAATGTTAGATTGGGATTGTGTGCAGATGGTTTCACACCATTCTCCAATAATGCTGCACCTTATTCTTGCTAGCCTATATTTCTTACTCCGTATAATCTCCCGCCTAAAATGTGTATGACAAGTCTCTACATATTTCTAATTTGTATTATCTCGGGTCCCCGTAATCCAAAAAGTTTGATTGATGTCTATCTGCAACCATTGATAGATGAGCTAAAACAATTGTGGTTTAACGGTGTAGTGACATATGATTTATCAACTAAGCAAAATTTTACTATACATGCGTCTTTAATGTGGACTATTAATGATTTTCCTGCGTATGAAATATTATCGGGTTGGATGACTGCTGTAAAGTTAGCTTGCCCGCATTGCATGGAAAATTTTAAAGCATTCACTTTAGAGCATGGCCGAAAAAATTATTGGTTTGATTGTCACCGTCAGTTCTTGCCAATGGACCACGAGTTTAGAAATATGAAAAATGCATTCAAAAAAGAATAAGGTTGAAAATGATCCACCACCTCCATCACTTTTAGGACATCAGATTTGGGAGAGAGTTAGTCAGGTACCCAAAATTATAGATTTGGGAGAGAGCTCTAGACTTCCTGGATATGGTGTTAAACATAATTGGACCAAACAAAGTATATTTTGGGAGTTACCGTATTGGAAGTATAATCTTCTACGATATAATCTTAATGTGATGCACATTGAAAAAATTAATTTGATAATTTATTCAACACGGTAATGGATGTAAAGGGCAAGATAAAAGACAATCCAAAAGTTAGAATGGACTTAAAAGAATATTCTAGGAGAAAAGAGTTGCGGTTGCAGGAATGGAGAAATGGTAAAGTGGTTAAGCCCAAGGCAAGTTTTTCATTCACATTGGATGAGAAATGAGAAATTTGTGAATGGGTGAAGAATTTGAGAATGCCCGAGGGCTATGCTTCAAATTTGGGAAAGAGGACAGATATGGATGAAGGAAAATTACTTGGTATGAAAATCCATGTGTAACGACCGGGTTTGTCATTACGGGTAAACTTTTTGTGCCAAGTTTCGAGTAAGAATACTTCTGGGTTTGGGAGTTGAAAATTCTGGACTAGGCTAGTCTCGGCCAATTTTGGAGCGAGGTATAGTCTAGGTCAATCAGGGTAAGGATTGGGTAAAGTGTCTTGATTTGAGCTAGTTTTCCATTCAGCTAAGAAATAAAAGAGTCCGGAGGACTTTTCAGAATCGAATTCGGGTAAATAAAACTCCTAGTATTGAGGTTGATGTGTAGGAGTTATTCCAGAATGTTAGAAAAATGAGTGTGTTGTAAAATGGACTAATTTGGGGGACTTTATGACTTTTTGTTCTGTGTCAACCACCGTAGTGATTGACACAACGCCATAGCGACCTCCGCCATAGCAAAGAAAATACCGCTATAGCGAAAGTCAACGCTGGTCAGCCTCTGACATACTGGTCGACTACGCTACGGTGGTACCGCTATAGCGGAGTGGACCGCTATAGCGGATCATGACGGGATTTAATTCAGAAACTTTCTCAAAACAATCAGTTTTCAATAAAGATGTTTTGGGAGAAGGGCAAGGCAATTTTGGGCGATTTTCCTTCATTTTTCATCCAAAAGGTAAGGATTCTACTCCCAAACTCTGAACTATATTTCCTACGCTGTAGAATTTTTAGGGGTGGACTTGGATAAAGGTTTGGAATGATCTAGGATGGTAGAATCCGGGGAAAAAGGGAATTCTAGGGTGTAAAAGTTCTTGGGTGTTGTAAATTTCATTAAATTATGATCATGTGGCCTTAATTCTCTAAATGTATCCATAAAAATGATAGGACTAGATGAATTAATAGTGAGAAATCCCGGGAAAGGGGTGGAATGATCATGGTTGGCCTGGGGTTTGAGATTTTGTATAATCTGGGTAATTAGTAGGCCATAAGGATTGATTTTGGTTATTGTGTGTTGTTTTATACCAAGAACCGGCAAGAACTTTGGGAAACGAGAAAGCTACGATTGAGTAGAGCTTGGAATATTTCGAGGTAGGTGATAGTTTTGATTCTAATATGCATTATGTGTTCACATACTATTTCATAGTAGTATATGAGTTGCATGTTTAGGAAATAAATTGTGAATGTCTAGCCGTCCGGTAATCGGTCTTGTGAAATGAACTTCTTTGTTTGCTTGTCAGTTTTACAAGTATGTTTGTTCATTGATTGTGATTTATTTGGACTTGTTATGACATTCTATTTAGCTAGGGTACCATGCCTGGTATGGGATTTACTAATGGTTGGATCGGCTACCACGCCTAGTACGGGTATACTAACGATTGGCTCAGGTACCACTCCTGGTACGGAAATTCTAATGGTTGGCTCGGGTACCACGCCTGGTACAGATTGCTTGATTGCATTGTCTTATTCTTCGATGGTTCCATGAGTGGATTGGATTGCATTCTTAAACTATGATATCTGCATAGGGTCCATTAGAGACCGGGTGATTTTATGTTAAATGTGAGATTGGTCTTAGAGTAGACCGAGATTGCATGTCTAACACTTAGGTGATATTAGGAGGATCCTTGGTGGGTCCGGGTTATGTGGGGAAGGGTTATATATTGTTGTTTTGGGTGTGGTCAATGGTTGTTATTTGGTTCATGTGTTAATAAGTTAAGAGACGGATTTAATATTTGGCTATTTATTGGCTTACTACATGTTCTTGTACCTTACTATGTTATGGTTTACTGTTCATATTATGTTTATTGGAGTTGGCCGATGATCCTACTAGTACATGGTGTTTGCGTACTGATTCTGCACTTGCTTTTCTTTTGTGAGTACATGCAATCTTTTGATGGCTGACACGCGACCTCACCTGTAGTCCCAACGCTTTCAGACATCAAGGGTGAGATACTTTGATCGAGCTACCTTGGTCTCTTTCATTTCAGTTATAGCCCACTTGTTTGGGGCATAGACTCTTGTTTATTTTGGGGTTGCATCCCGGCATTCTAGACGTTTGGTAGTGTTTTGGTACGATGACTTTCAGATTCTAGGGAGGAATTTTCCGCAGGTTATTTATAATAGTGTTTGAGGTTTGAGTTCTATTGGTTCACTCATCCGGGAGTAAAGTGGGTGCCACTCACGGTGGTCTGGGTCGTGACAAAGATGGTATCAGAGCCCTAGGTTCGTTGATCTTGTCGTATCAAAACATGTCTAGTAGAGTCTTGCATAAAGGTTCGGAGACGTTCGTACTTTTCTTCGAGAGGCTATAGGACTTTAGGAAACTATCTCTTCTTTCTTCCTTCGTGCTATAACTTGATTCCAATTGGTATATGGTGATATAAATTGGTATCTAATTTTATTCACTCTTCTATTTGTAGATGGTTAAAACAAGGAAAAATGGTTCAAGAGTAATAGTCCTAGCAGCGGGCCCGGCTATTAGAAGTAGAGGAAAGGGAAGAGGCCAAGGTAGGGCAACACCCACTAGGGGTGGAGCCCAAACGACTGCAGGAGCTTGTGAGGCGACCCCTCCACCACCCCGGGAACATATGGAAAAAGAGGTTGAGGTTGTTGTTGAGGAGGGCGTAGAGCAGGTGGAGATAGCACCGACTGGAGGTACAAGCCTCCCCCTATCTCGCCTGAGGCATTTCAGCAGGTATGGTCATTTTTTAGTGGGCAGGTTGGTGCTGGAGCCAACCCCACGGGGAGTGCAGATTAGGTTCTGGGTACTCAGCCAGCGGCTACTACAACCCCTAGATTGGATGCGGCGTCTGGCATTGATGACTTATTCTGACCCATGTTAGGTCCGGTGATGATAGGAAATAAGCATGAGATGCTGACTAAATTTTTGAAGCTGAAACCTCCTACATTTCAGGGTACTGAGAAGGAGGATGTGTATGAATTCATTCTGGACTTCTATGAGAGGCTGCACAAGTTGGGCATTGTGTGACAACATGGGGTTGAGTTCGTCACTTTCCAGCTGCAGGGTGATGCTAAGACCTGGTAGAGGTCTCATGTGAAGTGTCGGTCATCTATTTTGTCCCCACTGACTTGGGAGCAGTTTCATGCTCTCTTTCTAGAAAAGTATGTGCCTCGTACTTTGAGAGATCACAAAAAGGATGAGTTCCTGGCTCTAGACCAGGGTAACATGTCGGTCTCTGCTTATGAGGCAAAGTTTCATGCCTTGTCTCATTTTGCTACACAGCTGTTGGGTTCTGAGGAGGAGCAGATTTGGTTATTTGTGAAGGGCTTGAATACGGACTTACAGGTGTTATCTGTGCACATGACTTCAGCAGAGAAGGGCTTCAATGAGGTAACAGATTATGTTACGAAGTTAGAAGGGGTCAAGCAGGTAGGACAAGCTAAAGTGTTAGCCAAGAGGCCCCGAAATGATGGAAACTTCAGTGGCTCGCACTTCAGGGGTCACAATCATTAGGTGTACTCTACCCTTCCTATTCAGTCAGCTTTGCCAGATGCTACATGTGGTTGTTCGAGAGCTAATCAGCAGTTTTCAGCTCCCGAGGCCAGGGAGCTTTCTATACATCTACCAGCAGGCCTTCGCTTGATCGTGGTTGTTTCTATTGTGGTGATCTGGGCCACTTTAAGAGGGAGTGCCCTCACAGATAAACTGGTAATCAGGACCAGTAGCAGTCTAAGGCGGTGGTCCCGGCAGGTAGAGGTGGTCATGCTAGAGGTCATCCATAGGGTGAGCGAGGTAACTTTCGGGGAGGCCGGGGAGACAGGGGAAACGATGGTGCAGGCAGGGGTGTAGTGCAGCCAGCCAAAGAAGTAGCTCGCATTGATGATCGGTCTTAGTGTTATGCTTTCCCAGGGAGGTCTGAGGCGGAGACATTAGATGCAGTGATCACAGGTAATATTCTTGTCTGTGATAGGATGGCTTCAGTACTTTTTGACCTAGGTTCTACATATTCATATGTGTCTGTGAATTTTTCTTTGAGTCTGAATTTGATTTGTGATATCATTGATTCCCCTATCCATGTTTTCACCCCAGTTGGAGAGTCTGTGCTTGTGACTCATGTTTATCGTACTTGTTCTATTGTATTTGTGGGGTTGCATACTTGGGTGGACTTGGTAATTCTGGATATGGTAGACTTCGATATCATTTTGGGCATGACCTGGTTATCTCCTTATCATGTGTATTGAATTATAATACCAAGATTGTGGCTCTAGATATTCTGAATAAGGATAGGATAGAGTGGGAAGGTGTGTACAGGCCTAAGCCAGTTAAGATCATATCTTTTGTTCGGGCTAGGAAGCTAGTGGGGAGCGGGTGTTTAGCCTTTTTGGCTCATCTCCAGGATGATAATGTGGAGTCCCCATCCATTGAGTCAGTTCCAGTTGTTTCAGAGTCTCCGGCGGATTTGCTTGGTATGCCTCCGGATAGGGATATTGACTTCTGTATTGACTTGGGTCGGGCATTCGCCCAATTTCCATTCCTCCTTATCGTATGGTTCCGGCAGAGTTAAGGGAACTTAAGACTCAGTTTCAGGAACTCTTAGACAAGGGTTTTATCCATCCCAGTGCTTCACCTTGGAAAGCTCCGGTATTGTTTGTGAAGAAGAAGGATGGTAGTATGCGAATGTGCATAGACTACAGGCAGTTAAACAAGGTTACCATCCGGAATAAGTACCCTTTACCCCGTATTGATGACCTTTTTGACCAGTTACAAGGTGTATCTGGATTCTCAAAAATTGACTTGAGGTCAGGGTATCATCAGTTGAAGATTAGGCCCGAGGACATTTCTAAGACTGCTTTTCAAATTCAGTATGGGCATTACGAGTTCTTAGTGATGTCGTTTGGGTTTACTAATGCGCCAGCAACATTTACGAGTTTGATAAATGGGGTATTTAAGTCTTATTTGGACTCGTTCATCATCATTTTTATTGATGGTATTTTGATCTACTCCAAGAGTAGGAAGGAGCATGATGAACATCTCTGTATTGTGTTGGGAATATTGAGTCACCAAAAGCTTTATGCGAAGTTCTCCAAGTGTGAGTTTTGGTTGACTTCAATCGCATTCTTGGGGCATGTAGTGTCAAAAAAGAGGGTGATGGTGGATCCCCAAAAGATTGAGGTAGTCAAGAGTTGGGTCCGGCCTAGCTCTGTGATTAAAATGAGGAGTTTTGTTCGGCTCGCAGGCTACTATTGTAGGTTTATCAAGGACTTTGCATCTATTTCTACTCACTTGACAAGGCTGACTCAGGAAAAGATACCGTTTATGTAGTCTGACAAGTGTGAGAAGAGCTTCCAAAAGCTCAAGACACTTCTGACCAAGGCTCCTATTTTGTATTTGCCGGTTGAAGGTAAGGACTTTATTGTTTATTGTGATGCTTCACATTCGAGTTTGGGTGTTGTGTTAATGCAGGACAGGAATGTATAGCCTATGCATCCAGGCAGTTGAAAGTTCATGAGAGGAATTACCCAACCCATGACTTAGAGTTGGCAGTGGTGGTGTTTGCACTCAAAATTTGGAGACACTATCTCTATGGTGTCAAGTGTGAGGTGTTCACCGATCATAGCAGTTTGCAACATGTTTTTACCTAGAAGGACTTGAATCTGAGGCAGAGAAGGTGGATGGAATTGTTAAAGGACTATGATGTGACCATTCAGTACCATCTGGGTAAGGCTAATATAGTGGCAAATGCATTGAGCCGGAAGACAGTTAGCATGAGCAGTTTGGCTTGTTTGGGAGTGTCCAAACGACCATTGGCAAGGGAGATTCGGGCTTTGGGATCTAAGTTCATGCACTTGGGTATTTCAGAACAGGGCAGGGTGTTGGCCAGTATTGATACCAAAAATACGTTCCTAGAGGAGATAAAGGCCAAGCAGTTTCAGGATTCGCAGTTGAGCAAGCTTTGAAGCAGGGTAATATCCGAAGAGTACAGGGATGTCATGTTGGACACTGGCGGGGTGTTGAATTTCAGAGGAAGTATGAGCACCAAATACCTACAGGACTACTTCAGAGGATGCACATTCCAGAGTGGAAGTGGGAAAGGATAGCCATGAATTTCGTGGTGGATCTTCCCAAGACTTTGGGAAAGTATGACTCTATTTGGGTCATTGTAGATAGGCTGACCAAGTCAGCTCATTTTATTCCAGTCAGGGTGGACTACAATTCACAACAATTGGCTAAGATCTATGTGAAAGAGATCGTGAAATTGCATGGGGTACCACTATCCATCATTTCAGATAAGGGTACACAGTTTACCTCTAAATTTTGGGGTAAGTTACATGAAGAGTTGGGCACTCAACTCACCTTCAGTACAGCCTTCCATCCTCAGACTGATGGTCAGTCAGAAAGGACGATCCAGGTATTAGAGGACATGCTGAGAGCATGTGTGATTGACTTCGGGGGCCATTGGGACCAGTTTCTACCATTGTGTGAGTTCTCATACAAAAATAGCTACCACTCCAGTATCGACATGAAACCGTTTGAGGCACTGTATGAGAGGAATTGTAGGTCACCTATATGGTGGTTTGAGGAAGGCGATGTAAAGCCTTTGGGCATAGACTTGGTAAGGGAAGCACAAGAAAAGGTAAGAGGCATTCAGACCAAGTTGCTAGCGGCCCAAAACAGGCAGAAGTATTATGCGGATCGCAAGGTAAGGGATGTGGATTTTCAGATTGGTGAACAAGTGCTATTGAAAGTGTCACCAATGAAGGGAGTTATGCATTTCAGTAAGAAGGGAAAGCTCAGCCCTCGGTTCATCGGACCGTTTGAAGTTCTTGAGATTGTAGGGCCAGTGACTTACAGGTTAGCACTGTCGCCCAGTTTGTCGGGTGTCCATCCGGTATTCCATGCATCCATGCTAAAGCGATACCATGGGAATGAGGACTACATCATCAAGTGGGATGAGGTGTTACTAGATAAGGATCTTCGCTACGAAGAGGAACCGGCTAGGATTATTGATCGAGAGGTCCAGAAATTAAGGAAAAGGCAATCAGTATGGTAAAAATTTAATGGAAGCATCGTCCTGTTGAGGAAGCCACTTGAGAAACTAAGAAGGACATGCAGTACAAGTACCCTCACTTATTCGAGGATTCAGGTACTACACTTCCCTTTCTTTATTTTCGTAATTTTGGGTTGGATCATTTGGGGATGAACGATGGATAAATTGGTATCTGTTGTAACGATCGGGTTCGTTGTTATGGGTAAACTTTTTGTGCCAAGTTTTAATTCAAAAAACTTTCGGGTTTGGGAGTTGAAAATTCTGGGCTAGGATAGTCTCGGCCAATTTTGGAGCGAGGCATGGTCTAGGCCAATCCGGGTAGGGATTAGGTAAAGTGTCTTGATTTGAGATAGTTTTCTATTTAGCTAAGACATAAAGGAGTCCGGAGGGCTTTTCAGAATTGAATTCGGATAAGTAAAACTTCCGGTATCGAGATTGATGTGAAGGAGTTATTCTGAAACGTCAAAAAAAATGAGTGTTGTAAAATGGACCAATTTGGGGGAATTTATGACATTGTGTCCCGTGTCAACCACCACACCTCCATAGTAACCTCCGTCGTAGCAGAGAAAATACTGCTACAGCAGAAGTCAACGCCGGTCAGCCTCTGCCATAGCGGTCGACTCTGCTACGGCGGTACCGCTATAGCAGAGCGGACCGTTATAGCAGAGCGTGATGGGATTTAATGCAAAAACTTTCCCAAACTAATCAGTTTTCAACAAAGACATTTTGGTAGAAGGGCAAGGCAATTTTGGGCAATTTTCCTCCATTTTCTATTATTTTTCATCCCAAAAGTAAGGATTCTACTCCCCAAACTCTGAACTATCTTTTATATGCTATAGAATTTCTAGGAGTGGACTTCGGGAAATGTTTGGAATAATCTAGGATGGTAGAATCCGAGGAAAAATGGGATTCTAGAGTGTAAAAGTTCTTGGGTGTTGTAAATTTCATTAAATTATGATCATGTGGCCTTAATTCTCTAAATGTATCCATAAAAATGGTAGGACTAGATGAATTAATAGCGGGAAATCCTGAAAAAGGGGTGGAATGATCATAGTTGGCCTAGAATTTGGGATTTTGCATAATCCAGGTAATTAGTAAGCCATAGGATTGATTTTGGTTATTGTGTGTTGTTTTAGACCAAGAACCAGCAAGAACTTTGGAAAAAGGGAAAGCTCTGATTGAGTAGAGCTTGGAATATTTCGAGGTAGGTCATGATTTTTTATTCTAATATGCATTATGTGTTCACATACTATTTTGTAGTAGTGTATGAGTTGCATGTTTAGGAAATAAATTGTAAATGTCTAGTCGTCCGGTAATCGATCTTGTGAAATGAACTTATTTATTTGCTTGTTGGTTTTACAAGTATATTTGTTCATTGGTTGTGATTGATTTGGACTTATTATGACATTCGGTTGGCTCGGGTACCACGCCTGGTACGAGATTTACTAACGGTTGGCTTGGGTACCATGTTTGATACGGGTATACTAACGGTTGGCTCGGGTACCACGCCTGGTATGGGAATTCTAATGGTTGGCTCGGGTACCACGCCTGGTACAGATTGCTTGATTGCATTGTCTTATTCTTCGATGGTTCCATGAGTGGATTGGGTTGCATTCTTAAACTATGATATCTGCATAGGGTCCATTAGAGACCGGGTGATTTTATGTTAAATGTGAGATTGGTCTTAGAGTAGACCGAGATTGCATGTCTAACACTTAGGTGATGTTAGGAGGATCCTTGGTGGGTCCGAGTTATATGGGGAAGGGTTATATATTGTTGTTTTAGGTGTGGTCAATGGTTGTTATTTGGTTCATGTGTTAATAAGTTAAGAGACAGATTTAATATCTGGCTATTTGTTGGCTTACTACATGTTCATGTACATTACTATATTATGGTGTACTGTTTATATTATGTTTATTGGAGCTGGCCGATGATCCTACCAGTACATGGTGTTTGTGTACTGATTCTGCACTTGTTTTTCTTTTGTGAGTACATGCAATCTTTCGGTGGATGACACGCAACCTCACTTGTAGTCCCAGTGCTTTCAGACATTAAGGGTGAGTTACTTCGATCGAGCTACCTTAGTCTCTTTCACTTCAATTATAGCCCACTTATTTCGGGCTTAGACTCTTATTTATTTTGGAGTTGCATCCCCATATTCTAGACGCTTGGTAGTGTTTTGGTACAATGACTTTTAGATTCTAGGGAGGGATTTTTCGCAGGTTATTTATAATAGTGTTTGAGATTTTGAATTGCTAGTTTATTTTCTCGCCACTGGTTTTAAGCTGTTAGGTTATGCTAAGGGTTGAGTTCTATTGGTTCGCTCATCTGGGGGTAGGGTGGGTGCCACTCACGGTGGTATGGGTCGTGACACCATGATTGTCATGTTTTCATGGAAACTTTAATTCTTATCGCATTTAGCCACCTACCCGACAAGATATGAAAACCAATCATAGAGATAAGTTTGTTCTTCAAAGATTTGTGTTCTAACACTTTGTTGGAGAGTAGCTTGGAAAGGATGTAGCAAAATATTCATGTCATCACCACTAAGTTAGAGAAGATCTTTTCATGTGGCTTTTTTGATGTGATGGAGCATCTTCCAGTTCACCTTATAGAAGAGGCACTCTTTGGGGGCCAAGTTCAAACAAGGTGGATGTATCCATTCGAGAGGTAATGACCCTTTATTATTTTTGTTATTCTTTCTTAAACGTATTATATTAATTATAGCTAACATGCAATTATATAGGACAATTGACAAGTGCAAACAAACTATTAAGCAAAGGGAAAAGATCGAAGGATCAATTTGTGAAGCTTATCTTGTAAGAGAAACTGCTTATTTTTGTTCTTACTACTTCGGGAATGAAGTGCTATGTAAGAAAAATAGGGTCAATCGCAATGATGATGGTGATAGTGATTCTATGTTTGAACCAATTTTAATTTTTAATCAACCTGGGCGAGGATCTAAAAAACGTCAAAGGCGAGGTTTCACTAGTGATGAAAAGCAATCAACTGTGACACATATTTTGCTCAATTGTCCCGAGATTCAACCATATCTTAAGTAAGTCTTGTTAAATTGTGTTATCGAATTACATGAATTTAAATACTAAGTGTTAAACTAATGAAATATCTCAATGTACACTTAACAATAAATTCATAAGTATATGAGGTAATAATGTCATATATACAAACTTTTCTGATTGGCTGAAAAAATATGTAAGTGTGTAACAGCTCATTTACTCATTTACGCTGTATAATATATACTCATTTACTAAAATTTAATTTATAGGTTTTTTATGAACATAATACTGTCGAACATCCACAATTGGTGAGAGATGTTGGACTTGGGCCTGAAAGTCAAATTCAGACGATGACTAAGTATTGTGTGAGTGGTTTCAAGTTTCAAATTGAAGAAGTTTCTAGGTATGAGAAAATTAATAATAGCGAAGTGTGCATTCAAGGTGATGTCGATGGTAATGGCCAAACTGTTGAATATTATGGTGTCATACAAGAGATTATTGAAGTTAGATATCTTGGTTGGCCTAAAAAAAAGATAATGTTATTTTAGTGCAAGTGGTTTGATCCTTCACATAGAGGTACCAGAGTGAATCAAACACATAATATAATTGAAGTAAAGCACACGAGACAATATGGTCGCTATGATCCTTTTATCATTGCACAAAATGTTAAGCAGGTATATTACGCTTCATATTTGTTGTGCAGAGATAAGGTTGATTGATGGGTGGTCATAAAAACTAAGTTTGTGGGTAGGATTGAGATTGAGAATGTGTTAGATGTGGCGTACCAGAATGATATTGTAGTTATTCATCAAGCATGGATGTTGAGTTGGAAAACAATCTAGAACATCCTCAACATATATTAGAAGAAGTTTCTGATGATGAGTTGATTGCCATCGTAAATCTTGAGGGACAAATAACTGAGGAGGAAGAATAGGACGATGAAAATGAAACAACTGATGAGGAAGAAGGAGACTGATGAAAATAAAATAAGTGAGGATGAAGATTGGGAGAATATTGACTAGTATGTAAATTTGTTTATACTTGTGATTATGATTTTAATTTCTTTAATACTTATGATTATGGTTTTCTTTTATACTTATGATTTTTTTAATATACTTTAATGTAAATTTGCATACAGATGTCATCAGGTGACAACATATCGCACAATTTATGCCTTGGCAGATTCTGAGAGACAACAGATGGATAAAGATAAAAATATGTGCAAGACCGTCGAGTCTCTCAAAGAACCGCTTAGATTGACTTTCTTTTAGTTTGCATTAGCTTTTTGACACTTTATTTATAATTTTTTTACTTCTTTTAAGTTTTGAAATACTTTGTAGGTCCTTTGGGTGGTATTTTTATGTGTTTAATGAATATTTTACTTCATATATAGTTTCGTGTTGATGTTGTAGTTGCTTTATGAATATTGTGGTAGCAATTAGTGCTGATTTGGGCTATATTTGAATTAGTTTGGTAAATTACAGGTGGTGTTTATTGAAAATGCAGATTTTTACAGCTGAAAAAAATGCAGAAAAACGACGGACAGCGTCGCTTTTTTGGAAAAAAGAAAAAAAAGGCGTCGCTTTTTAATTTGCATCGATGTCCATCGCTTTTAAAGCGACGTTATCCATTGCTTTTGAAAAAGCGACTGGTCACTTTCCCACAAAAGTGAGTCCGTCACTTTTGACCAAAAAAGCGACGGACAACGTCCCTTTTGATCGTCTCTTTTTAGTCTTTTTTAGTAATGGTGAGCACTAGAGGGTCGGGTTGGTTGCTAGTTGGATTGGAAGCTTGGTTGGCCATTGGATTAGTTGATAGGTGAGTGGTTGGTATTGAGAAGGGGAGTCTTCTCTGGCCATTGTGTAATACTAATAGCACTAGGGAAAGTAGAGTAATGTGATACAACACCCTCGGTCACTTCAACCGTTGGGGTGTGATGATTATTTTCTTCAGAGCTGGTTTTACTCAACATAGAAGATGCAGAGGCGGAGGCCTCCATCGGAGTCCCCAAGGTGTTGGGGGTGGGGTTAGATGAGGGGTGGGTCCCCTACGCCATTTGTAATTAATTCCTAGCCGGTTAATGGCTTTATTAATTTTTTGGTTTTTTTCTAGCTTGTAGCTAAACGCGGTATTAGTCGTAGTTGTAGCAGCTTTACCTTTAGAAAATATAGAGGAAGGGTTGACTTGAGTAGGTGAAAGATGGGCCCCACTCTGAAATTTCCTTTTCCCATTTTCTTTTTTCTTGCCATATTTTCCTTTTTTATTAATTTCTCGGCTATCAATGATGGCCTTAGGAAGGACTCTATCATCGGAATTACTTAAATTATGGAATTGGGAGACGAACTTACCTGAGTTACATTCGTATGTTTTTACCTGTGGCTGGTGTCTTACCCCTGGCGTATCTCCATTCTCTATCTGCTTAATGTTGTGCTTCCTTTTGGAAAAAGACATTGTTTGCCATTCCTCTTTGGGTTCTGTATGGGTTGATGAGGAGGGTAAATTAGGGGCGTTATTTGGGTGTGTGGTAGTGTAACTGGTCAATCCTTCCACAACCTATGCACGGGATTTTCTCCCCTTCATATACCACATTTTGGTTGTGGCTGCCGATTGTGACCGTAGTCTTTACCGGAACCTCAATTAATATCTGAATGCATATTTTGGCGTACCTTCTCCTCAGAGCAATTTTTAATATTGTACCCAGCCTAACTCTTATTGTACAACTCTATTGGTAATTGTGGTAGCCTGATCCAGATGGTTGTATGCGTTAGTTTGGCTTCCTCTGGCACAAAGTTTGGCTCCCATTTTTTAACTGACAGGAAGTTCCCAGCAACAAACCAAGGTCCCTCTTGCAGGGCTTTCACCATGTTGTCCACCTGTTGAAATTTTGCTATATAGTAGTCCCACCCCAAGTCAATTAAAGTGAGGGGTTCCATTGCCTTCCACAGGTCAGTGAGCTTGTTTTTCAGGTAGTTATGTGCTAGTCGTTTCTCAAATAGCTTGACAATTACAGAGAATTTCCATGGTTGATGGATTCTCAGCTTGTGCTCTTCGGATAATTCGATTGCTCCTGTTACATGGACTGTCCCTTCATTGTTGGGATTTGTAAACAGAGTGTAGGACTGGTTCAGTTCTTTGTTCCTGTTTAATAGGACATCTTTAAAGGGTTGTTTACCCTGCTAGTCTGCCTCCATAATGCTTGTGCCGTATGGTGGTTCCGGTGGGTCAGGTGGATGCGGGGGTGGAATCCCTGTGCCTGGCTGTGGTGGCGTGGTCATCCTCTAGAAAGGGTCGACTTGCTAGAGAGCTTAGAACTAGTTAATACAAAGTTGAATATAACAACAACTGTGAGTTAATAAAATAATAATTAATTTATGTGTCTTATAGAAAAGGAAGTTGGAGTAGGTCAGTTGGTTAGAGCCTGTGGTTGTTAATTAAACAGCTTGATCAAAATATTTTACAAGTTACTTCCTCCACTCATTTTTACTTGTCATATTTATTAAGAAGATAATAATTAATATGACTATTTTACCACATTACTCCTACTAATTAATATTTAGTATTAGATATTAGAAAATAATTTAAAGAATAAATAATTATTATATAAAAAAATAATTATCTTTTCTAGATATGTTAAAAGTGACAAGTAAAACTGAAAATCTATTTTTGAAATAATAGACAAGTAAAAATGAATGGAGGGAGTACTTTTAATTGACAAGTACTCCCTTCATTTTTAAATATTTGTCACATTTTTTGTTTACACGTTTCTTAAAAAATTATTAACCTGTTTGACCAAGCTTATTTTTCTCCATAAGTACTTTTTTTTAAAGTATTTTTTTAAAAAAAAAAAAGTGAGGTGTTTGACCAAGCTTTTGGGAGAAAATAAGTGTTTCTAGGGAGTAGTAGAAGCTGTTTTTCAGAAGCTGAAAAAAGTAGTTTATTCCTAAAAACACTTTTTTGAAAACATTTTTGAGAAAAAAAATACATTTAAAAGCACTTTAAAAAAATTGATCAAACACTAATTGCTGCTCAAAAATAATTTTTAAATTTATTGGTCAAACACAAACTGCTTCTCACCAAAAATATTTTTTTGAAAAGCACTTTTCAAAATAAGTTGATTTTAGAAGTTTGGCTAAACAGACTATATGTAATTTTATAATCATATCCTTATTTAATTTCTTTAATCATCTCTCTTTAATTAATGAAAAATATGTTCTCTCTTCAATAAGTAAAAAGTGTGTTAACGAAAATATGTAAACAACCATAAATAAAGAGATTGGAAGACTAAATCACTTAGATTTCTTATATGTTAAATTAGTCAATGCTTACATTAAAAAATAATTACTACTAAGGGTAAAATAGGAAGAATATGTTCAATTATGTTTTGTTTCTCTAAAATAACAAATATTGTGAAATATCTATTTTTAGAAAGGACAACAAGTATTTAGCAACGGAGAGAATGTACTATTTTATAACATAATGTCTCAAATTATTTGTCTTGATTTCTAAAATTAGTTATTTTAAATTATTTGTTATTTTAAAAGTTTGAGATAAAACTAATTATTTTTTCCTCATTTCATCCTTAAGTATTGATTATTCTTGAAGACTATAAACATCTCAATAGAGTAAATATTTAATAAATAAAGATTATATCTTAAGACATAAATAAGGATATAATAGTCAAAAATTTCTCCTAATTAATATTAACTTAAAAGATGCATGAAAGAGAAACATGATAGATAGTTTGAGACAGAGGGAGTAATTATTTGGTAGTTAGGGGTGTTCGTGATTTGAGTAAAAACATATCCAAATCGAAAAATCAAATCATTAAATAAATTAATTTTTATTTAGTTTGATTTGGTTTGATTTTATATTTTTTTAAATTGATAATATATAGTTTAGTTTTGATTTTGTTCAGAAAAACCGAAGAAACAACCGAACCGATAAATTATACACCTATTTTTTATAATTATATATACATAATATAGTATTTTTTATGAATAATTTTAAATATCTTATATATATTTTTATCAAAATTTATTTATATTTTAAATATCTTGTTTTAGACGTACGCCATGATATGTTTATGTGGTATCTCGGAGTTTTTTTTTTCTTTTTGAATGAATTATTGTCTTTTTTTTTTCTTTTTGAATGAATTATTTCTTTTATTTTTGATGATTAATAATCAAACCAAATTGAACTAAAATCAATAATAACCAAACTGATAAATGAATATATATTTGGTTTGATTTGGCTTGGTTTTAATAATTTAAAAATTAATTATATTAGTTTGATTTTGATTTTGATCAATAACTGACCCAGTCCGATCCGTGAACACTCCTATTGGTAATCAACTCTCTTGAACGATAAAATTTATTTTGTGAATCACATAATCAATACTATTTATGTGAGACTATTTTATTCCCCAACAAGTGAATACTTGCTTGTGTTACGCATAAAACCAAACATGCAATAATAAAGTTCACAGTTTCCATAATTAAATTTCTTAACTAGAAAAAAAAAACTAAAAATATCTCCGAAAATCAGCAATTAAGAGAATAATACCAGTGATATTAATTTTTTATATTATTTTTTTAATTTTTAATAGTAATCAATCTCTGCTGTATAATAGAGGAACAATTTTTTTTAAATAATCGTTATTAATTTATCAAAATTTGATCTTAGAAGTTATTGGCCTTGTACTTTTTTTTAAAAGAAAAACCACCCAATATAATATTGCATGTGTGAACTTCAAAAAAAAACGTGTGAACTTCTATTATTAAATTAAACTCTGACTGCTTTAGTATTTTTTTTGTTAAATGTTAAAAGTATATATAATTTTTTAATTGAATAAAATTATAAATAAAAATATTTATATGATCACGAATCAACACTAATTTATAAATATATACATAGAATTAATTATCTGTAGTGATTGTTAATATTTTGCAATTGCATATTCAATCAAATAATTAAACTTTTAGATAAATAGTCTATGTTTTATCTTCGATAAAACGAAATAGTGATAGTAAATATTTTTTAGAACATGGCAATGAAAATTCTTTCTAATATCATTATCCATTCACAGGTTTTTAATACATTTTTAATTTTCCTTTTTTTTAGCTAAACATTTTAATTAAGGAAGAAAAATATTAGATTTAACATTGTCTTTTTTATTTTATACTTTAAACAAACAAATGTTCACTTGTTAAAAAATAAAATAGTTAATGTTGATTATATGACTCACACAATACACTTGCCCCTTTAAATTGCTGCTAAAGAAAACCTTTAAAGACTATAACGGAATTATTGTTATTTATTTAAACAACAAGAACCACAAAAAAACCAAAAGAAAAAACTCACTATTTGCTCCAAATACTTCCTCTGTTCCATATTAATTGATCACTATACTAAAAATAGTTGTTACTTATTAATTGACCATCTTACTAAATCAAGAAAATATTAATTAAAATTTTCGCATATTATCTTTGCAATTAATTATTTTTGAAAGTATTCATACATGTTTGTAAAGTTTCAAAGAAATTTTTTAAGGGTGAATTAGTAAAATAATTATCTTATTAATGATTTCTTAACATGCGTATAAAAAGAAAGTGACCAATTAATATGGAACGCGAGGAGTAAGTTAATTTTTTAAAATTAGGGACTTAAATTTAATGTTGATTTAATTTAATCAAGTACTGCCGAACTCCAATAAATAGCCGAATCACCATGCTAAGGATTTTTTATTTTTTTTGACAACCCATGCTAGGGATTAGGGATAGTTTAATGTATAATTAGGCACACAGATAACTTATTTACTAAAAAAATAGCATAGCTTTACTTTACACCATAAATAGCATTTGCCCTTGTTTTCTTCTCCTTCATCGTCGCTTCTTTTTCTTCCTCGCTGCTGTTGCTGCTGCTGCTTCTTCTTCTTCTTCTTCTGTCGTTTTTCCTTTCTAAAAAAATTCGACGTACCGTAAATGTGAATCGTTTCGTGCGAATTATATATCAAAAGACTTGAAACATCGAGATGAGCTTATATCTAAAATTTGAGACTGTTTAGAGACATTTCACTGAAGCTACAAGAGAAAGAAAGAGAAGGTCGTATGGACTTTGTTCCTGATGAATATGCTATTAATACTGAGAGAATTGAAGTTGATAAGGAGATTATTGACTTGCTTGCTTCATTGGGTATGAGTGAATTACCTGGTGTTGTACTTAAGGAAGAACAAATAGTGGCTATTGCTGCACCGATTGGTGGTGGGTTTGGTGACGGTCGTGGAGGTCGGCCTGCTACTAGTCCCACATTTACACCATCTCTGCACTCAAACTCACAGAAAAGTTGTGGAAATGAGAAGAAAAGCAGTTGAGGAGTCTCCCCAATGTGAGCCAAAACTTTGTTCCTCTCAGTAGCTATTTGTTTGATACATATTGAACAGATGACTCTACTTTTAGTTAGGTTATTAGACTTAGATTTTATCTCATTATGGTTTAAATTTCGAATTTTGTGAACTAATATATACAATTAAGTATCCTTTATATAATATTAATATGTGTTTATACACCATTATATATAATATTGATACACGTTTAAATATCATTTTTACAATATCGATACATGTTTATACACTATTATACAATATCGATACACGTTTATACACTATTTATATAATATTGATACATTACATAACTTTTATACATTATCGATACATTAAATATACATTACATATACGTGCGGTTTTTTTTTTTTGTAATTTTTTTTTGTGACTAGTTCATTTTTGGGCTATTTTTTTTATAAAAAAGACTTGACTATATTTATTGTAAATTAATTATTTTATTGTACATATTTAAAATTAACCCTAATTTAATTTGTACCTAATAGTAGCACTTATTGGGGTGCAAATATTTCAAACTTTACTTAATGAAATATGAGAAAAGTAAACAACTCATTCAAGAACATTAATGTTAGTGCTATGCCTTAAAAGCAATCCCATTATATGTAATACGTACACACACCCTTATATTTTACTCCCTCCATTTGATATTAGTTGATCACCATACTAAAAATAGTTATTTGATATTAGTTGACCACCTTGCTAAATTAAAAAAAGTATTACTTAAATTTTTTTCATATTATCTTTGTAATTAATTCTTTTTAAAAGTGTTCACACTTGTTTGTAAAGTTTTAAAGAAGTTTTTTTAAGGGGTGAATTAGTAAAATTATCTTCTTATTTATGATTTCTTAACATGCGTGTAAAATGAGAAGTGACCAACTAATAGGGAAAAAGACATGGCATGGCCACTCGACCAAAGTAATTTCATAAAAAATGGTCATTTCAAAATAATGCTATTATATGGCCACTCGGCCATTTAAATTCCACTTCCTAGCCATGTATAGAATATGTATCAAAATTGTATAATTATTGTATATGATATGCATCTGTATAATATTTCTATAGAAATTATATATGATGTGTATAGAAACTGTATAATTATTATATATAATATGTATCCGTATAAGATTTCAATAGAAACTATATAGGGTGTGTATAAATACTGTATAATTATTGTATATATGATGTGTATAAAAATTGTATCATTATTGTATATAATATGTATAGCGACTCCAGTGCTAGCGAATTGGCTAGAAAGTGGTATTTTCAATCCCTTGATTATTTTCTGGGAATTTATTTTGGCCGACTAGCCATTTATGCCCTTGCCCTCAACTAATATGAGACGGAGGGAGTATTTAGTTTAATACTCATCATGAACTTATATCCATTGAGAATTAATTACTGCTGATTCATTGTTTTTCAAGCAAAAAAATTAATGAATATTAATAAAAATAAAAATTAGATAAAATATAAGTAATTTAATTATTTAGAAGAGCAAATTATACAAATTATTTTATAACACTTTCCAATTGTTAGTTGACTTTTCAAGCTGAAATTTATATAATAAAATTAACTTTTCGTACTTTAAACTTGAAACTTATCCTAAAACATTTTATTTTTTTTACTCAAATCACTTAATCAACATTATTATACGAATACATATTGAGTCCGTGCACAACACTGATTTCTTGTTACTAGTAGTAGAATACATAGCACTGGAAAAAAATGGTATAGAGAGTTGAGTGAAGAAAATATTGGGAAATAGAGTAAAATTCTTGGGAAAATGTAAAAATGAATTTGAGTATATGTAAATTAAAAAAACAACATTTTAGTTTTTACCTCACAAAATTAGCAACTCACCAGCTCAACATAGGGAAGAAAACAACATGCATACCGACCAACTGGCACTCCTCTTTAATTAACATGCATACCTATATACTCCCTCCGGAATGACCTATTTTAATTTGGCCCTAAAAATAGAATGAAATGATCTTGTTTTGTTCTTCGGTTGAAAAGAGATGTCTTGAGCAATCGGAGAAGCACTTTGATAAACAGATTTGATCTTGACCGATTCAATTAAGGTATTAGTGTTTGTTCTATTATACAACAAAGATCGCATTTTTTTCACTTCATTCAAATACGGAATTTAAGAAAATAAAAAATGTTTTTGAATCTTGTAGTCCTAAATTAAAGATGTGTCAAATGTACCAAAACGTCCTTTAATCTTGTGGTCTTAAACATACCACATGAAAAGTTAAAATTAAAGAGTTGCTAAAAAAAAAAAGAGTCATTCTTTTTAAAACATATAACGTACTTATTATTGCTTTCTCTAGGTCCTTTCATATTCTTTGAATTACCCTCAGAGAATTCGAAAAATTGTGCTTCAATTCAATGGCTTATTCTATCTGGCTAGCACTTGCATTAGTTGCAATTCTTACTTATGTTGTTCAAGAATTAATGGAGAAGAAGAAGAAGAAACTTCCTCCAGGGCCAAGAGGACTTCCACTTATTGGGAATCTTCACATGTTAGGTAAGAATAATATCCACCAAGATGTACATAAAATAGCCAAGAAATATGGCCCTATAATGTCCATGCACTTTGGTCTTGTTCCTGTCGTTGTTGCTTCCTCTTCTTATGCTGCTGAACAATTCTTGAAGAAGCATGATCTAGTTTTTGCTAGTAGACCTAATAGTGAGGTTTCTAGATACATTTTCTATGGTCAGAGAAATCTTGTCTCTAGCAAGTACGGACCTTATTGGCGTAACATGCGTAAATTGTGCACACTACAATTGCTTAGTAATGCCAAGATCCATTCATTTCAACCTATGAGGAAACAAGATCTTGGAATTCTTGTGAATTTCCTCAAACATGAGGCTAATGGTCGCGGCAATGTTGTGGTTGATCTTAGCCATAAAATTGGATCTCTTAGCGCAAATATAGCTTGCTTGATGGTATTTGGGAAGAAGTACATGGACGAGGATCTTGGAGACAAGGGTTTCAGTGAATTGATTAAAGAAACAATGCATATAGTAGCAAAGCCAAAACTTGGTGATTACATTCCCTTTCTTGGTGTGTTTGATCTCCAAGGATTGTCTCGTCGTATGAAGGAATTAGCTAAGCTTCTTGATGAGTTTTTGGAGAAAGTTATCGACGAGCATCTTCATAAATCCACTGATAAGAATCAAGATAAGGATATTGTTGATACACTTGTGGCATTATGCACTCTGGAGAAGCTGAGTTTGAGTTTGATCGTCGTCATGTTAAAGCTATTTTGCTGGTAATTCACTTCTCTAACTGCAATTTCGTTTTGTCTGCGTGAAGTTAAAGGGATGATTTGATATATGGTATTTGGCTTGCTTATGTGATTTTTCGGTTAATTTTTTAAGAGATTATCTATAAGTTGAGTAACTTTATACTGACAAAAAATAATTTAGTGACTTTTGTAGGGAAAAATTATAAGTTTGATGATCATTCAATGAATCAACTCATATAGTTGTATCACTGTAATGATAATGATATTTGGTTAATATTATTATACACTATTTTGCGAAAGCTAAAAATTATTGACATAAATGTATAGGACTTGTTGATGGCTTCGATGGATACTTCATCAACAGCAGTTGAATGGATTCTATCAGAAGTTGTAAGACATCCTGATGTAATGAAAAAACTCCAAAACGAGATGGAACAAGTAGTTGGCAGAAAGAGGATGGTGGAAGAATTAGATTTAGAAAATCTGGACTACTTAGATATGGTCATAAAAGAAGGTTTTAGGCTCCATCCAGTTGTACCATTATTGATTCCTCGTGAGTCCATTGAAGATTGCAAGGTTGATGGTTTTCATATACGTAAAGGATCCCGATTATTAGTCAATGTTTGGGCAATTGGAAGAGATCCAAATGTTTGGCCTGAGCCAGAGAAGTTCAAACCAGAGAGGTTTCGAGGATATAACATTGATGTTAAAGGACACAATTTTCAGCTTTTACCGTTTGGATCTGGCAGAAGAAGTTGCCCTGGTTTGCAGTTAGGCCTCACCATTGTTCGATTGCTGGTAGCCCAATTGGTTCACTGCTTTGATTGGGAGTTACCAAATGGTATGATGCCAAAAGATCTTGACATGACTGAGAGATTTGGTTTAGTATCAGCTAGAGCTCAACATCTTATGGCCATTCCTACATCATATAGATTGCACAAGTAGATTAAAGGCATAATACATAGACGTGTTTTTTAACTTAGCCTCAACTGGCATCTGCGCTTTTCAACTTTGGGTGTGCACAAGTAGACACTTAAACTTGTATAAAGTTGAACAAGCAGATACACACGTCCTACGTGGCATAATACACGTAGGACTTCATGTAGGACGCCACATAGAACGCGTGTGTCTACTTGTTCAACTTTATACAAGTATAAATGCCTACTTGTGCACACCCAAAGTTAGAGGGCATAGATGCCAGCTGAAGCCAAGTTAAAGGGCAAGTTTATGTATTATGCCTAGATTAAAATTTCCACAAAATGTTAAAGAACAGTTGCACTTTCTTTAACAGGAGAGGAATTTGTTTTGTGTTCATGATTTTTAATGTATAACGTATGTACCTTGCACCTATTGTGATGGATCAATGCATTATGCAAGTAATTTACTACTATTACACGGTATAAATTTAGCACTTGACATGTTAGCTTTAGGAATTAATACTTCTTTGTTATTTTTATATTGGGTCAGTATTTAAATTAAATGTCTAATAAAGTTGCAAGCTGGGACCAAAGAAGGAAATTGGTCCACAGAGAAAGTTGTTTAGAACTCAATGACTTATGTAATTACTATTTTATCCCTCAAAAATTGAAACCTAATATGGCTTTGCAAAGAAGTGAATATATTAAGGGACAAATATTAAGGGACAAATATAAACAAAAGAACGGGAAAGAGCCAAAATACTCGTATGGGAAATGGTTCACAAATACTTGTTTTTTTTTACCTTTTAATCTGAAAATATCTCAACCTTTGTTTTTGGCTTAAGGATACTCTTTTTACACTTTTTGGTTTAAAAATACCCTCAACAATTGTTGTTTGCTCAAAAAATTTAATTTTCCATGTTTTAATTTAAAATTAACTCAAAACTTACCCATTTTCACACCCCCTCTGCTCCTAATAATCCTGGCCCATTTCTTTTAACCCTTAAGAAAAATGAGTAAACTACATAAAACTCACTAGTATAGGAGCTAATTACTCTCTCAATCATTAGTTTTTAAAATTACATATTATATCATTAAAAGAGAAGTCGAATACATGGTTAAGGTGTCCGGATACATGACTCAATCACAACAGATACATGTATCTCAAATACATATTGCGCATGTATTCGCATGTATCCGGAGGGCTTACATCATGTATCCGCATGTATCTGCATATATCTGGGGAAACAGTTAAGAGGTGGGATATCGCATGTATTCGGGGGAGGTACGGCATTTATCCGCATGTATCTGGGGGAGAATTGTTAAGAAGTAAGATATTATGTAATTAATTTAAAATAGTGATAGAATAAGTAGATATAGTAAGAATGTTTGGCTATTTAGGTAATTTACCCAAAAGAAATATGAAAAAAATACACTAAATAAACCAAAAATTAAAATATTTACACTCAAATACCCCTTCTCGTACTAATTCTCTAAATATCTATTCGACGCATAATATTTACCCTCGATGCCTCCTAAGCAAACATCATTTGGCCGCCTTAAATAGAGTCCTAACGACGGCGCCGATATTTTCAATTTTCAATCCTTTCCAGTTTCCATTTCATGTCCCATTCTGTATTTTGTTTTTTCTATTTTTTGTACTTTTCTTTTCTTTTCTTTTTGTGGTATTTCTTTTTTTATTATTTAAATATAGTAGCTAATTTTTTTTACTAATAAAAATATAAAATAAATAAATAATTATACTACAACAAGAAGTAATTAAAAAGAATAATTAAATTTACTAATTTATTTAATAAAATTTAAATTAATGGAAATATTCATTTTTTTAGTTAAATTATCTTCTTTTTATCGTTTCTTTTTAAAGATAAAATAAAATATAAAGATAAAGATACTATCTAACTATTTCTAGTCTAATAAAAATATTTTTAAAAAATAACAAATAAACCATCAATAAATAATTAAGAATGATTAAGGAGTGTCTCATTGAAGGACTTGATGAATCCTCTATGATATCACCACATTATATTCATATACTGTGGTAGTATCATTGAGGATTGAAGCAGACCTCAATGATATCATGACAATATACGCTTATATTGTGATGGTATCATGGAGAATTGAGGAGTGTCTCATTGAAGGACCAAAATAATCCTCCACGATACTATGTCAATATATAGATATAATGGTATACTGAGTAGTGTCTCGTTGAAGGACTAAAACAATCATCCATGATACCATGCCAATGAATAAATATATTGTGATCGTATCATAGAGGATGGAGAAGTGTCTCATTGAAGTATGATACCATGTAAGTATATTGATATACTGTGGTGGTATACTAAGGAATGTCTCATTGAAAGACTTAAGCAATCCTCCATGATACCATCACAATATATCGATATACAATGATGGTATCATAGAGGTCTCATTAAGGATTGAAGCAGACATTCATGATACTATGACAGTATATAGATATACTGTGATGGCATCATTGCTGTTTGAAGCAAACCTCAATGATACCATGATAGTATATGAATATACTGTGATGGTATCATGAAGGATTGGGAAGTGTCTTATTGAAGGACTGAAGTAGTCCTTCACGACACCATGTCAGTATATAAATATATTGTGATAGTATGCTGAGTAGTGTTTCATTGAAGGACTAAAACAGTTATCCATGATAATACCATGCCAATATATATAGATATATTGTGGTGGTACCGTAGAGGACTAAGGACTGTCTCATTGATGGATGATACCATTCCAGTATATAAATACACTATGGTGATATACTAAGGAATGTCTCATTGAAAGACTAAAATATTCCTCCATGATACTATCACAGTATATCGATATACTATAATAGTATCATGGAGGAATGAGGAGTGTCTCATTGAAGGATAATATCATGTCAGTATATAAATATACTGTGATGGTATCATGGAGGACTGAAGAGTGGAAGGATTGAGGTAACCTTCCATGATGACATGCCAGTATATAGATATATGTGATGATATATTGAGGAGTGTA
Source organism: Jaltomata sinuosa (assembly GCA_003996215.1). Classification (NCBI taxonomy): domain Eukaryota; kingdom Viridiplantae; phylum Streptophyta; class Magnoliopsida; order Solanales; family Solanaceae; genus Jaltomata; species Jaltomata sinuosa. Next base: position 321,249 of record QJPP01001073.1, read on the forward strand.
TCGTTGAAGAATTGAAGCAGTCCTCCATGATACTATGCTAGTATCTAAATGTATTGTGATGATATACTGAGGAGTATCTCAATGAAGGACTAAAGCAATTATTCATGATACTATGCCAGCATATAGATATATTGTGATGGTATCATTAAGGCCTAGAAAGTGTCAGACTGAAGGACTGAAGTAGAACTTGATAAGTGTGAATAATTCGATTGTGAAAAAAATAAAATAAAAAAGAATTAAACAAAATTAGAAAAAATAAAATAGAAAAATAAAAAGAAAGAAACTAAATTGAGTATGAATTAGATTATGGTAAAAAAATAAATAAAGTATAATATGATTTGAGTAAAATAGATAAATGAACGAAAAAGGAGAAAAAAATATTAAAGAATAAAAAATAAATGAGAAAAAGAGGAGTAAAAAATAAAAAAATATGGACGAATGTTTACTATATCGATTATCTTTTATTGTTATATTGAAAAAAAAAAAGGAAGAAAGAAATAGAGAGCAAAAAATCATGAATAAAAACAGATTATGAAAGGAAAAAAATAAAAATTAGAAAAAGAACAAGAAATAAAGACATTGAAAAACAAAGAGAAAACACACAAAAAGAAAGAGCAAAATTAATTATGATGAAAGAAGAAAATAAAAAATAACATGACTTGTGAACAAAATAAATAAACAATAAAGGAGGAAAAATATAAGAAGAAAAAATGAGAACAAAATCAAGTATATAGATATACTCTGGTGGTATATTGAGGAGTGTCTCATTGAAGGATTGAAGCAATCCTCCATGATAACATCACAATATATAGATATACTGTGATGGTATCATAGAGGTCTCACTAAGGACTGAAATAGACATCAATGATACCACGATAATATATAGATATATTGTAATGGTATCATTGCAGCCTGAAGTAAACCTCAATGATACCATGATAGTATATCTATATATTCTGATGGTATCATAAAGAATTGAGTAATGTCTAATTGAAGGACCAAAACAGTTATCAATGATACTATGCCAATATATAAATATATTGTGATGGTATCATAAAGAACTCAGGATTGTCTCATTGATGGATGATACCACTCCAGTATATAAATATACTATGATGGTATACTAAGAAATGTCTAGTATATCTCATTGAAGGACTGAAACAATCCTCCACGATACTATGCAAGTATATAGATATATTATGATGGTATACTGAGTTGTGTCACATTGAAAGACTTACGTAGTCCTCCATGATACTATGTCAGTATATAAATATAATGTGATGGTATCATGGATGAGTAGTGTTTGATTGAAGGACTTAAATATACCTCAATGAAAAAGAGTAAAAAAGTGAATGAAATTATATTATAGAGAAAAAGATAAAAGACTAAACGATTAAATCAAATTAGAATAAACAAAAACTAAAAAACTAAAAAAAAGACCCAAAATTGATATGAAATTAGATTATGGTGAAAAACAAAAAATAATATGATTTGAGAAAAAATGAGTGAAAAAGGAGGGGAGAAAAATAAAGAATAAAGAAATAAACGAGAAAAAAAGAGAAAAGAAAGAAAAAATAAAATATAAAAAAAGACGAATGTTTATTGTATGAATTATCTTTTTTTAATATATAGAAAAAAAAGAGCGAAAAAATCACTAACAAAATTAGATTATAGAAAAAATAAAATTAGAAAATAAATAAGAAATAAGGAAATAAAAAAAATAAAGAGTAAATAAAAAAAAATAAAAAATGCAAAAATAAGTCAAAATTGGTTATGGTGAAAGAAGAAAATTAAAAAAAAAATGATTTGTGAGCAAAATACATGAACAATAAAAGATAAAAAAAGATGAAAAAAGAGAAAAACAAAAACAAAAAAAGTTAAAGAAATAAAAAATAAATAATAAATAATAAAGGAGAATCAAATTGAGGAGAAAAAAGAAGAAAAAAAGAGAGTTAAAATTGCTAATGAATTAAATTATGGTGTAAAAAGAAAATAAAAAATAATATAATTTGAAAAAAAAATGAACAAAGAAACATAAAATAAAATAAAAAGATTGATTTATTGCGACATGCTATGCTTTCTCCCCCATTACTAGTAGGTTGATGGGTCGCGCGCCCGGCACACATGTTTTGGCCTTGTGTGTCCACAACTCAAAATAGGTGACCTAACGGCCGCCGCCCGACTAAACATACCAATAGTCACCAGATTCATATGAGCTACTGAGGAGTAAGCAATGATCTTCTTAAGACCGATCTGCCTTAAAGTGGTCGAGAAAGTATATATTATAGCAATCGCGCTTAAAGTATAAATGAAAGGAGTAGAACAAAGTGTCGCAAAATGAGTACAAAAGTTAATTAGTTACAAAAAAGAAATAACTACAAAAGAAAAGGGAGCTAAATAACTACAAAAGTTACAAGAGAAGGGGACATTTTCTATAATTAGTTAGGGGGTATTTCTTGTAAGAGGGTATTTAATTATAAATAATTTGTTCTTATGAGGTATGCATGTACTTTTCCCAAAATATATCAACTGTGAAACTCTTTGAAGAAAACAAATAGTTGGCCCATTTAGAAAAGCTATTGCAAAACAAGATAGAATTTGTGTTTTAAGTTGAATTTTACACAAGCATCATATATTTTTATATTGTATTTTCTGTGAAGTTCGACCCTAACATAATTGAATTTAATATGTGACCAACGATAATTTTATACCATTTAAAATTTAATTTGGCGTATCATTCATGATAATCAAAAATATAACTACCAAAAACTTACATCTTCTCGTCAAAAAAGAGGAAGCAACCGAAGGTGTAGAAGAAAAAAAGATATCTTGGGGAGAATTTTTTTTATAAGAATGTTTGTCGCATTATCACTTGCAAGTTAATTCCTCCGTTTCAATTTATTTGTAAGTAAAAGAATTTTTTGAATTTTGTGATAATGTACCAAAAAGTCTCACATCAACAAAACACAGAAAAGATGCTCGATATATAAATAGACTTGTCTTACATACACTCTCTTAGTGCTTGTTATCACTTTATTATATGTTTCACTAATGTTTGTACAATTATTAAAAGAAAACGTTTTAATAAATTATTCATGTTTAGGAAAAGAAAGGGAATATCTATTTATCTTATATTTAATGTACCTCAATTTATTTTGTCTCATATTTAATGTACCTCAATTTATTTTGTCTCATATTTAATGTACCTCAATTTAAATTGTCCAATAATTATTAATACTTTATTTTCCATTTTTTTACGATCTTTCTTACAATATCTTTAACAAGATTGTTTTTTCACCGCTAGAAAACCCCATTAAGACAATAATTTCGCCCTTCCTATTATACCCTTGAGTATCTACTTGTAATTGTCATGCTAAAACTGAAAAGCTGTCTTTGATACAACTGCCTTCACAAGATTGTTTGAGGAAGCTTGGCTATCTTGAAATTTTTGAACTTTGATGATTAGCTTGTCGTATCTAGACCAGTGAGATATCAAAGTTTGACACATACATTTTTTTCTAGCCGGAGATAGAAGAAAATAAAAAAATATGAACTTTCAATCAAGATTTTCCTTACAAGCCGATTTCTCTGAATAGGTGCATGCATAATTAAAAATAAATGATCCTAATAAATTTGGTTAGAGTAGGTTAACGATTTTTAATCACATGTAAATTATGCGAGTGGAACCTTGAGATAGCAAGGGCGAAAAAAAAATTCACAAACGGTATTAGGTAAGCAAGATTTCTACAAAAATGTCACCCAAATTTATTTATTTTTTAAAAGGAACTCAAAAATGAAATATTAAGTTAAAATAGTCTGTCTTCCATATAAATTACAAAACCAGAAAAAAGATCATCACATCTCATTAAATACAGTATATATTTTCCATCTGCAACTTAGTTTCTTGAAAGACAAAATTGGTGGCAAACAAGGAAAAAAATCATGGAGGACCTTCTTAGTTTACTGGCACCACAAGACATGTTATAAACAAAAAACTTGCTGCCACAGAATAGAAGAGTGTTCTATAAACATGAGTTACTTCCCTTGTAGATTCAGAATTTTAGATGTTGTGACTTCTGAGTTGAGACAGTGGGTTCTGAAATGTATATCTAGTTCTATCTGTATTTGTTTTCGCACATATAAGTAGAGTTCGACCCTTTAGGTCCTATCGAACCAGTGAGCCCATTGTTGATCCACCACTGTTTACATCATTTATTCATCCCCATTATCCTTCTGCTTTGATGCAGGAGTAAGGTTACGTTGAGGTTCATTGTTCGCCTTCCTTTGTCCTGCCTCTGCCAGTCGTCTAAGAAGGTTGGTGACTGTAGGAATGAACTTTGTTGCTAAAGAGAGAAATCCAGGAAGCTGTCAACACATGTATCCAACATCAGGTAACAAACAGATTGTAACTTTAAAAGTTTTCCACATTGTGATGGAAGAAATGGAAGTGCAACAATCACGCTTTTGTACCACGTGTTTGTATTGATTCACGTATAGACCCTTTTCGTCCAAATCTAAACAGATAACTCTAAAAATGTGCAGAATAGAAAGGAAGGTACAGATGTATCTCGCCTTAGCAGACACATTATAAGATTACAACTTATTTGTATTGGCAATTCTAGTTTTGCATGAAAACAGAATTCTAGAAAGTCGGTTGCAACAGAAAATGATATGAAGTGTCACACTTTAGGGCAATGGAGGAAGTTAACAACAATACTCTATGTATCAGCAAAACCGAGAGATTCGTAACAATTGCTTGGTCAAACAGCTAATAAAACAAAACTAAATTTTTTACAAATCAGATTCAATACTTACAGCACCATTGCGAAATTCACCAGAGATGTCCAGTTGCACCCAGAGGGCTTTCACTAGTAGAAAGGCAACAAATATGACTCCCAAATACAAAGGATTTCTGAAAAGAGTAAAAACCAACATGAGCTATGGGATCACAGTGTGTGGATACACCCTATCATCAGGTGGATATAAAAGCCTCTATTCGTCAAATTAAGGGGTATTGTGACCTGCTATTAAAAAAATATTTGACACAGCTCATATTTAACCGAGCAAATTTTAGACGAGTTGATCATAACCGTACTTCTTAAACTGTTTTGACTCATGCAATCCTGACCCTCTCTACCTATTGACACCCTTACTCATGATCCACAAGTAGGAAATGGTACCTCAATAGTGTCATGAATTCATTGAAACCCAGAATAAGCAAGGCGACAACTGCCCAAGGAGGCGGTAGCCAATTGTTATTTCTCTTGCTGGCCTCCTGAAAGTTTAAAAACAGACAATCAGAAGCTAAGCACAAAGGAGTCTATCAATATTACAACCCTGAAGAGAAAACTTTATCTTGATGGACATATCAAACAGAGACATCACAACACATGCTAAGAAAAACTGCTATGCTAACATACAATTGACAGGCTCAGAGAATCGTTAATCAAATTAAAAGGCAACAGGGTAACGTAAGTCAGAGCTGGAACTTTTCTTAAGCCAGTGATTAAACCTTTAAATTGTTTGATTCAAATGTACTGAAAAGTGTTGTCAAATGCGAAAAACATAAAAAAGAACCAAGTTTTGTTCGGATTTCAAATGCAAAGTGCAATTAACGTGTCTGCTTTAGTTAAAAGGTGCAAAATGAATAATATATAAAATGTTATATGTATGTGTGTATATATGCACATTCATACGTATAACTGATGCAAGAAAAATAAGTAGAATGCAAACAACAATTATGTGAGTAGAGCAACAGCAAGATTTTCAATTGTGTGAAATACTGAAATACCCCATATGATATAAAAGCATAAAATTTGGAAACCATCCTTTATTTCTGATGCAAATGCAAAGTTGCAGTTTTAAATTTCTAATATAGATGAAGTACCTAGTTTCTTTATATTTTCTAATTTATTGTTCTTAATCACTGGTATAATTATCCAAAACATTCTCCTCCTGGTAAATTGGTCCGATGACTCATAGGTACATATACCAAATCCTTTTTATTTGATTTATTTCCTTAAAATATATCATTTTGATGGATATTGTATGTGATTCAATATCACAGTCGTCAAGACAGAATACCCCATATTAACCTAACTTAAGAAAAAAACATTGGTTGGTTTCTCATTGTTGAGGCGCATGCCTTGGTGCCTCCCGCGGCGGGCACCTATCTTTGCAAAGCGCTACGACTGTGCTATGCCTCATTTCAGGCCTTAGGCATGCCTCAAGATCACTTTCCCTGACCTGAAAATCAACTAAATGTAGTGTTGAGTTATGACACTTGGGCATAACTCAACCCCAAATACTAGCACATGAGAGGAGGATTGCCAAGTCATATTACAGAGACCCCTCATCCCTTATAGGGCCAATGTGGAACTCTTCACACACACACACACACACCCTCTCATGCCCAAGGTTGGACATCTGGAGCATGAAGAATTTAATATGAGGCCCAACATCGGAAATAAGAATTGGGATGGGTATACCATTTTAAAATATGACACTTGGACCTAACTTAACCCCAAAAGGTAGCTCATGAGGGAGAATTGCCCAAGTCATATTAAAGAGAACACCCATCCCTTAAAGGGACAATGTGAGACGCTTCAGGTAGGTTTACTCCAACTTATCACCACTCAAAACTAGCACTTTTACTCCAAGCACAACAGGTAATCAACAACCTAGTACAAAAAGGTACTCATCCCCTCAAATTCTTTGGTACATGAATATCAAATCTCTGATGTTTAATGTACAAAATTGCATTAAACTTATTCCTAATACCATTCTGTAGTATGTTTCCAGCCATCACCGTATACCTTCTAGTTATTTGGAGTTTTAGAATCTGCCATACTGACAAACAAATTAAGTATACAAAGAGTGACGTCCTAAAAAGCACAGAGATGTGTGCAATATGTAAGATAACGTGCCTGAGCAGCAATGGCTTGTGTAACAATATATTCAGTCTCAGTGTTAAATTGCTTCCACAATGATTTGCATTGGATCGGTGTGATCAAAGTTTTTGATGCCGAAACCTGCAATCGAAGTTAACCAAAAGATGATATATGATAGGTCAAATATGGAAGAAAAGAAAGATTACTCAATAGAAGTGTAATTTCAAGAGATGGAACATCTGCATGCATCTTTCTGATCTTGCAGGTCTAAGTACCAAAACGAGAAAGGTAAATAAATGCAAACGTTAGACCAAGCGGCAAAGTTAGCATAGAAGGGTATATATAGTACTGCACTGTTACGTCCCAAAAAAAAAGTACTGCACTGATAAAAATTGACAATTTAGTTGACGGTTCAAAGAAATATTCATATTGTATGAACTCTATGAAGTCACTTTGACCATAACTTGAATAATCTTGCTTCTTTTCTTGTAAATAACTTCTAAGAAAAACCATATTATCAACTAAGCAAGTTACCTCATTCCAAGTGCTAGAGGCCAGAGGATCAAGCGATTCAGTGCCTTTTTTGGTTGAAGCACCTGACTTTCCATCCCCAAGAGCAACAGTCAGTGTATTCTCTATGCTATCACGCTCATCTTCCAGACGAATTGCAGCCATAACTGACAGGAGCTTCAAAGACTGAGAAGAAAATTAAAAGAACAGAGACTTTTGTGATATTCAAACCTTAAACGACACCAGAGAAAAAAAAAGATAAATTCAGTCAGTCATACAGCTGATCTGGCAGTTTTGGTAATAGCTCGAATATTTTCCTTTCCAGTCCAGATTCGTGGCATTGAATCAGAATCATAGCTAAATAACATTGAAAACCTGTCATGATTTTCAAGTCAGTAGCATATATTTTGTATGAAAATATTCAATGTCAGAACTCCAGAACAACACGACCAAATATCAGTACCTATCCTTCATACGAATCAAAACCCTTCCAGCTTCTTCCTTTGTCTTTGCTTCAACTACTCCACGTGCATAATCCTTCAATCTCAAAACCATACTATCCCTTGTTTGTTCATCCATTTCGAAACCAGAAAGTGCAGCCGAAAAACCAGAGAGTGCTGTGTCAGTCTCACGCTGAAGCAGTCTTCTCATTGCTGGCCATGTATCATCACCAGCTCCATCTAAAAGACCCTCAACAGGTCCAGCTAATGCATCATTTAGTTTTGTCTAGACAAAAACCCTCATTCAGTGCCAGCATAACTACATCTAAAGATACAGGCAATCTCAAAAGGGTTCTTAGTTATTTGTTATCATCTATGATCCAGTTGAAACAAAGTAATATCTATTGATATCGAATGTTGTAAGAGCTATTCAGCTATCAGATGGAAATGTATCATCATATTGAACATCGTTTTCCAGGGCAAATGCCAAATTATTTGGATCTTAAAATCCCAGTATCAAACATTACCAAAGGATTCAACCTAGTTTTAGTAAATTTTGAGACACACCACAAGGACGAAAATATACAGGTTATTAAACTCCATACCTCATACAGAGTAGTAACTTCAGCCAGCTTGGCGGTACGAGCTTCAGCAATATGAGCATCTATATCACGCTTGAGCTTATCCCTAACTCTGGACGAGTCCCATTTCGCTTGGTCAATAACAGCATCTGCAAATTATTGTATCAGAATACTAATTTCAAAAAGCAATCTGCTGGGACTAAGCTCCATATTTTACGCTAGGCAAATGTATCAGCCACCAATGTTTTGTCTTTGTTCACTTTGATAACTACAAGCTCAGCTAGGTGTTTGCTAAAGCATGATCAGTACTGACAGATAATATGATCTTGTCTGTGGAACAGATTAAATAGAGTGGGCTTACAGCAGTGACAGATTATTCCTGTACCTGCACATTCTTCATCAAACTGGGACATAAAAGTCCCAGTGCACTCACGAGCGGCCATTGCGAACCCTATACCTCCCTTCAATTCCTTATCAAATGCTTCTTTGAATATTTCCAAAGTATCAGATCGTATTCGTCCCAGCATAGATTGGTAGGCTGGTTGTATAAGCTACAACAGAAAAAAAGAGAGGATGAATCATGAGGTTGGTAAAGAAAATGTTTTTTCTTGGTTAGAGAAGATTCCCATCTCCGAGGGGGCATGATGTATGCAGCGTTCCCTGCATCAAGTTGCATATTACCGTAGTTGCATGAGAATCTTTATTGTATAGGTATAATAACGATTAATTGATACATCATCCAAAGAACAAACTCCAGTTACCAATATACAACCACCACCACTACACAACTTAGACACCTCAAACCTAACAAATGTGAACATAGAAAGTACATATATTGTCGAAGTCGGTAATCAAGAATTTTCTTAGTTTAGTCTCTAGCAATCTAGTACATTAATGAGCAAAAGTATTATTTCCATTTCAAACATTCGTATCCACACAGAGTGACATTTGAATATAGGAATGATGGAAAATTGTTGGGACTGCAGATGAAACTCATGGAAGAGTTTCTGAACTTCGATGTAAGATTTTCTCTATCAAACTTTCATCCATTGTTTTACTAAGTCTTTCACTTCCTCTTATAGAACAAACAAGTCAAATGATTATCTTAAACTTGCCTAGTCAAACACCATCATATAAACTGAAATGGAGGGAGTATAAAGTTTTCTAGTGGGGATGGGAAAATGCAATGACATCAGCAGTTCAGGGAGTAACTGCTAAATTAGCATCGAATTCGTTGGGTATAGGAAGTCCTAATAGCTGTCATCAAACAAAAGTATCCACCAAGTTTTGTTGATCAAATCATCAAAACTAGAAAGGTGAGTTCAGTGTTTATATATTGTACACTGAACAAGTTTAGGGGAGAGCATTGTCTAGCGCACTACCTGAAGCAATTTCTCTTCCAATTGCTTTCTCTTTGTAGATCTTACTCCTTCGTCAAAGAATGTAGCCTCCGCATCATATCTGAAAAGGAAAAAAATCTTATACTCTGGTACATATGTGCTTATTATTGTCAATATGCATACAAGTTCGTAACATGTATATCAGGGACGAAGAGCATAGAATTATGCATATATGAAACATGATTCTACACAATTCTAGAATGATGCACAGGTCCAACTTTGCTTATAGCTTTAGTGGTATTATTCTTTGATCCAACTAATGAAGAAATGAGAGAGAGAGAAATTTGTATGGCTGAATCTGTTCCATCCAAATGCAGAAAGTGGATACACTGTTTACTGAATTATAAATGTGACTTGAGTAAAAAGCATTCCAAAGTTAACCATACAATTTACACCCACATGTTTCTTTAGTTTCAGAATATTCTTATTAACTGTACAACTAATTGTGACAACAGTTGGCATTTTACATTTGAACAAAGATTTATAGGTAATTTGGGATTAATAAATTAAGGGGACACCCTTAAGGGAAGAATAACAAGTTAACCTGGGCTCTCTTTTCTTTTTTATGTTTTTGGGGAGAAAGGAGATAGGAGCAGATGGAGAAAATAAAGATGTGAGGAAGGAAATATTGCGGGAGTAGAGTATTATGGAGTGGGGTGGGTTGGGGGTTGGAGAGTAAGATGAGCTTTTAGCAACAGTTGTCAAAAGCAAGAATATAATGAAAAAAGGATCAGGGGGATCCTGGAGAAGCAAGAAATGGAGCAAACACAAAGTGTGCATTGTGGAAAAAGAATACCAAGAAGTAGTCCTGTTCCACTTCAAGCATAATCAAACACTAACATGCAGAATAGTTGGTTGGAGAAGATGAAAACAAAAGAAGAGAGAAGAAACACTGAAATACATTCATCGATCGGCTGAAGAAGATAAAGAAAACGCTTGGTTGGATAGATTCATTGCAGCAATGCAAAGGAGATTTCCAACTTGCTAGCCCCTATGTTTTGTAAGATTGGCTGGGTTTTCTTTTTCTCTCTTTAGCAAGCAGTATTTACTTATAAAACTAGTCATCTCTCTGCCCGGAAGCACTCACCTTACTTACATTTCTCGCTTAACCTCGCCTCACCTTGCTCTACTTTAAACAATGGCATGATCACTTTCTAGAACACTACTTTCAACAGTTTGCCAAAGTTTATCTGTGAGATTATTGGGAATTATTAAAGGACTTTATCATATGCTTCACAAAATTTACTCCTTTAACTAGAAGGGATGACGTAGTAGTATGAATTTCAATGTCCAATTTAAAGTATAATCAAAACATAAGGTAGAGCTCGTACTGAAGTTTTTGACAAATCTTACCAGAAAACCTAAGAAACACTCAAAGGAGAGGATTAACTCAAAGAAAAAGGCCTTAGCAAACTCAGAGAATTGGGACTACCACTCCTCCTAATATTGAATTGTAACAAGGGGTTTATGGATGCAATTACTGTCCAGTATACTTGTTTACTATATATGATTAATGACGGGATACAGTCGAGCTTCTTTTGTAGCTGAACTATATTTCCAATCCACATATTCCCTTTACCAACTACATCACATATATCCAATTACACCTATTACAACCATCATACTAGAATTCATTCATATTCCTTAAGAAATGGAGTAGCAAGAGCAAATGGTACATTCAGGCATGAAGGGGGTAGTACCACCAAGTTGTCATCATTATTCTAGGAAAGAGAAAGGAAAATGAAAGAGGTTAGAGGCGAAAGGAGTTTTCCCAGGCTTGGGGGGGGGGGGGGGGGGGGGATTAGGAAGGTATGTGGAAGCAAAAAAAGCAGTTAACCAAAGAGGGGGAGAATTTTCTGGTGCCAAGTGAAAGATGGTGGATAGAAGGATGGGAAAAAAGAGAGAAAGAAACAGCTCCTCTACCCATAGGATCTACCCATATCCTATGGGTAAAATCATCAGTTTTATGGGCTTAGATGGTGGGATTTTAATGCACCCAACCCACCGCAGGATTAATTCGTCCAACAAATTCAAATAACTAGTCCGCTTAAAGAGGATATCAAGACGGACAAAAACATTAACCAAAGATGGGTTACTCTCGTCCAGTTTCATATTACATAGCTAATGGCACCTTAATACTTATTAGTCCAGACAATCCACCAACAACTAATACTCCTACTTGATGTGGGTTGTAAAAGACAACCATTCACAGCTGATATTTTTCCTACCTTATTCTAACACCCAAAATGAGTAGCACCCCTACTACCTCAAGCAGAGGCCTCGTTCGTCATCAATCTAAAAATCTAACCAACTCCATTAGCCTTTCCTTCCTAAAACCCCAATAGAAAGCTAATCATCAAACAGATACAAATAGGTAATAGGAAGAAGGGAGATCTGGAAAACACGACAAAATTTCAAACACTCCAGCAGAAATAGTAGATTTAGATAAACTGTTACACAAGCTAATATTTGTCAGTCTTTCCTTTGTCCTCAAATCTCTTTCACATTACAATTTCCTTCATGCATTTTTAAAAGTATTAGCAGTTGCAGATCCAGGCTCTTTACATTGAACTGTACCAGGAAAACCCAAAAACTAAGACGAACTATCAACAACACAATACCATAGCCTTAGTAACAGAGCAGTGATCAAACACAATTTTGTGGTCCCCTCTCACTGCAAGAGTGCTCGAATGGATCCTTCTTGAGGGAAAGAAAGAGAACATTAAGAAACATCACCATATAGATATGCTTCCCTCAGACATAAAGATACTCCTTCCAATTGTCACTTGGTATCTGAAACGTAGTACAGCTACTTTGGTGTTTTGAGAAAGAACGAGAAAGGCAAGAAACTCATTTATATGTATGAAAAGATACATGCATAGAGCTATAAAGCAAGCAAAATGAAATAGTTTTCTTACTCCGATAAACAAGTGTTCAAAATTGAGCTAAGCTTCTTCCCAAAGCCCCCCACAGGATGAGATTGCACGGCCTCTTTTAATTGGCACCACTCCTAAAACAAAAGATAAATCATTACATGTGAATACCGATGTTCAAATTGGTTGATCAAAAAGAACAATGTGCAATTCACTAAATATTTAATACAATTCAAATACCTCATTTGTCGAGAAAGAGTCATATTTTTCATGGGAAATTTCATCACAGCGCACTGTAGCTACCATAACCTATATTTTAGTTTAAATCAAGCACATCAACAAGGATATAAATGATCAACTGAAACTTCAATTGAGCAGATTCAGGGTACATAACCTTATGGGCGGGGAGGTCAAGGTCCCTATTCTCCTTTATAACCTCCCACATATGCTGCGCACTAAATGAAAAGCCTGAAGCAGGAACAACTCCCCGTCTATCTCCAGCAAGACCTCCAGGTGCAATAGAATGAAAGAATCGCTGTCTTAGACTAGCCACCTTTACAAGGATAACAAGGATAAACATAATCTAATAACCCAAAATTCAAACAAAAGAATTGGTTATCTGAGTACATCGGCAAACAGACTTAAAATTATAAGGAGATTGAGAGGGGGAAGAAGAAGACCAAACTACAGGGAGATAAAATGATCAACTAATTTCCAATAATTGATTTGCGTTTACCTGCTCTTTAAATTGCTCTTCCTTTTCTTCATAACTAGAAAGAGCAACCACCTCAACCTGGACATGTCAATCAATTTCATTACATGCATATGCATCAGAGAAAATCATGCAACAAGAAATTTATGAGAGATCTTAACTGAAGAGACTCACGTTAAAAAATTCACTTAAAGGTGTTTCCTCGTGAGCTTGCGGCTTTGGGACGGAATCCCATATCTACATCAAATAGAAGCGAATAAGAATCAACAATTGAGTCTACAATAATATGTATACTATGAAAATCATGGATAAGATACCTTCTGAATATCTTCCCGTAAAACAGGCTCCAAATTTTCAAGCGGAGTCTACAAATACAATGGGAAAATCAACTAGTTAGACAATCTTTTCAACAATCGCCAGATACAATCAATGTTGGAATATCTTCAACTGAAAAATCACACATGAGAGAAGAAGGAACCTACCCTTGTTTTATCGCGTATAACAAACAGCAGTGTTGTTTTACGAGGACTAAATAACCGCATCATAACCTGTGAAGGTTAATCAGTAAAACAGTGACTCAAAATATTCAGACAAGGTAACAACTTGTACTATACCTGAAAAACAGTCTTCAAAAGAGGCTTATTTGCAGCTTGTTCACGGCCAATATCATGACACCACCTGAATTTGAAACTCATAAGCAACTTGTCCATTTGGATTTCTTTTTTTCAGGTTTTAATTTATCTCAAGTGCATGTAATTCACACACTAAAAGAAAACTTACATATTGATTAGCACAATATCAGAAACAGCTAGTGCAAATAGGGCACTTTGCTTCTCAAATGTAGTGTCATCCTATACAAAACAGAAAATCTGAATGAGATATATAGGGAGCATTCAATGAGCATTGATAGCAGGAAATTTGGTGGCTGCAAATCAACAATAGAAATTTGACAATTACCCAGGGGCGAATTTATATGCAAAATATCGGCCACGTGAACCGTGGTCTTTATGAAAAACTAGATATTTTATGTATATATCTTTTAAAACTGGTATAATATAATATTCTGGCACCCATGCTACAAGAAGGCTAAATGATGCACTTGGTTGAATGTTGAGTTATTTACAGACTAAGGATAAATTCCCACTTAATACATTTGTAGTGGTGCACCCATATTCTAGAAATCTTAGATTCGCCTCTGCAATGACCAATATAATATAGCTAACAATGGATCCATAGACAAGTTCTAACACGGAAACGAGAACGTTGACAGAGAGATCAAGGAAGTGAAATACAAAAGATCTCATAGACAAGCAAATCATTGGAAATTGTTCCAACAATAACAAATTGTTGAAAATTTGTTCTAAATTTATCACAGTGAAGCATTGTGTAACGCAGCAAAAAGGAAACTGTAAAAAATGTGGATACCAAATTGGAATAGGTCACTTTATACCGGATAAGTAGTAGGACAAGGCAGAAAAAGGACAAATAGTGTTCATATTAGGATGCAATACCTGTACATATGCAGTCACACAACATGGTACAACACTTTAGGACAAATACATAAGGTGCTTTACATATTGTTAGAATAGGAATAGGAATCGGAATAGTAGATAGAATCCTAGTTAGAGTAGGAATAAGAATAGTATATAGAATCCTACTTGGTAAAGGATTGTTATCTAGTGTCTATATATAGGATCTTTGTGTAATAATGTAGACACAATTCAATAATATTTCTTCTCCTATATTTCTCACATGGTATCAGAGCGTTGGTGAGAAACATCGGTGAAAGAAATTAGGTCAAAATAGTTGCCGTGCGTCAAATCCCAACAACTTTTTAGGGTTGTGTTGCGTCACCTCGTGTTTGTTAGTGTTGTGCGAAAACCAACACCACCACGGAGTCCCACACCCTCTCGCGACCACAACCCTAAAATTTCACCGGCAGAAACCCCTCCACGCTCCATCACGCGCCGTCGGGAACTAACTTCTCCGGCGAGATCTACACCACGCGCCGGGCGCGTGAGCTTCTCTCCGGCCACTTTTTTCGACAATTTCTTTTTTTAGTCAGGTCGCGTGACTATTCCGACCACAATCAGATAATTTTCTTCAATTTTCGGAGAGAAAATAACTTTTTCGGCGACTGCTGCACTGTTTCTGGCGTTCTGAGTTTCTGTTGACTGTTTCCGGCAGATCTGAGTTGTTGTTGTGTTTTCTCTGTTTCTGATTCCGTCCAGATTCCGGCGATCAGATCTACTTTTTCCGGCCATTTATTGAAGAAATATTTTATTGTCAGCATCGTGCAGAGATTCTGAGCTGACCCATACCATTTTCTTCAAGATCCGGTCACTTTTTATTGTAGTCCTATGATTAAGTCCGAACCCTTAATGAGGAGATCGGATTATCAAACATCACAATCCATGAAGAATCGACGAGGGGGAGGTCGTTTTGGAAGATCTCGACCTAGGTGTAGCTATTGTAATAGGCTTGGACACACTAGTGAAGTATGCTATTGTTTGCATGGTCGGCCACCTAAAGATGTTCATGTTGCTCAGTCTAACACCACAAGTAATAAATGGGTTTATATATCTGAAGAAGAATATAATGTATCTTCGATGTTGAGCAAATAAGCAGACATCTCTACTAGTAACCTCAGCCGCACAGTCTTCTACCTTTGGATCATGGGTCGTGGATTCTGGCGCTTCTGACCATATTTCTGGTGATAAATCACTTTTGTCAAATATTGTTTAGTCAGTCTCTTCCAACTATTACTTTAGCCAATGGGAACCAAACCAAAGCAAAAGGAATTGGACAAGCTAATCCCTTATCATCTGTCACTTTAAGTTCTATTCTTTATGTCCTTGGTTGTCCTTTTAATCTTGCGTCTGTCAGTCATTTGATTCGTGCCCTAAATTGTGGCATACTATTTCTTGAGGACTCTTTTATCATGCATGATCGCAGTACGGGACAAACAATTGGTGTAGGATATGAATCACAAGGCCTCTACTACCTTAACTCTCCTAACTCCTCCGTAGCATGTCCAGTTACAGATTCTCCAGAATTAATTCACAAACGTTTGGGACATCCCAGTTTGTTTAAGCTACAAAAGATGGTGCCTAGTTTGTCTAATCTGTCCACATTAGATTGTGAATCATGCAAACTTGGGAAACACACTCGGTGACCTTTCAACGTAGTGCTGGGAGTCGTGCAGAGTCTATCTTTTCCTTAGTTCACTCTGATATTTGGGGTCCTAGTAGAGTCAGCTCAACCTTAGGGTTTCGTTATTTTGTTAGCTTCATTGATGATTATTCAAGATGTACTTGGATTTTCTTAATGAAAGATCGTTCTGAGTTATTTTCTATATTCAGGAGTTATTGTGCTGAAATACAAAATCAATTTGGTGTCTCTATTTATACCTTTCGTAGTGATAATGCCCTAGAATATATGTCCTCCCAATTTCAGCAGTTTATTGCTCACCAAGGAATTATTCATCAGATTTCTTGTCCATACACCCCTCAGCAGAATGAAGTAGCAGAGAGAAAGAATAGACACCTCATCGAGATTGCTCGCACTCTTCTCATTCAATCTCGTGTTCCGCTGCATTTTTGGGGCGATGCAGTTCTCTCATCTTGCTATTTAATCAATCAGATGCCGTCATCTTCCATTCAGAATCAAATTCCTTATTCAATATTGTTTCCTCAGTCACCTCTATACTCTATTCCCCCTCGTGTCTTTGGGAGTACATGTTTTGTTCATGACTTAACCCCTGGGAAAGATAAATTAGCCCCCCGTGCTCTCAAATGTGCCTTTCTTGGTTATTCTCGGGTACAAAAGGAATATTGTTGCTACTCACTTGATCTTCGTCGGTACCTTATGTCAGCTGATGTCACATTCTTTGAGTTTCAGCCTTACTTTACATCTTCTTATGATCATGATCATCTTAACATATCTGAGGTCTTACCTATACCGACTTTTGAGGACTCTACCGTTACTTCTACATCTCCATCCCTTGTGCCACTAGTCTTACCCGTACCAACTTTTGGGGAACCTATAATACCTTCTACATCTCCATCTACAGTGCCACCACTCCTGACTTATCATCGTCATCCACGTCCATCATCAGGTTCAGATGATTCCCGTCATGCACCCAACCCTGCAACTACTACAGACTTGTCTCCTCTTAATCAATCGATTGCACTTCAAAAAGGGATATGGTCCACTCGTAATACTAACCCTCATTATACCCTTTTAAGTTATCATCGTCTGTCATCACCCCATTATGCCTTTGTATCATCTTTGTCCTCTGTCTCCATTTCTAAGTCTACTGGAGAAGCACTTTCTCATCCAGGATGGCGACAAGCTATGATTGACGAGATGTCTGCTTTACATACAAGTGGTACTTGGGAGCTTGTTCCTCTTCCTTCAGGTAAATCTACTGTTGGTTGTCGCTGGGTTTATGCAGTCAAAGTTGGTTCGGATGACCAAATTGATCGGCTTAAGGCTCGCCTTGTTGCCAAAGGGTATACTCAAATATTTGGGTTTGATTATGGTGACACTTTCTCTCCCGTGGCCAAAATAGCGTCTGTACGTCTTTTTCTATCCATGGTTGTTGTCCGATATTGACCTCTTTATCAGTTGGACATTAAGAATGATTTTCTCCATGGTGACCTTGAGGAGGAAGTTTATATGGAGCAACCACCTGGTTTTGTTGCTCAGGGAGAGTCTAGCTTGGTGTGTCGATTGCGCCGGTCACTTTATGGTCTGAAACAGTCTCCTCGAGTCTGGTTTGGAAAGTTCAGCACACTAATTTAGGAGTTTGGAATGAATCGTAGTGAAGCTGCTCACTCTGTGTTTTATCGACATTCTGCTCCAATCTATGTATTTCTTTGGTGGTTTATGTTGATGATATCGTTATTACCGGCAATGATCAAAATGGTATCATTAGTTTAAAGAAACATCTCTTTCAACATTTCCAGACTAAAGACCTCGGCAGACTGAAATATTTTCTAGGTATTGAGGTTGCTCAGCCCAGATCAGGTATTGTTATTTCGCAACGAAAATATGCCTTAGACATTCTTGAGGAGACGGGAATGGTGGGATGTAGACCCATTGACGCTCCTATGGATCCGAATGCTAAACTCCTGCCAGGACAGGGGGAGCCACTTAGTGATCCTGGAAGATATAGGCATCTGGTTGGTAAGTTGAATTATCTCACAATGACCAGGCCTGACATTTCCTTTCTTGTGAGTGTTGTAAGTCAGTTTATGGATTCTCCCTGTGATAGTCATTGCGATGCAGTTCGCATTCTGCGATATATAAAGTCAGCTCCAAGTAAAGGACTACTCTTCGAGGATCGAGGTCATGAGCAGATCATTGGATATACAGACGCTGATTGGGCAGGATCACCTAGTGATAGACGTTCTACATCCGGATATTGTGTTTTAGTAGGAGGTAACTTGGTGTCATGGAAGAGTAAGAAACAGAGTGTGGTTGCTCGATCTAGTGCAGAAGCAGAATATCGAGCAATGGTTGTAGCAACTTGTGAACTAGTTTGGATCAAACAGTTGCTGAGAGAACTAAGATTTGGAGAAATCGGTCAGATGGAACTTGTGTGTGATAATCAAGCGGCTCTTCATATCGCATCAAATCCAGTATTTCATGAGAGGACTAAGCACATTGAGATTGATTGTCACTTTATCAGAGAAAAGATACTCTCAGGTGATATTGTTACAAAATTTGTGAAGTCGAGTGATCAACTTGCAGATATCTTCACCAAGTCCCCCACCGTTCCTCGTATTGATTACATCTGTAACAAGCTAGGTACATATGACTTGTACGCACCAGCTTGAGGGGGAGTGTTAGAATAGGAATAGGAATAGTATATAGAATCCTAGTTAGAGTAGGAATAAGAATAGTATATAGAATCCTACTTGGTAAAGGATTGTTATCTAGTGTCTATATATAGGATCTTTGTGTAATAATGTAGACACAATTCAATAATATTTATTCTCCTATATTTCTCACACATATGAACATTCATAGGAGCTACATCGAAACCAAGCATGGGCAAAAAAAAGAATGTGGGAAAGTAAATCATCATCAAGATAGTCATTTCAACGAACCTCTCCCCGCTCTCTCCCATCAGTGCCCTCTAAATCCATACCAAGGGTGCAAGGCTCAATCCCAACACATCGAGCCATCCAGATACCTTTTGTGGTTTGTGACCTGAAAAGAATATCAATAATGCTCACATGCAATAGCATACACAAAATTACTATGATAAGCTAAATGACTAACCCATACCTTCCTTTATAAGCGTCCATCTCTCTAAAGTTAGTACCAAATAGATGATTTAAAAGTGTACTTTTCCCTGAAATAATCTCATTTGAAGTTAGTGAGGGGGACAATAATGGAGTCATTCAAGCACACGGACAGACAAACCAACAAGATAAATTTACATTAGTAGATTACAAACTGGAAAATGGATGATAGCAATTGAGTTCATCTGGAAAGAATTAATACCGCTACTTTGTGGACCCATAATGGATACTATAGCATATGAAAGACCACATTCTGCCAATTTAACTTCCTTTATGAAACTTTCAACTCCAGCAACATTGAAGACCCCATCCCCATCAATGAGATGGGTGGAACAACATTCATCATTTTTATCTGAAAGCATATGTTATAAAAGTCAGCAAGAACCCAACTTTTTAAGAAGCCTTGGATAGTTAGATTGAACCAGCATCATTGTTTGGAAGCAAATAAAATCCACAAGGTATCATATTTCTACATAGTAAGATAGAAAAGAGAAAGGGTTCTTCACATTTTCATCCAACAGCTGAAGGCCACATAGTCAAGTTCTCAAGTGAGATGGTACATCTATCCATAAATAGGATAAAAAAGATTGTGCTATTCTCTATTAGTTCAATATTTTTATAAACTAAACCATGTATCACGTTTTTGCGAGCTTCCGAACTATCAAGTGTTCCATTTTTCCTACCTGAACTATCGTCAACTATTTATCAAGATACACTTGAACAATTGAAGTTCCCTTTTCCTACCTAGCTGTTCATAGTTCAGGTAGGAAACTCAAAAAAAACGTGATACTTCATGTGTGTTTTTGACCATTTTCTCAAATTATTAAAACTAATCCTTTTGGTATCGAAGTCCTTGCATAACAACATTTGTATCATTATTTAATGCATAACAATTCATAAATGATCATCCTAAATAACTAGTTTGCGAACTAAACCACCCTCAAAGCATATAGTGATCATCGTCCCCAGGCTGGCACGTAATAACAACATGAAAAAACAAGTCCAAAAATTAAACACTTATTGATTTCTTCTCAGAGTTCAAACGTTCCAAGGGGAAAACATGCACGAGATGCAATGCATTTACATTAATTAAATCTTCAAATTAAAGGTATTTCAAAATTGCAGCCCCTGTCTTAGCCAAGTTACACGTTGCCACCAAGTCTGACAAAATCAAGATCAATTTGACATAAATAAATGATCCAAAATACCAAAGCAAGAAATAAAAATATAATCTTTACAGATGGAAAACACATTCCAGAATAGGGGGGGAAAAGCAATAATGGCGTCGAAAATAAAAGCAGATCAGATCATTAGAATGGGAAGTTTCAGAGTAGTGTACGAGATAAAATGTATGCATTTCAATTAGGATCGTATTGATATTGCAATAATTAATGGTAATGGAAATGGAACAAAGCATGAAGGCATACCCATCTGTGAAAACGATCAATGCTTGTAGATTGGAAATTTATTTACAATATATAATATGATCGAAGCCAGTGTAGTACGTGATTTCTATAGGTGTAATTAGAACAAAAAATTGAGCCCCATATCAATTTCCGTGCAACGACCCTTTTCGTCTCAGAAGAAATAGCGCTTTTCTATGGGAGAGTGCTGCTAAACTTTTGAAAAGGTCCTGCATGGATCCCATCTCACGTCGTCGTATCAATATATATTCCCCTTTTCTATCGGATGTGAAACCCCATATCAGCTTAAAACTAGCCGTGTCAACACGCGTTACATAAACAAAATTTGAAAAGTCACTAAATTTATTATAAGTTTTTTTAATTGTTGTGATTTATAATATTTTTATGTCATTTTTAAATAATATATGTTACTTCCTTTTTCAAATTTACACAAATGGAATTTGAATAGTAAACCAAATTTCTTATATGGTTTTAATTAAATATTTTCAGTTATTAATTATTGTGTTATTCTCTCAATCTCAATTTATGTGGCACTAATACAATTTCGAGAGTCAACAAAATTTTTATATTGTGATTTATAATATCTTTTATGTAATTGTCTAATACATAACATAATATATTAATCAAATATATAACAGATTAAAACAAAAGGCAGACATGTTGTCCAAGAGCTCAAGCCTCTTATTTAGTACTAATAATTTGTTAAAGGAATGTACAACTAAGGGTCCTTTCTCTGCGGATAAAGTTATTTTAAGGTTATAATTTTGAAAGTAATATATTTTATTTGGAAGGTAGAATAAAATAATACTAAATTGAATAGAATAAGATGGGATATTCAAAATCAAGATTGTGATTGAATCTATATGTTGAGGCTAAATTTATACCTTTAATCAAATAAAGTATAATTTTAATTTTTGAATATCTCACCTTATTCCGTATATCAAATGGCCCCTAATAGTGTAATTATCTCATAAAGTGAACTTTCTTTTTTATTTTAATTTTTTTTAATAAAAAATATTAATTTTTAAGATAATACTCTCTCCGTTCCTTTTTAGTTGTCATAGTTTCGTTTTTGAGAGTCAAACAATATGAAGTTTGACCAATATTTTAACAAGTATTTTTTCATCATATTGATATGAGAAAAATTGCAATTTATAGTACTTTTTGTATAGTTTTTAAATATCTAAATTTTAATTTTAAGAAATTAAATTAATCTAATCTAATTAAGCTTTAAAAATTAGTCAAATTAATTCTCGAGAAGCGCAACATGACAATAAAAAGGAACGGAGGGAGTAACTATTAATTAAGTTATCATAAATTTGATTTAAAATTAAGGAAAATATTTTTTACCAGTTAGTAATCAATGAATATTTATTGGGGAAAGCTTAAGCTATGATGGAAGTTATTTTTCTCTTTGCATGAAAGATTTGCCATTCTCTTTGTCTATGCCTTCCACTAGTTACACTTTTATTTACACTTTCACCTTCCTCTAGTCTGCACAATTCGAAATTAGAAGAGTGATATTTACTCAGTTTTATTCCTACACGTGAAGGTAGAAAAGTTGTTTGATAGACCCTTAACTCAAGTGAACCATATAGAAAATAATGGAGAAAAGAACAATAGCATTTATAAATAGCACAATAAATGAAGCAAACAAAACAATAGGTAATAGTAAAATCAAGAATACAATAGTAGGATAATTACTAATAATACTTATAATGATAAGGAAAACTAAATAACGCTTCACTACCTACTAACCTTCCATCCTAATCTTCGACCTCCACACCTCTTATTTAAGGTCATGTCCTCGGTAAGTTGTAGGTATTCTATGTCTTGTCTAATGATCACCTCTCCCAATACTTCTTTAGGTCTATCTCTACCTTTTCTAAAATCCACCATAGCTAACCTCTTCTCCCTCATCTTGTCTACCACTGGGACTACTCCTACTTTGTCCTGTATATCTTCGTTTCTACTTGCATCTTATTGATGTGAGAGTTCTTGACCAACCAACACTTGTCCCATAAAACATTGTTGATCTAACAATTCTAGCTAGGTGGCATATTCTTATCACACAAGACACCGGATATGAGCCTATATATCATCCAATTTCGCTCCAATACGATGTGTAACATCATCGTCAATCTCTTCATTTCCTTGTATAATTGGCCCGATATACTTGAAACTTCCTCTCATGGAGATCTATTTCATGATCAATTACATCATTAAACTTGCACTCCAAATATTATATCTTAGTCATGTTCAATCTAAACCCTTTAGAGTACTCCAATGTCTATCTCCAAGCCTTCAGCCTAGCGTTACCTCTGCCGTATGTCTCGTCAATCAACACCATGTCATCTATAAATAACATACATCATGGCACTTCCCGTTGAATATATCGCGTTAGTTCATCCTCCCCTTGTATTATACGTTTAATTGTTGAAGAATTCTACATCGAATGATAAGGGATCTGTTGAGGAGTAAAACACACAATCGATCACAAAGCTAAGAGCCTTAGTCAGGAGCTTTCTAGAGAGAGAATTTGTGTAAAAGATATTATTGTGTCAAAAGTCGGGTCACCGACTAACTGTACAAGCATATATACATGAGAAAATGGGCCTCTTACACATTATGGGCCGGGTACAGTTAAATAAAAACAACATACAAAATGGGCCTAAGTAACAAAAACTAAGCTAAGTAAAAACTAACTAAGTAACATCAACAACCCAATTCTCTTGTGCTCCAACACCCCCCAGCAAGCTGGAAGGAGAGGCCATTCCAAGCTTGGAAAGGAACCTCTGCTGGTGCACACCAAGAAGAGACTTGGTGAAGATATCAGCAAGTTGAGCAGAAGTATGAACAGAGTGGAGAGAGATCAAACCACCAACCAAAGCATCGTGAACAAAATGACAATCGACTTTTATGTGCTTTGTACGCTCGTGGAACACGGGATTCTTAGCAATGTGAACTGCAGCCTAATTATCACAAAAATAGAAATAGGAGTGAGGCCAGCAACACCAAAATCAACTAATAGTCTAAGCAACCATGTTATTTCAGCAACAATGAGTTGAAGAGCCCTGTACTCAGCCTCAACAGATGAGAGTGAAATGGTGGCTTGCTTTTTGGATTTCCAAGAGACAAGTCAACCACTAAGAAAGAGAACAAACCCAGAAATAGACTTCCTGCTAGTTGCACAACTGGACCAAGAAGAATCATAGTACCCTTGAAGAGAAAACTCAGGAGATCCATTAAGAATCCCAAATCAGATGTCCCAGCCAGATATCTCAAAACATAATAGCCAGCATCAAGATGGGGAATTCTAGGAGAGGACATAAATTGGTTAAGATGCTAAACTGGGAAAGAAATATCAGGTCTGGTGTGCTGCAAAAAATTCAGTTTACCCACCAATTTTCTATAAAGAGAAGGGTCAGGCACAAGCTCACCAATATCAGCAACCAACTTGATATGAGGATCCAGAGGAGAGACCACAGGAGAAACTTTGGAACAATGAAACTCAGACAACAATTCCATAGTGAACTTATGTTGGCCAACCAGAAAACCCTGAGGATGTTTGGTGATTTCAAGCCCAAGTAAATAGTGGATTTCACCAAGATCCTTAATCTTGAATAGAGTATCCAAGAAATATTTTAAATCAGAAATTTTAGACAGATTATCACCAGCCAACAAGATGTCATCCATATAAACTGCCTCCACAGTAAGGCGGGGACCAACTCTTTTTGTGAACAAAGAATAATCATTGAGACTAGACTAAAAACCCCTAGATTTGAGAGCAGAAGATAACTTGGCATACCATTGCCTAGAGGCCTGCCTAAGTCCATATAAGAACTTGTTAAATTTACATGCAAGAGAAGATGTAGAACTAGAAGATGAACCTGTAATAGACAACCCAAGAGGAATCCTCGTAAACACTTCCTCCTCCAAGTCACCATGGAGGAAGGCATTGTTTACATCTAGTTGAAAAATAGTCCAACCCCTCTTAAGAGCAACAAAGAGAAGATATTTAATTGTAGTTAACTTGACTACAGGTGAGAAAGTCTCAGTAAAATCTACACCTTCCTGCTGAGTGTCACCCCTAATGACCAATCTGGCTTTGTACCTCTCAACAGACCCATCAACTCTCTGTTTAATTTTGTAAACCCACTTGCAGGGAATAGCCTTCTTTCTGGGGGCAAAAGAACAACATCCCAGGTGTTATTTGTCTCTAAGGCCTCAAATTCCTTCATCATAGTATCCTGCCATGCAGGGTTAGAAACTACATGATGATAAAACTGAGGCTCTTACATGAAACCCCAGTAGGAAGAGAAATATTCCTAGAACTAGAAACAGATGTGCAAACATAATCACCAAGATAGGAAGGAGTGTGAGATACCCTAGTTAATCTTCTAAGAGGAGGAATAGCAGTGGAAGAAGCAACAGATAATGAGGAAGAAAGAGTGTTGACAGATGCAGGAGGTGGAACAATAGGAATAGAAATTTTGGTAAGAGGAAAAAGATGAGAAGAGGAGAATAAAGAATAAGGAAAAATATGTTCATGAAAAATAACATCCCTAGAATGAGAAATAGAAAACTTAGACAAGTGTAGAAGTTTGAAGCTCTTCTTACCTTGATTGAAACCAAGAAGTAACGAAGGTATGGATCTAGGCTGAAGCTAATCCCTATATGGCTTGGGTACAACAGCATAGCAGAGGCAGCCAAATGGTTTGAGGTGAGAAATAAAAGGGACAGTATCATATAGGAGTTCAAATGGAGTTTTATGGGAAAGGGGAGGTGAAGGGAACCTATTTATCAAGTAAGTGGTTGTAAGCACACACTTACCTCAATACTTGACTGGGAGTTTTGATTGAAAAAGAAGGTTTCTGGCAGTTTCAAGTAAGTGTTTGTGTTTTTTTCTACCACTCCATTTTGTTGTGGTGTGTGAGGATAAGACGTTTTGTGTGAAATACCTTTGTCAGCAAAAAATGCTAAGGCTGCAGAGCTAGACCCAAGCTCAAAAGCATTATCAGACCTAACAGTTTGAATAGTAGTGTGGAACTGAGTTTGAACCATGATGATGAAAGACTTAAGGAGAGGTAAAGCATTTGCTTTGCAAGACAGTAGATGAGTCCAGGTAGCCCTAAAATAGTCATCCACTATGGTCATGAAATATTTAAAACCATTGTAAGTTTGGGTATGATATGGTCCCCACAAGTCAATATGAATGAGTTGAAAAGGGGTGGTGCAGTGAATTTGGCTGTCATGAAAAGGCAATCTTTGTTGTCTAGCCATAGGGCATATAATGCTTTGTTTCTTGGGGAGTTTATCAGTTAAGTATGCAATGGTCCTCATTTTACTAAAATGCATATGTCCTAATCTTAAGTGCCACAGATGATAAAAAGAGAGACTAGAAGCAGCATTGCAGGTATTTAAAGTAGAATCAGAATCAACATGTATCAAAGTAGAAGAAACAGAAGTGAAATTAGGAAAACTGCTCTTATTCATTTCATCCACATTGGTAGCAGTAATGGAATTTACAAATGAGGAATGGAAAGTAGAATCAATGGGAGAATCAAGAGTTGTTGTGTTTATTATGTAAAGCCCATTCTCAAGATTACCAAGAGCCACTGGCCTCTTCAGAGAAGGGCCCTACAAAACACAATTACAGAGGAGAAATAAGCAATGCAATCTAATTGCAAAACAAATTGAGCAAGAGAAATGAGATTATATTGAAAAGATAGGACAAAAAGTAATTGGTTAAGGATATTTCAGAAGATAGAGTTAAGGTTCCAGTAGAAGTTACTTTGACTTTGTAACCATTAGGCAAAGTAACAAGATTAGGAATGATGAGAGGTTTGATGTTAGTCAAGAAAGAGGAGTGTGATGTCAAGTGGTTTGTTGCACCTGAATCTATAATCCAAGGGCTATCCGCTATCTTAGAAAAATTACATGCAAGGAACCTACAATTGTTAAAACCAAGGTCATTAACCAAACCTGCAAAGTTTGCTGATCCAACAGAGATTTCATAAGGTGTGCCACCCACTTTGCATTGTTGGAGAAGAGTCAAGAGCTGGTCAAATTGCTCTTTTGTGTTGCTGGTTGAACCAGAGGTGAGATGTGTTGTGCTGACATTGGAATTAGAAGTCTCAGAACCCATAAGTTGATTGTCTGAAACTTGAGCATAAGCAGCAGTCCTTTTATACTTGGGAAAAGGTCTAGAGGTGGATGGAAAACCATGGAGCTTATAACATTGCTCAATGGTGTGACCTGGCTTTTTACAATACCTACAGTTGAGAGTGTTCTTATTCACATTCATATTGTTCATAGTGTGTTTCCTTGTAGGATGAAAATGACTTAGGCTCAAAGTTCACCTTTTGAGAATAAGGTTTCTGAACTCATGTGGAAAATAAAGCAAATTCAGAATTGAAGGAAGGAATAGGAGTTGGCTCTCAGATTGGCATTCATCATTGATGAGCATAGAGTAAACACGATCAATATCCGGTAAAGGTTTCATCATGAGGATGTTGCGCCTACTGGTGGAATACAAGTCATTTAGACCATTCAAAAATTGATGAACTTTTTGTTCTTCATCAAGTTTCTGAAATGACTCTTTGCACCCACACACAGTCAGGATAAGAAATAGAGAAAGAGAGCTCATCCCAAAGCCTCTTAATTCGATTGAAATATGAGGCTATGTTGCAATTCCCCTGAGTAATAGAGACAATCTCCTTTTGAATCTGGAAAATCTTAATGCCACTAGCTTGGCCAAACCTATGGTCAATATCCTTCCACAGTCTCTCAGCAGACTCTGTATACATTACCGTTTCCCTAATTTCCTTGTCTAAACTGTTAAGGATCCAAGCAATTACCATGTCATTACATCGGATCCAAGCCCCGAGGTCAGAAGAACCAGCTGTAGGTTTAGGAATAGTTTCGTTTATTAATCCTAATTTGTTCTTACATGAAAAACCTAACAACATTCTCCTCCTCCAACTACCATATCCTAAGCCATTGAAGGTCGAGGTGACTAGCACAGTGCCCGGAGAGTCAGAGGGAAGTAGATAAAGTGGGGAAGAGGCAGCTACGCCATCACTAGAGTTTGTTTGGGCGGAAGTTGAATTCTCTTGTGCTCCAACAAGATCAGAGCAGGATTCATCCCAATTAAATTTTTTGATCCATTTATTTAACATAGGTTAACCTAGAACAAGAAATTTCTAATTAACGAAAATATAAAAAAAATAAAAAGAGAAAATGAGATTAAAGAGGTGTGTAATTATGGAAACGGTGAAGCTTGGCATTTGTATAAATGTTTCTCCTTTAATTGCACTCTTCTCCTTTTGGGGTCTCCGTAGCATGGAATTTCACATGGAACGACGAAGATCATGGCGGCTCACCACCTTCTTCATCTCCTTCTTCTTCCACATCTCCTATACTCATTCCTTTTATCTTCCTGGTGTTTCTCCTCGTGATTTTCAAACAGTACTTCTTCTGTCTCCACCCTTTTCCCTTCTTGATTTCTTCTTCTTTTTTTCTCTTTATTTGATATTTATACCAAAAAGAATGGTTTTGGGATCAGCTACTAGTACCCATAATCATTTCTTGAATAATTCAGAGATTATTCGATTCTGGGTGTCCAGTAATTTCTACCCATAATCATTTTTCTTGAATAATTGAGACATTTTTTTCGATTTTGGGTGTCCATTAATTTGTAACCATAATCATTTCTTGAATGATTGAATGGCCTGTATACAGCGGAATGAATTCGTATGGAGGCTTAATTGATTTATAAATGGACGTCATAATTTATATCCTATGTTGATAGACTAATCCTGGGAAAATGTCTCGTATGATATCATCACGACTCTTTGTTACAATGAAGGCTGCTACATATACAATTTTAAAATTTTCTTTAATTGTTTATTTTTTAACAATAAAAGGTCAAAAGCACACTTAAGGTATCCGGATTTCGAGTTTCATAACTATCATGTATGCGAGTTTCCTATTTGAACTATCATTAACTATTTATCAAAACACATCTCAATTATCAATTGTTTCCCTTTTCTACCTGAACGAGGGTGATATTAGAGGTAGAAAAAGGGTAACAACTTATAGTTGAGTTGTGTATTGATAAATAGTTGGTGATAGTTTAGGTAGCAAACTCGCATAGCTGATAGTTGAGGTATGAAATTCAAAAAACCAAGATACTTTAGGTGTGTTTTTGATCTTTAACACTTTTCTTTTACTATCTATATATAGACCAAGTTCGAGACAGTGAATGTGTGTGGCCCTACTATATATGCTGATTGCTGGATCGTCCTCTGCCTTTTTATTTTGTGTTGGCCTGCTTGAATGAATGCCTTTGGCAGAATACATTCAACTCATAGCAAATGTGTGATAAGATAAAAAAGCTATGACTAATTCAGTGTGAACTCAATGGAGAAGTGCTGTATATTCTAAAGCGCTGAGTCCTTTCCAAAGATGAAGAGGTCCTCTTGATGTTCCTTTTTGTTGAATCCGCTTCTCTTGAATTCTTTGTATGTTTGTCTATTGGTTATGTCTTGAAAATCCTATCCAAGAAATAGTCTCAGTTTCATCTGTTTGTTAACACTTTCTACTAGTTGCTGGGGTAGAAACATCCGAGAGCAAATTTCTCGAAAGATACTATTTTTGCTTTGTTTGGATGTTGCTATATGTGATATGTGTTTATGCTTACTGTTTGATTCTTCCCCCTTCTTGCGGAAAAGAACAAACTATCTGGAAACGGACAACTCTATGCAACCTGCTGTTGCTTTCTCTGTTATTTATAATTGTCTAACAAGGCTGTTCTTATCTATGTCCTTACAGGGTGATCCACTTAATATCAAAGTAAACAAGCTGTCATCTACAAAGACACAACTACCATATGACTATTACTACTTGAAGAATTGCAAACCAACTGAAATTTTGAATAGTGCGGAGAATTTGGGGGAGGTTCTTCGAGGGGACCGAATAGAGAATTCAGTTTATACTGTAAGGATATGCTCTTTCCGTCTAGTTTGAAAATGGCAATAAAAAAATGTTTTTTCATGTACTTACCGAGTTACCAGTGAACTAGCTTAGTTGGTTATATCTTGTGAATTGATTCACAGTTCCAAATGAGACAAGAACAGCCATGCCAAGTAGTTTGTCGACAAAAACTTGATGCTGTATCTGCAAAGAACTTCAAGGAAAAGATTGATGATGAGTACAGAGTCAATATGTAAGATAAATTTAGTTTAATTTTTCATTTCCAGTTCAGTCCCACCATGCATTATTTCCTTGCTCATGTTTTTGCACCGCCACAAACATTAAAACTTTGATTATGCAGGATTCTGGATAATCTTCCTGTTGCTGTTCTTAGACAAAGGCGAGATGGGAGTCAGTCAACTACTTATGAGCATGGTTTCCGTGTTGGGTTCAAGGGAAATTATGCTGGGGTTAGTGCAATTCACTGGATTAATATAGAATGATGACATAATCCTTTCTAAGTAATCCAACCCTTAATGAATTCACTTGCTTCTGCCAGAGTAAAGAAGGGAAGTATTTTATCAACAACCACTTAAGCTTTCGAGTCATGTACCACAAGGATGCTGAAACTGATACAGCTCGTATTGTTGGGTTTGAAGTCACTCCAAATAGGTTTAGATGCAGACCTGTTACTTGCTGTTTGTATTCAAATTCTTTATTCTTGGCTGGTCTTCTCTCACTTGATTTTTCTTGACAGCATTAATCATGAGTACAAGGAGTGGAATGACAAGAACCCTCAAGTGACGACGTGCAACCAGAATACAAAAAATTTAATTATAGGCGGCGTTATACCCCAAGAAGTAGATACAGATAAGGAAGTTGTATTTTCCTATGATGTTTCCTTCAAGGTATTCTTCTTATTGACCCGTTATCTGTCCTACTTCAGGCACAAAACAATTATTTATCGTTTGTTGATTTTTTATCTGCTGTTATCTGTTTTCTGCAGGAGAGTGATATAAGGTGGGCTTCTCGTTGGGATACATACCTTCTCATGAATGATGATCAAATTCACTGGTTTTCCATCTTAAACTCCCTTATGATTGTCCTCTTCCTTTCTGGTATGGTTGCGATGATCATGATGAGAACTTTGTACAGAGATATTGCTAACTATAATCAACTGGAAACACAAGATGAAGCTCAGGAAGAAACAGGATGGAAACTTGTTCACGGAGATGTTTTCCGCCCTCCTATTAATTGTGGATTATTGTGTGTTTATGTTGGGACTGGTGTCCAGATATTTGCAATGACACTAGTGACAATGATATTTGCTGTGCTGGGATTCTTGTCACCTTCTAACCGTGGTGGACTTATGACTGCCATGGTTCTTCTCTGGGTCTTCATGGGGTTGTTTGCTGGCTATTCTTCGGCAAGTCTTTACAAAACATTCAGGGGAACAGAATGGAAGAGGATTACCTTGAGAACTGCTTTTATGTTCCCCGGTATACTTTTTGCTGTCTTCTTTGTGCTGAACACTCTCATCTGGGGAGAGAAATCTTCGGGAGCAGTGCCTTTTGGAACTATGTTTGCTCTTGTGTGCTTATGGTTTGGAATCTCAGTGCCTTTAGTGTTTGTTGGCGGCTACATGGGCAACAAAAAAGTGGTCATTGAAGAGCCAGTTAAGACAAACAAAATACCTAGACAAATACCGGAGCAACCATGGTACATGAAACGGGCCTTTTCAATTCTTATCGGTGGCATTCTTCCATTTGGGGCTGTTTTCATTGAGTTGTTCTTCATTTTGACTTCCATTTGGTTGAACCAGTTCTACTACATCTTTGGCTTCCTTTTTATAGTTTTTCTGATCTTGATAATCACGTGTGCAGAGATAACTATGGTTCTCTGCTACTTCCAGTTGTGCAGTGAAGATTATTATTGGTGGTGGAGAGCTTATCTGACTGCTGGATCCTCGGCTTTGTACTTCTTTCTCTACTCTGTTTTCTATTTCTTCAGCAAGTTGGAAATCACAAAGCTGGTTTCAGGAATCTTGTATTTCGGTTACATGTTGATTGCATCGTATGCCTTCTTTGTGCTAACGGGAACAATTGGTTTCTACGCTTGCTTCTGGTTTGTCCGAAGGATTTACTCCTCAGTGAAGATTGACTGATCAAAAGATAGCTCATAAGTTGTTACAAGTATAGTGAAGATGGTCTAGATTCTGATGATTTTGAAATTTAGGAAGGTCATATTGATTGCATCATATGCCTTCTTGGTGTTAACAGGAAAAATTGGCTTCTATTCTTGCTTCTGCTTTGTCCGGAAACCTATCATTAATCTCCAGCTGCGATGGTAATTGAATAAATGGGCGTTGGCAATAGAATTCTATAAATGGTTCACGTAATGCCTCTGCTTTCACGCCTTGAGAAGATTGACTGACCATATTTCATAATCTGTACTGGTGTAGTGAAAATGGTCTTACTTTTGATGATTTTGATATGTAGAGAGAAAGTTGCATCTTTTTTGTTGCTTCATAGGACAAAGGCTGAGACCAGCCTGCCAACGACCATTTTGTTTCTGGTTTGCAGGCTTGACTTGTTTCTTATCATTTTAGTTTATTTTGTTGGTTACATTGTTGACACATTACTTGTACCTTTTAGCAATACATCTGGTAGAATGTTACCAGAGATTTTGTGTACTGCAAGCTTAATTGAGCATAGTTTGAACAATCTTGCTTAGGGATCTCTTTATGTATGAAAGCATCTAACATAGTGGATATATACTAACAAGTGTTATTTTTTTTAAAAAAATATTCAAAAATATTGCTTTCAATTTCAAATATTCTTACGACATCGTTTGTTAACATTTGTTAGCAGCCACACGATGTCGTTTGGGTCAAGTCAAGTCAAGTGGTTAGAAAGTTAGTTACGAATTTGTTAGTCGGTAATGAGCCAGATTAGGGATTCTTTCCCTTAATTAGCTAGATCCCTTTGTAATTTGATCATTCATTCAATTTTAATCCTTTATTCTCCATGTGGAAAATTCCTTAATTTCAGTTCAGGCACTATTCTCAAAACCAGTTCCTTAGGGAAATGTTTGTTCAATTGAGTTTCAATCGATTTGGTTGCATCAAGTTGGTATTAGAGCTATCGTGATAGGTTCCTTTACTGTCGAGTAAGAGTTTTGGAAGAAAATCGAGATTGCCTAAAGAACAAATTAGAAGAATTGTCCTTGAACAACTATTTCAAGAGCTCGAAAACAGTTGAGAGAAAGAGTTTATTAAATCTTGTGAGAATTCTAACGGATTACATTTGGGAAAGATAAGCTCCTACTCAGCTAACAACTTCTAACTGCCTCTGGCATGTGCTAGTCACGTGACTACTGAACCACTAATCAACAAGGCTTAAAAGAATTAAAAGAAATGAAATACAATAATAGAGTCGTAATAATACTCCCCCCATCAGGGCATCCTTGTCCTCAAGGATGGAACTGAGGAAACTGCTGGGAGAAGTTATGATGATCTTCCCAAGTGCTATCCTCCTTTGGAGCATTGAACTACTTGATGAGCCACTATGACCTGGTCGACCCTTCTTCTGAATCAATCTCCTATCCAAAATAGCCTCAGGCTCAAGAAGAACATGGCCAGCAGAAGAGTGAACAATAGGCAATGTAGGAGAGACTAGATGAGAGCCAACCTTCCTCTTTAGTTGAGAAATATGAAAGGTGGGGTGGATTTTGGCATCAACAGGTAGATCTAAGGTATAAGCAACCTTTCCCACAGTAACAACTATCTGAAAGGGACCAAAGAATTTGGCTGAGAGCTTTTGGAAAGAGTGAGGTTTGAGTGAGAGTTGCCTATAAGGCTGCAGATTCATATAGACCCAATCAATCACCAACATTGTAACACCTGTCAGTTCTCCCCTTGTCAGCTTGTGTTTTCATCCTATATTGAGCCCTAGCTAGACAAGCCTTGAGGGATCTCAAAGTGGCCTCCCTAGCCATCAAGATCCTATCAACAACATCTAGCTGAGAGTCAAAAGCTAAGTAGGGTAAAAGGGGAGGTGGGGGTTGGCCATACACAACATCATATGTGTCATCTTAATGGATGAGTGAAAGGTGGTGTTGTACCACCACGCCAATGGCAACCACGTAGGCCACTCCTTGGGCTTCTCAAAAGTCATACCACATAGGCCACTCCTTGGGCTTCTCAAAAGTCATGCACCTGAGATAGCCTTCTAGGCACCTGTTAGCTACCTCTGTTTGCCTATATGTTTGGGGGTGGTAGGCAGTGGAAGTTAAGAGAGAAACCTTCTGAAGAGAAAATAGTTCCTTCCAAAACCTATTGGTGAAGACATCATTTCTATATGAGACAATAGATCTAGGTTGTCATGCCCCGAGGCTACCCCCTAGATGTAACACAGTGCTTAGTGTCACAAGTGACCCCAAGCTAACCCATAGTCTGGCATATCTAATTCTATTTCTCATAAAATTTACACTGTGTGGAAGCTGAAAACAGTTTAATATCTGGAGTAGGAAAAGAGCCCAAAGTATCTGAATATAAAATATATAAAAGAGTATAACGATGTCTGAAAAAAATAATACCAACAACCCAATAGTTGAATCCAGACTATGTATGAAAGGCTCTAACTGATATGAGTTGCTGGGACATGCCCCCAGCTAACTCTACTAATCTGAAACTGAAATATAAAGATTGAAAGATAAAAGCATGTCTATCATCCTCGAACTATGAGGACTCACCAATGAAGCTATTGAGTGAGGACTGGAAGTCGATCTAAGGGCGATCTGGATGCTGAGCGCCTGAACCTACATCATAAAATGATGTAGCACAAAAGTATGCATCAGTAATTCGAATGTACTGAGCATGCGGGATATGTGCTAAACTGGATAACATAACAACTGAACAGGGAATATACATACTGAAGCATAAACTGGATAGTAAGCTAGATGCAATGACCAAGTACTAACATGAACATATAATATGCTGAGCTGAATAACTGAAATAGATACTGAGTACATGGTCAATGCAATGTAAGTCTGACTGTGGGAGATACTATTAACCAATATACCCCAAGCTGAGCTAACTATGGGGCCAACCTATGACCCTGGATGGAAGGGTGTTCATACCTTGCCAAGGGTACGAACAAAGATGATGTGGATCCACTAAACTGATGTCCACAAGGGACAAAGGTGTAAAGCCTAATCTGACAGGTGGCCCCTTTAGAACCTACGGTAGCGCCATAGTTCTGGGACTCAGGGATTGCTACTAAGAGTCTCAGCCTAAACTGGCGAGTGAGCCTTCATCCCTTCGTCCGTTCGGTTCTAAGTCTACTCCCAATTGAATACATAAGCACTAAAATGCAAGCTGATATACTGGCTAGCTCAAAATACTGATAATCATTTGTGAGTGCAATAATACATATACTGAAACCGATGACATTCTAATTCTGAAGTATGATTGTCTGTATTATCTGCCTAGCAAGTATAAATTATGCATACTGAATTTAAGACAATCTAGGGTTACTGATTCCTGTACATATGACTATACTAATTCTCCAAGAAACATGAAATAAATATCATGTAAACAACAACATCTGAATTGAAAGGAATCCTTAAGATTTAAGAAACCTAGGTCTGAATATTTCATGGAGAACTGAAGAATTGACTGAATTCTAGGGACCTAATGGGTAAAAGGAACCCACTAGTGAAATCCCTTATACTTGGAGAAGAAACTATGGAGGAAAACCTTGGGCTTAGGGCTGAGCTTGAAGAAGATCTCCTGTTTGTTCTTGAGAGAAAATTATCACCTCTTTTGCTCCTTTTCTTTCTAAGTCTGATGATTTTAGGAGAATAGGCAATTTAGGTAGTTTTTGACTAATAAACTAGGCTTAGAACAACAAAAATATAGTAGCTTAGGCATTAAAAGAGGTAGAAAAAGTCTGGAATTCCCCTGGAAAAATTAAAAGAAAACTGCTGAAATTTGCGACTCAGGTTCCACAGATCAAAACCACGACTCGTGGAAACTTCCACGGCTCGTGGAACCCTGTCGTGGTTCCTGGGTCTACAAATCTGGACTACTAGAAAGGGGTTCCACGAGGGTGGTCCACGACTCATGAAAACTTCCACGGGTCGTGGATACTACTCGTGGATCCTAGGCACTTGGTCTGAGCTACTGGAGTTGGTTCCACGACTTGGGTTCACGACTCGTGGATCCTTCCACGGTCCATAGAACCCATCATTATTCTTAGAGAAATGGCTGGACTCAGGTCTGGTCCACGACTTGGGTTCACGACTCGTGGATCCTTCCACGGTCTGTAGAACCCAATCGTGGTTCTCAGAGAATTCTTCAGGTCTCTGATCACCTTCCACGGGTCCAGTCCATGACTCGTGGAAACTTCCATGGGTCGTGGATCCAACTCGTGATTCCAGCTGATAGTTGGAAAACTTATTTTTCTTCTGGTTTTCTGAGCTAAGTCTGGGCTTGAGAGTTCTGGGGTGTTACAATATCTCCTCCAGTTCTATTATTATTGACTTGACTTATTATTATAAAAACTACTCACTATCCAAACGAAAGACGATCGATTATCTACCCAAGAAGATAGAGAGTCCCACATACGAGAAAAGGTCACAAATAGAGTTGAATCAAGTAATATTGCAAAGGCATAATGATAGTAGGGTCGGGATATCCCCGCCCTCCGAACCGGACGTGAGGGTCTCCCCTCATCCGGCTCTCTGCAGGGGAATATCCACTCACTACTTCCCCTAATATCCTCCCTTTACCACATCATGGGGGTTTACAGGAGATCCCAGAGGCTCGCTCGGAAAGGCTGCTATACCATACCTTTTGACTTAACTCTACTCTAGTAGTCACTAGACTCACTATAGTAGTCCGTCTGGCTGCTCTTGCTGAAATCATTACTCTTAATTCTCCCGTGCTCTAGCAATTGCACTCCCTAGACCACTACCATGTAGTTAGGTAGGGACAATAATTCCGTAGTGACGGGAATCTAGGAAGGAATGGGGATCCCTATCAATATAAAAAGAATATCTAATTCGAAAGAAAGCTTTCGACCTTTCTCTCACTTAATAGATCTATCTGGTCTGATACAGCACAGTATAATACAAGATGATGGAATGCAATGGGATAGATGGTAGAGGGCTGCCTGCGCCCAAAAGCGATGATTCACTTGTCCCCTTGTCCATAGGGACCTCGTGGCATACAACCGAAACGACTCCCGCTAGATAGCCACCCCTTTCTCTCTTTTTACAGCCTCGCAGACGGATGAAAGAAGGGAAGTTACAGAACGGGGCAGTGAAGGCTCGCGAAGTAGACAACAAGCATCAAGCTACGGTCTAACGACCCCCTAACCTTTCTCTTTTTTTAGAATACTTCTTATTTTAATCAGGTAAGCTTTGAAGTTGGCTGCTCTGCTATACTATACTAGTTGTAGGGCGCTAGCGCTTGACTAATATAATAGAAAGTAAAGGGACTCTATTATGATCTTACGAATCTAAAGATCTCAAAATGGAAGAAAGAGCTTTTTTGCTCGCCCCTATTTCTAAAGGGGCGTAAGCACTTCACTCGCTAGGGGATGAGATTCATTCACTTGCATTCCTGCTAGCACTACAAAAAGCTCCGGTCTTAACGTCCCTACTACTGCTGTGCAGCCTTTCCTCGGGTTCGTAGAGTCGGATTTCCCGTTTACCCACAACGGAGGAGCCGCCCCCACCAGGAAGGCAGCCACGGGTCATAACGCACTCTTCGCACAACAAATCCACTTTGAAGTTGACTTATTCGCTCGGCTAATCATCGGAATGTATACGAGATACCATAAGGACCCAATATCTCAATAGCACCTTTGTCTAAAGCTTCGAAGGATACTTCATATCCGAAATGCAGGAACGATCTGACTAGAAAGTCATTCAAAACTTGATAAAAAAACCAGCGTTTATTGAAGAAGCTATAGAGTCGATTACTAATAGTACTAGTTTGAAAGGCTCGTTGGAATTGATCCGCTACGGGATTAACATTATACGCAACATAAGCACCTGAAGTACTAAACGGAATAGGTATTAGTTTGGTAATGGTTGGAGCAACAAACTCGGATTCGGCAAGAATCTCATTTTTTGGTAGTACGAAGGGGGAATTAGCCTAAAAATTGGATGGGGGTCAAGACGCTGTCGGGCGCCGGCGGCTGACTCAATTGCCCCTCGAACCATGTGAAATGGTCTCCTATTACATGGCTCACTAACTCTGCCTGGGGTGTGGGTACCTATTATTCGTCGGGTAATTTGTCCGCGTATTCCCAGACAATAGAAAGGAGTCTTTCTTTCTCCTTTTTCGAGGAGAATTTAAATGGAATGTGATCCCCTCTATTGTAATGAAATAATTGAAGTGAATTTATTCTTTCAAGGAGAGCCTTTGCAAAACCCACTTTTGCCTTATCTAAGGCCAAGGGGGAAATAAAGTTGTCAAACATCGCATCGGAAAGGGTCGTCTTTCGCCCGATATTAAAGAGGTATCTTAACTCTTCTTTAATATGGGAGCGTAGACATTCTGGTGCAACTTGATTATCCGGTATATCTAGCACCATTTTCCATTCATCAGGCTTGGGAGAGGAGGTAGATGCTCCCCCACCTGAATCCTTTCTTGCGCAGTCTACCGTTTCTAACAACAATTCAGAAAAGAAAAAAAAGAACGAAAGAAAAAGAGACAGAGTCCAAACGCTTTCCATAATAGGTACACGAGAAATGTCTGGATTCTTTTTATAATGGAAATGCCATAAAGTGCGAACCAAGATCCATGATACGAAAACCAAAATCAGAATAACGAAGAAAAAGACATTGTGATGTATTTCTAACTCCAACTCGGACAATAAAAAATTATACAATAGAAAAGACCATCTAAAGAGTTTTATCTCAAGCATAATCGCTAAAATAGTAGAAAAAAGGATCGCGGAAAATTCCAGTAAAAAGGCAAGGGGTTTTGAGAACATAAACATAGGAGAGGAATTCCAATTAGGAGAAATTCAAATGTGAAACGTAAAGATCTGAGAGAAGTCCTTCTTCTTCTCTTACTATTTTGATAGAGGAGACTGCCCACACTGAACACCAACCCAATCTTGATAAAAATCAGTACGCTACACTCGAGCAATCCACGAAGGTGTGGCACTTCTCCACCCTCTGCTAGCAGCTTTCTTCTCTTATGTATGATATTTCTAGAAAGCGAAAAAAAAGAAGGTTCGAGCCGAAAAGAGCTCTTCATCATGTTGTTGAATTTCGAAAGAAAAGTTGAA
Source organism: Jaltomata sinuosa (assembly GCA_003996215.1). Lineage (NCBI taxonomy): Eukaryota > Viridiplantae > Streptophyta > Magnoliopsida > Solanales > Solanaceae > Jaltomata > Jaltomata sinuosa. The sequence continues at coordinate 360,677 of QJPP01001073.1, forward strand.
AATGATTGACCTCTCACTCATGGCACACATGCTATATGTGTGATGCCGACAAAAAAGAGATTTTTTTCTCCTTTCTTCGATAAGATGTCCAACTACGATGTGTTAAGCATATTGATCTCAATCCAAACTCTCCAGTCCACATCTTTCTTTATATAGAAATTTCGTCGTCCTTTTTGTTTGTTTTGGAGGTAGATGTAAAGAGAAGAACTACAAGAAAGCAAATGATGAAATTCAATAAAGATTTTAATTCCATCCTGGTAAAGACTAAAAATCAGTCAATCCTAAACAAAATATACTGATTACAGGCTCTACTGAAATACTGAAATACTGAAACGAATGAAATCAAAGTCAATCTTACTCAATCCTGGAAATAGGAGTCAAAAGCCAATCATTTGAGATTGATGCTTAGGCTGCGCACCTTAGCAAAGAGAAAATAAGAATTTGAGATTTCTCCCTCTAACTCAAGAGAAAGAGCTGCAACTATTTCCTCAGTCTGACTTCCGTGGAAGTTTAATTGATTTCATTCCTAGGTATAATTGGGAGTTGAAAGCCAACAGGATTGAAGTCAGATTCTTTCTCTTTAAAGTTACGATTGTTCGAAGTTCAATTTGATCCGGGTAAGAAGACCTAAAGGCATCCAAAAGGTTCTTGGGCTTCTTACGCTTTTATCTCTGTCTCTGCTGTAACTGCTAACAACAATAGCAATCTCTCTTCCTTTCTGGCTTAGCCTGTTGCGTAACCGATTTCGAGCTTTCAATCTTTTCATCTCTATAGAAGTCATTTCAACAGTGTTGAAATCCTCTAACTTGAACAAGACTAAGGGCAACCAACTCAGTAACTTCCTAGGGTTCATAGAGGCGCCCAGTATTGAAGTTCGAATCAATGCCTAATTTACCCTCCTTCAGCTAGGCCAGGAACAAAAAATGAGATGTTTGCTTAAAACTTCCTAGCAGTGAAATCTCAGGATGCTTGCAACTCAACTATATTAATCTCCTCAAGCCATAAGGTGTAGGGCCTTGTATTCGAATAGAAACATCAATCTTTCATCTAAAGCTGCAACTCTGTCCTCGACTTCCTCTCGGGTAAGATGAAGAACAGCCAGATACTGGAATTGGAGTAGAATCAATGGGGACTCGGAGGTCCTCCGCAGGACCTAGGAATAGAATAGGCGGGATGAGCTCAACAATAGCTAGATTGAGTTCTCTGGGGCTGTCATCTATAGTCGTTCCCACGGGAAGGATGTGAATGGGAGCTGAGTTCAAGAGATAGATGTAGTGATCTCGGGCAGCTCTTTCTAAGGAATTTCTTGTATCAATAGATTCTGCTCTGTATCCCGGAAGGGAATGCAACAATAGAGAAAGATTCTAACTTCACTTGCTACCTTTATGCTCTAGGAGTTAAGTGACCCATAGGCATGGGTCACAAACGAGAAAGGTAGGTTCCTTTCCTTACTAGATCCTCTGTCACTTAGACTTCCTTAGAAGACTATCAATTCTCAGTCAGTTACCAGATTCGAAATATGAGAAGATTTAAAGGCATTTATTCTAGCCGATAAGGATCTGAATCAATGGGTGTTGGATGATCAGCCTAGGCTTTTTCTTTTTTTTTGCTTCTACGTCTCATGACGGGAGTGCTAGAGCCATAAAATGCATTCTTTAGTCAAGCAATGAGAAATATTGACCAATCTCATCATATGCTATTTCATATTCATATGCCCTCTAACTTGAACTTCCTGACTTCCCAGGGTTTCCACTGCCTAACTAGACTTCTCATTCATCAGAAGTCAGGGCTAAGAGTTATCATGAGTTAACTCCGGATTATCTACTAAAGGCTGTAACTTTGAACTCAACTCTAAAGAAAGTGACTTCAGGGTTGGAACATCAGAGCAGAGGCGGGCTTAGAATCTATGAGTGTTTGGATTGAATCCCTTGGGACTTGAAACGGAATCTTAGTCTGCAGAAATTAAGACTGGTTTGTAGCTTTCCTGCCTTATCTTACCTTATTTGAAGTTGGACGGGATTCCTAAGTCGAATGACTGATCTCCGGACTCTTTACGGCTCTCAATCTCAATACTAGCTAGGGTTCAAACTGCCTTGACTCCGGTCTTGAAAAAACTTTTTTGAGCAAGATACGGGCTTTAGAAGCAGGGATTAGGAATGGGCTTCTCTTTCCTGACTATGTTTCCCCAGATCAAGAGATGGGAGATTATCTACTTGCTTCTTGAAGACTGACAGTTAGGCCTAAGGTCGTGTTAACTAAATATCATGACTTCTCGCTTTCCTAACTAAATAGAGAAAGCTAGAATTCTGACCTGCTTCCGACTTCGAAAAGGTCTAGTCTGATCTTCCCGACTGGTACCTTTGTAGGGGTTTACTTTAGCGAGGAATTGAAGTTCGCTGTAAAACTGGGGTACACTGTGCTCCCAATGAAAGGATACCTCTTTGAGAAGGGCTCATCCCAGAAGTTTTTCCTAGAGGTGAAAGGGGAAGGGGCATTGGTACTTATGCAGGGTCGGGTTAAATGAGTTCCGCGGGTAAGCAATTCGGTGCAAGCTCCTGCTGATGCCATTGATGTAAAAAAGACATCTAGAATAGATCGAGCTAAATGTTGAATCATAAGTAGGAGGGATAGCGCTTCCTTTTCTCTTTATAGGTCTACTTCTTTCACTACTTATGCCTTATAGTGTAGCGATAAAAATAAGCTTCTTCCGGGACCGGAACATGGAGACCAAAAAGTTTTGACTTACCGCCACACCTTGCTTTTCCTTTATTACTAGTTCTGCCCTAAAATCGTAAAAGTCAGGGTTAACCTATAGAACTAGATACGTAAGAGAAAGAGAGGAGAGCAGAACTTTACTTCTCTGCAAATGCATAAGCAATAGCAAACAATCTCTAACGTTGTAGTTTAAGTGGTCCGTTGTCTAACATCTTTCGTATCTTGTTCGTTTTCGTTGCCAAGGTAGATCTTTTTCTTTGCCTTGAAAGATATTGCGTATAAAGAGAAAGATAGCCAGTCCTCTTGGGCGGCCGAGAGTGTTATGTAAAAAGGACCAAGGAGGATGCTATCCGTCAGGAGAAGGAGGAGGAGTAGGAGTTCGCTTTAGGGGCGGAATCGAATGAGAGATAAACAATGAGACAAAAGAGAGCACTTAGACAATTCACTTTGAGTACAGGGAAGTATGCTGGTAGGAATTCCTCTGGGCGTATTACGGTTTTTCACCGAGGGGGTGGATCGAAGCGATTGCAGTGAAGAATTGATCTAAAACGAAGCACTTCGTCTATAGGCATTGTAGAAAGGATAGAACGTGCGCCTAATCATTCTTATCGAATCGCTCTAGTACGATGGATCGAGGGGGTCCGCTAGAGAAAATGCAACACGATAGAAAAGTTTGCTCCGCCGCGTAAGATCCTCGAATCAAAATCAACCACGACTACCATCTGCGGTCCATTTTCGTTCTCTTCCCTACCCGGGAAGGGGGATCAAAGAAAGATAGCTTGCTTCTCTCCTGGACGGATGGCGACTTATGTAGTGGTCGGCTTTCCTACCAGAATGCCTTCTTGGTCGAAGAGCCCCTTTTTTACTAGTAAGGATGCAGAAAGCAAAAAAACTTGAGCGAAGGACGTTTTCTTCTCTGCCCTCTCCTCTCCAAAGGCCAAGAGAGAGACTGCATCCCTTTCCTTCGGTAGCTCTTTTGGTTTCCCAAGGATAGCGGTAGCTGGGGCAAAGCCCACTTTTTTTGCTCCGCGAATGAGAGAGAAAGTCAGAGGAAAAAACACGTTCTCTCTTTGCGAGATCCAAAAGTGGAGAAAGCATAACATTCTATGGGTACATAGGATCAAATGCAAAGCAGCGCTCTCTTGGCATAGTTTTAGGCGGCAAGAGACTTTAGGGCTTGTTGGAGCTTCTGAGCATAACGAATCGAAGCCCAAGACAGATCAAGGTAGCTTGCCTGCCAAGCCGATAAGTGAAGGGCTGAAGGATGGAACGTGCAAAGTAGATCGTGCACCTGTCGTGTGACCCGTTGGTCCTAAGCAATGTCTTGCGCGAAGCGACCCACTTAGAAAAAGCTCCTCTTTATGTTAGGGGAGCACTAAAATGCAACTTCGATCGGATACGGGTATCAAATCCCGCCGCTGAGATGTCCAGCGGATTCCTGGGCCTTGACGAATGGCCGGCCACCTTTTACGTTAGAAGAGAAAAAGGCCCAGGGCATAGCAGGATGAACCAATGTGAATGAGTGTAAGCTTCGTTGTCTGAACACGATTGGTGCTGACCACACTAGGTGCTACCGTGGTAGCAAGAGAGGCCAGCCGGTGACAATTGAGAGGTTGTCACTGAGCATTCCTAGTCACACGGAAAAAGAGGTCAAATGGCAAGGCAAGGCCATACGCCCGGTTGGCTCCTCGCGGAGTATAGCTCACATCCAAACATCTGATTGGGGAACGGGGCAACGCCCATGAACTTGGAATCATTCATCCTTGAATGAAGACTAAACAAGCTGAGTTTGGAGGGAAGGAGCTACAATCCCAACCAACTAAGTACTGGAAACTGATATTTAGCTGAACTGAGTTCCATGAACATGAAAACGTGCTGAAATGCAAGGATAACTAAGGGAACAAGGTACTGAGACTGAATCACACGAGTAAACTAAGAGATTGGAGAGGAACTATTACCTCAAGCTGAAACTGAGTCGAAGGGAAAGAGGTAAGGGTAGTTGGCCATCATGGCTGCTTCTGCTTCCCAAGTAGCTCCCTCTATGGATTGATTCCTCAACAAGACCTTTACTGAAGCGACTTCCTTATTCCTCAACCTATGAACCTGACGGTCAAGAATCTTAACTTGAACCTCCTCATAGGTAAGGCTATCCTTCACAGTCACACTCTCTAATGGCACTATCGATGCCGGATCACCCATACACTTCTTTAGCAAAGAAATGTGAAAGACTGGATGAACCGCTGCTAGCTCTGCTGGCAACTCTAACTTATAATCCATTTTACCAATCCTCTTTAAGATTCTGTAAGGACCTACATACCTGGGGCTGAGCTTTCCTTTCTTGCCAAATCTCATCACCCCCTTCATGGGTGACACTTTTAGGAAGACCCAATCATCGATCTCGAACTCTAAGTCCCTTCTCCTCACATCTACATAGGACTTCTGATGACTCTGAGCTGTTTTCAATCTTTCTCTAATGAACTGAAATTTTTTCATAGCCTCATGAACCGAATCTGGCCCAACCAAGGCTGCTTCACCTACTTTAAACCAACCAACCAGTGAACTGTATCTACGCCCATAAAGTACTTCATATGGGGCCATCTGAATACTGGAATGGAAACTGTTATTATAGGCAAACTCTATAAGAGGAAAATGATCATCCTAACTACCCCTCAAATCGATCACGCAAGCTCTCAACATGTCCTCTAAGGTCTGAATGGTACGCTCTGCTTGACCATCCATCTATAGATGAAATGTTGTACTGAGATTCACCTGAGTACCAAGACCTTTCTGAAATGATCTCCAGAAATGAGATGTAAACTGAGGACCCCTATATGAGATGATAGACAAGGGAACTCCATGTAACCTGACTATCTCACTGATGTAGAGTTTGGCATAGTTCTCCACTGAATCTGTAGTCTTGACAGCCAAGAAGTGAGTTGACTTAGTAACCCTATCCACTATCACCCAAATAGAGTCGTGCTATCTGTGAATACGAGGTAATCCCATAATGAAATCCATATTGATCACCTCCTACTTCCAAGTAGGAATGCTTTTGAGTCACACCTCCTGATTTCTGATGTTCTACTTTAACCTGCTGATAATTGGGACACTTAGCCATAAAATCGGTAATGTCCCTCTTCATGTTGTTCCACCAGTAGACTTTTCGTAGATCACGGTACATCTTAGTGGAACCGAGATGAATAGAATATTTAGAATTATGGGCTTCAGTGAGGATCTGCTGCCTCAACTCACCCATACTGGGTACACAAAAATGACCCTGCTAGCGGAGCACACCATCTCCCTTTTGGGAGAAAACCTTAACTCTTTGTTGATGAACTGCACCTTTCAACTAAAGCAATATGGGATCACTGTACTGTTTCTCCTTAACCTCCTCTACTAATGAATATTTTGACCCATTCTGGGCTATCACACCACCATATGTCATGTCCATAAGGCAAACTCCTAAACGGGCAAGCCTGTGAACATCTTTGGCTAGTTCTTTCCTTTCTTCCTCGACATGTGACACACTACCCATGGAAAGTTTGGTGAGGGCATCAGCCACTGCATTGGCCTTACCCAGATGGTAGAGCACATTCATATCATAGTATTTGAGGAACTCAAGCCATCTTTTTTGATGAAGATTCAACTCTTTCTAAGTGAACACATACTGGAGGCTCTTATGATCTGTGAACACATCAACATGAACACCATACAAGTAGTGTCTCCAAATCTTTAGGGCAAACACAACAGCTGCAAGCTCAAGGTCATGAGTCTGGTAGTTCTTCTTATGAATCTTAAGTTGTTTGGAAGTATAAGCTATGACCCTACCCTGCTGCATCAAAACACAACCCAAGCTGACCCTGGATGCATCGCAATAAACCACATAACTCTCTGAACCTTCTGGTAGAGTCAAAACGAGGGTTGTAGTCAATTTATTCTTCAACTCTAGGAAGCTCTTCTCACACTCTTCTGACCACTAAAACTTGACCTTTTTCTGAGTCAACTTTGTCAATGGGGCAGCTATGGATGAAAATCCTTCAACAAACCTCCTGTAGTAACCGGCTAAACCCAAGAAACTTCTGATATCAGTCGGAAAGATGGGTTTGGTCCCAGTCCTTTACTGCCTCAATCTTATGGGAATCAACTCAGATGGCTTCACTAGACACCACATGACCAAGAAAAGCAACTGATTTCAATCAGAAATCATACTTACTGAACTTGGCGAATAACTAGTGGTCTTTGAGTGTCTGCAGAATGATCATCAAATAATTCACATGCTCCTCATTTCAAGAATAAACAAGGATATCATCAATGAAGACAATGACGAACAAGTCCAAATACTTTCTGAACACCCTGTTCATTAAGTCCATGAAAGCTGCAGGTGCATTGGTTAGTCCAAAAGACATAACAACAAATTCATAGTGGCCATATCGAGTCCTGAAGGCTTTCTTTTGGATGTCACTATCTCTGACTCTAAGCTGATGATAGCTGGATCTGAGGTCTATCTTAGAGAAGCAGCTAGCACCCTGAAGCTGGTTGAACAAGTCATCAATCCTGGGGATGGGATACTTGTTCTTAATTGTGACTTTGTTCAACTGACGGTAGTTGATGCACATCCTGAGAGAATCGTCTTTCTTACGCATGAATAGCACTGAAGCACCCCGTGGAGAGATGTTGGGTTTGATGAAGCCCTTATCTAAAAGGTCTTTCAACTGTTCTTTCAATTCCTTAAGCTCGGCTGGAGCCATTCTGTAAGGAGGAATCAAAATAGGTTGGGTATCTGAAAAGAGATTTATTCCAAAGTCGATTTTCCTTTCGGGAGAAACTCTGGGAAGATCTTCTTAAAACACTTCTGGGAATTCATTCACCACTGGTACTGACTAAAGAGTTGGGGTTTCAGAGTTTGAATTCTTAACCCGAATAAGATCATAGATATACCCTTTGGAAATTATTTTTCTGGCCTTAAGGTAAGAGATGAATTGACCTACAGGCATTGAGGTACTACCCTTCCATTTTAAGACTGGCTCGTTTGGAAACTGAAATCGAGCGATCCTAGTTCTGCAATCAGATGATGCATAATAGGAATGTAACCAATCCATGCCTAGAATAATATCGAACTCAGTCATTTCTAACTCTACAAGATCGGTTGAGGTGACTTTTTGGGAAACTGAGATAGGGCAATTTTTGTATACCCGTCTAGCTATTACTAGGTCACCAACTAGAGTAGAGACTGAGAAGGGTTCTGGGTGGATTTCTGGACTAACACCAAAGTTTACTGCTATATAAAGAGTTACAAAGGAAAGTGTAGTCCCTAGGTCTAACAATGCATAAACATCTAAATGGAAGACTTGTAACATACCCGTAACTACATCGGGAGAATCCTCTTGGTCTTGTCGAGTCTGAAGGGCATATAACCTGTTTTGGTGCTGACCACCACTTGTACCAAACGAGGCACCCTGCTGAGTGGGGTGACCCACTGGAGCCGCTGTGGAGCTGGCCTAATTCTGTGAACAAGTATCCCTTCCCTTCTGAGAATTTACAAGGCACTCTTTTATCCTGTGGCCTAGCTTGCCATACCCAAAGCAATTTCCACTACCTACCATGCACTCACCCTGGTGGATCTTGCCACACTTCTTACACACTGGATGAGTGCGGCCGCTAGTAACTGTACCTTAGGACTTAGAGCCTGGCACTCTATCCCGTCGATCGTGTTTGAATTTTGGCACTGGGGCACTATGATAAGTCGGTATTTTACCTACTAATTTAGCCTTTAAGCTAATGCTTTTGCTAGTTTAAAGTGGAAAAATAGTGCAATTGACACGGATTACTTCTATTTTTCAGGTCTTTGTATTTTATAAGTGTTCGAGATGAATTCGGATGAAAACAAGTCAAAAGGAGGCCATTTGGAGAAGCAAGTAGCTAGCAGCAGCACATGCCTTCGCGAACGCGGGGTCCCAGCCGCGAATGCGAAGGCCAGCTGAGTCAAAGCTCCGCAAATGCGGTGTACCACTCACGAATGCGAAGGTCAACCAGACAGAGACCCTTCGCGAATGGCGGTGGACACTACGCGATGGCGAAGAAGGAAAGTAGCTGCGGGGGAAGATTTAGAAATTTCACCTTTTGGAAACCTCAATTCACATAAAACACTTCCAAGCCGTCTTGAAACATATATTTCGCTATTTTCACAACTTTTGAGTAAGCTTGGGAGCAAGGTTCATCAACCAACACCATAGGAGTGAAGATTTGGATGCTTTGCATTGTAAAATCTTTAGATTTCATTTTTCAACTCTTGTTCTTAATTGCTATTTATTTGGTGTGTTTGTTGATTTGACATTTTAGGTTTGTATTAGAAATAATACTTTGTGGGTTATTGAATTCATATATAGATTTTGTTCTTGTTTGATTATTTGGGTCTATTGAATCCTTCATTACTTGAATTTATAGTCAATGGTTGCATAAATTGACTTAGCTTTCTAATTTGGGTCTTTGCTCGAGAGAGAAATTCTCGAATTTGAGAAGATTCACTAGTGGGAATTTGGGAATCCATCTAGATTGGAGGCTAGACATATCTTCATTCGCAGAATCTCCCATTTAAGGGTCCGAGCTAGAGATAGGACGACATTCCCAAGTTAATTGGCTGGTTTATTGCATACTCGTGTTAGTTCGAGAGAAAACACATGAGATATATGCTTGATTGGTCGAGAGACAGTTAGGCATTCCTATAGCCAAGACTACCTAGGTGTCAACCAGCTGCAAGTCTTGTGATTTGAATTCTCACTCCCAATTCTCCCTTGTTGTCCTTGCTTGACGAAAGCAAGGAAAGTCATTGATCACTTTATCTTTTATTTGATTTTTCTTTTATCTTTTAGTTTTAGTTAAAAACCCCCCATTTTATTCTATCTTTTCCCCTTTCCTAATTGAACTTCAATAAGTTGCTTAGATTCTTTATTAGCTCGATCGCGACTATATTATTCCCTTGGGTACGACTCCGACATCCGTTGGAAATTATAAATTTTGTTTTGACTAGGCGATCACCGTGACATTCTTAATTGGAGAGCACGATTTGAGCGTTTATCAAAAATGACACCGTTGTCGGGGAATAATTTAGCGTATTGAGTTAGTTTAGAATTTAAGTTTACTTACTCTAGTTCAATTTTTGTGAATAATTGTTTTTCTCTTTGTTTAGTTTTAGCTTGTTGATGGCATCATGGCTTATTTGAATTTTAGAAATGATAATGGTTGCATCCTAATTTATATTCTCGACTATTATGTTTATTGTGGAGGATCCCACCTTGGACAAAGGTGTTGAATTGATCCTAGGAGAGAAAGGTATTCTCCCTCTTATTCCTATGATGGGCGCAATTTCTATTTGTGTGGTGGTCGTGATGGATATTGGAGCGATTGCCCTAATGATGATCGTCCCCCTCCCCCTTGTTGTGCTAACAATGTTGCTAGTGGTGCTTGTGACCTCAACAGAGACCATGAATCCACAAGCAAATAAGGCATATATGGTAAGCTCCAGACCCTCTTGGCATCATTAGAAACCCAAGAGGAGGGTGTACAATCCATAAAGCAATGCGTTGTGGACGCAAGGGCGAAAGAAGAGGAAAACACAAGGGAGGATCATGAATTGAAGGTGGTGTTGCAACCAACTACACCAAGTGTGGTCCATGAGTCATAACATCTCTAAGTGAGGATGTTATGAACGAGGCAAGCTTGAAGGTGGAGACACCCAAATCCCACTTCAACCTTTGTTCGACCTTAAGTTTGATTAGATGGACGAGAGTCAAAGTAATCAATCTTTTGGAAGACCTTGGAAGGAGGGTGGACGAAAGTCTATCCAGTTTTGAGTTTGTCGTGGAACGAAGTCAAAGCGTCCTTCCTCACTTGAAGGCCAAAAAGTGTGGATTGCTAAATCAAGAGAATGGTCTTCTCATTCTCAAACCTTCACCCCGGGAGTGTCACCGGAAATTTGATTCATGTTTGGGTCGAAGGTTCAAATCCTCCAAATGAAGATCCAAGGGGTGAGGTAGCTTGCGTTGCACCGTGACGTTAAATTGTGTGCTTGATGGGAGGCAACCCATCATTTTTATGCTTTACTTCACTTTTTGTTTCTTTTTGGTGTGTTCTAGGTGCCCATGGAAATGAGAAGAGGAACCAAGTGTTGAGAAGCACCAAAAATACCTCTGAAAAATGTGTTTTTTGCACCTGGAAGAGTGTCTGTCGCATATGTCATCACACAAGCAACTAGTGAACTAATAAAAAACACTGGCATGTGCAAACATGGTGCATTTCGCACCTCACAAAGTGTCTATCGCACTTCGCGAGTAGTAGGCTGGAGAAAAAGTGAAAATCTGGTCAGACCAGTCTTCTTCACAAATGCGGAAGACTGGTCGCGAACGCGAAGACCAGGTTACGTTAAGCCTTCGAGAACACGTGGACTGGCTATGAATGTGAAGGCCAGTTGAACTTCAAGCCTTCGCGAACGCGCGGGGCCACCGCGAACGTGAAGCTTCTAGGCAGTTCAGGTAAAGTTTAAAACGTTGAAAAATCAGAAGGCTTCAAACGTTTTCTTCTCAAAACAAAGGTGCTCCCTCTCCTTTTGGCACACAATAAATTCCATCAAGTTCTTCCATTGCGTCACTAATTGCAACTCATCAGGTATAAACACCAACCCCTCTCATTATGGTGCCTTTGTCAGGCTTGTTTTGTTTGGTTTTATGCCCCTGTCGGGCTCTGGTGTTGTTTTGGAAAAAGTTGATGGTTTAGTTATTTTTAGCTTTCTTTACTTTGTAGCTTCTTTTGTTATTTTGTAGTTGAAATATTGGTTGTTGTGGGCTAGGGGAAGTCTGAGTACCCGTTAGGCTAGATGGATCTTGCTAGGAGATATGTGGGCTACACAGGTCATTGTGCGAACCACACGAGCTTCGCACATGCTCACTGTTAGCATGTGTGTTGCACATGTGACACACACTTTGTCATGTGTGAATCGCATGTATCCGGAAAGTGTGATACTTGTTTTGATCCACCTTGTGTAGCCATGCCGATTTAGATAGATGAATTGGCTCAATGATAGACTGAGTGACGATATTCTTAAGGCAAATCGTCATCTTTTGAGGTTTTGGTTGCAAATTGACTTGTTTAGTACCAATGAGGTAGTCTTGCATGCTAAGTGAAATAGGCATACCCTTCCAAAAAAAAATTGTGAAGAATGCATGGTGAAGAGTGATTGTTGTGACAACTCTTTTAATCTTTTCGTGACTCTTGACTCATTAGTGGCAATAATGTAGAATAGCTCATCTTTGTTCTTGTTTAGGAAGTTAAAAATTAATCCTTCTTGAATGATTCGCATGCCATGTGTGGTGAGGTCTAGTTGAATAATTCTTGTGCATGTGTGTCATCTAGAACTTGCCCCGAATGTGATTCAAGGCAAAATTCTAGGTGTAACCGAGCTTGGGAAATGACCTTAGGCCCTTTTTGATAGCCACTTCACCTAAATGACTTCCCAATGACATCAAATTCTAGTGAACCCCTTTGAGCTTGTGACCATTCTTTGGCACCTTGTCAACACCTTGACTTTTTTGGAACCTCTATCTTGGCACCCATCCTCCCTAATTGCTTGAAAATAAAATGTAGGCTAAAATCCTAAGTTTGGAGGGAGAAATGAAAAATAACATAGGCAAATGCCTAAGTTTGGGGGCGCATGTGATCAAATGAGGAGAAGAAAAGAAATGCACCTCAAGTTCAAGGTAGCACCTTGGTTCCAAATTAAAAATTGCTCCAGAAGATCAATCCAATGAGCAAAACAAAAAACAAAAATAGGTGCTAACAAGTGAAGGTGATATAAGGAGTTGAATGATCATGAGTTAAAAAGGAGACTCTTGGGTTGTGTTAGGGAGAAATAAGGTGAAGATGAAATTGAAAATGTGAGCGGTGTTCGAAATAAGAGCAAAGAGAATTAGGGAGGTGTAGTCACTTGAACCAAATGAGATCCTCACCTAACCCTAGCCAACGTCGTAACCCGCAAGTCCTTTGTGATTCCGAGCTTGGATACCCTACATTAGTGGCGATTTACATGAAGGGCAAGCCTATGGTTTGACGTGTATGCACTTGAACTTCCTTGAGAGAGCGAGTGTTTGTATTTGTCCCTTGTGATTGTCTTTGTACATAATGTGTTTTTGGGACTTTTGTTCTTGTGAGGGCATGTGAATTAGGATAGTTGGTGACTTTGATAAACTTCGAAAATGAGTCAAATGAGCATGTTTTGGTAAGCTAGTGGTTTGAGTCATATCTTGAGGATTGGTTGTTGTCACTTGCTTGTTCTTATTATGCCTTTGCATCATGAGTTTGTGTTTTGAATCGAAGTAAATGCTTAGAGTAAGTTATCATGTGATGGACTAATCGTTAGTACCAACCGAAGTCATGATTGGTGCTTGAAATGGGTTTTCCTTGGCTTGTGATATTGTCATTTGCACTTGTGTTGTGTGCCTCTTGAGTTAAAAGCTTTAAGTTGCTTGAGGACAAGCAATAGTTCAAGTTTGGGAATTTGATAAGTCAGTATTTTACCTACTTATTTAGCCTTTAAGCTTATGCTTTTGCTAGTTTAAAGTGGAAAAATAGTGCAATTGACACGGATTACTTCTATTTTGCAGGTCTTTCTGTTTTAAAAGTGTTCGGGATAAAGTCGGATGAAATCAAATCAAAAAGAGGTCATTCGAAGAAGCAAGTAGCTGGCAGCAGCACATGCCTTCGCGAACGCGGGGTCCCAGCCGTGAACGCGAAGGCCAGCTGAGTCGAAGCTCCACGAATGCAGTTTACCACTTTCGAATGCGAAGGTCAACCAGACAGAGATCCTTCACAAATGCGGTGGACACTACGCGAAGGCGAAGAAGGAAAGCAGTTGCGGGGGCATATTTGGAAATTTCACCTTTTGGAAACCCTAATTCACATAAAACACTTCCAAGCCGTCTTGAAACATATTTTTGGCTATTTTCACAACTTTTGAGTAAGCTTGGGAGCAAGGTTCATCAACCAACACCATAGGAGTGACGATTTGGATGCTTTGCATTGTAAAATCTTTAGATTCTATTCTTCAATTCTTGTTCTTAATCGTTATTTATTTGGTGTGTTTGTTGACTTGAGATTTTGGGTTTGTATTAGAGATAATACTTTGTGGGTTATTGAATTCATATGTAGATTTTGTTCTTGTTTGATTATTTGGGTCTATTGAATCCTTCATTGCTTGAATTTATAGTTAATGGTTGCAAACACTGACTTAGCTTTTCTAATTTGGGTTTTTGCTCGAGAGAGAAATTCTCGAATTCGAGAAGATTCACTAGTGGGAATTTGGGAATCCATCTAGATTGGAGGCTAGACATAGCTTTAATCGCAGAATCTCCTATTTAAGGGTCCGAGCTAGAGATAGGATGACCTCCCCAAGTTAATTGGATGGTTTATTGCTTACTCGTGTTAGTTCGAGAGAAAACACACGAGATATATGCTTGATTGGTCGAGAGACAGTTAGGCATACCTATAGCCAAGACTACCTAGGTGTCAATTGGGTGCAAGTCTTGTGATTTGAATTTCCACTCCCAATTCTCCCTTGTTGTCCTTGCTTGACGGAAGCAAGGAAAGCCATTGATCACTTTATCTTTTATTTGATTTTTCTTTTATGTTTTAGTTGTAGTTAAAACCCTCTTTTTTATTCTATCTTTCCCCCTTTCCTAATTGAACTTCAATAAGTTACTTAGATTATTTATTAGCTCGATCGCAACTACATTATTCCCTTGGGTACGACCCCGACATCCATTGAGAATTATAAATTTTGTTTTGACTACGCGATCGTCATGACCTCCTTAATTAGAGAGAATGATTTGAGAGTTTATCACACTAGCAGAAGATGAAGCTGGAGCTGAAGATTTCTGACGGAATTGAGAGCAGTCACCACCCTCTGACCTCTACTGAGAGTAGTTGAAATCACATGTCCTATTCCTCTTACTTTTCCCTCCCCTCTCTTTGATTTTCTTTTCCTCAATTTGTTGAGCATAAGTAACCAACCTAGAGATGTCCATTTCCTTAAAAAGTATGGCAATCTTGCATTCCTTAACCATATCATCGAACACCCTAGATACGAACATACTCATGTAGGCCTTGGAGTCAACCACTATCGCTGGGGCATACTTAGATAGCTGTGTGAACGTGAGTGCAAACTCTTTCACACTCATATCATTCTGCTTCAAGTTTATGAATTCTTGGACCTTGGCTTCTCTGAGTTCAAGTGGGAAGAACCTGTCCAAAAATGCAATCTTGAACTGGTTCCAATCCACCGAACCTGCATGTTCATAACGAGACTCCTTCCACTGATGATACCAAGTATAGGCCACTCCCTTCAACTGATAGGCGGCTAAATCTGCACTCTCTACTGGAATGACACCCATAATATTTGTCACCTTCTGGATATCATCAAGAAACTCTTGTGGATCCTCTTCTAATTTAGACCCATGAAATTCTGAAGGGTTCATCTGAGTGAAGTCCCAGATTCTAGCTGCAGCATTATTAGTTTGAGGTGGAGCTGGCACCACAACCTGCTGATTGACCTGAGTTGTCATAGCCTGGGCAAGCACTTGAAATGCAGCCCTGAATTCGGCATGCGTGACTTGCTCATTCAATGGGCCTGCTGGAGCTGCTGGTGTTGGCTGATTCCAGGCGTTAGCTCTTCTGGGAGGCATTTTTTGAAACGCGAAGAGCATGAGTTAGAAGGAGCTTAAATAGAGTTCATACTCTATAGCATGAGCTGGAAAAGAAAGAAGTGAAGTTATTCCTAATGATATCTCATAGCTTCTCCCCCATAAGTGTGGCGCACTTCACACCCATGAAGAAGACTCTACTTGATGCGGCTTTCAGACACCCTAGGACACTTGAACCTGATGCTCTGATACCAAGTATGTCACGCCTCGAGGCTATGTCATAGACGTAACACAGTGCTTAGTGTCACAAGTGACCCCAAGCTAACCCATGTCCTGGCATATCTAATTCTATTTCTGATAAAACACACACTGTGCAGAAGCTGAAAATGGTTTAATATCTGGAGTGGGAAAAGAGCCCAAAGTATATAAATATAAAATATATAAAAGAGTATAATGATGTCTGAAAAAAACAACACTAACAACCCAATAGCTGAATCTAGTCTATGTCTGAAAGCCTCTAACTGATATGAGTTGCTGGGACATACCCCCAACTAAATCTACTAATCTAAAACTGAAATACAAAGACTGAAAGATAAAATCATGTCTATCGTCCTCGAACTATGAGGACTCACCAATGAAGCTGCTGAGTGAGGACTGGAAGTCAATCTAAGCGCGGTCTGGATGTTGAGTGCCTAAACCTACATCATAAAATGATGTATCACAAAAGTATGCGTCAGTAATTCGAATGTACTGAGCATGTGGGATATGTGCTAAACTAGATAACATAACAACTGAACAGGGAATATACATACTGAAGCATAAATTGGATAGTAAGCTAGATGCAATGACCAAGTACTAACATGAACATATAATATGTTGAGCTGAATAACTGAAATAGATACTGAGTACATGGTCAACGTAATGTAAGTCTGACTGTGGGAGATACTATTAACTGACATATCCCAAACTGAGTTAACTATGGGGCTAACCTATGACCCTGGATGGAAGGGTGTTCATACCTTGCCAAGGGTTTAAACAAAGCTGACGTGGATCCACTAAATTGATGTCCACAAGGGACAAGGGTGTCAAGCCTAATCTGATGGGTGACCCCTTTAGAACCTACGGTAGCGCCATAGTTTTGGGACTCAGGGACTGCTACTAAAGGTCTCAGCCTAAACTGGCAGGTGAGCCTTTATCCCTTTGTCTGCTCGATGCTAAGTCTACTCCCAACTGAGTACATAAGCACTAAAATGCAAGCTGAAATACTGGATAGCTTAAAATACTGATAATCATTTGTGAATGCAATAATACATATACTGAAACTGATGGCATTCTAATTCTGAAGTATGATTGTCTGTATTATCTGCCTAGCTAGTATAAATTATGCATACTGAATTTAAGACAAGCTAGGGTTACTGAGTCCTGTACATATGACTATACTAATTCTCCAAGAAACATGAAATATATATCATGTAAAAAATAACATCTGAATTGAAAGGAATGTCTAAGATTTAAGAACCCTGGGTCTGAATATTTCATGGAGAAATGAAGAACTGAATGAATTCTAGGGACCTAATGAGTGAAAGGAACCCACTAGTGAAATCCCACATACCTGGAGAAAAACCTATGGAGGAAAACCTTGGGCTTAGGGTTGAGCTTGAAGAAGACCTCTTGCTTGTTCTTGAGAGAAAATTGTCGCCTCTTTTGCTCTTTTTCTTTCTAAGTCTGATAATTTTAGGAGAATAGGTGATTTAGGTAGTTTTTGACTAATAAACTAGGCTTAGAACAATCAAAATATCCTAGATTAGGCATTAAAAGAGGTAGGAAAAGTCTGGAATGCCCTTGAGAAAATTAAAAAATACTATTGAAATTCGTGACTAAGGTTCCACGGATCGAAACCATGACTCGTGGAAACTTTCACGGCTCCTGAAACCCTGTCATGGTTCCTGGGTCTGGAAATCTGGGATACTAGAAAGGGATTCCACGAGGGTGGTCCGTAACTCGTGAAAACTTCCATGGGTCATGGATCCCACTTGTGGATCCTGGGCACTTGGTCTGAGCTACTGGAGTTGGTTCCACGACTTGGGTTCACGACTCGTGGATCCTTCCACGATCCATAGAACTCAATTGTGGTTCTCAAAGGAATGGTTGGCCACAGGTATGGTTCCACGACTTGGGTTCACGACTTGTGGATCCTTCCACGATCCGTAGAACCCAATCGTGGTTCTCAGAGAATTCTCCAGGTCTCTGATCACCTTCCAGGGGTCCAGTCCATGACTCATGAAAACTTTCACGGGTCATGGATCCAACTCGTGATTCTGACTGACAGTTGGAAAAATTATTTTTCTTATGGTTTTCTGAGCTAAGTCTGGGCTTGGGAGTTCTGGGGTGTTACATATGCATACCATGCTATCTGAATATCTCACTCATGAAGAGTTGAGCCACATCCAAATATGAATATGGATGTTTAAGAGCTAAGAAGTGAACAACCTTACTTAATCTTTCAACTACCACAAAGATCTTTTTTTACCCGCAACTGGGGGCGACCTTTCAATAAAATCCATGTAAATGTCCTGCCAAACTCCAGCAGGGATGGTCAAAGGCTGCAACAGACCTGGATAAGAAATATTCTCCCTTTTACATCTCTGACAAACATCACATTGCCTTATAAATACATATACCTCTTGCTTGATTTTTTCCAGTAAAAGTCCTGCCTCAGTCTTTGTAGAGTAGCTTTGATGCCTGAGTGACCACCCAAAGAACTCTCATGATAGTAAGTCAGAAGTTTCTTCCTCAGTACTGGACCAGATCCTACTATTAGCTTGCCCTTCTTGTTAAGTATACCAGACTGATATTTGAGGTAAGGTTTGTAAGCAAGTCTATCTTGAATAATGTGAATCAACCTTAGAAGTGCAGGATCCAACACCCAAGATTGCTTAACCTTCTCCAACAGATCTGATTGAACCCCAGAAATACTATTAAGTTGAATAGGTTCACTCTTCCTAGAAAGACATTTGCCACAGTGTTATCCTTCCCTTTCTTGTAGTCAATGGTATAGTCATACCCTAGTAACTTTACTAACCATTTCTGTTGGCTAGGTGTAGTGATCTTCTGCTCCAATAAGTACTTCAAGTTGTGGTGATAGACTGATCACAAAATGCCTACTTAGCAGATAAGGTCTCCACTTTTGAATTGCTGAAACTAGTGTCAAGAGCTCCCTCTCATGGACTGATAGAGCCTCATTGTTGTCACCTACCCTTGGCTAACCTCATTGTTGTCACCTACCCTTGGATAAGGAATGAAATTGGTTTTCTGTCCTGAGCTAACACAACTCTTATGCCACCCGCTGATGCATCAGTCTCAATCACAAAATCTTTGGTAAAATCAGGAAGTGTAAGGATTGGTGTTGAAGATATAGCTGACTTCAGTGCTCGAAAAGCAGTAGTAGCTTCATCACCCCATGTAAACTTCCCCTTCTTCAACAGATTATTTAAGGGCCTGGCAATGGTGACATACCCCTTGATGAACCTTCTATAGTACCCAGCCAAGCCTAGGAAGCCTCTCAACTGCTTAATAGTTGTTAAAAAGGGTCAATTCACCACTGCTTCCACCTTGGTTTGATCCATAGCCACTCCTTGACCAGAGATGATATGACCTAAGTAATCAATTTGGTACACCCCAAATGCACACTTGATGTGCTTGATAAACATAGTCTGATCCCTCAAAATCTGAAAAGTGGTTTGCAAGTGAACTAAGTGATCAGACATAGTTGGGTTGTATACTAAAATATCATAAAAAACACAAATATGAACTTCCTAAGATGCTTGTTAAAGATCTGGTTAATAAGATTTTGTAAAGTGGAGGGTACATTTGTCAATCCAAAAGGCATGACTAAGAACTCATAGTGCCCAGGATGAATTCTAAATGCAGTCTTAGGAATATTTAGTTCAAACATCTTGATCTGGTAACCATATCTTAAATCCATCTTAGAGAACACTTTATCACCATGTAGTTCATCTAATAACTCCTCAATAACAGGGATGGAAAACTTGTCTTTAATTGTGCAGTCATTCAGTTGCCTGTAATCTACACACATCCTCCATGATCCATCCTTTTTCTTTACTATTACAATGGGAGAAGAGTAAGGACCATTGTTGTATCTGATCACTCCTGAAGTAAGCATCTCATTCACCATTTTCCCTACTTCATCCTTTTGAATGGTGGGGTATCTGTAAGTCCTGATGTTGATAGGTCAAGTACCTTCCTTCAATATGATCCTATGATAATGGCTCCTAGAAGGAGGTAGAGATGTAGAAACTACAAATAAATCACCATACTCTTGCAACAGTAATTGAACTTCTTTATGCACTTCTTCACCCTAATCAACCTCCAATGAGAACAAATTAGCACTCTCCAATGATGGTTCATCTCTGAATAATCCCACAGAGTTCATACAAAGCTCTACAGGTTCTGATAATAACTTGGTCATGCCAGCCTGTGGAATCAACTTATTTTCAGAAGGTTGCATACCTCTCAGAGACACCTTGTGACCCCTTACGTTAAATTCCATCTTGAGCTTTTTAAAGTTCCAAAGGATATCTCCTAATAAAATCAACCATTGAATGCCCAGTACCATATTGAAACCCCCCCCCCCATATTGGTAAGATCAACATATCTAACTCAAAAGTGACCCCTTTCATCTTCCATGTCAAACCCTTGCAAACATAGTTACTCTGGACATTTTTCTCATTGGCTATAGAAACATCAAATAGGGAAATAGTGGTCAGTAAACAGCCTAGCTTCTTGGATGTATTCAGATCCAAAAAATTATGTGTGCTTCCAGTATCTATGAGGACCTGGATAGCCTTTCCCTTGATAGACACAGTGACCCTCATGGTGGTAAAATCATGAAACCCATTCATGGCATGAACTGATACATGAGGTAGAATAGCCCCTTCCTGATCTGTCTCAAAATTTTCTCCTATCATAGTCAAGAGTTCAGCAGGATCAACCCTTACATCTTCTTCCATAACTTCTTCAAGCTCTTCCCCATCCTCTACCTCCATGAAAAAAAAGTTGCCTCTTTCCTTTACATACATGACCAAAGGAGTACATCTCATCACAGTTAAATCACATCCATTTACTCTTCTTTTCATCCATTTCCTTAGGTATGAGCAGTTTAGCATTTCTGAAGTTGTTTTTAGGTCCATTACTTGGTTGTGGTTTAGCAAATGGTTGAATGTTTCTGGATATTGGATTAGAATTTTGAAAAGAAGTAGAAGAATTGGCTAGTAAAAATCTAGGAAAATATCTAGGGTTAGACAGAATAGTTGAGCGTGTGAACACTTGTTTCTGAACCACCAATGTTTGTTCTTGGATTCTAACCAAACTGATGGCCTTAGCTAAATTTCTAGGGGTCAACGTCTTTACAGAAAGCAGTATTTTAAAAAGCGGGGGCGTAAGGCGAGGCATTTTACTTAGCACGGGGTGAGGCGTAAGCCCCATGGATCTTTAATTTTTAATTTATAATATAGTAAAATAGTAGTATAATAACTCAAAAATTATAAAAAAAAATACATTAACAATTTTTAAAAATTTAAAACATGATTAAAGAAACTCATAGAAAATAAAACTTCTAACATCATTTTACTTGTAGAAATAATGCAATGATATAAAAGCTATTATGAGATTCAAATCAACTTTAACATTTTAACTCCAAATAATAAAAAAATCACAATTTCTTAGAATAAATGACTATACTATGCAATTTACCTCTCAAAAAAAATAATTAATAAACTATTTTTATAATTAAAACATCACCCCCTTTCATGAATAAAAAAAATATTTTCAAATAACAAAACAATAAAATATGATAATTTTGAGACATATGAATCAAAAACATGAAGATCAATGACAAGTGAAGATGTAAAATCTAGCTATGTATTTTAAAAAGAAATGTTAAGTGATATTCACCCTCACGATATTCTCAAATAGTAAATAAATAATTAGTTTTCTCAACTTTCTTATTTCTATAGATGAAAAAAACTACTAAGCATCATTCATTTATTGAAGAATTATGAGGATCAACAATGTTGACTAAGAAATTTGACACCTAATTAGGTAGAACTGTTAGGCGAGCCCCGAGCGTTGGGTGTTAGGCGTGTTCGGGGCATACGTTCGGGATCTTAGGGCATAAGCCTCACAGGACTTAAGCCCCACACGTGTTCCCCGAGGTGCTTTGCTAGTGCCTCGCCTCGGTGCCCCGGGGCGAGTCTCAAGACTGCCTTTTAAAACACTGAGTCAGGAAGGCCAATTTCTAATCTCAAACGTCTGATGAAACGACTAACTACATACTACTCTGATAACTCCACCTTAGTCAACAATTCATCAAAGATATCAACATAATCTTGAATAGAACTCACTTGTCTCAAGTCTTTGAAATCCCTCATTGGATCATCAAAAAGCTCTGACCCAAACCTAGAATATATACATCAAACATACTCACTCCACCTGAGCCATTCCCTAGTTAATCTTCCCTTCATGTAAGCTTGGTTCCATTGCAAATACTTTCCTTCCATCATGCATGATGCCAGCTTCACCTTTTAGTCTTTAGGGGTTTTATCTATTTTAAAAAATTGATCACACTTGTACAATCAGTCTCTCCAGCCTTCCCCATCGAATTTAGGAAACTCCACCTGATAATTCCTAGTAGGCATCTGGTAATTACAGTTTCCCTCATTTTTTATTATTCCCTGAACTCCATTGTCCTTTCTATTCACCTAGTGAGGAGGTGCGACTCTATTTTGGTTACCCAATAACAGAATCTTGATTTCATCCATCACCTGTGTCACTCTTTCATCAACAGATTGTTGAATTCCAGCCATAGAATTGGCCACTCCTTCAATAGAACCCTTAAGAGTGTCCACTTTCTTGCGTAATTCATACATTCTAGTGTTGTGATCTCCTATTTTCCTAGGTCAGAGAATCGATAGCTCTGATACCACTAATAGGTTCCTTTACTGTCGAGTAAGAGTTTTGGGATAAAATCGAGATTGCCTAAAGAATAAAGTTGGGCCCTCCTCAGGGAAAAGAGTAAGTATTGTTGGCATGTCCGAGCTAAGATCGGTTGAGGTGGGTAAGGTTTCTTTCTTTCATCTTCCTAATTCCTCAGATAAGCTTCATGCAGTCTGACTAAGGTAAGAGGAAAAGACCTAATTTTGTCATTCATATTTATTCATCATAAAAAGTAGAGGCAAGCGGATTCAAAGGCCGAACCTCAATCAGTAAAGTGGGACAACCATGCCAATCCAAGCACAATAAAAGTGCGCCCACTCTATCTTTCTTTCTTTATCCTGGACTCCGTTCTTCAAGAAGACCCATGTGCATTTCCTCTATTCTGTGCTCGCTATGCCCTTGTGCCTTTAGTTAAAGTATTAGAAGAATTGTCCTTGAATAGTTATCTCAAGATCTCAAGAGCTCGAAAATAGTTGAGAGAAAGAGAGAGTTTATTAGATGTTGTAAGAATTCTAACTGATTACATTTGGGAAAGATAAGCTCCTACTTATACACAGTGAACTTCCAGAAGTTAGTTATAACTAACTTCTCAGCTAACAACTTCTAACTCCCTCTGGTATGTGCTAGTCACGTGACTACTTAACCACTAATCAATAATGATTAAAAGAATTAAAAGAAATGAAATACAATAGAGTCGTAACATATCGATTCTCGATACGGTAGAAATAGGTGGAACACGTCATGCTGAAATTCGCAAAGAAGTCGACAGCATGAAGAAGGCTTTGAGCATTTTGAAAATCCATGGAAACCCAAAAAGCTCAAATATACGAAAGAAGTGAAGACTTTCTTGGGGTCTTTGATGAAAGGAAATCATCCTACGGGTATTGTGAATGTAGAAGAAGACCAAAGAGAGGATAGGTACATTTTACCTATTTAGCGTCATCAAATTTAATTTTCAAGGTTTGACGGGGGAGAATTGAAGGATTGGATTTATAAAAGTGAGCAATTCTTTGATGTGGACAACACTCTTGAGAATGCTAAGGTGAAATTAGGCACTTCGAAGGGAAGGCGCTACATGTTAGGGTTTTTGCCCTAATTTTCTTACCAAATTTGAATTTTACTTTTCTTGGAAGAAAAGTAAAAATATTACCATAATTGATTTTACTTTTTCTGAAAGGAAAATTTAATTCTCTTTCATATTTGGCTATTCTTTATCTTGGAAAAGTTCCAACTTCTATAAATTGAAGATCCCTCTTCTCATACCATAACACAATAGCATCCACAAGATAGTCTTTTAGAGAGCTTTATTTACGGAGAGATTTCTCTCCAATAATTTAGGTTTTATATGTATTATTTTCTTATATGTAGGTCACTTGACCAAACAATATTAATATATTATAATTGTTTTAGTATGACTTTCTTTGTCATCTAATTTATCGCCTTTAAGGTTTGTAATTATTAATTTCTGTGTGACGCCCTATCGATTTCGAACTCAACACAACAGTGGCACCAAGTCTTCATGAAGACAAGAATCACTCGAGAATGACCATCTTTGGATGAGTATGTTAGAGTCTTATTTGGTAGATTTGGTACTGCTTTGTATGATGACCCCATGGGAGACTTTAAAAATCTTAAGAAGAGCTCTTCTGTTTAGAATTATGTTGATGTGTTTGATGGCTGTTAGCTAGAGTGGATCTAAATGAAGAGTATATTGTTAGTTGCTTTGTGAGGGGGATAAAACCTCAGATTGATCTTCCAATCAAGACGTTCCAGCTAAGAACCTTGGAAAAGGCCATTGGTTTAGCTAAAATCAAAGAACAAGCACTGTTATTACCCAAACAAACAACAACCCCAGATCCTTACCCTCAATACTATCAACTACTAGACAAAATTCTAAACCTTCCACTAGTTACTTTCAAAATTCCACATATAAACCACTCTTTAGAAATCCCGAATGATTAACACCTGCTGAAATGGAGGAGAAGAGAAGCAAAGGTCTACATTTTTGGTATGATCAAAGTACACGATTGGCCACCAGTGTACCAAGAAAAGGCAATTGTTCTATATGGAGGTAGGTAATTGATGTGCCGGGATTCTACGGCACATTTGACGCCTTTAACTAAGAATACTTGCGAGTTTTCAAGCAACCCTTGTTGTTTTTTATGTTTTATGTTATATTTGCAGGAAATTGAGACAAAGATAGAAGAGGAAGGAAATATGATCAAAGAGCTCCACTGGATAGGAGTGGTGGCTGGCATGACTGGCCACCATACACTTGGTGGGCCGTCACCCAGGCCACCAAGTCTGGCAGCAACACTGGATAGGAGTGGTGGCTGGCATGACTGGCCACCACACACTTGGTGGGCCGTCACCCAGGCCACCAAGTCTGGCAGCAACACTGGATAGGAGTGGTGGCTGGCATGACTGGCCACCACACACTTGGTGGGCCGTCACCCAGGCCACCAAGTCTGGCAGCAACACTGGATAAGAGTGGTGGCTGGCATGACTGGCCACCACATACTTGGTGGGCCGTCACCCAGGCCACCAAGATGAAGCAAAGGCAGCATACCCACTGGATAGTGGCGAAGACCACCCTGACGGCCAGTCACTCATGTGATGGTCCGTCAAGTGGGCCACCAAATACAAAGCGGGATTTCGAAAATTCTATTTTTGGATTTTATTTCCTGGACTGCTATAAATACCCAGTGTTAGGGTTATTTTATTATTCATTAACTAATATTTGTTAGACGTTTTGAACGAGTTTTGGGGGGAGAAAACACGATACAAACTCGTTTTCTTCCTCTTCTTCCATTGTTCTTGGGATTTTCACCATTGGTGCTGGGATTCTACGAAGTTCAAAGTAAAGTATTAATTTTCTATTGTAAGAATTCCTTCTTCTCATATGAATACTAGTATTTCTTTACTTTGCTTTGCTAGCATGAGTGGCTAAACTCCCCACAACTAGGGTTGTGGGATCCATGGCAAGAGTCACAATGTAGATTTTGGGTAGCGTTGGGTTAAATTTATATGATGTTACGTGGTTAATCATTCGTTATTTACGTTCTCTAATGGTTGCAAACATTAGAACATATCTAGGTTTGATTTTCTTGAACAAAGAGATTAAAACCGGGAAATTTGATTAACTACGAGGATTCGAGACTACCAACTCTCGTCTTATGATTAATGCTGTAACTAGATTAATCTACTCGATGTTTAGGATTGAAATAAGAAAGTTCACCTTGTCAAGTTCGAGAGAATTGAAAAGGAAATTCGTCTATTTGGTTGAGAAACGTTTAGATGATACCATTAATTCAATCACATCGTGATATGCATATAGAAAGAACCCGGTTAAGCTTGGAGTCAAAATTATTACGACGCCATGGTGAACACTTCCCTAGTTCATTCTCATATTGATTAATACTCGTTGAAACTCGCAATTAGTTACTTGCATTGTTCAAATATTGATCACAGAAACCTCCCCCCCCCCCTAATTTACCGGAAACTATTGATTACTAGTCAACTAATTCACTAACGATTTAATTTGCACCTTATTTTCTGTGGGATCGACCCCAACCTTTGTTGGGTTCTATATTTGACGACGATCGCTTACGCTTCGTAATTGGAGTTGTAATTTGGGTGTATCAGTAATAATCCAGATGTACTAGATGGAGAGGAAAATAACTCGTTTGATTGAAAAAAAAGATTAACCGACTTCAAGAGGAAGAGGAAAGTGAATCACTCTTCAAGTGTCACTGAATGCTATGATTGGAATGGTTGACTATAGAACGATGAGAGTGACTGGCTCAATGAAAGGAAAGGCAGCACATATGCTCATTGATATAGGAATTACACACAACTTCCTAAACTTGAATACAACCAAGAAATTGATGCTTTTGATGTGGCAGTAGCAGATGACAACAGAGTGTACCACAATTAAGTGAGTGAAGGTTTCTCTTAGAGGATGTGAGGTGTGAATTCTGTCACTGACATATTGATCTTTCCATTAGGTGACTGCAGTGTGGTTTTGGTTATTCAATGACTAATTACACTTGGAGACATTAGATGGAATTCATGATGAAAGGCAAAAAGGTGTCACTGAGGGGGTATGCAACCTTCTGGTATGGAAATCATTAATCAGAATCAGATGAACAAATTATTATCCCAACCAGCATCCTTGTCTATGATGTTTGTTACTTTGTTGAAGTCTGTTGTAGAAGATGACCATTAAATTGCATCAGATGGCAGGGAGGAAAGCAGTGAGGAGCAAGAAGGATTGAATGGAGTACTCCAGTAATAAGTTGATCTGTTTGAGGAGCCTAAAGGATTACCACCCCATGGGGCTCATAAACATTGAAGGAAGGAACTTCCCCAATCAATGTAAGAAGACCTTATAGATACTCTACAAAGCAGAAGTCTGAGATTGAAAAGATGGTTCTTGATATGTTAAATTCTGGAGTTATAAGGCATAGTTATTAGTCCATATTCTTCACCTATTGTTATGCTGAAGAAGAAAGATGATAGTTAGAGGATGTGTATTGATTATAGTGAGCTCAACAAGAGCACTGTTAAAGATAAATTTCCAATACATTGTGATTGAAGAACTTTTGGATGAGCTTTATGGTGCCAGACTTTTCTCTAATTGGACCTGAGAGTAGGTTACATTTCAGATTAGAATGGCTGATGAACATGTGTCTACTGGTGATGCCCTTTGGCCTCATTAATGCACCACTACATTGAGTTACTATCTCAAAAGGTCATTAAGTTATGAGAAACTATCTAACAAAGTCATTAAATTTTACTTTGTATTAATAAAATCACTCAATTTAAGGTTATTATTTTTTAAAATCACTCAACTACATTTATCATTAAAAAAATGACATGATAAAATATATCAATATTTAATGTCATATGGACCTCACATTAAAGAATCTATTTCTTATTATTATCATACCCAATCCACCCAAAAGTGAATTAGTTAGTTACTACTAATCCTTTTGGCAGTCAATGATAAACTGAAACATAAGTATTGGTGCAATAGTTCAACGACTACTATGACGAAAACATTTATAGTCTTGAGGCATCCTTCTGGTCTGCTCCATTTACTTCTCTAGGCCATTGTCATTGTCATCAAAGATGAAATAACCAATGTAGTAAAACCACTCTCTCTTTGATGTGCTGTTTATATACATACTAGTTAGGGATGACCCGATATTATAAAAATTTACTTCCGTTGTTCCAATTTATATGATTTACTTTTTTTTAGCCAATCCCAAAAAGAATAACACATTTCTACCTTTAGTAATATTTTAGCTTTAAAATGTTTATTTTACCTATAATGAAATGATTTATAGCCACACAAATATCTATGACTTATTTTAGACCACAAGTTTCAAAAGTCAGTCTTTCTTTCTTAAACTCCATGCCGAGTCAAACTACCTCACATAAATTGAGACGGAGGGAGTATATAATTTAATTTTGGATATTTCATCTTCTTTTATTTTAAAATAAAATTTAAAATAAAATTTATATTTTATTTAATTAAAGGTATAAGTTTAATACATATAAATTTTATCTCAAATTTAATTTTGAATATTTATCTTTATCACATCCTCCATCCTAATAAATTAAATTAATTTAAAAATTATAATCATAAAATTATAAAACAAATCAAATGATTTCTTAAATTTTAAAAGATGAGAAGACGTGTAAAAAGACACTGAGAGCACATGTGTCCAAATTTTAAATCAGATCACTTTCTGAATTTCAATGACATCATAAGCTGCAATGCTCTTTTGAGCAGTGGATAAAGACACAAACATCCTTGGTTACCAAAGTACAGAAGAACATATATTGTAAAAATGTGAAAAAAGAGGGGCAATTATTAAATGAAAAAATAAGAACAAACTAAGATATTTAGAGGATGTTTGCATATAAGGGACAAAACAATCAAATAAATGTATAATTTTAAAGAGTTAACTATAGGAATTCGCATCTTGTAACAAATGAAAAACAAATAGGTCAAGCAAAATGACGTATACATTTTTTAAATATTTTAATTTGTTAATTATTGTGATTTATAGTAATTTTTTTATGTCCCAATTAATGTGGCACTGATAAAATTTCGAGAGTCAATCAAATTTTTATGTCTTTTAAATATTTTCAGTTGTTAATTATTGTCATTTATAATACTTTTTACGTAATCTTTAAATATATAATAGATTAAAAATAAAAGTAAGATAAACAAATTAAAATGGAGAAAATATAAAAAGAAATATCCAAGTAGGCAACACAAGCAGACATGTCGACCTGCTGCTTGCTTATTGCCTTTTACTTAATTAAATATTTTAAGTTATTAATTATTGTGAATTATACTATTTTTACGTAATTTTTAAATATATAATAAATTAAAAATAAAAATAAAATAAATAAATTAAAATAGAGAAAATATAAAAGAAAATATTCAAGGAGACATGTCGACCTGTCTGCTTATTGCCTTTGGTCAACATGTGTGCTTAGAGTAATAACATTTACTTTTGAGGGCATTTTGATCATTTTACTTAACTTTTGTGCATTATGTTGCTTGAACACCTGGCTTCATTGCTTTGTCCGGAAATATAAAAGACCAAACTATCACTTAACTTTCATTATTGCCAGGTCTATCCTATTTTTGCAATATGGGCCCAGTAAGGATGTTTTTGTTAATTTGTCAATTATAATGCAATATTATTGGTCAAAAAAAAACCTTACATGTAGCTTTCATATAAGCTTTTGCAAGATTGGACCAACGTACCCTTTTGCTTATGTCATCAACTATCATCACATACTTCCACACCATACCATTGGTCATTTGCTTGTGTTTTGGAAATGGCCTTTTTCTCTTGAGAAAATGCATCAAGACCCCCTTAAAGTTGGTCGATATTTATAAGTAGATACTTAAAATTTGTGGAGGTCCTACTACCCATTTAACTAATTTCAACTAAAATAAATACACATTTTTGATCCATTTTCTCACCAATGATAGTCACACTTTAGAGGGGTGCGTGAGTGAATCAAAATTCCGCCCCAAATTAGTGAAAAAAAGCCACGTGACAATTCTAATTTAATTTTTCTTTAAAAAGACACTCATCTTCTCTTCTTCCTCCAAATCTATCTTCTCTTCTTTTCCTAAATCTCCATTAATAACCAGTGGAAAAGCTTCAATAAAAATTCTCTCCTCCTCAACAAAATTAGATTCAAAAGGTTAGAAATTTTCATCTATTGACTTTATTAGCTTCAATTTCTCTTGAGCAAAATCATCACAGATCACCGCTAATTTAACCATCTTATCGATCGACATCGTAATCATCATCAAATCACCGTAAGTTATCACCAAATTAAAGTTTAAAATTTAAAATTATTACATTTATAAAGAATCAAAATTCCATTAAAATAAAACTCTGTAATATTGCCAAATAAAAACTTCATAACAAAAATTAAAAAAAAAAAAAAAAAACAAGGAATCATAAGATATTGAAAATAACTCATGGAAGAAAGAGCTTGAACAAACAAAAGAGAAAGAAGAATTGGGGGAAAATGAGAAGCTAAGAGACCTGGGTGAAGTAAAAGGGATAAAGGAAAAAAAGAAATGAATACTAGTAAATTAAATAAATAAAAATAAAGAAAAAATATGATAAAAGAAATAAATGTTGAAAACATAAAAAATACTATTTTTTAAAAATATTTTGGGTGGGTGAGGGTAAAACCCCAATTTTTTCGTAAAATTAGGGTCGGGTAAAGACGGGTCAGAGTAAATTTAATTAAATTTAATATTTTAATGAAGAGTGAGACACACACAAAACATTTGAGACTAAGACTGGTGCGAAAAGGGTGCATTTATTTTGATTAGTATTAATTGAGTGGGGTAATAGAACTCCCGCAAACTTTAAGTGTCTACTTACAAATCAGGTCCAAGTTCAGAAGTTACTTTATGCATTTTCTCTTTTCTCTTTGTAAATCAGAGAACTCACCATAAGTTAATATGATGATTTTATTGGTCCTAAAAAGATTTAGTATGAACAAACTAATTATAAATCCATTTTTACTATTTTAGTATCATTTCGCTTTTAACTTTGAAAATATTACTTGGGCTGCCATTTTTTATGTTGAATACCCTCAAGATCAAATATCCTAAACTATTTAAAATAAGAAAATGCACATAAAAAATAACTAAACCATTATCTTCAAATTTGGAGTTAGAAAATATTATATTTTAAAATGTGGATTTTTGCTAAAAAGAATTAAAGGATCAGAAAAATGAGTTCTTAAATGCTTACAACATAAAGATTTGTTGGAATCAGAAGAAATTAATAAGACTAACATAAAATTATCTTTGTAATCGAAGACTATAACAAAATATTTTTAAACCCAAATTGTTGGACCTTAGTCGACTCTCGAAATTTTATCAGTGCCTCATAAATTGAGACAATATATTTGTATATTACGTAAAAAGTACGACAAATCACAATATAACAACTTAAAATATTTAAAAGACATAAAAAATTTAGTCGACTTTTGAAATTTTATCAGTGCCATATAAATTGAGACAAAAGAAAAAAGTATTATAAATCACAATAATTGACAACTTAAAATTATTTTACTTATAAAGGAGGATAAGTAGGCAGTTGGTCGACGTGTCTGCTTAGATATTTCCTTTTATAATTTCTTCGTTTTAATTTATTTATCTTATTTTTTAAAATCTGTTATTTATTTAAAAATTACGTAAAAATTAGTATGATTCACGATAATTAACAACTTAAAATATTTAAAAAACATAAAAAGTTTTGCCTGCTTGGATCTTGGATATTTCCTTTTATATTTTTTCCGTTTTAATTTGTTTATCTTAGTTTTCTTTTTAATCTGTTATATATTTGAAAATTGCGTAAAAGGTACTATAAATCACAATAATAACAACTTAAAATATTTTAAAAACATAAAAAAATTGAACGACTCTCAAAAATTTATTAGTGCCACATAAATTGGGATAGAAAAAAAAGTACTATAAATCGCAAATAAATAAGAACTTAAGATATTTAAAAGATGTATAGAAAATTTAGTTGACTCTCAAAATTGTATCGATGCCACATAAATTGACACAGAGAGAATAATATATATTATTTATAAATTACGTAAAAAATATTATAAATGACAATAGCTAACAACTTGAAATATCTAAAAATCATATAAAAAATTGATTGACTATCTAAATTTTATCTATATCACATAAATTAACACAAAAAACGTAATATATATTGAGCCCGTGCTGAGCACAGGCTTCGATATCTGGTACTGCATATACTAGAGCAGCTATATAACTTGATCTTTTGTGAAAAATAATTAAAATAGTTACACCTGCTTAAGTCTTTCTCTCGCCGTATTACATGTCTGCTGATTACGGCCTTCTTAATTTAATTTATAAATTTATACACAGACTATGATAATTACACAGATTATGATAATTAGACTGATATTTTAGTCATTTTCTACACTCATATTAATTTATTTATATATATGAACAATGACTAAGATCGATAAAATATATCGTCATGTTTTTGTCTTTACCTATTGGAATTACATTACATTTATTAATATGCTGCTAAAATTACCTGGACTAAGATATATAATTATTTTTGTATTAAGAACTTATAAGTATCCGGCTACAAGTGCTACGTGTATAAAAACAAACTACCTAATACAAATTATAATTGTATTTTTGTCTTCACCTATATGGAACTTGTGTGCTTACTGGAATTAACTTTGAAATTGAGGATATTTTTGTCATCTTAAGTTTTCTATAGCTACTTCTCCATGATACTATTGGCTGAAAATATATTTTATTGAGGTTGCACATTAAATTTAGAGTTGATTTGACCAAATTCTCCCTCCTTATCTCATCACATGCATCAGCACAATTTAATTACTTTTTGGCAGATGTGGATCCCACCTGCCTCTTTGTTCTACGGTCTACACGTTTCTACATTTTATGGAAATTTGGGGCCCACTAAAGTTATCAAACTACTAAAGTATTAACTACTTCCCTTGCAATGGCTTAAGTTTGTAGTAAATGGTTGAAGATTAATATTGATTTTAATATCATTAAATATCTTAAAATAAATAATGTAATGATCGGATCCGTCGTTACGGGTAGTCCGATCGTGCCAAGTTTTAGAGTTAGAAAATTTTAGATTTGGGGGTTTGAAATTCTGGGCTATTCTAGTCTCGGCCGGTTTAGGGGCGAGATATGGTCTAGGGCAAACCGGGTAAGGATTGGGTTGGTTGTCTTGTGTTGAGCTAGTTTTCCTCGTAGCTAATGCGTAGAGGAGTCCTGAGAACTTTTCGGAATCGAATTCGGGTAAGTAAAACTCCTGAAATCATGATTTATGTGAAGGGGTTATTTCTGATCGTCCGGGGAAGCAAATGTGTTGTAAAATGGGAAAATTTTGGAGATTTCTGAACTTTCTGTCCGTGACGAGCGCAACGGCTCCGCCATAGCGACCTCCGCTGTAGCGGAGAAATAAATGCTACAGCGGAAGTCAACATCGGTCAGCTTCCGCCATAGCGGACGACTCCGCTACGGCGGTACCGCTATAGCGGAGCAGACCGCTATAGCGAATCCTGATGGAATTTAATGCAGAAACATTCCCCAAAACGTTCAGTTTTCACAATTCTGTTTTGGGAGAAAGGCAAGGCGATTCTAGACGATTTTCCTCCGTTTTCCATTGTTTTTCTTCCTTAAGGTAAGGTTTCTACTCCCCAATCTTCGTACTACTTTTTCTACGCGGTAGAATTGCTAGGAGGGAACTTGGGGAAAGGTTAGAATAACCTAGGGATGGTAGAATCCAGGGAAGAAGGAGAATTCTAGGCATGAAAGTTCTTGGGTAATGTTAAAAGTAAGATTTTATGATCGTATGTTGTTAAATTCTCTATTTTTATCCATGAAAATGATAGAACTAGGGAAATTATTGGCGGAAAACCCGAAAAAAGGGTAGAATGATCATGGTTGGTCTGGGGTTTGGGATTTGGTGTAATCCGGGTAATACGCCGGCCTTGTGTGTTAATTCAAGTACTTGTATGTTGTTTTAGACCAAGAACGAGAAAGGAATCCGGAACACGAGAAAGCTCGGGTTGAGTAGAGCTTGGATCATTTCGAGGTAGGTGATGGCTTACGATTCCTGTGAATGTTGTATATTTTGTACTGTTATATAAGTGTTTGTATGAATTGCATGACTTAGAAGAATTGTGTAGAATGTCTAAGGGTCCTGTTTTACAGTTTGTGAATTGAACGGTGTGTTGCTTGTTGGTTTACAAGTTGTTTGTTCATTATTTTAACTGTGAATTGTTGACATACGGTTGGCTCGGGTACCACGCCTGGTACGGGTATACTAACGGTTAGCTCGGGTACCACGCCTGGTACGAAATACTAACGGTTGGCTCGGGTACCACGCCTGGTAAGGGTTTATTTACTGTATCATTTCATTGGTATTGTTGTATTGCATTGATATTGTTACATTGCTTTGGCTATTATTGGTTCTGTGAGTGGACCAGGCTATCTTTATTGAATTGTGATATTCATTAGTGGTCCTTGAGTGACCGGGAATCCTGTTATATCTGTATAGTTGGTCTTGGATTAGGCCGGGTTGTCTGTTTAACACTTAGGTGTTGTTTAGAAGGGATCCCAGGGTGGGTCTAGGCTAGGCAATAAGGATGATTTATTGAATTCTGTGATTGTGGCTTAGAGTTATAAGAAGTGGATTTCATGTGAAACAAGCTAGGTAAAGACTTGTAGTCCAGGGGAGCCTATTGACTTGTTGCATATTTTATGTACTTGTACTTGATTTGCTATACTGAATTATACACTGTTTATTTGGAACTGGCTAATGATCCTACCAATACATAGTGGTGGTGTACTAATACTGCACTTGCTTTTCTTTCTTGTGAGTACAGGAAATCTTCCAGCGGCTGAGAAACGACCCCATCTGTAGTACCAGCATTTTCAGTCTTCAAGGGTGAGCCGCTTCGATCGAGCTGCCTTGAAACTATCATTAGAGTTGTAGCCCATTTGTTTCGGGCTTAGACTATTTCTGTTATTTTGGGGTTGCATCCCCGTGCTCTAGATATTAGTAGGTATTTGGTACTGCGACTTTTAGATTCTAGGGGGTAATTTCTGCAGATTTATATTAGTGAAACTGTTTATTATTATTGAATTGCTAGTTTATTTTTATGCACTGGTTTTGAGCTGCTAAAACGATTAAGTTCGGGGAAGTGATGGTTCACTCACCCGGGGGTTGGGTGAGTGCCACTCACGGCTGTCTGGATCGTGACAAAGATGGTATCAGAGCCCTAGGTTCGTTGATCTCGTCGTACCAAACAGGTCTAGTAGAGTCTTGCGGAACGGTGCGGAGACGTTCGTACTTTTCTTCGAGAGGCTATGGGGCTTTAGGAAAACTATCTCTTCCTTCTTTCCTTTGTGTTATAACTTGATTCAAATTGGTATCTGGTGATACAAATTGGTATCTAATCTCTTTCAATCTTCTGTCCGAAGATGGTTAACACAAGGAACAACGGAGCTAGAGCAGCGGTCCCAGCAGCGGGCCCGACTGTCTGTGGTAGAGGCAGGGGAAGGGGCAGAGGACGAGGACGAGGTAGAGCCGCACCCGCCAGGGGTGGAGCTCGGGCTGCTGCTGATGCGCGTGAGGCGACCCCTCCCCCATCTCAGGAACATGTTGCTGAAGATGTAGAAGTTGTGGCTGAAGATGGTGAGGCGCAGGAGGAGGCAGCACCGGTTGGGGGTGCAAGCCTCCCTACTATGACATCAAAAGCCTTTTAGCAGGCTTGAAATATTTTGAGTAGGTTGGTAATCAGGCCTTGGTCCCTCAATCAGCGGCTACTACAGCACCTAGGATGGATGCAGCTTCAGGCACGAATGATTTCTTCAGGCCAATTTTCAGTCCTGCTTTGTAAGTTTTGTTCATTCTTATATGAGACTCTATTCCGGGCATTGAATGAGGAAGCATACTTTGGGCTTCCTCAGACTAGTATTCTAGCTTTTGATTACATGTTTGATACAATATGAATAAGGTTCTATATTGCAGTATATGGCCAAGTTACTTTTTTACTACTAAGGAAATGCTGGACATTACTATTGCTTCTTGTTATATATATAAGGTTGTGTCAGCTGCATTGTATTACTGAGAATTCATAATGGAAGAAGCTTTCTTCTTTTCTTCTCAATTCTCTTTTGATGATAATATGAGATGTCATGCTTGATAGGGGAATTAAAATATGCCTTATTTTTAGAATACAAATTTGACCTGGCTTACCCCTTTTTGTGGAATATCTTGAGAGCGCGTAGTGAGGCTTTTAAACCACCAAGTATCCATAGCAGCTGCTTCTTCAAATGGAAGACAATTCATTGACTACGTTGCTAGTTTACGATGTTGCATTCCTCTTGTTGGATAAGTATTTCTGTACTATGGACCTTATGTAAATGACTCCAAAAGGAAGTTACATTTTCCACCTCTTAAGAAGCCTTTTATTCCTACTAAGAGCCATCTTAGTGATTTGGACATTTGAAGTTCTTATGCTACTTTCTTTTCTAGTCAGCTCCTACATCCTTGTAACTAATGTCATCTTTATACTTTCCCCCAGCTTCTTAAGGTATAAGGGGCTGAAGCATTTTGGCAGTTGAAGTTAATGTAGCTCTATATAGTGCTTCTCCAGCCTAGATTTGTGTATCCTTCCCCTTGGAGACTTCCCTGCATTATTGGTGATGGTTTAATTGATAAAAGATCTTTTCTTCTCTATTGTGTTTTGGTTTTGTTATTGGTGGTGGTTTCATTCATAACAGATTTTTTCTCTTATGTTCTTTAGTGATTGTTAAAGCGTACAACCTAGCCATTAATCTTATAAATGATTTTGGCTTTGCACACTCTAACAATTTTTATTGTCATTGCTTATTTTATTTTTTGAGTTGAATTTTATTTGCTGCAACAGGTCAATTTTTATTCCCTAGCATCTTTGTGTTGCCCGGTCTGCATAGACATCTTGACAGATCTCTACATTTCTGTTGTGAATGATTCACAATCCTTGGAAGTAGAATTCTTATCATGTCTTTGCAATGCATTCAAGATAATCTTTCAATTTCCATCAGCAAAAACTTACCTTTGACCTGAAAATTAGAGTAGGATGTTCACATATTTGGTTCTCTTGCAAGGGACAAACTTCCGCAGCTCTCTAACTTAAGGATGCAGTCATATAATCTGCCTTTTCGTTTACACGTGAAACTACTAAACTCAAGGTTGCATTAAATGGAACAAATGCACTTAAGATTGCATAATCTGCCTTTTCATTTACACGTGAAACTACTAAACTCAATGTTGCATCAAATGGACAAAATGCACTTACTGAATTTTATAGAGATACTTCAGAACTACTACTACTCTCTTGTTATAATCAACCAAGCACTACTTGCCAGTTTGGCTTTGATGTTATCTGTTGCACACCTTAAGATGCTTCTCTCATTGTCAAAGGTATATCAAGAATATTGTGAACCTTTATATACTTCTCACTCTTCACTAATGTAACTTTCACCACTGGTTCCTCTTCGCGTATAATAGTGAGTTTAATTCTTTTAATGCCTCAGTAACTATTACACCTTGATTTCTCATTTCACTCCCCATTAATGAGGCAATGTTATGTTTGAAAGTTCCTAGTTCTTCTTCTTCTTTTTTGTAATCATGTATGCTTACATGAATTCCATATTTCCATATGCTATAGGCAAATGAGTCATCTGCAGAAACTGGATTTCTCAAAGAACTAATCATTTTGCTAATATCCATGATCAAGCAAGAGCTTTTGATCCTATATGAAGTAGTATATTTTGTCCATGAAATATATCTTTTGAGATTTACACATCTTGAATCCAGACTTCTGAGAATTAGAAAGCACATATAACCAAAAGTTTCTTGAATAGAAACTTATGAATTATGATAGTGAGAACAAACTTATCAAACCTTAATTGTAATATATCATATGAAATAATTTGAGCATTCAACTTAAAATAAATTATAGGTGGTATAACTTGAGAACTTTATGAACCTTTTGCCACCCTTCCATTATTAGAATTTCACAACTTTTCAAGAAATAAAATTTACCAAAAAAGTATGTCAAACTATTCTCCAAGCATTGAATAGGAAATATCATAATAAAATATGTAAATTAATTTAAATTTTAAACTGCGTTTGTAATCAATAAATTTTTTTAGTATAGTGGAAAAAACTGAATAAACTTAATTAAAATCTTTCAAAAGTAACACGACTTGAATCAGAAGGTCGTACCAAGGGGCTTTCACTTATTAATTTTTTATTTATACTTCTTTAGGAGCTCCTACCCTTTTTTATTTGGTGACTCGAACCTACAACCCTTAAGATTGACGGTGAAGGGTGCTTACATCCCAGCTACCCTCTCTTGTCGCTTTCACTTATTAATTAGTAGAAAAACTCTACACATTTATCATAAAATCATAGTTTTTAGTATTTATTAACTTGCTTTTGGGTATGCTATATGAAGTTATGATTTCAGATCATTATTTGTACATGCAATTTGGGATTATGATTTAAAATAATTCCAAATTTTTCAAAAAATAAAAGAATGATTTGGGATTCCAAATCACGATTTCAATTTTTTTTAAAATGTAAATTTGACCCATAAATTTATATTTTGTAAAAAATAAAAAATACCATCTTTTTAAATTTTGTCAAAATAAAAGAATCTTGGCATGAAGATATTGTCTATACCATGTGAAAAGATTATATTAAAGAATAACGAGTTATTACTATTGTAGACTAGTCCATCTTTATAAAATTATGTGTATTTGAAAGTTTGAGTTCATAATCGTGAACACTTATTTATAAAAGGAACATAAAGATATACAATTTATCAATATGGTGCCTTAAAATATTTTGATATCATATTATGAATTATGATTTGTTTATTTGATAAGATTATATAAGAGTTAATAAAATTTTGATAGTTTTTAAAACTTATAAAATTTTCATATTTATAATAAAAAAAATATAATTTCAAAAATCTTAATCATATATATTTAAATAAAACTTTAATTATAAATCAATCTAATTTCATATCATTATTGCATGTATCATCCACACGGGCTCTTATACAGTTACTAGACACAAAATTTCGTGCTAGCACGGGTCCAATATATATTACTTTCTTTGTTTTAATTTATGTGGCACAGATAAAATTTGTAGAGTCTTTCAAAAAAATTATATGATTTTTAAATATTTTAATTTGTTAATTATTGTGCTTTATAGTGTTTTTTACATAATTTTCTGATAATATATGTTATTCTCTCTGTCCCAATATATATAGCATCGATAAAATATGGAGAGTCAATAACATTTTTTGTATGTCTTTTAAATATTTAAAGTTCTTAATTATTGTGATTTATAATATTTTTTATGTTTTTTTTAAATAACATATATTTCTTTCTCTGTCTTAATTTATGTAGCACCGATAAAATTTCGACAATCAATTAAATTTTCTATATGTTTTTTAAATATTTAAAATTATTAAATATTATAATTTATAATATTATATATTTTTTTACATAATTTTTAAATATATATCACACTACCAAAAAGTAAGACAAACACACGAATACGGACTGCAATGAAGAACAACACATGGGCCCCACATTTATTTTATTTCTTGAAAAGTCGTCCTAAAATAAGCAAAATAGTGGGCGCAGGACTAGGGTTGCGCATGGTATGGTATATACCGAATTACCATATTGAATTGAAATTTTTGATATCGTGATTTGGATATTATAGTATTTAATATGATATTTGATATGCATTTTAATTTTTTTTAGTATTTGATATAGTATTCGATATTTATAAATAATATACCGAATACCATATCGAAGTATATAATTGCACAAATAATTTATATATTATTAAAATACTAGCAAATATACAACCTAATATTAGTATAAAACTAAATATTTAGACATTGGAACTTTGACTACTTAATTTTGAATGAAATATTTTGTTGTGTAATTGATTAACAAAGGGAGTTGCTTATACCTTCTTTTGAATATATATTTCAACATATGTAATGAGTTGATATGATACAATTGAGACATATTTTGAAAAGTCGAAGTCATAATTCTCTATTGTACCAGTATATATTAGTTGAAGTTGAACAAACTATGGTTACCGATTTACCATATCGCAAGATACCGAAACCGAACTTTTAAATATCGAACCATATCGAACTAATCTGGTATAGTATTTTTAAAAACCGAATATCGAAATTACCGAATCGAAGTTTTAAATACCGTACCATACCATACCATGCCCACTCCTACGCAGGACCCACTCTCAAGATCACATTAGCATGAAGGACAAAACAGTCCAGCCATAAAATATTTATAAAGAAGCTAATTTCCTAACCAATTAAATACTTTATTAAAATATAATTAACCTAAAATGAACAAAAAGCCCTCACTATATATAGAAGAATGGCGGTATGCTTATTGTCAATTAATTTGAAAAATAAGGGTATTTGGTCATTTCATGTTTGTTGCTTTACCAATAGTCTTACTACGTGTCTTGCCCTTTGCTTTGTAGCATACACGTATCAATTCCTACTTACACACGTACTTTTTTAGATCAGATTAGAAAAAGAAATTTTGTGTCAGCACGAGCCTAATATATGTTATTTTTTTAAAATTTATGTGGTATAGATGAAATTTTATATGATTTTTAAATATTTAAGTTATTAATTATTGTGATTTA
This sequence comes from Jaltomata sinuosa, assembly GCA_003996215.1. Lineage (NCBI taxonomy): Eukaryota > Viridiplantae > Streptophyta > Magnoliopsida > Solanales > Solanaceae > Jaltomata > Jaltomata sinuosa. The sequence continues at coordinate 400,947 of QJPP01001073.1, forward strand.
TAGTGCTTTTCACATAATTTTCAGATAATATATGTTATTCTCCATATCCCAATTTATATGGTATCAATAAAAATGTGGAGATTCAACCAAATTTTTTATATATCTTTTAAATATACTAAGTTGTTAATTATTGTGATTTATAATAATTTTACGTCATTTTTAAATAATATACTCTCTATCTCAATTTACGTGCCACTGATAGAATTTCGAGAGGCAATTACATTGTTTATGTCTTTTAAATATTTGAAATTGTTGGATATTATAATTTATAATATTTTTTATGTTATTTTCAAATAATATATATTACTTCATTTGTCCCAATTTATGTGGCACTGATATAATTTCGAGAGTCAACCAAATTTTTATACTTCTTTTTAATATTTTAAGTTGTTAATTATTGAAATTTATAGCACTTTTTATGTAATTTTTAAATATATAACCGATTAAAAAGAAAAATAAAATAAATAAATTAAAATGAAGAAAGTATGAAAAAATGACAGAAATACTCTTACTATATAGAAGAATGACGGGAAACACACACGTCGACGAAGAGGTGTGTGCTTCACTCACACTCTTGGCACGGAGTTTAAGAAAGTAAAAATGACTTTTGAAACTTGTGATTTTAAATTAAAGATATGTTAAATGTATTAAAATATTCTTTAATCTTGTGGTCTTGAATATGCCATGTGGAAAGTTAGAATTAAAGAGTTTCTAAAAAGGAAAGAGACATTCTTTTTTAAACGGACTATAAAAGAAAGTAGGTCAAACAAATTAAAATGGAGGGAGTAGTACTTTTTACGTAACTTTTAAATATATAATTGATTAAAAAAGAAAAATAAAATAAATTAATTAAAATGGAGAAAGTATGCAAAAGTGACAGAAATACCCTTACTATATAGAAGAATGACGGGAAGCTCATACGTCAACGAAGAGGTGTGTGCTTCACTCACACTTCTATGTCATTTCTAAATAATATACTTGTTATCTCAATTTATGTGGCACTGATAGAATTTAGAGAGACAATCAATTTTTTATGTCTTTTAAATACTTAAAATTATTAAATATTATAATTTATAATATCTTATACGTTATTTTTAAATAATATATGTGATAACGCTCAAACTACACCTCAATTTAAGAAGCGTAAGCGATCGTTGTCAAATATATAACCCAACAAGGTTGGGGTCGAATCCCACAGAGAATATGGTGATGATTAAGACTTTAGTGAAGTAGATGACTAGTCGTCAATAGTTTCCAGTAAATAGGGGGGTTTTGTAATCAACGTGAACAAAAGCAACAATTATGTAAGAGAAATAATCAGTAGGAGAGAATGAACTAGGGATGTGTTCACCATGGCGTTGTAACAATATCGATTCTAGGCTTATCCGGGTTCTTTCTATATGCGTGTCACGATGTGATTGCGTCTATTGTATCGTCTAAACGTCTCTCGACCAAATAAACAAATTTCCTTTTATCTTCTCTCGATCTCAAAAAGATGTGCTTTTTAGCTCTCAATCCTAACATCAAGTAGATTAATCCAGTTACGGCATTAATCTTTAAGACGAGAGTTGGTAGTCTCGAAACCTTGTTGTTAATCAAGTTTCCCAGTTTTAATCTCTTTCTCAAGCAAATTAAACCTAGGCATGTTCTAATGTTTGCAACCCACTAGAAAACGTGACATAATGTATGATTAACAACGTGACAATACATAAATCGAACCCAACGCTACCCGGAATCTATATTGCTACGGTTGCCATGGCTCCCACAACCCTAGTTGCGGGAGTTTTAGTTAATCATGCTATAAAGAAAAGAGAAGAGAATTGAATTCATAATAAGGAGAAGAAGTTCTTACAATATAATGAAAACCAACCTTCAATAATCCAAGAACAAGAAAAACCAAGAACTCAAGAACACGAATTCAAGAATCCGAAAACGTGTTGTTGCTCTCAAAAAACGACTAAAAACTATTCTAAAACTATTGGGTGTATTCTAATTACATAAACCTATCATAGGGTATTTATAGGAGTCAAAGAAACCAAATTCAAAACGGGCTAGGAATCCCCAAAACGCGGGTCGCCGCCTCACGCCACTGCCTAAGCGTGACGGCCAGGCTTGACGGACCGTCAAGGCCTTGACGGACCGTCGCCTGGGCCGTCACTGCTAGGCAGTGATGCTGCCTTAAGTTGACGGTCCCAGTGACGGACCGTCAGCCTTGTGACGGGCCGTCACTCAGGCCGTCACTCTTAGGCAGAATGTTGTTTTTCGCGTATTTTCTTCCGTTTCCGTGTTTGTTTTCATTTCCTACAAATACAACATAAAAACATCAAAAACAACAACGGTTGCTTGAAAACGTACGATTGTTCTTAGTAAAAAGGAGTCGATAGTGACGTAAATTGGCGTCACATCAACACCCTCAACTTAAAACGTTCGCTTGTCCTCAAGCAACATAACATAAAACAATAATACGACTCAACTAAGAACACGAACTCATGTCTATAGCACTTCATGGTCATTCAAAACTTATTCAATTAAATCAAGCTCCCTCGTAGCACACGTATGTATGAAACACTAACTTGCAATGATCCAAACATGTCATTCCGATATGATAGAATATTATGCATACACATACGCAGCTATCCTAACAATCAATAGACAATATGGACGTCTTGGTGCCCTCACCACAAAGAAATCCCACACACAAGATTTGGGACTAGGTAAGCGCTCACACTCACAAACGATTTCAAACAATGCACCTGCGATACCATAGGCTTGCCCTTACTATTCTATTTCGGTTCTTCAGAAAGCTACTCAGGATCACTACAGGACTTGTTTCGGCTTGTAATGAGGCTTCGGGTGCAGGTAGGATACATTTCGGGGTTAGTGACTAAGCCCTCCTTGGAACCATTTACATCTTATCACCACATAACTTCACTTTATCCATCCTTATTCACCTTTTTATTTCCTTGATTCTAGATACAGGTGCGGCCTCTTTATTGACAATTCTTTTTGTTTCTTTTTCGCTCTTTCTTTATTTTTCTTTTCTTTTCTTAGGCGCACACCCGGATTTTCATTCTATTCAACAACAATCATCTCCATCCTCTTTTTCTTCTCCTTTACCACTGTAGTAGCCACCCTCAACTTAGGCTGATTGCCTACGTTGAGGTGCACGATGTCCAAGGAAGGACCAGGGCCAAGACAGGGTTTACCTCTATAGTAGCCACCCTCAACTTAGGTTGTTTTGCCTACGTTGAGGTGCACGATGTCCAAGGAAGGACCAGGGCCAAGATAGGGATTCAAAGTTAAACAGGAATGGTGACAGGTTATTGAAAGAATAAGGTCAATTATGGCTCAAACAGGGATCAAAGGGATTATTTATATTTGGACGGTCTTTTAGGTTAAGTGGACTGCATACAAAAAGGGCCTGTGATCCTTTCCTAAGCAACCAAACTTCAAACTTAACAAAATAGACCGGGCAAGTTCTAGATGCATACACAGAGTAAGAATTTATAACAATTAATCTCACACACTCTTAGCACCAAGAAACTATATCGCTACCAACTATCAAACAACCGCTCGGCTTAAGCATACTCATTCTAATCATATTCACACAATGACATTCAAGGATCCAGACAGTCAATTGTTTCAACATAAGCTTAAAACCAGAAAATTTTTAAAGGGGCCTCGTTTTTAAACAAGAAAAACGCATGCTTGCTATAGACACTAAAGAAAATTTAAAAAAAATTAAACTAACAACCTAAACATGCCGGTTCTACTAGATAGCACACCGGAGGGAAAAGAAATCGGCAACAAAAACCCTCGGTGGTGACTCACAGGTTTCCCAACACCCTCAACTTAGACTCATGCATTGTCCCCAATGCATATATATGCAAACTAAAAACTGTGAGAATAAAGGAATACCTGTGAAGTCGATATGACTCAAATTCCGGAATGATGTTGGAGACCGCCAGGGTCTCCAAAACAAGAGAACTCGATGGAGTGTTTGCACGCGCTGCTGATTCGATGTTTCTGTCCAACTTCTTCTTTTGTTGGCTCCGCAGCTAGTCGTGACCGCTTCTTCGCTCTTTCTTTGCAGATTCTCTTGCGGTGTTTTCGTTTCTTTGATCTATTTTCACCGCCTTTCTCTGCCTGTCTCACCACACCATTCGATCCCAACTTCATAGCAGCTCGGGTCTTAACCAAACACTTCTCCTCAAGGTGCACATCCGCAGGCTCTTCCTCAATAGCATTGATGACCGCGACCACCCTCATGTCACTTGGTTGCTTCATCAATTTAGACACATCGAACTTGACCATTTCATTGTTCAATCGGAAGGTCAGTTCGTTTTTCTCCATGTCAACCAAAACTCTCGCCGTAGCTAACAATGGTCGTCCCAAGATTATGGGAACTTCGAAGTCCACTTCGCAATCCAAAATTACAAAGTCAGCTGGGAAGATAAGCTTACCGATCTTTATTAGCACATCAGACAAGATCCCTACGGGTCGCTTTACCGAACGGTCAGCCATCCTCACTCTCATGGACGTTGGTTTAGGAGCTCCCAAACCCAATTTGTTATACACTGCTAGCGGCATCAAATTGATACTAGCCCCAAGATCACACATAGCTCTTCCGAAGTTGAGCTTCCCGATAGTACATGGAACAGTGAACGCACCTGGATCTCCTTTCTTTTCCACTAATGATCTAGAGGAAATAGCGCTGCAGTGATGGAGGTTGTCTTCCGGCTCAAAACTTACCGTCCTCTGCTTTGTGATCAAGTCCTTCATGAACATGTAACCATAACCGGGCATTTGTTCCAGCGCTTCCACCAATGGTATGTTTATTGAAATTTGTTTCAACATGGTGATGAAGTTCAGGAACTTACCGTCGTTAGCTCTCTTCTTCAAACGCTGTGGGAACGGAGGTGGGTGTCGAAACATCATAGTTGGAAGCTTTTCAGCTTCCTTGTGTTTCTCTGCGGGCTTTGGCGTTTCCTCCTCTACCGCATCTTCACCATCCGCACTATCACCTTGAGCATGAATTACCGGATGTGATTCCGGTAATAATTTTCCGCTTCTTGTGGTGATCGCCATACAGCTTGCATTATTCTGCGGATTAGTGGTGTCGCTCGGCAAAGTACCTTGTTTCCTTGGGTTTAGAGATGCCGAGATGTGACCCACTTGCTGCTCTAGTTGTTTGATAGCGGTTGAGTGTGACTCCACTACCAGACTCAATGTTGATAGCTCATTCCGCATTGCCTTTACCCCAGAGTCAGTCGACTCTACCTTAAGCAGCATCTTTGCCATCATGTTCTCAAGTTTGGAAGTCTCAGCCTCGCTGCCAGTTTTGTCCCGATTGCCAGGTGGTATATACAACCCACCTCTATCGGTGTTGTTCCTCCAGCTTCCTTGGTCGCGATTTTTGTAGCCACCATTCTCATAGTGGTTTGGATAGTTCCGACCTTGGTTTCCTTGGCCATTGGCCTGGAAACCCCCCACGTAATTCGCGTCCTCAGTCTCTATACCTTGGGAACCCACAGCTTGCACCTTCTCTATACTTCCTGACGTCAAGTGCCTTGTCAGGAGATCTAACTGCGTTTTCAGGTGCGCCATGTCTTGGTCGCGTTCCTCCGCTCTTCTGCGCTGCTCGGCTGACATACCAACTGTATAGGTGCTAGCTGCAACCTCTGAATCTCGTGTGTGCCAGGCCCTGTTGGTCTTGGTGAGCCTGTCCAAAATAGTTGTGGCGTCGGCAAAAGTGCGACCCATAAACGCTCCACCTGCTGCGTTGTCCAACGTCGGCTTGGTAGCCGAATTTAGTGCCCTGTAGAATGTCTGCATCAAGAATTCATTGTTCAGCTGATGGTTGGGGCACTGTGTCAGTTTCTTCTTGAATCGCAACCAAGTCTCGTGCAGTGCTTCGTGCGGTTGCTGCCTAAAGTTGCTGATTTCGTCCCTCAACTGTATCATCCGAGAGGGAGGAAAGAACCTTTCTAGGAAAGCTCCTCTCAACTCGCCCCACGTTGCGATAAAGTCGGGGGTCAATTCCGTCAACCACAACGCTGCCTCATCAGACAGAGACAACGGAAACAATCTGAGCCTGATCGCTGTCTGACTCATTCCTGGCAATTCGAACGATTTGCAGATCCCCACGAAATTCATTAAGTGCTGGTTTGGATCATCACCAGCGGCACCTCGGAATACTCCTCTCAAATTCAGCAACTGAATCATCGTGCTAGTGATATTGAACTTTGCTCCAGGCGGTAGCGGTGGAACAATAATGGCGCCCGTCGCGCCAGCTCCATCTAAATCAAGCTCATCATCATTCCGTGCACCATCGTCCTGCAGACCACCAGCATTAAGGTTTTGTTGGGCCTGCAGTTCAGCAGCGAGCCTTGCTGCCTCTAGTTGTGCGGCCATGTTCTGCCTCAATGTTCTAGCAAGTTCGGGGTCGTAAGGTAAAATTTGTTCCCCCGAACCTCGGGTACTTGGCATGCACAACTGTTTACCCTGTCAAAACAAAAACAACAAACAAAAATAAAAGCAGGAAACTATGACTAAGAGTCAAATAAACACACCAGACTTAATTAACAACCGTATTCCCCGGCAACGGCGCCATTTTTGATAACGCTCAAACTACACCTCAATTTAAGAAGCGTAAGCGATCGTTGTCAAATATATAACCCAACAAGGTTGGGGTCGAATCCCACAGAGAATATGGTGATGATTAAGACTTTAGTGAAGTAGATGACTAGTCGTCAATCGTTTCCAGTAAATAAAAGGGGGGTTTTGTAATCAACTTGTAAACAAAACAATAATAAACGTAGGAGTTTAAATCAGTATGAGAGAATGAACTAGGGATGTGTTCACCATGGCGTTGTAACAATGTCGATTCTAGGCTTAATCGGGTTCTTTCTATATGATGTCACGATGTGATTGCGTCAATTGTATCGTCTAAACGTCTCTCGACCAAATAAACAAATTTCCTTTTATCTTCTCTCGATCTCAAAAAGATGTGCTTTTTAGCTCTCAATCCTAACATCAAGTAGATTAATCCAGTTACGGCATTATCTTTAAGACGAGAGTTTGTAGTCTCGAATCCTTGTTGTTAATCAAGTTTCCCGGTTTTAATCTCTTTCTCAAGCAAATTAAACCTAGGCATGTTCTAATGTTTGCAACCCACTAGAAAACGTGACATAACGTATGATTAACAACGTGACAGTACATAAATCGAACCCAACGCTACCCGAAATCTATATTGCTACGTTTGCCATGGCTCCCACAACCCTAGTTGCGGGAGTTTTAGTTAATCATGCTATAAAGAAAAGAGAAGAGAATTGAATTCATAATAAGGAGAAGAAGTTCTTACAATATAATGAAAACCAATCTTCAATAATCCAAGAACAAGAAAAACCAAGAACTCAAGAACACGAATTCAAGAATCCGAAAACGTGTTGTTGCTCTCAAAAAATGACTAAAAACTATTCTAAAACTATTGGGTGAATTCTAATTACATAAACCTATCATAGGGTATTTATAGGAGTCAAAGAAACCAAATCCAAAACGGGCTAGGAATCCCCAAAACGCGGGTCGCCGACGTAAGCCACTGCCTTAGCGTGACGGTCAGGCTGACGGACCGTCAAGGCCTTGACGGACCGTCGCCTGGACCGTCACTGCTAGGCAGTGATGCTGCCTTAAGTTGACGGTCCCAGTGACGGACCGTCAGCCTTGTGACGGGCCGTCACTCAGGCCGTCACTCTTAGGCAGAATGTTGTTTTTTCGCGTATTTTCTTCCGTTTCCGTGTTTGTTTCCATTTCCTACAAATACAACATAAAAACATCAAAAACAACAACGGTTGCTTGAAAACGTACGATTGTTCTTAGTAAAAAGGAGTCGATAGTGACGTAAATTGGCGTCACATCACATTCGATTTGGTATATTGTGAGCCCATTAAATCTTTATATATAGGGAGAAACACCCCAATACATTTAACCCAAATTTGAAGAAAATTCCGTAAAGGAATTTACAATAACTTTTTTCGACTTTTGTTTCACAACTTGCTTGACTTCAAAACTTATCATACGACCATTTTTCCATTACAATACCTAATAACACATCCTTCTTAGTATATTAGACACTATTAGTCTTACCCCAAAGGCACGGGTTACTTTAAACCTTCCAAACGGGCGAGGTGTTACACGAGGCATTTCTTTAACTTGAACTTTTGAGTAAGGGATTCCTTTTACCTAGAACCTTGGTTTAATTCTTTGATATTACCAAGAATGTTGTCGGAAGTCAACGATTTTCAAAGTTGAAGCTCTAAAATGAGGAACGGCCATAAAAATCAAACAAACGGCCCGGGCACCGAACTACCGGTCCCGAGAACCCATAAATGACTTGGGCCGCTACAAGTAAGCTCTAATGGTACAAGAAAGGCGAAAACGTATAAATAACCAGAAAGGTCATTACAATAAGTCTCACTATCTAGTTCTAAAGTTTTTAACTTATTTAACTTACAATTTGGTGCTATGTGGCCTAATTTTCCATAGGTATAACACTTGATTTTGGATAGATCCCTCCCAGATCGATCCTTGGTAAATCTAGTAGATTTACGGAAGCTTTTCCTAGCTTCTCTTTCTTCTTTAGTCCTACGTCTAGATCTTCTTTTCTTGTGGGATCCTTCAGTTCTAGAGGACTTATAATACCGACTCTTGTTTTTGCTATTAGCAGAAGGTTCAGGTAAACCAAATTGAGTACAAAAATCTCCTAGCTGAGATTTTTCCTTAAGCTTATCCATTTTAAGCTTTCTGGACAAAAGTAATTCATTACACAAGTTTAATCCTTCTTGTGTGCAAACTCCTATAAGCTTACCATAAGTATAATCGTTATAAGGGATCTCACCATGACTACCCCTCAGAGTTTTTCTAACTCTTTCAGCAAATAAGGAGGGAAGCCCATCTATGAATTTGGCTTTCCAATGTTCAAATTTATTTTTGGGTAATTCCATCACCCGACTCATAAAGGTATCTTTGTACCACCTAAAATTAGACAAGGTGTTACACCTTAGACCATTAAGGAGAGTCCGAACAATTTCATACTGATTGGTAAATCTACCATTAAAGTGTTCTAATATGGTCAGTATTAACGTATAAACGACATCTTCTCTATTTTTGACTAGAGTCATGCCTAGGTTATCAATACCTTCATCAGCAGCCACCGCATTAATAATGGAGGATTTCTCTTCTATACTCAAATAATTATCCCACCAGCCTCTAAGTTGGTCAGTAAAACCTGCAACAATCATTTTGCAAATAGTTCTATCTATGTTTTTAATACTTTTACAGATAGTTGCATACATGAGCATTCTATGAACCAAAATGGTTAATTGTCTATCAGTCAAACCATCAAGATTCCATTCATAAATTTCGGAACCACTATAAAACGTATTAGTCTGATTCCAATCTCGTTCCTCTATCAAAACATCTTGGGGAGTAGGACGAGGATAATAATAGGTTTGTATCCTGGGTTTATTAGCATAGCTATTATTTTTTCTAGGATATCCTCTGAGTTTATTAAACTCTAAGGAAACATCATTTTTATAATCTACAGTAGTTTCAATTTTATCTGAAAACTCTTTCGAAAAATCAATTGATTTTATATTTAAACCAGAAAACTTTTTATCAAGAAGTTCTTCTAAATCATTTAAAGATTTAAATTTGAAATCCTGAATCTCAGGAGGTCTTTGAACATGAGTAGGGACAATCTGAGCATCAACTTTACTAGCCGATGTGGAGGCAACATTAGTTTTAGCTATATCAGCTTTTATACCTTTTATCAAAATAGTCAATTCATCAAGTTTTTTATCAAGAGAACTAATATGTTCTCCCAAAACTTTAACATACAAACTCAAATAATTGTTTTGAGTAATAAGTTTATTAATTTCTGAAATACTGATAGAAGCAATATCTTCATCAATAAATTTTTGAAATGCAGAGAAAGTAATACTTGTATTATTAGGCAATATAAAAGGTGATTGAGGAGGGTATGGCCTTTATAAGGCTACCACTACCATCTTTATAAGTTCTTTCAATCACATTAACATATAACGACAGATAAGTGGTTATAAACCAAGGAACAAAATATATAATTTGATTATGCACAACATAAGTTTCATAAAACTCCTGAGAGATATTGTTCATATCCTCTTTACTATAAGTATCAAAAAACCAAGTTTTTAAACCGGTTCCATTTTTCATCAAAAAATTCCTTTTGTATATGTTTTCTTGCCAGAGAACCTAGGCTAAAATCTATTTGTTGTGAAAACATTAAGAATCATTTGGATCAAAATTTATTTCGGATACAGAAGGAATATCCTTATCAGAATTAGCATCATTTACCTGAACTATATTTGTTCGGGGGTCAATTTTAACCTTTTCTACCATCGAGTTACTAACAGTTACAATGGTATGTAATGAAGCAACACGATTTCTTGCTGGACCATAAACAGGTTCAACAGGAGAAATATGATGCATAGCTGGTGAAAGTCTATGACTGGATATAGAACGTCTATTATAAATAGGACTTACTGTAGGCATGAAATTATCAGAAAATGACTGCCTATGAGAAGTATAACTATTATCAGAAAACTGAATACAAATCTTACCATCGGGATTTTGAGAAATATGAGAATACTTAGAGTTTGTAACCGCATCAGTTACTTGACTTGGGGATATAACCGAATTTAGAGTCCATGTAGTTGGGAAATCTATTTCTTCCCACTTAATAGGTCTCCTAGTGGTGACCTTGGACCTTGCAAAATTGGTTTCCACCAATATAGTTTGATCAGATGTATCGTATAACTTACATCTTGAATTTAAAGTAGATAATAACTTAAAATAAATTCTATAAGATAAACTTATAAGTTCTGAACCAAGCACGTAATTATAACCATGCGTCTTAACATTTAATGTTAAAGCCTCAAGGATATTAACATCAGAAAGTGATAACTGCAGATTAGGTTGCGTATTAAAATACACGGGACCATAGGCCACTGTAGATTCTATCGAACCCATTAAAGACTGTCGAAAATTTAGATTTCTAGCATCTCTGAGAGCAGCTAGAAAAGTCTCAAGCAACCCTTTAAGAGTTAAAGGTTTAAAAACAATCTGAACCATACCAATATGAAGGTAACTATAGTGATTTTTATATAAATCAATATCACGTTTGTTTAACAAATGAATAGTCTGTTCAGAAGAGTTTAAAGCTAAAGTCTGCTCAGTAGTCTTTATCAATTGTTTTGAAGACAGTTTATCAAACCAACCATAATCATAAATAGTTTTAATCGGGACTTTAGGAATAGTCCATTTGTTTAACAAATCAAGGTTTTGAGGTATATCAACCTCTTCAAGTCTAGTACTTTTAGTACAAGTTTCTCCCGGATCCATATGAACCAAAGTCATATCTATGTCAAATAGTTCACCTCTATCTCATATATACCATGAAAGTTCTACGGGGTCAGCTCCTCTCATTCCAATCTCTATTATAGAGTAATATTTTACTACACAGATTATATATTCTACACACTCTACATACACTATATACTACTTCCTACCTATTACATATATTTTACTTTTACATCTTACTTACCCCCATATTGTTTTCATACACGGGTATATATTTCTTTCTTTATATATATATATATATATATATCTTATGGAGTACTTTTTTTGAACATAAATTTTTTAAAATTATTTTACTTTATTTTAAAAAAAATATTTATTTAAAACCACATCTTCTTAAACATTTTTATCAAATAATAACGAAATAAACAATTCCCTTCATTAATCAGATTAAGTTTAAGGACTATTTTCAGACAAGCTTTGAGGGATGCTTAACACCTTCTCCTCAGAGTAAATAAGACTCTTATCTAGATCTCATAGATTTTCGCAGACTAAACAGAGTTTACATTTTACAAAAATAGTTTTTCTAATATTTTTCCTAAAAGTTAGGTGGCGACTCTAAACCCTTTCAAAATCAAGTAGAAGAGTCAGATATTGCAAACATATTTGGCCATATCGAAATAAGGCACGACACATGAAATTCTGTTTCCTGTCATTTATACATTATTGATTTAATCTACCTCAAAAAAAATAAGACCAGAATAGTCCTGTTCTCACTAAATATCAGTTGATTAAGAACAAATTTTAATACACCAAAAAAATGAATAGTCCTGTTCTCACTAAATATCAGTTGATTAAGAACAAATTTTAATACACCAAAAAAATTATGTCAGACATCATTAAGATTTCTGAACTTATGCTAGTCAACAGAGAGATTATAAGCATCTGCTTAATTTTCTTGGTATGTGTGTATAAGGACTGATACAACAAAACTATCGATAATGTTGTTCTTATTACTATAAAAGATTGTTTATTAATTTTACGGGAGTCACTCTAAAAATACACATTGAAAGTTCAGAGTGAAAATTTAAAGGTTAAAATAAATGAATCGGCATCATTACGAGTGCAGACAGATTTAAAAATGAGTGAATATTAATTTAATTAAAGATTAAGAGTCTGTTTAGATAGGATTAAAATCTCGTCAAACCAATTTTTAATCTCTTTTTTAGTTTTTTTGAGTTTTTGGTAAAATAAAAAAAGCAATTAAAAAAAATTAAAAGTGGTAAGTTGGACCCCTCAACTTTTTACTTTTAGCTTAATTTTTTTTTTAAGTTTGATCAATATATTTACCCTTTTATCTTTTATATTTATGAGTACTTATTTTCAGCTTTTAATCACATATGCTTAAAAACTACTTTTTTAATCCTATTCAAACGGGGATCTAAGAACGTGACAAATTAATAATTATAATAGGCTATGTGGCTATTTTAAGGGGTCAATAAATATTGATCCAAATTTAAGTAGTTAGTTTGAGGTATACTTTCTTTGACACTCATCAATTAGCTAAAAGACAACGGTTGCGAAACAAGGGGTGAGATAATGCTTGCTATAGAAAGTTCAAATCATGTATTAAGCCAACCCATTCTTTCTATCTATTCTTTTTATCAGTAAAGAGGTGCTTTGGGCTTTCACACTGTGGGTCTATGTCTTTATCCCAGATTCTTCATGATAGATTTCGAGTTAAAAAAAAAGTTGAAAGTATTTTCAAATCAACAGGTTAAAAAAAGTATTTATAAATCATTTTTCATACTTTAAGTGGGCGTTTGGCCATGAGAATTTTTCACTATTTTCCAAAAAATTATTTCACTTTATTCATAAAATGGTGTTTGACCATAAAAATTCCAAATACAACTTGAAGTTATATTTAGAAAAGTGAAAATACTTAAAAGGTTATTTTCACTTTTTTCCATTTACCCGTTTGTCCATAAAAATAAAAAATGTATTCACTTTATTTGGTATTCACTTTATATGGTATTCACTTTATTTGGTATTCACTTTATATGGTATTCACTTTAAAGTTGAAAATAGAGTTGGAGTTGTGTTTGGCCATAGTATTTTCAAAAATATTTTAGACCATTGAGTTGGTGTAGTATTTAAAAATAAAGTGAGAAAAAAAATTGAATCCCAAAATAGTGAATACACCTCAAGAGGTGGTTTTTCAAAAAATCAAAAATTGTGAAAACATATTCCGGAATATATTTTTGATTATCATGGCCAAACAAGTATTCTAGAATAAAGTGAAAACATATTTCAAAATATTGTGAATAATATTTATGGCCAAACGCCTACGTTTCACTTTTTTAGTTATTTTGGCCATGAAAATAAAAAAAGTTTCACTTTATTTGAAATATTTAGAATTGAAGTTGGAGTTGGAGTTGTGTTTGGCCATACCTTTTTGGAAATACTTTATAGAATTTAAAGTGTTAAATATAACTAAAAAGTGAAATAGTGAGATAGAAAGAAGTGAAAACAACCTCTATTTGGAATTTTTATGACCAAACATCATTTTATGAATAAAGTGAAATAATTTTTTGGAAAATAGTGAAAAATTCTCATGACCAAACACCCACTAAATTCTAAAAAGTCTTTCCAAAAAGGTATGGCCAAACAGAATACCAACTCCAAAAAATTCAAATAAAATGAATTTTTTTTTATTTTTATGGCCAAACGCATGGGCCACCAAAACAACAACTAATGAAGAACAACTAACCATCTCTTCTGTGAGGGCAAACAACAATTGGAACTTTGATCCTCTCTCTTTCACTCTCTCAGACTCCATCAAGCACCTCATTCTGTCTGTCCAAGTCTCCAGTGCCACCAACACTGAGGATAAACTCATTTGGGGAGCCAATAGTAGTGGGAAATTCACTACTAAATTAGCTTATGACATCATTGTCCACCATAACGTTGCAGAATCTAACTTGAACAATAATTTCAAGCTAATCTGGAAACTGAGAGCTCCCAACAAGATCAAATTCTTCCTCTGGCTTTTGGAGCACAACAAATTACCCACATCTCACTACCTTCACATTGGCCTAAATATCAGCCCCCAATGTAGTTTCTGTGGCACCAATAGTGAGGACTCCTTCCACATCTTCTTCCAGTGTCCTAATGTTAGAACCTTCTGGAATAATATTAACAACCAAGCTACTGACAACCCCACCATCTCTAACATGCTCCGGACTGGCAACTGGAATCAATATTGGACCTTAACTAAGGATACCAATTTCAACAACTTGCTCACCTAGGGTACAATCCTACCTTTCTGCCTTTGGGTTATCTGGTTAACAAGAAATGATAACCTCTTCAATCACAAGAGGAAGGCAATCTTAACCCAAAGAGCCATCCACATATGGCCATGGAATACGAATTGTTAGCTTCAAACAACCCTGTTGTAGCTGATGCCCACACCATCCATGTAAAATGAGAACCTCCACTTAGAGACTACTACAAGCTGAACACAGACGGCTCAGCCTTGGCCGATCCAGGCAGGAGAGCCACAAGAGGAGTCTTCATAAACCATCAAGGGGACTGGATTCTAGGATACTACAACAACATCTACCACACCACCAATACGATGGCTGAGCTTGTTGCCATCAAACAAGGGTTAACCATTGCTGTAGATAACAACCTTACCCCCCTCGAAAGTGCTACTGTAATTCACATGCTATCTAATGGGCACCTACACTATAACCCAATTATTTCTGAATGCAGGGTGTTGATGGAAGGCTGAACAACCCACCAGTGAGGCACAAGTTCAGAGAACAAAACAAGAGTGCTTACATGCTAGCAAAGGAGGGATCCAAGCACATCTCCTTTGAAAAACCCCACATTTTGGCAACCCCCTATGTTTGTTACTGATGTTTTGTGGGCAGACAAAGAGGGGACTATGTTTCTTCGGCAAGTTAAATATTGTAATATTCCTAGTTATATGGTGGACTATGGCATCTTTTCTATTAACGATGCACACACTACTATAACCTCTTAAGTTATATTTTAATATAATATCCTGTTAATAAAAAAAAAACTCCAAAAATTTAAATAAAATGAAAAGTTTTTGATTTTCATGGCCAAACCTCCACTAAGAATATTTTCCTATTTTTCCTCCTTAGAGAACACACCCAAGAAAGAAAAAAGAAAAAGAAAAAACATAGAACTGGACTAAAGCTCAACTCGAATCGGCAGGAGCAAAGCAAGAAAATAGCAGAGCTGAACCGGTCAAAACATTTTTTTTTTTAACGGGTTCCGCCTTCATCGAACAAGAAATCAGCAACAACAATGTTGAGAAAAAAAATATTGGTGAATAGACCTGGATAGAAAATCGAAATTGCTCAATGGCAGACGAAGAAGAATTAATCAGAATGGCTTCTTTCCTTCATATTCTCTAGAACTAAAATTGGGGCCAATCTCAATACGAAATTTGAATCCTAATTTTGGAAAATTTGGGTCATTGGGATACGTTGCATAGGATATGAAATGTGAAGTTTGTAAAATTGGGGGAAAATGAAGACAAGTGCTGCGAAGCTGATTGTTGATGCACTGCTACAGAGGTTCCTTCCGCTTGCTAGGCGTCGCATTGAAACTGCTCAAGCTCAGGTACTCTTTCTACAATTTTTTTATGACACTCTTTCTATGTCGAACGATTTTTGAAATGTCATAATATAGTGTTTATTTTGATTATTACTTAAAATTTTATTGTATCCCATGTTAAAATCATGTTAGGTAACAACGAAAAGTCCTGTTTTGTGTAACCACAATTTGGTGTGATTGCATCATTACTTTATTTTTTTATCTAATTTTGTATTTAAGTATTATTTAATAATCTTATTTTATCTTTTACCTTGCTACTTTTTTACCGTAGCTCTACCTTGTACCCTATTATTCTTGTAGGTTTATCATTCAATGTTCGACATTATGTAACGACGAAAAATGATACAATCTATCCAAACTTGAAGAAATATAAGAGAAAAATATTATTGAATTGTGTATTCACGTTATTACACTGAGATCCTATTTATAGACACTACATTACAATTTTTTTCCAAGTAGGACACTACATTACAATCCTTTTCCCTATATTGCTCGGACTCTTCGAAAATGTCATTGGGTGCGTGTCAGATCCTTCAAAAGTAGTGCATTTTTGGAGGATCCGACATAGGTGCGACAACATCTTGCAACAACATCTTTTGAGAGTCCGAGAAACTTAGCCTTTTTCAAGTAGGATTCTATATACTATTCATGTTCCTACTCCTATTCTAATACTCCCCCTCAAGCAAGTGCATTCGGTCATATGTACCGAGTTTGTTATAGATGTAATTAATACGAGGATCAGTGAGGGACTTGGTTGGCCGACACCTGACGGCGCTGGTTGGGGTTTGGTCGTAGGGAGACATTGGACCTCTTGGTGGTGTTAATTTTCGCACAATACCACGAAAAAGTAAAACTATGTAAATCAGATCTGAGGAGTCACCGGAAAGACGCATAAAACTACGCAAATTAGATGTGAGGAGTCACCGGAAAGACACGGTCCTTCTCTACATGATTATTTTTCATGTATATATTATTGACTCAACTTTTGCTAACATAATCATTGGCCAGACGAGCAGCTATATGAGTTATAACCGCCTGTTCACTGCGGAAGCTTTTTTGACTCTCTACCAAGATTGCAGGAGCTCTATACCATGTGAGAAATATACAACAACATACCCAGTGAATTCCTACAAGTGGGGTCTGGGGAGGGTAGATTGTACGCAGACCTTACCACTACCTCGTGGAGGTAGAGAGGCTATTTCCAAGAGACCCTCGGCCCAAGTGCAACAAATCCAAATACAAGACGGAGAAAATAGTGAAGAGAAAACAATACAACACTAAACAAAAAGATGATCGACACAAAAACAACATATGGCAATAGATATCAAAAGCAAGACTACAGGGTGTGACTAATATTACGACAGACACCAACAACCCTAAACCTTCTAAAGACAACACGACGCTCTACTCCGTAGTACCCTTCTATCCTAATACGCGACCGCCACACCTTCCTATCTAAAGTCATGTCCTCGGTAAGACGAAGCTGCGCCATATCCTGTCTAATCACCTCTCCCCAATACTTTTTAGGCCTACCTCTACCTCTGCGCGTACCCACTATAACCAGCCACTTGCACCTTCTTACAGGGGCGTCTACGCACCTCCTCTTCACATGTCCAAACCATCTCAGACGCGCTTCCCTCATCTTGTCCGCCACAGGAGCCACACCCACCTTTTCCCAGATAACCTCATTCCTAATATTATCACTCTTGGTATGCCCACAAATCCATCTCAGCATCCTCATCTCCGCAACGTGCATCTTCTGAACATGTGTGCTCTTAACTGGCCAGCACTCCACCCCATACAACAAAGACGGCCGAACCACCATTCTGTAGAACTTACCTTTAAGCTTAGGTGGTACCTTTTTGTCACACAGAACTCTGGAGGCCAGCCTCCACTTCATTCATGCCGCACTAATGCGATGTGTGACATCATTGTCGATGTCCCCACTTCCCTGAATCACAGATCCAAGATACTTAAAACTTTCTTTCTTAGGAATGGGTTGAGTGTCCAGCCTCACTTCCACACCTGCCGCATGCATCGCATCACTAAATTTGCACTCCAAATATTTCGTTTTGGTTCTACTCAACCTGAACCCTTTAGACTCCAGAGTCCAGAGTATGTCTCCAAACCTCCAACCTAGCATTAACGTCGTCCCGAGTCTCACCAATCAAAACTATATCATCCGCAAATAACATACACCATGGCACCTCAGCCTGAATAAATCTCATCAACTCATCCATCACCAAGGCAAATAGAAAAGGGCTAATGACTGATCCCTCGTGCAATCCCATCTCAACTGGGAAGTGCTCCGAATTCCCTCCCACTGTTCTAACCCGAGTCTTGGCCCCATCATACATGTCCCTAATCGCCCTGATGTAGACCATCGGTACCCCTCTGGCCTCCAGGAACCTCCAAAGAACATCCCTCGGGACTTTGTCATAGGCCTTTTCAAGGTCAATGAACACCATATGTAAGTCCCTTTTCTTTTCCCTATGTTTCTCCACCAGCCGCCTCACAATATGTATGGCTTCCGTAGTCGATCGACCTGGCATGAAGCCAAATTGATTCTCAGAAATGGACACCCCTCTCCTCACCCTCATCTCCACCACTCTCAGAAATTGTATTGTGTATCTACATTATTACACTAAGACCCTATTTATAGGCACTACATTACAATCCTTTTCCAAGTAGGACACTACATTACAATTCTTTTTTCAAGTAGGATTCTATATACTATTCTAACACAAACATTGTATTCATTAAAACAATACATTACAATACAATACAACACAATATTCTTTTAATATTGGTGGTATCCAGCTTGAGGCACTGCTCACTTGCTACCTTCTACTAGCACCACATAACTTTGTCCAGATTAAGGCAGATGGGATTAATTGTCCTAGTGTCCATCTGCTGGTACTCCGACCTTGGTTGTCAAGACTATTACTCCAACTCTTGGACTGTTAGGCTCATTGGCTGAGCTAGGGGTGCAAAAGGAGTTCATCTTGATCCCCTTTGCCGAAAAATTGTAATGTATATATGAGGTCAAAAATATTTTTTATGTCCATATAGTAGACATTGGATTCAATCGGCTTCGTCATGTGTTTACTTTTTTATATTTTGAATCTCCTTAGTGAAAATCCCGGTTTCATCGCTGGAACTTAGGTTGTACTCTTGGCCTTGGGGTCCTCAACCACTATCTTAATGTTTACTTTCATTATTAATAATATGTATGATACATAAGTCAAAGTAACTTCTTAAACCTCGTGTCCATCAAGTACTATTACATAAAATGGAATGGAGGGAGTATTACAATGCTTTGTGTATTTGTGCATTACATAAATTTTTATGCTAAACTTGTCACATGACTTGGAAAGATATTTTGCCATTTGTCTCGCCTAATCAGTTGATTCACAATTGCTGTAAGACCAATAGTTATGTCAAGATGAAATCTTTTTCTGGATCATATTGTTTATATATTTTTGTCTCACCTAGATAATCATCAGAGAGAGTTCCCCAGGAGAGATGCTTGCCAGTGTCCTAATGCTTATTCATAACAAGGCCCTGATAGGTTGCCTCTGCTACTTGGGCGGGAAAAGAGCAGAATGAGCTGGGGATAGGCTTAGTTTCGTGTTGGCCAACTTACTCTTCTAGTTGGTCAGCGTGACCTCAATCCCTTTGTATGTTCCCTCCCCAGGAAGGAGTTCAGTGGAAACAAGAGTGTTAATGAAAATGTATCACATGAAGGGCTAAGAGAGAAAAGTAGCAAATTATTCTCTAGCACCAGAAAGAGAAAAGAGGAAACATAATCCTTTTGTGTTGGCACTGGTGCTATTACAGTTATGTGCTCTGCCTTTCACTGGCATGATTCTTAATGATGTAATTTTAAATTGCATGCTAATGCAATAACAAATTATGTGAAGTTAAAGAGATGGTATATTTTATTTTATTTTATTTTAAACTTGATTTGTGTATTATTCTGAAACTTTGCTTGGGCTAAACAGGATGGAAAGTACCTTCGGCCATCAGATCCAGCCTATGAGCAAGTACTGGATTCATTAGCGATGATTGCTCGACACACGCCTGTTCCTCTTCTAGAGGCTCTTCTAAGATGGAGAGAAAGGTACATATTCTTAACTGTAAATTGTCCTCAAGCGTGTCGCTTGGTTGTCATTTCTGTTTCAAGTTGATATACATTTTTAGTCATGCACTCCGAATTCATGCTAATTCATTGCACTTGCACTGGCAGACTCATCATGCATCTTCAAATAGTTTGGTAAATGTATGTCTAGTTTTATCATTGCATACTCTGTCCAACATGCTGATAGCTAATTATCTACTCAGAAGAATTCACATCTCATAGCATGATAAATTGAGTCATAATGTGTTAATAGATACAAGTCGAACCACGTCTACAAAATGCCATGCAACTGCTTCTACCCATAGTTAGCATGCATCTTCCTCGGTTATACGTTGATATCACATTGTATACCCCCACATCTCCCTGTGCGCTTTCTTGGAACTAATTTATAGGCACCTAGTGGATGAATTAAAAATACAGAAAGAAAAACAACAATTGGACTAGAGAATGAGATTGAATTATAAGGTGTCATTATGTAGTTCCATTTCTGCTAGTTCAATTGAGATCGACTGAGAAGCAAAAACTGTGGTGAAAATTGCCACTTAAGCAATTGCAATTCTTACCTCTGTTCTTGAGAATACCTATTGGACCTGCACATGCCATTTTGCCTTGAGGGGAACATTCATGGGGACGTATCATGTACAGAACTACAGTAGGCTTAATAATGGATTTTTAAATGCTTTTCTTGAGAAACCTTTTATCCGTCAATAGTTATTGTTACTTAGTGTTGTCTATCTTGTTGCCCTCTGAGTCAACCACCTCACATGTTGAGAAGTTCTCTAAATGTTTGACACTGAGCTAACTTTGTGAAACAGATACCAATCTCTAATTCCACACTGTAAAAAGATCTGATTGAGAACAACTCTTGTCAGTCCACCTTTTGAGAAGATGAACTATTCAGAGTGGGAGGGCGTATTTTTTTACAAAAAACATTACTAGTGGGAGACAAACATTTCAACCGTTCACTCAAACTTTATTTAGCTTGCGTTTGGACATGCGATATGAAGTCATGATTTCTTACCATGATTTCAAATCAGCATTTGGACATGTGATTTGGGATCATGATTTGAAATCCCAAATTCTCTAAAAAAAAACATGATTTGGGACTTCAAATCATGATTTCAAATTTTTTAAATGTAAACTTCACAAGTGATTTGGGATTTCAAATTTTTTAAATGTAAAACTTGACGCATAAGTTTATATTTTGTAAAAAAAAGATCAATCATTTTAAATTTTGCAAAAAAGGACTCATGTTCGGCGTGAAGATATTGTCCGTACCATGTGAAAGGATTATATTAAAGAATAACCAGTTATTACTATTGTTGACTAGTGAATCTTTATAAAATTATGTGTATTTGGAAGTTTGTAATCGCAAACATTTATTTGTAAAAGGAGCATGGAGATATGCGATTTATCAATGCGCGTCTTAGAATATTCCAGTATCTTGTTTATGAACTATGGTGTGCTCATTTAGTAAGATTGTATAAGAATTGGGGAAATTTTGATAGTTTTCACCTATGTTGCTTGGACTCTCCAAAAATGATGCCGCACCCATGTCGGATCCTTCAAAGTTGCACTACTTCTGAATGATCTGACACGCACCCGTCGACATTTTTGAAGAGTCCGAGCAACATAGGTTTTCACAACTTGTGGGATCTTCATGTTTATGAAAAAAAATGCAACTTAAGAAATCCAAATTGCATGTCCAAACAAAATTTCAACTTCATATCAATCTTATTTCATATCGCATGTCCAAATGGGCCCTTAGTTTTCCGTCATCGCTACTTTGAATTGATTCCAACTCCAGTTGATATCTTTTTAGATATTGAATCCTTGACATGAAAGATAGATCACTGAAGGTTTTCAATAAAGAAAGAGTCTTTTTTGTATATTTGCGTCTTCACATTCCATGAACAATGGTACTTATACAAAGAGTCCTATGACTAACATAGGAAAGATAATCAAATGCAACTAATAACAACAATAACTACGCCTCAATCTCAAACAAGTTGAGGCGGCTATATGGATCCCTACTTCTTTATTTAAGCTCATTTTATATCACCATCGTCTAAATAGAATAATAGTGAAAAATAAGTTAAATATATTTATAATAATAATAATAATAATAGAAGTTCTCTAACAAGTCTAAAGCATATCCTAACTAGTAGCTATCACCTTTATGGATCTTTTCTTCCATTGTGCCCTTTCTTAGCTAACTCTGCATTGATACCAAGCATTTGTATAATAATTTAATCTCCAAGAATCAATGATCATGAAATAACTCGATTTATGATTTAGAGCTTTGGTGATGGAACTAACAGATAACATGTGAACAAGAAACTCGGGGACTTGGAGAAGAATAATAGTTTAATATTAGGAGCACAAACGACTGAACCTATTTCAAAGACAGGGGTTAAAGAACCTTTGGCTATTAAGAAATTATCCACTTTGAGACACGGGGAGTAGTTTTGAAAGTCTTTAGAAGAACCTGCCATGTGCCTATTCACAACAGGACCAATAGTTAAGATTAGCAAAGACAGTACCTGGTGTTATGGAATTGAAGAAACGAAAAGAAAAATTTAAGAGAAAGAATGAATAATAATTGTTTCTTGCATTGAAAAAAGTAAAAGACTACATCCCTATTTAGGGAGAACTAAATGGAATATAATAAAATAAAATATGCTATTTTTCCTTATAGGTACTAAACTAAGAGGAAACTAAATACTAGACTTAGAAGGAAATTAAATATTCTAGAATATTCCTATACTAAAGAGGAAGTAATATTCTACCATTAATGAAAATCATAAAGCAAAAGGAAAATTTTCCCCTCAAACTCAAGTTGGTGCATCAATTTTGAGTTTGATCACTTAATCTGTTGCAATCTAAAACACTATGTCTTCCTCGGTTTCATCTTCTGTTATAAGGGCTCTTGAATTATTCTGAGAGTTGTTGTACTTGCACACTTTTGTAACATGACCTTTTTGGTTGCAATTTCCAAATAATGCATCAGATTTCCACCAACAAAATTTTTCAAAGATGTTTTCTTTTTACAATATTTGCAAGGAGGATAATCATCTTTTCCATTTTGGTGTTTTGCATAAATAATACCTTCAATAACTTTAGATTGTCTGAAAGCTCTTCTTTGCTCTTGTGCTTGAAGAGCACTTATTAGTTCTTCAGGAGAAATAGCAGAGAAATCCTTGGGTTCTTCCAGAGAGGAGATTTTTGACTCAAATCTCTCTGGAATGGTCACAAAAACTTTTTCAACTATTCTGTTATCCTTAAAATCCTCTCCAAGCATCCTAATTTTATCAACAATCAAAGAGATTTGTTGAAATATTTAGCAGTGGTTTCATCCTCTTTCATCCTTAGGGATTCAAAATCCCTTTTCAGATTCAAAATCTGATTTTGTCTGCATCGTTCACCCCTTGATATGCCTTTTTGAGATTTTCCCAAGCTTCATTTGCTGTCTAACATGCAATGATTTTATAGAAGATTGAATCTGCAACTGAATTTTGAATTATTATTTTGGCTTTGTGCTTTTTTGTTTTTTCCTCGGAATGTGCTTTGATTTGGGTAGGAGTAGGATTTTCAGAGAGTGGCTATATGGATTTATTTTCCATTACAACTTCCATAGGTCATAGGATTCAAGATAAGATCTCATCTTCACTGCCCAAATCTAATAATTTTCGCCAGTGAAGATTTGTGGAGCACTCAAAAAGAGATTGTTGCTTGTCATGGTTAAAAGTAGGTATGATTACAAATAGGAGCCCAATGCATTGAAAGTGAGCACATGTTAAAAATACTGGAGCCTTGATGGGTTAAAAATGAGCCCTTGCGGGTTAAAAATGAGCCTCTGTGGATTAAAAATGAACCTCTGCGGATTAAAAAGAACCCTCACGGGTTAAAAATGAGTCCTTAAAAGGGTTAAAAATTGTTTTTTTTTGGGTAAAACTCACAGATTCATGAAGATCGATGAAATCACTGATACCACTGTTATGGAATTGAAGAAACGAAAAGAAACATTAAAGAGAAAGAATGAATGACAACTATTTCTTGCATTGAAAAAATAAAAGACTACATCCCTATTTATGGAGAACTAAATGGAATAAAATAAAATAAAATATGCTATTTTTCCTTATAGGTACTAAACTAAAAGGAAACTAAATATTAGACTTAGAAGGAAACTAAATATTCTAGAATATTCCTAGACTAAAAAGGCAGTAATATTCTACCATTAATGAAAATCATAAAGCCAAAGGAAAGTAAATTTAACACATGATTGCACACAATTGGAAGTGACAACATCAGAGGAGTTAAGTTTGGTTTGGAGATGATGAAGATGGTGAATTTCATCTGGGACAGGTTCTCCAGAGATTGTTTCCTTTGATGTCTCCTCATTTTCTATCATATTTGCTCGAGCCTTTGATGGACCACGACCTTTAGTTGGTCTACCATGTAGCTTTCAACATGCCTCCTTTTGTATGCTTTGGTTTCACACAATAATCACATTGCAAGTGATGTATCATGATTGCCTTTGTTTGTTCATGAGAGACAGTTAATCCAAACTTCCTGGTTGGTGTTGGATAAAGTATGACACCATGTCGACGCTCTTCCTATTGGACTTAAGAGCATGCATGGTCAGGAGATGGAAAAAGAATTTAACCAAGAACTTGAAGCCTGATTTGATCATACTTTTGGTTCAAACTGGACGAAAAATCATATACCTACTCAATTTAAACCAATTTTTGAAATAGGACTGCATCCTCAGTACACTTTGCTTGTACTTGGAGGTCCTTATTAGTCTATCTCCAGTCAGAACCCACTTAATTCATGATAATAGTAATAATAATCAGTAATGGTCAACTCACCTTGCTTCGTGCCATGGATTTTATTCAGAAGTTCAAAGATCTACTCATCATTTTCCTTGTGAGAATAAGTCCGGTTAGGTGTATTCCAGATTTTTTCAGTGGTGTCAAACAATAGATACTATTTGGAAATTCAGGGTGCGTGGTGGTCAAAAACCATGTCATAATAAGTTAATTATCAGAATCTGATTGGCTAAAAGCAGCATCAGACACATCAGGTTGTTTCTCTACTAATAATATAACCAAGCAATGTCTTAGATTTGATAAAAAACAATCAAGCCCTTGACCAAGCAAGATAATGCCAGCCCCATCCAGTTGCACAACACTGATTTGTGAAAGAGAGTTATCATCTACTGCCTTTATGTTCCCCCATAGTTTGAAATAGTAACCCAAAAAAAGTGCGAGAGAAGAGAGATCTGGCTAGAAAAAGGGACTGATACGTCGGACCCTACCTTTGCTGCTCGGAAATTAGTGGAATTTGGATTCTAGACTCAAAATAGGCCTGCGAACCCCAAGAAGTAAAAATCTCTCGAAAAAGTCATTGTGAGGTGATCTATTCATTGGCACATGAGACTGACATGTCACTGGAGTTGGAGCTGCTGGTGGCGCGTGATGACGTGTGTGACGGTCTTTGACGGAGCTGCTTGTTGGAATTTGGTCGCTGGCAATAGTGGAAACCTGTGGTTGTGTTGTTCTTTTTTTGCACCAACACTGGTAAAGTTGACGTGTACAACTACCATTTTTGATGCGAATAGTAAAAGAGGGAAGAAACTTGACCTCTTGAAACACAGTAGAGCCCTAATGTTGCAGAGTGAGATAATTCACATGAAAAAGGCAAAAAAATAACTCTGATATCATGAATTATTTGAGAAAAAGAAGAAGACTTATTTGTATTTGTATTGGTTGTATTCTTGAGTTTGTAATGTTTTCTGTGTCTTTACATTACAAGAACCAGGGTACTTATACAAATAGTCCTATGACTAATTTAGGTTAGACAATCAATTACAACTAATAACCATAAAATAAAATCTGCTCCCACAATTAAGCTAGAGAAGAATATCTCCTAGAAGCAAGCTAATCAACAATCACTTATATTGGGTTTCATGGGGTATATTATTTTACTATTTTCTCTTCTCCCGTGACCAACTTATTCCACACTGTAGCTGCTTCTCCCTTTTCATTGGGTCACATACTTTTTTCTAAGAATCTAACTCTAAAAAACTTTTTCATAACAGAACTTTTCTATTTTATATTCTTTCCTTGTTAACTAGTTATATCTCAGTTTCAAAAAAAAAAAAACTAGTTAAATCAAGGTTATTATATTATTAAAATTATCAATTATCTTATTAACGTTGTATGCTTATTATGATTCTTATGTTGGTTATAGTGAATCTCCCAAAGGTGCAAATGACGCATCAACATTTCAGAGAAAGGTCTGTTAATCTACTAACGCTTGTACATTACTTCATCTACTCGTACTGACAAATGCTTTTGCATTCAAGTGCTGACATATTGTTCTTTATATGTTCTTCCAATTTCCTGTCATAAAACAAGTTGCATGAAAACAAACACTACAAAGATTGAAAGACCATTCTATCAGATTGGCAGAAAAGTCTTACATTTGTGTTTTTTTTTGACAATTGGTAAGTAGTATTCTTCAGCATTAAGGGAATGCTGGCCACCATCAAAAAGGGTTACAGCCAAGTTCCAACAAAAAATTACAAGCTTCCTATCAAATCAAATCTATGATTTGATCTACATTTCTATACATAATTGTTTACACCAAAAAAATAAAGATACTAAGCAATTCCATTTGACTTTGTGAATGGAATTGGATCTATCTTCAAAACATCTACCATTCCTTTCTGTCCAAACAGACCACCAAATACATGAAGGAATCAATTTCCACCATCTCTTTTGAGTCTTGCTGCCTCCCCTTCTAATCCAGCAACTTAGGAGGTCTGAAGTATGTTCTGGCATGGTCCAGCTGTGGCCAGAAATGTTTAGGAAGAGCTCCCATAATTGAGCAGTGTACTTACAATGTAAGAATATATGTTTGTTTGTTTCTCCTGTTAAGTTGCACAAGAAACACCTGGGGACTGAGTCATTCCTTTTTTCTGCAACACTTCTTGAGTGAGGCATGCTCTCCTAATAACTAACCATGTGAAGCACTTCACTTTAGTAGGTGTCAATCCTTTCCAGATGCTGTTCCAATGGTATTGTCTACCACCTGCCATTCCCTGTACCCTTCTCCTATAAGCACTGTTTACTATGAAAAGCCCCTCTTTGGTGTGGTTCCAAGTTACTCTATCAGGAACACTTGTGGAAATGTTAACTCCACTCAGCATTTCCAGAAGGGATGCTACTCTAGCCACTTACCAATCATTCAAAAGTCTCCTAAAGGAGAGATCCCAGCCTTGTGCAGTCCAACATTCACTGATTTTGTCTTAAGGATTGTTGCATATAGAGAAAAGATCTGGAAAGACTTCACATAGGGAGCTTTGACTGATCCAAACATGTTTCCATAATTTAACATTGGCGCCATTTCCCACCTTCAGTGTCAATTCTTCTTCCAATGAGTCCCACAGAGCTCTGATGGATCTCCACACTCCCCAACCATATGGCATTGAGACTGTCTCTGAAACCCAAGGACTAAGTTCACCATATTTTGCCACTATCACTTCCTTCCAGAGGGCCCTCTCCTCACTGATATACCTCCATAGCCATTTCATTAGGAGACTTTCATTCTGCACTTTCAAGTTTCTGATACCTAAACCCCCCCTCTCTTTGCTATGCATCACTGTATGCCAATTCACTAGATGGTAACCCTTTTCTTCTTTGCCTTTCTTCCATAGGAAGTTTCTTCTGAGTTTATCTAACTTTTTTACCACCTTAGAGGGAATAGGGAATAGAGACATTACATAGGTGGGTAGTGAATCCAATACTGAGTTTGTCAGTATAACTCTACCTCCCAAGGAGAGGTATTGAGCTTTCCATCTTGCTAACTTCTTTTCTGTCTTGTCAATGATCCCATCCCAAATTTCTAGAGCTTTGTGTCTACTGCCCAGTGGCATTCCCAAATAAGTAGTAGGCAATCCCTATACTTTGCACCCAAGTAAACTTGCCAACATCTGAATCTGAGGGATTTCCTTGATAGGAATCAAGCTACTCTTTGCCCACTTTTTGCCCAGTTGACCCTAAGGCCTGCTACAGCTTCAAAAAGAATTAAAATCAGTCTGATGTTTCTCAATTCTTCTACCTCAGGCTCGCAAAAAATTAAAGTGTCATCTGCATACAATAGATGACTGATTTCTTTTCCACCCCCATTTCTATCTCCTATTTGGAAACTCCTTATCCATCTGTTCTGTGTGGCTATCCTCATCAAACTTTCAAAACCTTCCATAGCCAATATAAACAGAAAAGGGGAGAGAGGATCCCCTTGTCTCAATCCGCTTTCAGCATGGAAGAAACCCACTGGCTCTCCATTGACAAGGACATAGAATCTGTCTTTATACATACTTCTATCCACCTCAACCATTTGACTCCAAAGCCCATCTGTCTCATAGTGTTTAGTAAGAAGGACCAATTAACATGGTCATAGGCTTTCTGGATGTCTAGTTTACAAAGTAAGCCTGCATTGCCATTTTACATTCTTGAGTCTATGCATTCACTAGCAATCAGTGCAGCATCCATAATCTGTCTCCCTATTATAAAGGTCATCTGATTCTTGTTTACCAGTTTATCCACCACCTTCTTTAATCTTTCTGCAAGTAGCTTAGCCATGATCTTATACACCCCTCCAACCAAGCTAATTGGTTTGTAATCTTTAAGTTCTGAAGCCCCAATATTTTGGGAATTAATGCAACGAAGGTTGCATTAAAGCTCTTTTCAAAATTCTGATTGGAGTGAAACCGTGCCAAAGTCCCTGTTATATCTTCCTTCAGAACATCCCAGAAAGGCTGGAAAAAAATCATTGGAAAACCATCAGGGCCCGGGGCTTTCTCCTTGGCATATAATCTGATGCTATCCAGTATCTCCTCCTCCTCAAAAGTTCTTTGTAACCAGTTCTGCTCCTCTTCAGAAACCACAGAGACTCCTTGTAAATTCAAATCAGGTCTCCAAGATTCTGATTCTTTATACAACTTCATATAAAAATCCTGGACAGCTTCTTTGATTAAAGATGGGTCCTTAGCAGTGATTCCATCAACCTCTAACTTTTCCACTGAATTGCATCTCTTATGTGCAGTTGCAATTCTGTGGAAAAATTTGGTATTTTTTGTCTCCCTGTTTCAACCATTGTATCCTAGATCTTTGTCTCCATGCAATCTCCTCCAATCCTGCTAATTCTTCAAAATCCATAGCCAAATTGGCCTTCTGTAGTACTTCATCATCAGTGAGGGGTCTCTGTTCCTGAATACTTTCCCAGTTTGCAATTTGATTGAGGATGTCCTCCTTTCTCTGCTTCCAGTTACCTTGTTGACCTTACTTCACTCTTTCAATTTGACTTTCAACATTTTTAACTTCTCAACCAAGATGTAATAATACTAATCCAGGTCTTTGCCCTTTTGAACTTGGTGTTATATATCTATGTAAAACAAAACTCAAGGAAGAATGATAGTGGGTTATGAAACTTATGGATGCAACTACAAAATATGGTTAGAAATAACGAAATTGTGATTCTTTAAATAATTATGATAAGATCACTTGTATTTATTGGCTCAAATCTACTGTAGGGAGCAAGTCACCACAAGTATTTATGATTTGGCATCCTCTAACATTTATTATGCTTTGATGCAAGCTAACTTCCTTCTCAGAGTTTTTGTGTACGAATACCATTTTCTTCATTCCATTAGTAGTATCAAACTGAGAGCACTGCATTTTACTGATCACTCCTCATTATAAATATTTTGGATGAAAAAGGAAAAATTGACCATCAATCTGCAAATTTAAAGCTTGTGAAGAATACAGTTCTCCAATCTATTTGCACAGTGCTTCATAATGGATAACCATAGAAATCTCTGACACAAGATTCTTAATTAGAATATATTTTTCTCCAAAAAGTTTCTCATATATCCAAGACAAATTTGTAAGTAACCCAAACTTGCATCACTGTTTCAGCCTCTTTCCTCTTAGTTGTTAAAACTATGTCAGTAACCTATCTATTCAATGTATCAGCTGACATGCAACCTGACCATTGTTATGAAACTATCTACACAAAGCTCTCCAGTCACGGATCACATAGATATGTTTACTTAGAATATGTCTTATACTATTTGCAGATTACATGCAACAGAAGTCTTAGAGCCTGTTTCGCCTAGCGGTTGGGAGGCAAAAAAACACTTTTTTTTAGAAAAAAATGAAATAAGATGTTTGGCTAATTGCAAACCTACTTTTAAATAGAAGCAGAAGCAGTTTTTCTGTTGTTGGGAAGAAGCAAAAAATTCCCGCTTTTTAAAAAAAGCAGAAGCAGAATTTTTTTTTCAAGACAAAAAGATCTCTATCATCTATACATATTTACCAATATATCCCTTGTTAATTAATTAACATATTTCATAAGTTTTATTCTTCATTCTTATACCATAAATTCTTTATTTTATTTTACGTTTTATATATTATTATTTTATATTTTACATATATTATTTTACGTTTCTATTAGGTAAGCATTGAATATGCTAGTGAACCCAAAAAAAAGTAACAACAAAATAAATTTCTCATTTATTTATATTATCTTACATATAAATTTTTGTTATTGTAAAAGTTTTACTTTTGTATGTAAGGATAATAACCAAACAAAAATAGTAAACATCAATATTATTTAATATTATAAATTAGATGTTATTAGATTATTTATGCAACTAACAAAATGTTGTATTATCTTAAAAATGGGAGTGTATGTGTTAAAAAATTACTTATTCCTATACTATTAACACAAACAAGCAATTAATATAATTCTCTTAATTTTTTTAATACTTACATTTCATAGTATTATAATTCAATTGCAACTCAATAAGATCAAGATATTAAATTTAAATAAAATAATATCATTATAACTTAAAATATACATGACAAAATTTTTTGTGATGTATGAAGAACTATTTATTTTGTGGTGAATTTTTTCATATGTAGTGATTTAATTTATGGAATAATTTTTGAATTCATTTTGCTTGATATTTTTTAGTTTAATATTATATTAATATTTAATATTTTTTTATGTATCTATGTACAAGATTGATTAAAAATTTGTAATATGTATTTTTTAATTAAATAAAAATAAAAACTTAATTAAATTTTTTATAGTAGATATTTAAAATAATTTCTCTCGATAAAATAATCTTAATAGTAAAAGTCCATTGATACATGCCCTTTTTCGTAATTTGTCTCTCAAAAGCACTTTTAGAAAAAGATTAGCCAAACACAATCTGTTTATCAAAAGCACTTTTTAAATGAATTAGCCAAACACAAACTGATTTTTTCAAAAGTACTTTTCTGAAAAGCAGTTTTATAAAAGTGCTTAAAATAAGCAGTTTTTCAACCACTAGGCCAAACAGGCTCTTGTACCTGAAGGCTTGAGATTGTTAATAAGTGATTGCTTTATGATTTTTTCAGGTGAATAGGATCCCTATCCTTTTACCTAACAGGAACTTAGCTTTTGTTAGTTTAGTGTACCTTCACAACTCAAGAGGGGTGTGTGTGTGTGAATTGGGTCGTACCAAATTTTCTTCACCTCCTAAAATTTGCCTCCAAAGAACCTGATTCTTATGAATATTTAGTTCAAACAACTAAAAACTGTAAAGTGCAGTGTAGTAGCAACAACAACAACAACAACATACCCAGTGTATTCCCACAACGTGGGGTCTGGGGAGGGTAGAGTGTACGCAGTCCGTACCACTACCTCAGAGGTGAGGTAGAGAGGCTGTTTCCGATAGACCCCCGGCTCAAGACAAAAACAGTCTAAGAATAGGCTAAAAAGGACGTAACAAAGATACAGGATACAAAAAACATGATAAAACTACAAGGGCCGATAGGAAGTAATATGTAGTAACAAACAACAGACAGAAGCAGAACACTGCCACAAAAAACTACTACGAGGAATCCAAGAACAAAAAACTATAAGCGAGCACTACGATTACTAGTCGGGACACCAAGGAAAAACACTCCTACCTACTAGCCTACACACACTTCTACCTACTACTCTTCTACCCTAATCCGCGTCCTCCACACCTTCCTATCTAGGGTCATGTCCTCGGTAAGCTGCAACTGCGCCATGTCCTGTCGAATCACCCCTCCCCAATACTTTTTCGGTCTACCTCGTCCTCTCCGGTATCCATCCATAGCCAACCTCTCACACCTCCGCACTGGAGCATCCGTGCCTCTCCTCCTCACATGTCCGAACCATCTCAACCTCGCTTCCCGCATCTTATCTTCCACCGATGCCACACCCACCTTATCTCGGATATCCTCATTCCTAATCCTATCTCTCCTAGTAAACCCACACATCCATCGCAACATCCTCATCTCCGCCACCTTCATCTTTTGAATATGGGAGTTCTTACTGGCCAACACTCTACTCCATACAACAAAGCTGGTCGAACCAGCACTCTGTAGAATTTGCCTTTAAGTTTAGTAGGCACCTTCTTATCACACAAGACTCCAGATGCGAGCCTCCATTTCATCCACCCAACACCAATACGGTGAGTGACATCCTCATCGATCTCTCCATTTTCCTGGATAATAGACCCAAGATACTTGAAACTCCCTTTCTTTTGGATGACCTGTGTATCCAGCTTCACTTCTACGTCATCATCCTGAGTCGCCTCACTGAACTTGCACTCCATATATTCAGTCTTGGTCCTGCTCAACCTAAACCCCTTAGACTCTAGAGTCTGTCTCCAAACCTCCAACTTAGCATTAACTCCTCCGCGAGTTTCGTCAACCAAAACTACATCATCCGCAAATAACATGCAGAATGGCACCTCACCTTGTATTTGCCGCGTCAATACATCCATTACCAAGGCAAATAGAAATGGGCTAAGGGTCGATCCCTGGTGCAACCCCATTAACACGGGAAAGTGCTCCGAAGCTCCTCCCACAGTTCTAACGCGAGTCTTGGCCCCCTCATACATGTCCTTAATTGATCTGGTGTACGCCACGGGTACACCTCGAGCCTCCAAGCACCTCCAAAGGACCTCTCTAGGGACTTTATCATATGCCTTTTCTAGATCGATGAACACCATGTGCAAATCCTTCTTCCTTTCCCTGTACTGCTCCACCAGTCTTCTAAGGAGATGAATAGCTTCTGTAGTCGAGCGTCCTGGCATAAAGCCGAACTGGTTCTCGGAAATAGGCACGATCTGTCTCAACCTCAACTCCACCACCCTCTCCCAGATTTAATGTAGTAGTAGTAGCGATCACAAGATTTAATGTGGAAAACCACTTGGCTCAAAAAGTGTAAAAACCATGACCTACCCCTGAAGGATTTAACTCTAAAACTCCACTAAACAAAATGAGCGAAAACTCATATTACAACTCCTGCAATCTAGGACTAAACTCTAAGCTTTAACTCCAACAGTGACCCGACTGACTCCCTTAAAGTCACCATCGACTTGAAAAACAAATTGTTTTCTCAATAAAAACAACCTTCAGATACTTCTGAATAAGCAAATGGTTACAACTTGAAATCTCATGACAAATGAACTAGGACTGGACTCGATGAATCAAAACAATGATATAAGGACTGATGTCTTTCA
Organism: Jaltomata sinuosa; assembly: GCA_003996215.1. Lineage (NCBI taxonomy): Eukaryota > Viridiplantae > Streptophyta > Magnoliopsida > Solanales > Solanaceae > Jaltomata > Jaltomata sinuosa. The sequence continues at coordinate 434,747 of QJPP01001073.1, forward strand.
GTCTGGTTTGTTACACTCTCAGATAATCAACCTTTGAACTCTCATAAAAACGAATTGCTTGAATGCCTTGAACTGCTTGCACGGTCTCTCAATAATCTGCAAAACAGTACACAACCAACCAATCTCGTTAGTAAGCACGCAGGTAAGGAAACCAATTAATCCGGAGTTCTTTTCAAAGGTGGACTCCTAGAATGAAACCAAATCAATCGGTTTCTTTTTCCGGGAAGTATTCCTAGGCAGCGTCTTACCAAAAATAACCACACGATTGGCCATACTTAGAATCCTTTTACAACTCAATTAATTAGGAAAATCTTGTCTAATTATCCTGAATATATAGCAGGAATTTAAATGAAGACACACAGATATGTTTCCTAAAATGGGTCAGCACAGGGTATTCTTTGCTGCACACTACATATGAGTCTTAAGGACCTGGTTCTCATTACACATATTACAATCAACACACAAAGCGCATTGTGTTTGTTAATCATCAAATTGCTCAATACTCAGCAGTTTCTCAAGTGTAGATTCTTATGGGGTTCACTATAAGATGTTTGAAGAAAAATACAAAGAAGACAATTCACTTATGAGAAAATGGACTCAAAAATCTCAACTTTATCCCTTATTTGGAAGTATCTTTTTAAAACTCAATTGACATAGCAAAGGGAATGAATATGTTTTGTTCTGTTTTAGTAAACTATTCATGTTTGTACCTGAACTGTATCATATAATAAATAATCTTAGATTTGTAAATTTCTGTTGGAAGCATCTAACTTGACTCTTGGGTGGTTTAGCTTGCTGTGGAATGCATCTTTTGCTCTGCGTGTATTCGCTTCGTTGAGTGTTGTCCACAAGAAGGACTCACAGGTACTTTGTAGAGTTAATGTCAGCAACAAATATTCCTTTCCCTAGGGAGCTAGTCAAATTCTATTAAGTTTAATGTGCTTTTCCAAACTGCAGAGAAGCTTTGGATTGGGCTTGAAAATTTTGTTTTCGATTGGCTAATAAATGCAGACAGGTAATAACTTGTCAAGCTAATTCATAATTTCATGACACTCAACTTCCTTTTTACTTTTTCCAGAATGAAAGCTATAAATACTGACTGCTGTTTTGCTCCACTTCTCATCATTTGATCCCTAGTTTGTTTCTTCCCTCTGTGCTAGAATCACAAATTTGATCTTGGTATTCCTATTATATGTTTCTCCAGTATGCCTAATTTTTTTGTTTGAAATTGATGCATGTCTACAGTGACATGTTCAGATAGGACATACATTGTTCAAATCTCGTTGTTACCTCACCTCTAACTTCCAAGCGACACAATTCTTAATTAGTTTCATGTGCATAAAACGTTCTGAGGAATTGGGTCTGGTTATTTCGAGAGGGCCTGCCTCTCAAAAAGTGTACTTTTTGTTCTAGCATAGTGAAGTGGGGTAAGTGGATACAGGTGTGAAGTTACCTTCATCTTTTATGGATAGATGTTTCGGCCTAAACTGGAGGACTCCTGTATTGTAGGCTTGTGATACTATGGTGAGATCAGGTTTTGTTACCTTTCCAAGCATTATAATTTTGTGCTCTATAAATATGTTTTTATTTCCATTGCAATGACCAAGAGAGACTATCTGATCGACCTTGACTTATTCTCATTCTTGAGTGAGATGCTAGAATTGTGGAAATAAAGCTATTGACCTTGAAGTTTATGTGGTACTGCAACACTTTATATTGCAGGGTTGTTAGCCAGGTTGATTACCCTTCATTGGTTGATTTACGTGGGCTTCTTCTGGACTTGGTTGCCCAACTCCTTGGTGCCCTATCAAGGATCAGGTAAGTGAATGGTACTCCTACCTTTCTAGTCCAATATTTTCACACTCACTCACTTGATCCCAACTTGATTGGCATTTATTTTAACGAGGATGGGGTAAAAATGGTGTTGAAGATAGAAGAAGAAATGACACCTCTGCAAACTTTACCCTGATTGTGTTTCAAGTGAAAAAAATAACAAGTTTCATGAGGGTTGTATGTGAGTGGTAAAACCTGACCCTATACACATCACACAGTTTGCGTACTTCACTTCACAAATGATTTTGATCAGTGAGAATGTCAAGTTCAGCCACGTGTTTCATTATTGTGAGTGTTAACGTTTCCCCTTTCTCTGTCACCAGATTTAGTTCAGTGACAGAACGCTTCTTCATGGAACTCAACACACGCCGGATAGATACTAGTGTTGCTAGAAGTGAAACACTTAGTATTATAAATGGAATGCGCTACTTGAAGCTCGGGGTATGCATTATTTCATTTTACTGAATTAATATGAATTGAGGTACTATAAAGATAAAAATATTTCCAGGTAAAGACGGAGGGTGGACTGAACGCTTCAGCTTCCTTTGTGGCTAAAGCTAACCCACTTAATCGTGCTCCACATAAACGAAAAAGCGAACTTCATCATGCCTTATGCAATATGGTATCAAACATCTTAGCACCTCTTGCAGACAGCGGAAAAGGTCAATGGCCTCCTTCATTCATAGATCCTGCACTTACTTTATGGTATGAAGCTGTGGCCCGAATAAGGGTTCAGCTCATACATTGGATGGACAAGCAAAGCAAACATATTGCTGTAAGCATCTTAAAAAGTCCATTTAGAGAACTTTTACCTGTCTTACTCTGGTGTTTTTCCATCTAAGATGAAAAGTAGATGAGGTGAAAAGCAGAGATCAAGTAAACCTATGGAAAAGTCTCAAAACGTTTTTAGCTGGACTACTTTAATGTTTCCTGACATTTTGACCAAATTGCCTCTTTTTCATTCTGTTGTCCACAGTGCGTGCTGTTTGATTACACTTTTGTTTCTGGACAACTGTAATGTTTTCTGGTTGCTTCTTTCTCATTCTGTGTTCTCTAATTGTATATGTTTTGCAACCCAGGTTGGCTGTAATGTTTTCTGGTTGCTTCTTTCTCATTCTGTTTTCTCTAATTTATATATGTTTTGCAACCCAGGTTGGCTATCCTTTAGTTACACTTCTCCTGTGTCTTGGTGATCCGCATTTTTTCCTCAGTAACTTTGGTCCTCATATGGAGCAACTCTATAAGCATTTGAGGGTAAGCTGTATAACTTTAGGAACAAAGTAAAACCTCACTGTAGCTGCTTCTCACTTTCTCTTTTGCATCAACTGAGTCATGTATCTACTTATGCAGTTGGTATGGGATCATTGAAAGAATAATATAACATTGGTCTTTCTGTAGGACAAGAGCCACCGATTCATGGCCTTAGACTGTTTACACTGTGTCTTAAGATTTTACCTGAGTGTTCATGGTGATTCCCAGCCTCCAAATCGTGTATGGGATTACCTAGACAGTGTGTCGTCACAATTCCTTACAGTTCTCAGAAAAGGCATGCTTACACAGGATGTGCAACATGATAAACTAGTAGAATTCTGTGTGACCATTGCTGAACACAACATTGATTTTGCTATGAACCATACGATCTTGGAATTGCTGAAGCAAGATAGTCCGAGTGAAGCCAAAGTTATTGGTCTTCGTGCTTTGCTTGCCATTGTCATGTCTCCTACCAGCCAGCATGTTGGGTTGGAAATTCTTCATGGTAAATATGGTGTTCTTAGTTTCTTGGTATTCTTTATTCATTGTTTTGGCCTTGTTATTCTGGAGTCAATCATTTTGTCATGACAAATATTGACAGCTCGTGGTATTGGCCACTATATCCCAAAAGTGAAGGATGCAATTGAGTCAATTTTGAGATCTTGTCACAAGACCTACAGCCAGGCTCTTCTTACTTCCTCAAGGACCACCATAGGTAATCATCTTAAATATGTAGCTTATGTTCTTGAACCTTTATATGAGGCAACTTGCATGTGTATGGTCGAGTTGGGTACTTGGTTTTGCCAATTTCTCGGAATTCAGTCTAAGAACTTTGTGAATATTTTGGTTTATTTACAATCTTCTTGAGTGCTTTTCTCACTGTTCGGAAGGCATTGTTTGTTGGTCAGCTGTTATTCTCACAATAGACCTATAGAGACATACATCTTTGAGGCTGCATTCATTGACTTAAGTTGGTCAAACCTCATTGAATTGTTTGCTTTCTTGTCTGTTCATGTATTGAAATATGCCATTTGAACTATGAATGACTGAAGTATATGTGGACTTTTGCAACTAAAATACACCAAACATTGCCTATGTAATCCTCACACAGGTAGAACTCTGATTTGGGCTGTTCTCAATATGGTTTTGTGACTCAGATGTCTTCTGGTGGACAATGCAAATACGAGAAATATACTTTTGATTGAATACATGTTTCTTTACTTCTCTGTAATGTGAATGATAACATATTGTGACTGATGTGCTTGAGACAAGACCAAGTGACATTGCTACAATATCTGGGAAATTGGATATAGCCAAGCTCCCTTCCCCTTGTTTTTGTTCTGAATCGTTGCTGTCTCCTACTGGCTATGCCGTACAACTTCCTCTCCTTTCAAACAAGAAGGCAGGTCCTGGTTTTATTAACCCGGTTTCCAGGTCTCTTGCAACTACCCTCACCAAATATATTTATCAATTGAAAATAAATCAACGATGAGCAAAGATATGATTTCTTATTTATTTTTGTCTTATATCAATTCTAACCAAAGATAATTATCAAAAAAAGGTAATGCTGGAGCAAATATATGATGTCTTGTCTGCAGTACAATATGAGGTTTACAGGAGAATACAACAACAACTAGAGTGAGGCGTTAGCTCAGAGGCATTGTGCATATTTTATTTTTATACTTTAAAAAATAAAACACAAGCATTTAAAATATGAAAAGACATGGTAAATATATTCCTTTAAAAAATATATTGAGCTCAAAAGCAATATATCCAGCGATTTACTTAAATATCTTTGAATAATAACATTGTAAATAAAGACATACTAAGTCACCAAATTCAGAAAATAAATTAAAGATAATTTTTAGTCAAATACTAAAAACATTTATGCCTAAAGTGTTTATGGGTGCACGGATTGGACACATAAGGTGCAGAGCATTGCAAGTGTGTTATTAGAGTGTACAGTTCAATAACTCAAGACATAAGATATGCACTAGGCAAATATCTGGCCTTTCAAGGGATTAGTATAATGTACTTTAGCCCCAAGGGTTGCCTTGGAGTGTTTAGAGCTTACGTCACTTTCCTTAATTTGCAATCCTTACAACATTCAGGTTTTTTTTTTGTTTGGATAGAAGTCATGCCGGGATTGTAATGTAGCAATTAGTAATATATAGATGGTAATGCAAAAATTAGTAATACGGGGATTGGTAATGTACAGATAATTTTTCTTGTCGGATGTTTGTTTTGATATACGGAAAAGGATAAAAAATGTCCTTGAACTACTAGAAATAGAGTAATTTTACCTGTTTGATTTTGGTCTCAAAAATGTCCTTACTGTTAGTAAAGTGGAGCACATATGCTCCTCAAAACGAACAAAATCCGCATGATACATAAACCCTCATAAGATAATATTTTTTCCGCATCGGGATTTTTATAATTTATGCTAGGCTGCCTGGCCTCTGGTGCTCTGCTTTTACTTGTTGATAGTTAGGGCACTGTGCCACGTAATCTGCTATATTTCTCTTCATATTATCCCACCCGTAGATCTCTTTCAGATCGTGTTACATTTTTGTAGACCCCGGGTGGATAGAATACCGCGAACAGTGCGCCTCAACCATAATCTTCTCCCGCAGTCCATCCACATTAGGAACACACAATCTGCCTTGGCACCTTAAAGTACCATCACTTGCAAGCTCAAATGTTGTGACCCTATGCTGTCAAATCCCTTCTCTGTAATGTTGTAATACGGGGTCATCATACTATCTATCCTTTACTACAATCACTAACGATGATTCTGTAGTACTTTGAACTACTATTCCCCCATCTTCGGAGTCCATTAACCGGATACCTAAACTTGCTAGCCTATGAACATCTCTGACTATATTCTGCTTTGTTGCTGGCAAATAAGCTAAAATTCCCATAGATTGGCGACTAAGAGCATGTGCTACAATATTTGCTTTACCCGGGTGGTAGAGAATATGAGCATCATAATCTTTCAACAGTTCTAGACACCTCTTCTGCCTCAAATTTAACTCCCTTTGCTTAAATATGTATTGAAGACTCTTATGATAAGTAAATATATCAACATGAACCCCATACAAATAATGTCGCCACATCTTCAGTGCAAATACAACTGCAACCAATTTTAGATCATGTATTGGATAATTTTGCTCGTGTTTCTTTAATTGCCTCGAGCCATATGCTATCACCTTACCATACTGCATTAGTATACAACCTAGACCAATGCCTGAAGCATCACAATAAATAACATACCCTCTGTACCTTCTGGAAGCGTCAGTACATGCGTTGTAGTTAACCTGTCTTTCAACTTTGTTCACACTTCTCTGACCACTGAAGCTTTGTTGCTTTCTGTGTTAATTTGGTCAATAAGGAAGCTGTTGAAGAGAAGCCTTCAATGAACCTTCTGTAATAACCTTCTAGCCCTAAGAAACTACGTACCTCTGTGGGAGTAGTGGGCCTCGGCCAATTTTTCACTGCCTCAATCTTCTGAAAGTCTACTTTGATACCTTCACTAGAGACCACATGGCCAAGAAAAGCTACAGAGTCCAACTAGAACTCACATTTATAAAATTTGGCATATAGTTGATGATCTCTAAGTGTCTGCAATACTGCTTTGAGGTGATCTGCATGGTCTGCTTCGCCACATGAATATATAAGAATGTCATCTATGAATACAATCACAAATAGATCTAGCTTATAAAAGGTAGAACAACATTGACCAACTCATGATTCAAGGGGAATTGTCTCAGGATCCAGGAAGAATTGAAGAGGAGGTGGTAGATTATTACATGAAGCTATACTCTGGAACCACAAGTTGGAGACCAGCTTATATGTCTCCAAACTGTCCCAGACTTACAAAGGAGGAAAACGAGATACTACAAGGATTTGAGGAAAATGAAGTTCTGAGATGCTTAAAACTATGTGCAATAGACAAGGCACCCAGCCCTAATGGCTTCACCATGTGTTTTTTATACACTGTTGGGAGATCCTAAATCAGGACATCATGCTGGCCTTTCAGAATTTCTATGAACAAGAAATGTTTGAGAGAAGCCTCAATGCCACATTCATAACACTCATCCTAAAGAAGAAAAGAGCCAAAGAGTTCAGGGATTTCAGACCAATCAGTCTGATAGGTAGCATATACAAGTTGTTTGCCAAAGTATTGACAGAAAGATTGAAAGGTGTGATGGCCAAGTTGGTTGATTCACAATAAATGGCCTTCATCAAAGGTAGACAAATCATGGATGCAGTGTTAATAGCTAATGAAGATGTTGACTCTAGACTGAAGCAAAAGAAGCCTGGAATCCTTTGTAAGCTAGACATGGAAAAGGCATATGACCATGTTAGTTGGGATTTTTTACTGGATTCTATGAGAAGAACCCATGTCACTGGGTATGTTGTTGTTGTTGTACGAGAAGAATGGGTTTTGGATAGAAGTGGATACAATGGATCAAATATTGTATCTCAACTGTGAGATTTTCTGTGCTTATAAATGGCTCATCAACAGGCTTCTTCCGTGCTCAAAGGGGTCTAAGACAAGGAGACACTTTGTCGCCTTTCCTATTTTTAATTGCTATGGAAGGTCTTTACAATATGATCAAGACATCAAATATGAATGGATGGCTCAGAGGTTTTGACGTGGCTAGAATTGGAGGAGGAAACTTGGAGATAACTCATCTGCAATATGCAGATGATACTCTCATTTTGGGTGATGCTGATGTAGTGTTGTGAAAGGCGGCGAGCGCCTTATCGCCTTTGGCGAGAGGCGAGACGAGGCGAAATCCAAAAGGTGGCAGAATGGCGAGAAAGGCGACATAGCGATGCGGTGAGAAAGGCGTTGCCTTTTTATTTTCTTAAAAAAACTACGGGTCTTAAAAGTTAAAAGTCAAAATTAGGGTTTTATTTGCAATTTTGCACTTAGGCTTAGGGACTTCTCCGAGACTCCGACTCCGACTCCGACTTCTCCCAACTTCGCCACTTCTCTGGTTCGAATTTCTTCTGCTTCTTCTTCTTTCTTCTTTCTTCTTCAATTCTTCTTCTTATTCTTCTTTCTTCTTCTGATTTCTTCGGTTCTTGTTCAGTTTTCTTTCTTCTTCTTCTACTTTCTTCTTTCTTCTTCTTCTTCTTCTTTAGTTTATGTTCTTCTTCTTTCTTCTTCTCTTCTTTTTTCCAGCTCTTAACCTGTGCACAACTTCTTATTCCTCTGTTTTTTCGTTATGTTTTCTATCCTCTATTTTGTAGTCGACTGCAATCTGCGCCTTTTTTATAAAATTTTCTAGTCCTTTTATTTTTATTTTTGCCCGATTCAATTTAGTTATATTATATACTAATAAATACAGTAATTATTTTCCCATTAATCTAAGTTGCTCGGACTCGGGTGCGGGTATCCGACATTGATGCGAATTCCAGGGTTGGATTCGGCAAAATTTAAATTTTAAGATTCGGGGGTATGGATCCAGGTATGGATACGGGTGCTGGGATTTGACTGAAAAAATTCAAAATTATAAAATTGAGCTAGAAAAATATTCTAAATTTTGAAAGAACTTTTAGGTCGTCTTCCCCAAGACCCCACTTCTTCTTTCAAGCTCTCAGGTTCTTCCCTTCAAAAAAAGAAAAAGAAAGTCTTTCAAGGTTTTCCACCAACTCTCCTGACAAAACGTTGCTACTATCTACCAAAAGTCAGAACACAGCCACTTGAATTCTTAGTTTCTCTTTGTTTGTCCTGAAACATGAATCAATGAATAATGACCAAGAGGAAAAGCTAAAAAAGAGACACATGGACTATAATATTGAAGGTATGCCATTTCCCATCATCCCATCATCCCATGTCTTAAATATATTTTATCTTTTATTTTGAGAAATCAAAATCTCAATTTCCCCCCAAATATGTCCATGTACTCTGGTCAAAGTATCCAATGTGGGTTGACCGAATCACACACGTATCCCGCACCCGCACCCGAACCTGTGGGATTCGGTCAACCCACATTGGATACTTTGACCAGAGTCCATGGACATATTTGGGGGGAAAATTTGAGATTTTGATTTCTCAAAATAAAAGATAAAATATATTTAAGACATGGGAAATGGCATACCTTCAATATTATAGTCCTTGTGTCTCTTTTTTAGCTTTCCTCTTGGTCAATATTCGTTGATTCATGTTTCAGGACAAATAGAGAGAAACTATGAATTCAAGTGGTTGTGTTCTGACTTTTGGTAGACAGTAGCAACGTTTTGTCAGGAGAGTTAGTGGAAAACCTTGAAAGACTTTCTTTTTCTTTTTTTGAAGGGAAGAACCTGAGAGCTTGAAAGAAGAAGTGGGGTCTTGGGGAAGACGACCTAAAAGATCTTTCAAAATTTAGAATATCTTTATAGCTCAATTTTATAACTTTGAATTTTTTTAGTCGAATCCCAACACTCGTATCCATACCTGGATCCGCACCCCCAAATCATAAAATTTAATTTTTTCCGAATCCGACCCTCGGATTCGCATCCGTGTCGGATACCCGCACCCGAGTCCGAGCAACTTAGGTCCACACCCTTGGGTGCTGAAATCGAGCAATCTTAGCCCGACAATTAACTGTAGCATAACAGGATGATAACCAATCCATGCCCATAATGACATCAGACTACCATATCGAGCTCAAACAAATCTGATGTTGTGTCTCGACCATATACTGTCACTATGCAACTATTATAGACTTGTCAAACTATAACTGACTCTCCACCATCTCTAGCGGCAACAGAGTCATCCAAGTCCCAAGACGGCTAAGAAAATAGAGTGGGTTTTCTAGTATGTTTAGAGGTTAGAATTCTGGAGAAAATTTTATGTGGAGTCCGTTAGTTTTGAGGGGCATATCTGCTTCATTTTGCTAATGGACATAATATTTTTGAGACCAAAATCAAATGGAGGGTTAAATTGCTCTATTTCTAATTTTTCAAGGGAATTGTTGGCCTTTTTCGGTTGGATGTATTACCAATTTGAAGTTGAAAAAAAAATATGACCCATTTGTATACAATGTATAATTTAAAATTTGCAACTTATATGGTTTGGGCTTTAAAATCTTACCACTGCGTCCCAATTTATGTGGCAGTCTGCCGTGGTGTATGTCATTTGCAGATGACATAGTATTGATCGATGAGATGCTTGGTGGAGTTAAGTGTTAACGATAGGCTGGAAGCTTGAAGACAGATCCTAGAATCTGAAGGTTTTAGGTTAAGCCGGATTAAAAGTAAGTACATGGAGTGCAAGTTCGGTGACGTAACACATGAAGCAGAGGTGGAAGTGAAGATCGATACACAAGTCATATCCAAGAGAGGAAGTTTCAAGTATCTTACGTGTATAATCCAAGGAAGCATGGAGATTGATGATGATGTCGTTTATCGTATTTGAGTAGTGTGGGTGAAATGGAGGATTGCGTTCGGGATACTTTGTGATAAGAATGTCACGCCCCGAGCCTAGACCCTGGGCAGGATCGACACTCGATGCCTTAGCTTGCCCGAATGAACCAACTAACATGACATAGACGTAGAAACATATGCGGAAAGCAATAAGATGAGTTCAAATCATAAAGCCTTTAACGAGAAATCCATCCATAAGAGTATTTAAAGAAAACTTTTCATAAATTAATAGTTTGAGTTGAATGACATAGTGACACTAAGGTCAAAATTGAAATTCATAACTTTCTTGAACATTCTAGACTCGTCTATCTATGAAGCGTCTAACATAACTAATAAACTGTTTACCAGGACAATGCCCCCGGCATAACCATACACTAAACCAACCGAATGGATAACTATGCTCCACGAACAAGTGGAGCCCACCAATAGCTGAAATGTAGACCTTAACATGCTGCTTGACCGTCCTGAATACCTGAGTCTACATCATTTAAAATGTAGCTCACCCGACAAAAGGGACGTAAGTACATATGGAATTGTACTGCATGTCATATGGAAGAATGAAACATGAAATAAATTGCATAACTGAAGACCATGAGTAAAACATAGAGTAAAATCATAAGCTTTAAAATCATGACAGTGGCCTTGGCCAAAGAAAATCATTAACTTCTGTTGGGGAGTTTCTCAAATAACCGACATAACACCATGTGAGCTCTTGATGTTCGATCAGCAAGCCGTCATATATCTTGCCTGGGCATAGTGCGTAACATGACATGTGGATCCATAATAAGCCCTTCACCAGGGGCACATAGAGGAGTCGCCGAACCAATAGTACAATCCTTAACCTATGCTGGCATACGTAGTTTCGGGTATTCATTATCTGAACTCATGCGTTTTCGTTTAATAATAATTCTCCCAAAACATAACATGTGCTCAAAATCATCATTAGCTTGAAAGCTAGTAAATCATAGTTAGCTCGAAATCTCATAAATCATGGTCATGATATATCATAATATCAAAAGGTTTATCCTTGAAAACAAAATCATGGTTCATAAATCGTATCGTAATATCATGAAGTTCATACTTGTTTATCATGAAAATTGTATCATAAATAGTAAAGCTCAACCTTTGAGAAAAATCATGGTATTCACAATTTTCTTATAAAATCATCAAAAAAAATCATGGTTTTGATGAAAATCATAATTCATGCTTGCTAAGACTTCTTGCAAAAACCGATAGACTCTTGAAAATAAGAACATCATGAGGATTAATAACATCATCGAGAAATTGTGAAGTTCGTAAGGAAACATCATGACAATTCATAAGCTCTTCATCATATCTTAACTTATTCATGGAGGGAAACTCGTAGACATGAAAACGTAGCGCAGGGAAGAACAATGACGTTCCCACACGTAAATGGTAGCCGTACATACCTTAATTGCTCCAGATACCCAAGAAAAATCTGATCTTGGAATTTGAAGAAGAAGAACAAAAACTTTTTTTTGAACCTTGAAGATGTGTTTCCTTGGAAACCCTAGATTTGTAGTGTGGAATCTTGTTAGGAATTCGTAATTAATGATTAGGAATTGTTAGATACTTTGAAATACATGGGTGGAACATACTTAGGGTTGGAGATGAGGGAGAGGAGAGAAAATCGTCGGATGGTGGGAGTGGAAAATAGAATGAAAAATTTGGAGAGACAAGCATTTTAAAAAGTCCCGTCAGCCACTTTGCGGTCCATTCTGTGGACGCAGAATGGTTCTGCTATTAGCATTCCCATCGCAGAAGTGGACAGATTGCATGGGACTTCGAGGGATGTTTTGCGGTCCATTCTGTGGACAATAGAACTATTCTGCGGTTCGTAGAATGAGCCTTCTGGCTGCAAAATCTCCCAAAAAAATCTCTTCTCTGCTACCTTCTGGTAAAATGATCATAACTTTTTGTAGGAAGGTTCGAATTACAAATGGTTTGATGCGTTGGAAACTAGACTCGTAGACCTAGGTAGTGGACCACGTAACTCTTCATATTAAAGGAGATATGGTTGTTTGAAGATGATCCTTGTATGAGCTTATACAAAAACTTAATCGGCAGAAAAGCAACTCAACTTTGTGCTAGAGTTTCCTTATGACCTTAATTCACATCCAACATACTTCCCCCACTTAATATTTAACCTTTACACCTAGGTTCAATCAAATTCATCGGGTTCGAGTCTAATTACATTCGTAGAATGGTTTAAACCTTAGCCTGAAAGTACGAGATGTTACCAAGAATGTGTCACCAAGGCTTAAAGATAAGTTTTACAGAGTGGTGGTTAGACCTACACTATTGTATGGGGCAGAGTGCTGGCCTGCCAAGAACACATACATGCAGAAAATGAAGGTAGCGGAGATGAGGATGGTTAGATGGATGTGCGGGTATACTAGGAGAGGCATGATTAGGAACGAAGTTATACAAGACAAGGTGAGAATGGCCTCCATGGCAGACAAGATGAGGGAAGCGAGGTTGAGGTGGTTCGGGCATGTGAGGAGGTGGTGCACGGAGCACCAGTAGGGAGGTGTGAGAGTTTGGGAATAACAAGTTTTAGGAGAGGCAGAAGTTTGCCAAAGAAGAACAGGGGGAGGTGATTAGACATGACGTGACACATCATCAGCTTACTAAGGACACGACTCTAGATAGGAAGGTTTGGGGGTCGAGCATTAGGGTAGAAGCGTAGTTAGTAGCCGTGTGTTGTAGTACTTTTCTGAGGGAGAGGCAGGGAGCTAGCCTCCTTTTCTTACCTAGTATTCACATAGTAATCTTTTTCTTCAATTGTAGTACTACTTGTTACTTCGGTTGCTTTGTTTATCTTGCTTCAGCTGTTGATTTCCCTTTCTATCCTGCTTTGATTACACTTCTTTTAAGCCGAGGGTCTATCGGAAACGACTTCTCTACCACATAAAGGTAGGAGTAAGGTCTACGTACATCCTACCCTCCCCAGTTTCCCACTTGTGGGATTACCCTAGGTATGTTGTTGTTTGACTGGGAACAAAATTTAAGAAAGAAAGAAAACCTTTAGAAATTTATGGTCTAGCCCAAGCCATAGATATTTGTGTGGCTATAGATCATCTAACTCATAAAATGAGAAGTTTATAATTAAATTGTTTCTAATTAAGAAAGTATGACATTCTTTTTGGGACAAATTAAAAAGGAATGTATGCCACATAAATTGGGACAGAGGGAGTATTTGATGAATGGATTTTAAAACCTAAACTATAAACGTTGCATAAAACAAATCAATGCTTATGGTTTGGATTTTATAATTAAACTTTGAATGTTTATTCACCATCTTACACCTTTTTGGCCATACCTCTTAGTAAACTTGCCTTTTCACATTCTGTTGATCCCCATGAGAATATATTTTTATCTTATCTTTGGACCTCTTCTTTCGAATTATCTCTCTAGATTGTCTGAAGAAGTGAATTTTGTGCCAAATTGGTGTAATATAAATGCTTTTGTGCCACAGATGCTGTAACAAAGGAGAAGTCTCAGGGTTATCTATTCCGCTCAGTTCTGAAGTGTATACCATATCTGATTGAAGAAGTTGGCCGAAGTGATAAAATAACTGGGATAATACCTCAACATGGTATCAGTATTGATCCAGGTGTGCGTGAGGAAGCTGTACAGGTACTCAATCGCATTGTAAGATACCTTCCACACCGTCGATTTGCAGTTATGAGAGGCATGGCAAACTTCATTATGCGTCTTTCAGATGAGTTCCCTCTTCTCATTCAAACGTCTCTGAAGCGCCTTTTGGAACTCATGTGTTTTTGGAGAGCTTGCCTAACTGACGATAAGGCGGAGTATGATGTTTCAGATGCAAAGCGTGTGCAGAGAACTGAGGGATTCAAGAAGTCTTCTTTCCATCACTCCCAAATAATTGAATTTCATGCTTCGGAGATAGATGCAGTTGGTCTTATATTCCTTAGTTCTGTGGATAGTCAGATTCGACACACAGCACTGGAGTTACTGCATTGTGTTCGTGCCTTGCGAAACGATATTAGGGAACTTCCATTGCACGAACGATCAGATCATATCTTGAGAAATGAAGCTGAACCCATATTTATAATTGATGTTTCAGAAGAGAATGGGGTATGTAAACAGCTCTTTCCTTTATGTAGTGCATTCTGATAATTCAGGTACTTCTGTTATTTCTAATTAGGAAATTCAGGTGCGTATCTCGTAAGGAGCTATGTGTTTTTGCAGGATGATATAGTTCAGAGCTGTTACTGGGATTCAGGGCGTCCATTTGATCTGAGGCGAGAGTCTGATCCTGTACCCCCTGATGTTACTCTCCAATCTATATTATTTGATAGCCCTGATAAGCACAGATGGGCTCGTTGTCTTAGTGAGCTTGTCAAGTATGCTGCTGAGCTGTGTCCAAGTTCTGTTCAGGATGCAAAGTAAGCCAGTTGTCGCAATATAGACATCTGTTGTGCCTTGCTTTCTGCTTTTGAGCATCATCTATCTTTTTTAAGCGATTTTCGGGTATACTTGGGAAAGTCAAAACAATTTTGTTGTGGAATGATTTGCGTGTAATAATTTAGTCCAACTATAATACTGCTGATAGAAAAAAAGATTCATGTTAGAAATTTTTTCTTTTCTTATCCTAGGAGTCATCAGTTTCTCTTCTCTGCAAGAAAGATCTATGCATGCAATTTGACGTGGAATACACGTCTGCTAATTTTTAGGATGAGATGAACATTATATTTATTTCGTGTTCTACCTTGATACATTCCTTCGACTGGGACATTTTGGTCATTATCAGATAGAACGAATAGTTCAAGTTCAATTTCTTGTTCATTGATGCAGCTCCTGTTTTTCAAAATTTCAAATTCAAGCAATTTATGCAGATGGCTAAATGTTCCATCTTTGTTTGATGCTACTTGCAGACTGGAAGTTATTCAGCGGCTTGCTCATATCACTCCTTCTGATTTGGGTGGAAAGGCTCATCAATCACAGGAGACAGATAACAAGCTAGATCAATGGCTGATGTATGGAATGTTTGCATGCTCATGTCCACCTGATAGTAAAGAAGGTGGTGGTGCAGCAGCTACAAAAGAACTTTTTCACCTAATCTTTCCATCCTTAAAGTCTGGTTTCGAACCAAATATAGTAAGTAGTGGCTACAGAAAATCTTTCAGGTGGTAATAAGGTAGTTAGGCTCTGTATGTGTTTATTTCTCGATATAAATGTTGGAGGATAGAATAATATATTAACAATCTAATGATAAGTTGATGATGGTATGAAATTTTTGATTGTTGAAGACTTGCGATTGAGATCAGCGTTATAAAGTTGGTGTAATTTCTCTGTAACCTTGTATTTTCATGAGTATTTAAGAATCCTTTGACTTAATTTTGGTCTTCAAACTTCCCGCACCCTCTATCTAGGACAAACATATTTTGCCTTTGGAACTTAAAAGAATGTTAAAGCACCAGAATTTATTTGTAAGAATTGGAAAATACACCACTAAACACCGGGCTGATATCAAGTTATAATTTAAGTTTTTCAGTTTGATAAATAATCCCTGAGCTGTTCCCTGTGAGGAAACTGGTTATATCAGGAGATCCTCTATATACTGTCATATTCGTAGATATTGAAAAAGTTGTTCAAAGTTTTGTGTCTCTGAAATATTTTTATGAGAATAAGAGCCCAGGAATTTGGGTTATGGTGTGTGTATTAGTATTTCATGTAGCTGAGGGAAGTAGGAGAGAATCAAAACTTTTCATTGTATGTTACCAATGTGTCAAGTAATTTGTTCTTTTTGCTTGTTTTAGCATGCAGCTACAATGGCTCTTGGCCATGCCCATCTTGAAATATGTGAAGTCATGTTTAATGAGCTTGCGTCTTTCGTCGACGAGGTCTCTCTGGAGACAGAAGGGAAACCAAAATGGAAGGTACTTCTTCGGATACTTCCCCATCATTGTTCTCCTTGTCTCATCTTCCCTATTATTTGATGTCAGTGATTGAGTGCTTTACTCTTCCTTTCCTTTTCTTCCTTCTTTTGATTCATGGGAGTGTTATGAGTTTATATCTACTTCATGGCATAGCATTCTGCAAACAGTATGAACATGAAACTTCTTAGTCCACTTGAAAACTGAAGGCTTGGATTGGAAGCTTTTTCTTCCTTTCCTAAATGACATGTAAAGATGAACCCTTGGAGGTTAAGACCAGAGAATGCAGCCTCCAACTTGATGCAAAGTTGTTGTAAAGAAACTTGTTTGTGAAGGGATAACATCAAGAGTTCTCCATACTAATCTATTTACATCGACTGACAGGCATGTGTTTAACATCTCCCTTATAACAAATTCCCCGGTTTGGAAAAGCACATTTCTTGCACGCTAATGGCAGGAGATGATATTACTGATGATGTTCTCTAGCCAATTCTGTTATATCCAAAAATCTTGATGTGTTCATTAATCTCGATTATGTCCTTAATAATTAATGTTAAGCAAATATGCAATCTGACACTAAATTGATGTTCCATAATTTGATGCATCGATTATATTTGCAAAAGAATTGCCAAATTTTTGCTAAACCGATTCTCTGGCATGGAACTCTCTGTAATTACAACAACATAGTCTTTCAAGATTCTGTGCTGCACTCTTTGTGAGCCTTATTGGACATGTAGTTCTAGGTATTCATATACACTTTACTTATTTGGTATGCATATATGTCCTGTCAGATTTTAAGTAGATATACAATGTTTTTGTTGCAGAGCCAAAGGTCCCGTCGAGAAGAACTTCGTATCCACATTGCGAATATATACCGCACAGTTGCTGAGAATATCTGGCCTGGAATGCTTAGTAGGAAACCAGTTTTCCGCCTTCATTATTTAAAGTTCATTGAAGATACAACCAGACAGATATTAACA
Source organism: Jaltomata sinuosa (assembly GCA_003996215.1). Lineage (NCBI taxonomy): Eukaryota > Viridiplantae > Streptophyta > Magnoliopsida > Solanales > Solanaceae > Jaltomata > Jaltomata sinuosa. The sequence goes on from QJPP01001073.1 coordinate 452,157, forward strand.
GCATCTGCTGAGAGTTTTCAAGATATGCAACCCCTCCGTTATGCACTTGCTTCTGTATTGAGATCCCTGGCTCCTGAATTTGTTGATTCCAGATCTGAGAAATTTGATATTAGAACTAGGAGGCGACTCTTTGATCTTCTGCTCACCTGGAGTGATGATGCTAGCAATACTTGGAATCAGGATGGTGTTAATGACTATCGACGTGAAGTAGAGCGATACAAGTCTTCTCAGCACTCTCGATCAAAAGACTCCATGGACAAACTATCATTTGATAAAGAACTGAGTGAACAGGTAGAGGCAATCCAGTGGGCTTCCTCAAATGCAATGGCTTCAGTATTGTATGGCCCCTGCTTTGATGATAATGCAAGAAAGATGAGCGGGCGTGTAATATCTTGGATTAATAGCCTATTCATTGAGCCTGCACCAAGGGCTCCATTTGGTTATTCACCTGCTGATCCAAGAACTCCATCTTATTCAAGATTCACTGGTGAAAGTGGCAGAGGAACAACTGGTCGTGATAGGCACAGAGGAAGTCATCTTCGAGTTTCACTTGCAAAATTAGCCTTAAGAAATCTTCTTATAACAAATTTGGACCTATTTCCTGCTTGCATTGATCAGGTGTGCTTCTCTTTTTCTTTCCTTGTACATGTAGGACTTCTGTGTGCATGTAATTCATTCATTTATTATCTACTATACTTGTTTGCTTAAGCTACTGTATGATTTATGTTCTAATTGCACTTGTATAATCAGATACCATCTTTAATGTGATTGTTAATGTGTGACTTTTCTAAAATACACGTGCACACAGACATACATGCATAATGGTGTTATGAAGTATGCCCTTTTGATTAATTATTTTCTGTACATTTTTTTGTTTGGGTAGTTGAAATGCGTCTGTTTCCATGGTAGGTGTTTCAGTCACATTCTTTTTAGCATTTTCAATGTTGCATTTACTGCTACCTATTTGATATACAAATAAGGTTGAAGATTCATCAACTTATTTGTTGTTGTTACATGCAGCAAGTTATATTTAACCCTTTCCCCCCTGGTAGATTATTGGGGTTCATGCTGTTATACCTCTGAAGCACTTAAGTTTGTATTTGGTACAGTGCTACTACTCAGATGCTGCAATCGCAGATGGCTACTTCAGCGTGCTAGCAGAAGTTTACATGCGTCAAGAGATACCAAAATGTGAAATTCAGAGACTCTTAAGCCTGATCCTCTACAAGGTGGTAGATCCTTCTAGACAAATTCGTGATGATGCCCTTCAGATGCTTGAGACGCTTTCTGTCCGTGAATGGGCTGAGGATGGCATGGAGGGTTCAGGTAGCTACAGAGCTGCTGTTGTAGGGAATCTTCCCGACTCATATCAGCAGTTCCAGTATAAACTCTCTTGTAAACTTGCTAAAGATCACCCTGAACTTAGTCAGTGGCTTTGTGAAGAAATCATGCAGAGGCAGCTTGACGCAGTCGATATAATTGCACAGCATCAAGTCTTGACGTGCATGGCTCCATGGATTGAGAATCTCAATTTCTGGAAACTCAAGGACTCTGGTTGGAGTGACAGACTATTGAAAAGCCTTTATTACGTGACATGGCGGCATGGTGATCAATTTCCAGATGAAATTGAGAAGCTTTGGAGTACTATTGCTAGCAAACCTAGGAACATAAGTCCAGTTTTAGATTTTTTGATTGCAAAAGGTATTGAAGATTGCGATTCAAATGCATCAGCAGAAATAAGTGGTGCATTTGCTACATACTTCTCTGTTGCTAAAAGGGTCAGTTTATATTTAGCTCGTATATGCCCCCAACGTACTATTGATCACTTGGTTTACCAACTTGCTCAGCGAATGCTTGATAGCATAGAACCTCTGAGGCCTAGTGCAAACCAAGGTGAGGGAAATGGAAACACCGTGTTAGAATTTTCTCAGGGGCATTCTGTGGTTCAAGTTGCATCAGTGGTAGATAGTCAACCTCACATGTCACCTTTATTAGTTCGTGGGTCTCTCGATGGACCACTGAGGAACACAAGTGGGAGCTTGAGCTGGAGAACAGGCACTGTTGGAGGGAGAAGTGCCTCAGGCCCATTGACTCCTATGGCTCCTGAGTTGAATATTGTCCCCGTAACTGCTGGTAGGTCAGGCCAACTTCTTCCATCACTTGTGAACATGTCAGGGCCATTAATGGGGGTGCGGAGTTCAACTGGAAGTATGAGAAGTCGTCATCGCTCTCGAGACAGCGGAGACTACTTCATTGACACTCCAAATTCTGGGGAAGATGGGTTGCATTCTGGGTCTGTAATGTACGGGATTAATGCAAAAGAACTTCAATCAGCATTGCAAGGACATCAGCAGCACTCGCTCTCTCACGCGGACATAGCATTGATTCTACTTGCTGAAATTGCTTATGAGAATGACGAGGACTTCCGAGAGCATTTACCTTTGCTCTTTCATGTCACTTTTGTATCTATGGATAGTTCAGAGGATATTGTCTTGGAGCATTGTCAGCATCTGCTTGTTAATCTATTGTATTCACTTGCAGGGCGTCATTTGGAGTTATATGATGTTGAAAATAATGATGGAGAGAACAAGCAGCAAGTAGTGAGCCTCATAAAGTATGTTCAATCTAAGCGAGGTAGCATGATGTGGGAGAATGAGGACCCCACGGTAGTGAAAACAGAGCTACCAAGTGCAGCACTCTTGTCTTCTCTGGTGCAGAGTATGGTGGATGCTATCTTCTTTCAAGGAGATCTCCAAGAAACTTGGGGAGCAGAGGCACTTAAATGGGCTATGGAGTGCACATCTAGACACTTGGCCTGCCGCTCGCACCAGATTTACCGTTCACTAAGGCCTTGTGTAACAAATGATGCATGTGTATCCCTGCTACGTTGTCTTCACAGGTGCTTGGGAAATCCTATACCAACTGTTTTAGGTTTTGTTATGGAGATCTTGTTAACATTACAGGTGATGGTGGAGAATATGGAACCAGAAAAGGTTATACTCTATCCCCAGCTTTTCTGGGGTTGTGTTGCCATGATGCATACTGATTTTGTTCATGTGTACTGTCAAGTGCTGGAGCTCTTTCGTCGGGTTATTGACCGTTTATCGTTCCGAGATCGAACAACAGAGAACGTACTTCTTTCAAGTATGCCTCGAGATGAGCTTGATTCAAGTGTTTCTGACAGTTCTGACTTCCAACGTCTAGAATCACGGAATGCTTGTGAGCCTTCAGCGTCAAATGCAAAGTTCCCAGTCTTTGAGGGAGTACAGCCACTGGTTCTTAAAGGCCTTATGTCCACTGTCAGTCATGGTGCTTCTGTTGAGCTTCTGTCAAGGATTACAGTGCCTTCATGTGATTCCATTTTCGGTGACGCAGAAACACGGCTATTGATGCACATCACAGGCTTGCTTCCCTGGCTCTGCTTACAGCTCAGCCAGGATGTAGTTATGGGGTTTATGTCACCACTACAGCAGCAACATCAAAAGGCTTGCTCTGTTGCAGCGAATATAGCCGTCTGGTGTCAATCAAAATCAATGGATGAACTGGCTACTGTTTTTGTGGCTTACTCCCGTGGTGAGATCAAAAGAATAGAGAACCTTCTAGCTTGTGTTTCACCATTACTATGCAATGAATGGTTCCCCAAGCACTCAACTCTGGCATTTGGGCACCTCCTACGGCTTCTTGAAAAAGGGCCAGTGGAATATCAGCGTGTTATCCTTCTTATGCTGAAGGCATTGCTTCAGCATACTCCTATGGATGCTGCTCAGAGTCCACAACTGTATGCAATTGTATCTCAGTTGGTGGAAAGCCCTATGTGTTGGGAGGCACTTAATGTGCTGGAAGCCCTCTTACACAGCTGTAGCTCTTTACCGGGATCACAGCCTAATGATCTTGGGCAATTTGAGTATGGACTCCTTGGCACCGAAGAGAAGATCCTTGCATCTCAAACATCATTTAAGGCTCGAAGTGGACCATTGCAGTTTGCAATGGGGCTTGGTTTTGGAGCAGGTTCGACACCAGTGGCACAATCTAATGCATCTGAATCTGGTTTGTCAGCAAGAGAATTAGCATTGCAAAACACACGGTTGATGCTCGGGAGGGTGCTTGATAGTTGTCCACTTGGGAGAAGGAGAGATTATAGAAGATTAGTTCCTTTTGTAACAATTACAGGGAACCTGTAAGCGTCTCATTTGCACGTTACTTTGACTGAGAAAAATGTGACATCTGTGAGTTTGTTTTGTAAATAGGGGCACTAATCCTCTCTCAAAAAAATAGGGGCACTAATCCAATTATGTATAAGGGTTAGTTTGGTTCTAATATTTAGAATGCACCAAGCTCCCTCCCCTCCAGTTTTGGTCTATTTCTTTACATTTTTGGAGGTCTATAGATTTGTATGTTGTCATCACATAATCAAAGGGATGACACTGAATGCTATTGGCTAATTTGATGTTTCTCTAGGGAAAAAGAAAATGATCTTCCATTGCAAGTTCGACCCACTTGAATATCTTACATGTCTCTTTCATATGTCCAAGTATGTATTCATGAAGATTGACAAAACCGAAAAGAAATTGTCCCTCGATTCTGCGATCCATGGAACGCATAATTGTGCTGATGTAAAACTTGGGAGGAACGAGTAGGGATGGCAAACGGTGGGATCGAGCTCCTCTTCATTTCTCCGTTTTCCCCAAGTTCTTGTTCGGATTGGGTACGTACACATGTCATAATTTAAAATGATTTAATATATAATCAACCCCTTAAATTTGCCAGAATATTTTATTTAGATACTCGAACTAAGTTCTATTTATTGAACACCTTAACTCCTGATAAAATGTTTTAATTAGATTTGAAATTTTATTTGCATGTGTTCTCAGTCGTCTATTAGGTAGTTAAGTAAATCATATGAAATATGTAATTTTTTTTAATTATATGCATTCGCCTCAATAAGTTGTAAAACTCCAAATATTTTCTAAGTGAGGTTGATGCTTATAAATAAAGGAAATAAATATATTTTATGTGATTAACTTAACTAGCTAATAGATGAATGAAAATACGCGTATTTGTTTTTTCCAAAATTCAAAAGAAAGTCTTTAATTGAAACACTTTATTAAGAGTTGAGATGTTCAATTGAAACATGACTTAATTTGAGTGCTAAATGAATTATCCTGGAAAATTTAAGGAGCTGACTATGAATTAAGCCATTTAAAATTAATGGCTGAGAATTAATTAACTAAAACAAAGCGTTAATCATAATTAGAATAATTAATTATTTTCACATATTTGCTCTAAAAATATTCTTGTAATCTCACAATTCTAGATCTACATTATATCTTTCCTAAATATATTAAAACTTTTCTTTCTTGCCTTGAGTATATTTTCGCCGTGCATCGATTATTTTCTGTTTTGCTACTTTTTTTCATTGATCAATATGTTTAGTTTCAATATCTCGTAAGGATATGCTCACATTCTCATTTAAAGATAAAAGAAAATTAAAAGAAAACTCCAACCAATAATAATACATATTAAAGAACTTTACAAAATAATATTTGAGCAATAAAAAATTTAAAAGTGTGACCTGACAAATTTTTAATTTTAGGAGCAAAACAAATTCAAGCATTCAACTTCAAACTCTCTGTTACTCTCTAGAAGGTGAACCTATTGCTTTATAGAAGTTGTGGCTCGTTTGAATACTTAAGTAGAAAATAAACTTTTAACCTATATTATGAAAATAAAAGAAAAAAGTAAAAATATTTTATGCACGACAAAACTTTACTCATGGCAAGAAAGAACTTTTTTAAATATATTTAAGAAAGATATAATGTAGATTTAGAATTGTGGGGATTGTAAAAGTATTTTTAGAAGCAAATATATGAATGTAATTAATAATTCTAATCATGGTTAGTGTTTACCCTCAAAAAAAGGTATAATTAAATTTGTTAGTGAGGTTTAAAGGATAAGAGGCCCTGATTCAGTCGTGTGTAGCAAAATAAGATACAATGCTGAAAAGTAAAGAATATGCAATTGAGCAATTGAGAAGCAAAGATCGGAATAGCCTGAGCTAGCTGAAGCTGGGTGATCCACGTTGGTGGATCATAGCCATTTGAGGCTGATAAAAATGAGGTTAGAATTGAAATAACAGACAAGCAATATAACAAACTTAGTTGACAGTAAAAAAGTAATCTTTGATTTAGACAATAAAGTCCGTTCTATATGAAATGATGATTACATGGCTTATATAGGGGTTCACCTCTTAACGATCGATTACTATGCATTAAACTCAATAAATTACTAATTAAATAACATTAATAAAGAAGAGGTACGTTCAACGATGTTAATAGGTCGGTTACATAACGACTACCAATAGCTAGTGCAAGCTCGTTGACTTTTTCCTAGGCTAAGATGCCAACTTGATGCGGTGTATCAACCTGAATGGTATAATGGATACCTAGTGTGCATTCTTACCTTATTCGTCTCGATCAGTCACGGTATGACGTGTCATTGGATCCTGTCCAACTGGTTGCAGAATTATGCCAGTAATTCTTCCACGTGTCACAATTTATTTCATCCACATGTATGGGCTATTTTTGCCCTATACAAATAGTTTCCATATTTTTCAAGCTTAATCTTTTATCCGAGGAATGTAAATGAATTTCTTTTCCAATCTTTGCGGTGTATCAAATTCTTGATTTTACTCCGAACAGAATCGTCTAGCGAAAAAAACTAAAGCGTCATCCGTATTTAATGGTTCTGGCACAATACATTCGTTCAAACCTTTTCCGAGTCACGTGTCTTCATGTGGTTGGATTTTGAAGGCGGTTGAGGTTCCCCCAAGTGCTGCCGCAAATCTTTTGCCTTCATTTTTCGTGTTCTTTTTTTTTCAAGGTCTTGTCAATTGATCAGCGAATCTTTAACGAGATATTTTCTTTCCATCTTTTCCTCCTTTTCGTAAATGCCCTTCTGTATTCCAAGGTCTTTTGGGGGCCATTCCCTTTCTAAGGATTGCTATAAATACCCTTTATTCATCCATACTTGTATTCCACAAATAATTTCCTTCGACATGTTCCTTAGAGAAAAGAAATGAGCTTTGCTCTTGAATTTTTGCCTGCCTTTCATTTTATGGCCGAGTTCTTAGCTCATGCTTTGTTTCTCCTTTGACTTCTGCCTCATTCTTGTCTCTATCTTTTTTGTAGTCTTTACTGACTATCAGGAGTCATCGATGAGGATGGGGTAGAGGCAGGGGGTGAGTCCGAGGCTAAGATTGATAATGATGGCTAACTTCCTCATTCTCTTTAGTAGTCCTGGGGCCAGGGTTTTATGTCCTGCTATGTTCTCTACTTCTGTGACCTGAGGGGATTAGGTTTTATATCAGTACTGTATCCAAATTCCTTTCCAGTTCTATCCTTTGATGGGCCTTGTTGCGTTCAAATGCACACGCAAGTGCACGTGATAATTTTGTTGTTATTCTATAAATATCTAAGAAAGCTGTAAAATGTTGGTTGTTATCATATTAGAGAAACGATCAAGGATTTGGCTTTGACAATCAAGTTGAGTCTTCATATCGTCACAATTACTCATTTTTTTGATTTACAAGTTGCAAGTTAATATCATTTTATTGAGAATTTTTCCAACAACTCTAAGGCTACTTGACTATTCTTAGTAACTATATTTTTATGATCGTCGGTCAATAGTGAAGTGCATGTATAAATTTCATTTGTATCAACTAAGCGAGGCTAAATAGTATATTTCTATCCGGTAGTGAATCGTTCTCCTGTTCCTATTAGGTTCACAAATAAGCTCTATTTATCTTATTACGCTCGCGAATTCTCTCTTTCAAGTTCAATTCACAAGCCACATATAGTAGTTGACTATTCGTCAAACAATCAATTAATTCAGCCCAAGAACAAATAAATAACTAAATAATGAAAAACTTCAATAACTTTTGATTATTATAAGAGACTTACCTGATGATGAAATAATCGGATGCTATTCAATAACTTCAATAACACGAATTCATTTCAGATGCTATTTCATCATCGGGTAAGTCTCTTATACTATTTTTACACATTTTTCAATGATTATTTCATAATTTCATCTTCTGATTTTTCAACTTGAAATTTTGAGTTTTCACGGTAAAGTTAAAGAATGGTTTTTCGATGATTTCAAGGTTGATTTTAACTCTATTTTTTTAATAAAATTTTATATTTGAACTCCTTAAGCTTTGGATAAATTAATTTTTCAATAAAATTCTAGTTTTGACCTTGGGAGCTCCGGATTGACTTTTGAGTTGATTTTTTCGACCCAGATTAGAATTTAAGCAATATGAGTATCGTTGAACTCGTGTTTATGCGTAGAACTTATTTTTGATAGATTGGACGCGTTTCAACGGCGTTCAAAAAGAGAAGGCTCGTGTAAGATCAAGTAGAGACTTGCGGGTCGGCTTCGAGGTGGGTTATGTCTTAACTTTCTTCAGACTTTTCTTGAATGAGAACTTATTATGTAAAGTATGCTATTGGTTGGGTGAATTCGTGTATTTGAGTACTGAATAAGGTGGATTATCATTGTGATGCCCAAATTAGGGCTTATATTATTTTGGGTGACCGAAACTTAGATTCCTGGCTTGATATTGAGGCTTATAGCCTGTGTTCATAGATTGGTTATGATTTTGAGATTACTGGACATATCTGTTGTATCTGGTTTCATTTTTTACTTTTATGCTTATTGATGTGAGGTCAAATATACGTATATTTAGCCATTATTTGTCTCACATTTTAATACTTTTAATCGTCTTTTGAGTATTGATTATATTACTTTGTGCTTACTATTATATTTTTTATGTGTAGGATTAAAATGATGGAAAGATGAAAAGATTTGGAGCAAAAACGAATTAAATACGAGAAATCATATTAGTAAATTATGCAGCAGCTAAATGGAAGGATTGTAATACAATAATATTATTTACATTTATGTTACTTTGAATTGAAATTGAAAGAGTTGAAGGATACTTACCTGGAGACTTGGCGTGAACTGAAGGCAGCAGTTGCTATGAGTTGATGGCGCAGCAAGTGGCGCAAATAATAGATGCTCTCTGATTCTGAAGAAGTTGCTCGCGCCACTGCCTTGCTTTGCAAGCGTGGCGCGAGCTCGATGGATTTTCTTCCAGTTTGATTTGGATTTGGTTTTTAAAATTCCAGATTTCTCCGTACTCTATAAATACATCATAAACACAATTTTTATATAACTTTTGACCTGGGAAGAGTTAGGAGCCGCCGTGGAGGCCAGAGAAAATTGATTCTATCTTTTCTTCTCTATTATTTATTTTATTTTACGTTTTTCTTTGGATGATTTGTAGTAATTCCTCCATATCTATGTGGAGCTAAACTTCTCATCTAAGGTTATGGTAGCTTCATGATTGTTGGTGTATAAACTTTAATTGATTTGTTAAGATATTTATCGTCGTGCTATGACTCGTGTGGTTATTTACTTTTTCTTGGGCTTGGTTATTTGTTTGCTTGATCACCACATAAATACTATTTGTGGCACGTAAATTGGTCTAGGAATAGAGAATTTGCGTGCATAATAAGAAAAAGTAGAGCTTGGTTGTGAACTTTATAGAGAAAGGAGAACGATTCACTAACGTGGATAGAAATATACCCGTTAGCCTTGCTTAGTTGATACGGAAGAGAAATCACATGCCCTTCACTATCGACCAACGACCATAGGAACATAGGCGTTAGGAATAGTCGAGGAGACCTAGAGTTGTTGGCAAAATGCTCAACATGGTTAAAATTAACCCGCAACTAGTAACCCGATAGAAAATCAGAATCAGTTCAAGTGATTACTCAACATAATTGCTAGCAAATCCATAGCCCTAGATCGATTTCATCTCATTGATTGTGTGAAGATATACTCTTTGTTTGGTTAATTGTTCATTAGTTAGTTTATTTTTCTTTTTAGTTTAGTTAATCATAATATAATTTGGATTTTTTTGCTTGAATAAATAATTAGAATTAATTTAATTTAGTAAATAGTTAATCGACAAGTCTCTGTGGGTACGATATCTGGACTTAAAATCCTATATTACTTGTACGACCGCGTACACTTGCGTGTGCAAAAGGACGCAACACTTACGCATATTCATTCATCCCATGGTACATGAAAACTATGAATTGAATGAAATACATGATTTTGGTCCCGATTTGAGTTCGGGTCATTGATACTGATTTTAGTCACAGTTTGATTCTGAGCAAGACTTATTGAAATTCCAATTCAAGTCTGGATAATTGATAATGATTTTAGTCTCGATTTGAGTCCGAGAAAGATATTTGGAAGTCCTGGTTTGAGTCTGGACATGATATATGGTTCTTGAGAATCTCTCTTGGGTCCCATCTCACAACATACTACTGGAGAGGGTATGTATCGGTAGACATTGTCCATTGCATATCATCCCATATCATTGCATTGCATTATTATTTGAATTATTATTGTAATTGAGATAAATTGTGCTATTTATTGATATTGAACTGCAGGAACTTTTTTACGTGCAAGGTCAATTTAGTATTCTTTATTCGATATAGTATCTTCTTAAGCTCAGTCCCCTATGATGCCTATTGAGTACAAGTGAACCGTACTTACTCCTATTTTTCTAATTGTTCTGATGCATATCCCGATATGAATGGACCTCGTGGATAGTGTTCGTGCTTCTAGATATTATTCAAAGCTGTAGTGAGCTCCTACCTTTAGAGATCGACTTAGTTTCTTCTATCTTTTATTTTTATCTTATATACTTCTTGGACAACTTTGTATTCCAGTTTTACCATTTGATTTTAGAGGTCGCTCTTGTACTTGTGATAACTGAGTCTTGGAATTTTTGATGTACTATTTCCTTTCTGTGTGAGGATATTGGGATTATTATTAAATATTCTCGATGTTTTTACTGTTTGCCTTTATTTAGAGTTAATTGTGTTTGTCGAGTCTGGCTTACCTACTATAGTCCGTTGGGATAGGTGCCATCACAACCCAAGCAATTTTGGGTCGTGACAAGTTGGTATCAAAGCCAAGTTCACCAGTCTCATGAGTACAAGAGAAAGTGTCTAGTAAAGCCTTGTAGATCAATACGATAACATATGTATCTATCTTTGGGAGGCTATGGAACACTTTTAGAAAAACTCTATTCTTTGACTCCTTATCGTGCGACTTGTTTACTCCTTGAATTTAAAACTTGTATTTCATTCTCTCAATAGATGGTATGAATGAGGTCAGCTGCTAGAGCCCTAACTAGCGATCGAGGCCATGGCAAAGGTAGAGCACGTGGTGCAGCGCCAGCTAGGGGTCATTCCAGGGTGGCATCTTCTGAACCAGAGGTTGAGTTTGAGGATGAGGCTTATCAGCTAGAGGGTGTAGGACCAGCTTAGGTTCCACAAGATTTTGTAGCCACCCCAGTGTTGCAGGATACTATGGTTCAAATTTTGAGTTTCTTAAAAGGTATGACTCAGACAGAAGCTCTACCTATCACTCCTGATGGATCATATACTCGAGATGGGGTTCAGCCTCTAGAAAAAGTACCAATTCAGGGTTTTCAGATTCCTAGGGCATATCTAGCTACTATTATGGCTCCATATATTGATGCTTTCTCAGTTAGACTTGTTGCTCTATCGGTTGTGGCTAGGTCGGTGATGACAGTTGAGGAACAGAAGATGTTTGATAGATTTGTGAGATTGGGTTCCCCCAAGTTTACTGGTATGCTTGGGGAGGATGCGTATAAGTTTTTGGTCAGTTGCAAAATCATGGTTTGGTTGAGTCTCATGGTATGAATTAAACTACCTTTCAGATGGTAGGGGTAGCGAAACAATGGTGATGATTGTATCTTGATTGTAGACTAGCGAGTTTGCTTTATGACATGGACACAGTTCTATGAGGCTTTTTTGGGAAGTATGTACCCCGAAGTTTGAGAGATGAGTTTGATGGCTTAGAGCAGGGTACCATGACAATTACCGAGTATAAGACTAGGTTGCATGCCTTGTCTAGGCATGCCTTAGTGAGTATTCCATTAGAGGAAGAGTGGATTAGGAAGTTTGTGAAGGGATTGACTACTCCACTTCATTTGGCTACAACACAGTTAGTGACTACTGGGGGTACCTTTCAGCAGATAGTGGATCATACTAGGAGTATTGAGGGTATATGTCACAATGCCTATGAAGGTGGTGGAAAGAGAGATCGTAGTCACAGTGGTCTCAATGGTTCATCATCTCGTGGCAGAGACTTCTCAGGTAGGGGTCGGCGTTATTAGCATAGCAGACCATTCCAGCCAGCATTGCAGATTTCTGATGGTGGTTTTTCTGGGTCGGGTTCTATGAGTGGTCATAGTTTGGGTCAGACATTCAGAGGTTCTCATACTGGATTTTTAGGCTGCGGTGGGCGATCTTGTTCATCTAGACCACCTTATCAAGCTACTTCAGGTGGTGGATGCTTTGATTGTGGACTGTTTGGTCATTTTGCTAGATAGCGCCCAGGCGTGGGCAGAGTCGTTCATATAAGGGTTCTCAGATGCAGACTTATAGGGCACCAACACCACTGACTAGAGGAGGTGTGCAGAGTGGTAGAGGTGGTTTACGAGGTACTATAGGTGGATCCCAGGCAACTCGTAGAGGTAGTCGTGGAGTTACTCAGTTCGAGAGCAAACGTGGTCAGTGTTATGCATATCTAGGTAGACCTAAAGCAGAGGCCTCCGATGCTGTTATTATAGATATCGTCCCAGTTTGCCATCGATCTGCTTTAGTATTATTTGACCCTTGTTCTACTTATTCCTATGTGTCTACGTATTTTGCATCGGGTACTAATATGGTGTGTGAGTTCCTTGCTATACCTATTCGTGTTGCTACCTCGGTAGGTGATTCTTTAGTGGTGGATCGAGTGTATCGATTATGTGTTATGACTATTTTTGGGTATAATACTTGGACGAATTTAATTATTCTAGATATGATTGACTTTGAAATCAATTTTTGACTTAGAGATTTGCAACCAGAATACCATCATCTCACAAAAGATCATAGGAAATCCCATTTTAGCTTTTCGAAAAAGAGTCTGCAGTTTCAATATCAAGTTATCAACTAAGAGAACAAATGACCTTTATATTAATAGGAAAACTGTGAATAATAACAATGAAGACTTTTCAGTATCATTAAAGTGTAACGCTAAACTCAATTACAATAGACATGGAGTATCAAAAATACACATGATTTATGTATCATTATTATCATAATTTATTACTCATCTTCCATTTTCCTCACAATTGAAGAATCAAAAACTACTTCATATGTTAAATAGTTCCAATTAATCACAATTCTGGCAATGAAGAGGTTATCAAATATTTGTTGGTAGGTTAATTTACTATTATTAATTTACTTCTTATTTAATTGATTTATTTATCATTTATTGGTAGGTAAATTTATTATTTCGTAGTATAAAAATAGTATAGGAGTAGTGTTTAGATGAGGGGTAAAAATATTTTTTTAAGTTTTTATGGACATTTTGATAATTTAACTTTACAATTTAGGATCTTTCCACTTTTAGAATAGTATAGACAATGGTGTAAAAAAATGTGAAAGGGACCTATTTCTAGAGTTTAGAAAGCCTTGGAATTTTAAAAACTCAATCCTAAATGGACTAGGAAGCCAAAGGCTCGCGCCACGCTAGCAAAGCAAGCCTGTGGCGCAAAGGAAAAATAGGATTCTAAAATCATACTTTTCTTGCGCCATGGCCAAGATAGCAAAAGTAATTAGCCTTGCATCACTTTTTCGTGATGCTTTACAACAACGATTCTTCCTTGATAGTTTTTTCCTTTTTATTCTTTTTCTATTATTTAACCATCAAATCCCTCAAGACGCTCCTACACATCAAAATATATGAATATTAGCATAATTCATAGAATTAACACTCAAAGACATGATAAAAATACTAAATATAAGGAAAAGAATGACTAGTTTATACACATTTTTGCCCAAATATTAGGCCTCAAGCATATTACTGAAACCCTTATCCATGGGAGGTTTGCTATCTCGAGGCATAAGTAGGCTATGTTCCTTAATCCATAACTCCTTCCATGGTTTTTGGGTGTACTCCTCGTTGGGTGGAACCTAAGATGTATGCTGATGAGGAGGTATGTTGTGCATTACTCTCCAAGCTTCGTTCATGCCCCCGTGTGAAGTGTACTTTTCAGCAGTCTTTCCAAAAGGAGTTTGCTGAAGAGGCAGGATTCATAGACCGATTCCATATGTGAGGGTTTTATTTGAAGATTTGTACTCTACTTTCTAGGAGTATTTTATGTATTTTCCCTCTTGGGGTGCTGTAATATGTAATGATATTAATTTTTCAAACGCTTTGTATTTTTCCCTTTGTGAGAGCTATAAGCTTTTCTATAACCTCCTCGATGTATTACCCATTCTGAATCTGATCAAGTTATTCTCTTGCTTTAGTTTAGTTTTGGAATTTTACTTTTACTTCTATCGAAGTCTTATTGAATGTTTTGATATGTTCCAAGCACTTTTGCTCTTATTTTTGGGCAATTTGGCTTTTGGGCATGAGTTCAAACTATTCCTGGGCCATTTTTACTTTTTGGGTCCATTTCTTTTTGGATTTGAATAGACCTTTGATAGCAAGTGCTTGTTTGTGGAATTAAGTATTTTGTATGCTCGTGTGGTTTGAATGTTTTGTGAAATGGGATGTCTCCATTCAATCTTTTTTAGTCAATCTGCTAAAAAGAGGTGTTTTGGAATTTTGATACATCTTACTTCTCACTGTTAGATCAGGAAAATAATCGATCGGTGTTTCACTACTATAGACCGTGGACTTTCATTCAGTTTTATTTTTTGATGGCATAGGCCAGGAATGTTCATCTGAATTTTGTTTTATTTTAGGGAGCCCCATGATTTTATGCTAGTGATTTTACGATGTCTCTTCCTTACTTTAGGCACATTTGTTTTTGAACTTTGAGTTCTCGGAGTCTCTTGGGACTCTTAGATTTCAAAACTTCTTTGTCACATATAACTTCTGTTCTCAATCTCTTCTTGGAATTCATGTCATGTATGATCATTGAGTTCTATATTTTGAGAACTTCTTTGTCATGTATAAATTTTGTTCTCAATCTTTTGTTAGAACTTTTTGTTATGTATGATCATTGAGTTATCCTTTTTTGAGAATTTCAAATTCTCATACGTCATTTATACTTTAAATGGAATAACAATGCAGGTGAAGTTTTACAAATGAAGACCTTTGTTTCTCTGAATATAGATCATGCTTGTACAATGGCCTTATCGATGGCCCAATGGACTTTTACTGGATGAAGATCACCGACTCTTTATTTGAACAGTCTCCAGTTTCTTACATCTAAGTGAAGGTCTTTAACTTCTTCACTCGAGTTGTACCGATTCTTTTTACTTCAAATTGGAGGTCTTAGTCTTTCCGTCAGAGTAGTCCCCAATTTTACGTTTGGAAGGTCTTTTGATCTTTCTTTCCCCTGAAGAGTCCCCCAATGTTCAATTGTGAACTTGTGAGGATTTGGGTACTGGACAAGCTGACTTTGATCTGAAGTCTCATTTAATTCTGTCGATAATCTCTTCATGTCATAACATGCTTTGTTTTTCTCCTCAGTAAAAATCTTGCCAGAAAATCCCCCTTTTAGGGATGAAAAACCAATCTAAGGGAAAAGAGTGCAACACATGTTTTTATGTTGGATCAATAGGGCCTCTTTCACGTGCTTTGGTTCCCGCAATTTCAGTCAGAGTAGATAACTTTAAATGTGTACCATAGCAATAGTATCATTTGAGATGGCTGATGTTTTAATTGTTGGGGAGGTCATCTCTTTCTTGGTTTTCTAGTTTGTACGAGCCTTTACTAGTTACTACAGTAACTCGATAAGGTCCTTCTTAGTTGGGACCGAGCTTCTCATAGTTCATATCTCTCGTGCTTCCAGTTACGTTTTTGAGGACCAAATCGCCTTCTAGAAAGTACCAAAGATTTGTCCTTCGATTGAAATATCTTTCCGTTTTTTTGCTTTTGCACTTTTATTCAGACTAGGGCCAAATCACATCTTTCTTCGAGTAATTCTAGATAAATGGACATTTCTTCCTCGCTGTTTTTGTCATTAGAAAACTAGAAGCTGAGGCTTGGTGCTCTGACTTCCACTGGTATAAGGGCTTCAACGCCATATACCATTGAGAAAGGCATTTCTCTAATGCTAGATTTTGGCATGGTTCTGTATTCCCATAATACTTTGGGAAAAATTTCTCTCTAGATCCCTTTGGCAGTTTCTAGCTTTTTTTTCAAGTTCTGGATCACCATTTTATTCGTTGATCGGCCTATCCATTTTCCTTGGAGTGGTATGGCGTAAAAGTTATTCTTTTGATCCCCATTTCCTCCAGGAATTCAATCATCTTTTTTTTCCCGATGAATTGAGGACCATTGTTACAAGCGATCTCTTTTGGTATGGCAAAGTAGCATATTATGTGATTTCAGAGGAAGTCTATGATTTTCTCTCTCTTATCTTTTTGAAGTAACCTGTTTTAACTTATTTCAAAATGTAATTAGTTAGTAACAAGATATATTTAACATGGACAATCGCTGCTGGGAGTGGTCCAACAATATCCATCCCCACTTCATGAACGACCATGGTGAAACCATGGGGTGCAGTCATTTTGCTAGTTGATGGATCATGAAAGCATGACATTGGCATTTGTCATATTTTTGAACAAATTCTTTAACATCCTACTCATTTTTTGACCAATAGTAACCAGCTCTAACTAGTTGTTGGAGGAGAAGTTTGGCACTAGTATGATTATTGCAGGCGTGTTCATGGAATTCTTTCATCACATAATTGGTCTCACCTAGACCTAAACAGCTGGTCAGGAGATTAGTGAAAAATCTTCACTATAGTTCTCCGTCGATCAAGCAATATTGCGTAGCTTTCGTGCGGAGTGCCTATGATTCTTTTGCATCATTCGGTAATTTTCCTTCTTTTAGGTAGTCAATAAACTGATTTATCCAGTACCATGTTAAACCTATGAAATTTATCTCATCATGGCTAACGTCGAAGGCTCAGTTGACTGATTGAACTACCTTTTCAGAGTTAGTTTCTCCCATGTCTAATGAAGTCCCCAAGTTTTCTAAAGCATCTGCTTTCGTATTTTGTGCATGTGGTATATGGGTCATCGCTCATTCCTCAAAGTGACTTAGGGCAGTAAGCGCCTTATCCAAGTATTTTTTTCATCCATTTCTCTTTAACTTTGAACGCTTTATTAATCTAGTTCACCACTAGAAGAGTCACATCTTGCTTTGAGGGTTTCTCCTCCAGATTTTGAGCTAAATTCAGACCTACAATCAATACCTCATACTCAACTACATTGTTAGTAACATTAACAGTTTTGATGGCCTATCTAAGGACGTCCTCGGAAGGAATCTTTAAGATAATGCCTAATTTGGACCCTCGTACATTGGATGCTCCGTTCATACATAGAGTCCACACACTGGGTTTGGTTCCTGAGGCTTTCATATATTCTTTTTTGACCCATGGTGTTATTTTTTGACTAAAATCAGCTATGAAGTCGGCTAGAACTTGGGACTTTGTAGTGGTACGTAGTTTGTACGTCAGGTCGTACCCACTGAATTTTATTGCCCATTTACCTAGCCTTTTTGATAATTTGGATTTGAGCGCGATGTTCCTTAGAGGATATGTAGTCACTACATTAATGGCATGACATTGGAAATACATTATGATTTTTCTAGCAACCATTACCACCACCAGGGCTAGTTTTTCCAAATGTGGGTATCTAGTTTCCGCACTTGCCAAGGTTATGCTAACATAGTAAACTAGAAATTACATAACCTTTTCTTCCTGGACCAAGACATCAGTGATTGCTACTTTCGACACTGTGAGGTATAAGAGCAGGGGTTCTCCCTCTTTGGGTTTGTCCAACAAGGGTGGACTTGGCAAATATTTCTTCAAATATTTCAGTGCATGTTGGCATTCTGGAGTCCATTCCAAGTCATTCTTCTTCTTTAGTATAGATAAGAACTTGTGGTTTTTCTTGGATGATTGAGATATGAATTGTTTTAGCACGACTAATCTCCCCGTGAGTCATTACATAAATTTCACATCATCAAGGATCTCAAAGATCTCTTTGATCGCTCTGATTTTGTTCGAGTTGACTATGACCCTCTAGTGAAAACAAGGAAGCCCAAAAATTTGCCTAACCCAACGTCGAAAGTGCATTTTTGGGGTTCAGCTTTATGTTGTATTCCCGGAGCACCTTGAAGATTTCCTATAAATATTGCAAATGGTCTTCAAAATTCAGCGACGTAAACATTATGTCATCTCTATATACTTCCATTATTTTCCATATTTGTTGTTTGAACATACTGCTAACTAACTACTGATAGGTTGCTCCAGCGTTCTTTAAGTCAAATTGCGTTATAGCAATAGGTTTCACATTTGGTGATAAAAGAAATTTCATCTTGGTCCTCCAGTTTTATCTTTATTTGATTGTAACCAGAGTACGCATTGAGTAAATGTAATATATCATGACCAGTTATTGCATCGATCATTTGATATATGTGCAGTAAAGGGGATGAATTCGGTGGGCATGTTTTATTTAAGTCTTTAAAATCAATGCACATTCTTTATTTGTAACCTTTATTAGGTATAACCACTATGTTGGCCAATCATTCGAGGTATTTGACTTCTCAAATAGATCCGATGTTAACCAACTTGCTGTCACGACCCGATTTCTCGGTCATGATGGCACCTACAACCCCCCAGTAGGCGAATCAATTCCCGTAGCCCAGGACAGTTAGTAATGGGCTATTATCTAACAAATAAGCAGAAGAATGGCTTAATAAGAAAAAGTAAGAGAGTAAGATGAGGAGAATAGATAACAGGAGTATGTATATACATAAGCGGAAACTAAACCAAACCCCAAGACCTGGTATCATAGTATAGAGCCAAAACTACATACATGGAGTGCAAACGATCCAAAACAATATATACAGATGTCTCTGAATGGTAATAGAGTACATGAAGCAAAAGATAAACTAAAGCTAAGCTCCGATCGCCAATAGCTCACCCTCAGTCTGAAGTAATCCCCAACAGATCTCCAAGCACGAATCACAGCGATCTAACGGCGATGGCCCACGCTAGGATCTGCACCCAAAGATGCAGGGGGGTAGGGTGAGCACCAAATGCGAAGCATAAGGTACCGAGTAGGTATCATAGGCCGACTGGGAACATATAAGATAAAAGCGTAGTAACAGACATAATAGAAGCAAGCAGTCACAGAAATCAGCGAAAGGTACACAGGAACTAGCCCAGAGGGAAATCAACAGAACCACATGTGAGGCCAGTAAGCAGAATATACACACCATAGGCACAGGTGAAAGTAAGAAATAACACACCTGGGGTCCTTGCAATAACAGTGTATACATAATAAGTTTACGAAATGGACGGTATACCGGTAACCTCAAGTATAAGAAGAGGGAAAGAGTAATGATAGGCATGCTCAGAGACATGAATCAAACTCAACTAATCATACCAATCAAAATCTAGAAACCAACAGTCTAGCAGTAACCAATTTCATACTTAACTGTAACAGGGAACAATTTTGTAAGTAAATAGCAAGAGTCTACCTACAGTCCCCCGGCCGCCCATACAACCGAGGAACACAAACAAGTGAAAACAAACCCTCCGGCATCCCATACTACCGGAGCGTACAATCAACAAACAACAAACAAGGGTGGAGCCTCAAACAATGAATGATATGATGCATGAAGATCTCAAGTGAGATGGTATCTCTGTATGTACCTCCTCCGGTGCCGATCCGGCCCAGCAGGTAGGTTCCATGGAAGGACACTGCTCGTATACCTCTAATCTACCGTATACCCTTCCTCCGGCACACGCAGCCCGCAGCCCCAGGCCCGGATGGCAAGGTCCCTGACCCCATACTAAAACTCAGTGTCAAAACATGTAGTCCGGAAGCAAGTTCGAGTTCAAGATAGAGACCCAGTCTCTAATATTAATGCCCAGACCCTGTCCAGGACTAAAGTAGTAGGAAAATATCTCAAAAACCCCTCCAAGGGTGCCCGGTCATAACCGGGTCTAAACAGTAGAAAGTCATCTCAGGTGCTCGGTCCGACCGAGGCTAAAATCATTTCAAGAAGCAAGAAAACCCAACTAGCACCCCGGCCCTGCCGAGTCTAGCGTTAATCGCAAAACTGGTGATTTAAAACATAATTTTACTTTCTTTTACCCAGGAATATTCACAAGTTAAATCAAACCATTTCCAAATCATTTCCATAAAAAACAGGCCCCCGGGGCCATGCAAGGTTTAGAAAATAGTGCCAGTAGGCCCGAAGCCAAACCGTAGTAAAACATGGATAAAACCTCTTTAAATGCATGGAAATGGTATGATCAAACACAATAGCTGCCCAGCAGCTCACAATCAACCTATCGACCCTGCACAGGCCCACAGCTACTCAGCAAGCATAACCAGCCTAGAAGGATAATTCTATGCCCGGGACTCCCGGACATTCCCAAAATCCCACCTTCTATGTTCCAGAGTCAACAAGGCCTCACAGGACTACAAGGGTAAATAAAATATATCGTCAAGTACTACAAGCAACGGAGAAACAAAAGTAGGCGGACATGAATAAAGCGGTCGAGGTCTGTGGTACCAACCTAATAAACCAACCCAAGGATGCCCATTAATACAATTTTATCCTATATATGCGGAGTCTAGGGAAAATAAACCGTAACCTACCTGTCGTCCGATGACAAGCTTGAACCTCTCCGAAAAAGCTCTGAAACGAAATAAAACTCGAACTCGGGCTTGAATAAGTTGACGTAAATAACCGATTCTCTTTTGATGATTGGATAAATCATCAAATATTCTTCTACTAAATTACCTTTTAGCATAAAAGATAGCCCATACATATAAGTGGGCAAAATACGTACAAGCTTCCTTTAATAAAAAGAATTGAAATAAAACTCATTTGGAACCATATATACGTATAGGAATTTGCTGGAGATTTCATATATACCTTCCACAATTTCTTTTCACAAGGGAATATATATAATGAATAAGAATACTTATAGCTAGTCATTAATGCTATGTTAAGTGGCAACCTCCTAAGGCTATTAAAAAGATGTTGTCCACCTCTTCCACCTCCACGTGGAGCAGAGGTGGCAATATTGAAAATATTTTTATCCCCTTATATATATATTCGGATATTGCATAAATTTATGGTAAAATATATATAACTTTTTGAATATACAATAATTAATAGAAAATTATTTCAAATAAAACCTACTATATTATAATAATAATTTTCAACATAACTAAATTTACTATCTCCGTTAAAATATTACAATGTATACAAACCTTATAAAATAAGTACATACACAATTATGTCATAACAAAAGTATTTTTCATACACATTAAAATACTTTAAAAAGGTAATAAAAAATATAACTAAAAAATAAAATATTTTTAAATATACGCGCGATGCTAATAAAATTCTAAAATTTAGGTTCGCAATTCACCATCGCACAATTTTGATACTCAAGAACTCTCTTGGAATCCTCCCTTATATTTTCTCACTGTTTTGGAACTGAAATGGCGTTTTAAAATGTGAAGTTGAGGCTTTAAATCGATTTTGACCCGACCCGGTTCGCGATCCGGTTCGCGACCCGATTTCTGCCAGACAGTCCGCGGTAAAATAGTCATAACTTGTTTTTCCAAGATCAGTTGGATGTGAGGTTTTGTGCGTTGGAAACTAGACTCGTAGACCTTCGATTTGGTATTTTGGGGAACTTCTAACTCTTTATATATTGAGAGAAAAGCTCTGAGACATTTTACCCAAAGTTCAAAAAATTTATTACAGAACTTACGATAACTTTTGCCGACTTGTTTGACTTCGAAACTTATCATACGACCAAACAAATGGACCCGGCACCGAAATATCGGTCCCAACAAGCTTTAAATAACTTGGGGCTACTACAAACAAGCTCTAACGGTACAAGGAAAACATATACGTAGAAATAACCGGAAGGGTCATTACATCATCCACTACTAAAAAGGACTTTAATCCTCGAAAGTCAAGGTCAAGGGGGTACCTGAAGGCTCAAACAACTGCGGATACTGAGCCTGCATATCTCTATCGGTCTCCCAGGTAGCCTCCTCGACTGGACGGTGCCTCCACTGAACCTTAAAAACCGGGATCTCTCGAGACCTCAATCTCCTGACATCTCTGGCCAAAATAGCCGCCGGCTCCTCAACAAAGGCTAAACCCTCACCCAAGTGAACTGAATCCCACTGTAACACATGAGACTCATCTGGGACATACCGACGTAACATCAAAACATGAAATACAGGATGTATAGCTGAAAACATAGGAGGCAAGGCTAACTGATAGGCAACGCTACCAACCCTCTGAAGAATCTCAAACGGCCCAATGTACCTGGGGCTAAGCTTGCCCTGCCTACCAAATCTCATCACGCCCTTCATGGACGATACACGGAGAAACACCAAGTCACCGACACTAAACTCCAAGGCACGAAGCCTACGACCAGCATAACTCTTCTGCCTGCTCTGAGCTGCCCGAAGTCTGTCCTGAATCGCTCGAACCTGATCTAAGGAATCTCGAAGCAAATCTGTGCTCTGTGGACTAGAATCAAAACCATCAAACCAACCTACCGGTGATCTGGAACACCTGCCATACAAAGCCTCAAAAGGTGCCATGCCGATACTCGAATGGAAACTGTTATTATAAGCAAACTCTGCCAAGGGAACAAACTGATCCCAAGAACTTCAATAGTCAAGAACACAGGCCCGAAGCATGTCCTCCAGAATCTGAATGGTCCTCTCAGACTGGCCATCTGTCTGAGGGTGGAAAGCGGTACTAAGGTGAACCTCTGTACCCAAATCTCGCTGAATAGCCCTCCAGAACTGAGATGTGAACTGATTACCGTGGTCTGAAATGATAGAAGCTGGGACCCCGTGCAACCGAACAATCTCACGAAGGTAGATCTGAGCTAACCTCTTTGCGCCATAAGAAGTCTGAACCGGCAAGAAATGTGCTGACTTAGTCAGCCTATCAACAATCACCCATATGGAATCAAACCCATGAGAAGTACGAGGCAAACCAACAACAAAGTCCATAGTAATTCCTTCCCACTTCCACTCAGGAATGGGAAGTCGCTGCATCAAACCACCAGGTCTCATGTGCTCGAACTTAACCTGCTGACAGTTCAAGCACCGAGATATGAACTCTGCTATATCCCGCTTTATACCACTCCACCAGTAAAGCTGTCTCAAGTCTCTATACATCTTTGCTGTGCCAGGGTGAATGGAGTATCTAGTACAATGTGCCTCATGAAGTATCAACTGAATCAAATCACTAATCCTCGGAACACAAAGGCGACTATCAAACCTCAGAACCCCATCTAAATCTAGAGTAGCCCAGCTGGTCTCACCCTGAACAACCCGATCACGAAGGTCACACAACTGCTGATCCTCAAACTGACGGCTCTGAATCTGATCAATCAAAGTAGAACGAACCTCAATACTGGCGAGAACTCTGCTAGGATCCGACAAGTCAATCCTAACAAAACGTTTAGCCAAGGACTGGATGTCCAAGGCCAACGGTCGCTCTGAAACTGAAAGAGAAGCTAGGCTACCCATACTCACTGTCTTCCGACTCAAGGCATCCGCTACCACGTTTGCCTTGCCCGAATGATACAGAATAGTGAAGTCATAGTCCTTCAGTAACTCGACCCATCTCCTCTGTCTCTAGTTCAACTCTCGGTGACTCGTGATATACTGAAGACTACGGTGATCGGTGAAGATCTCACAGTGGACTCCATATAGGTAATGCCTCCAGATCTTGAGCGCGAAAACTACCGCCGCCAACTCTAAGTCATGAGTGGGTTAGTTGCGCTCGTGAACCTTCAGCTGCTTCGATGCATATGCTATTACTCGACCCTGCTGCATCAACACACAACCAAGACCAACCCCAGAAGCATCACAATACACGGAAAAGCTCTGACCCTGAACCGGCAAAGTCAAAACTGGAGCTGAAGTCAATAAGGCCTTAAGCCTCTGGAAGCTATCCTCACACTGATCCGACCACTGAAATGGGACATCCTTCCTAGTCAGCATAGTCAAGCGGTGCTGCTTATGGAAGAAAATTCCCTTAACGAACCGTCTGTAGTAACCTTGCTAACCCAATAAAGCTGCGAACCTCGGTAACAGTAGTAGGTCTAGGCCACTCACAAACCGCTGAAATCTTTCCCGGATCAACCCTAATCCCATCCTTAGACACCACGTGCCCTAGGAATGCAACTGACTCAAGCCAAAACTCGCACTTAGAGAACATAAAGCCGATGATCTCTCAAAGTCTGGAGTATAACCCTCAAGTGCTGCTCATGCTCATCTCTACTACGCGAGTATACCAAGATGTCCAAATACGGGCCAAGAACCATGTGCATCAAGTTCATAAAGGCTGCGGGGGCATTAATCAACCCAAAAGACATCACCAGGAACTCATAATGGCCATAACGTGTCCTGAATGCTGTCTTAGGGATGTCCTCCGCCCTAATCCTCAACTGATGGTAGCCAGACCTTAAATCAAACTTCGAAAACATGACTAAACCCTGAAGCTGGTCAAACAAATCATCAATCCTCGGCATCGGATACCTATTCTTTACTGTCACCCTATTCAGCTGCCGATAATCCATACACATGCGCATCAACCCATCCTTCTTCTTCACGAAGAGAACAGGAGCACCCCAAGGTGACACACTAGGTCTAATAAACCCCTTAACTAACAGATCCTGGAGCTGCTACTTAAGCTCCCTCAACTCAGCAGGAGCCATACGGTAAGGAGAAATAGAAATGGGCCTAGTGCCCGACTCTAGCTCAATAGCGAAATCAATATCTCTCTCAGGTGGAACGCCTGGCAGGTCGGTAGGAAACACATCGAGGAAGTCTCTAACCATAGGAACAGACTCAGGAGAAGTAGGGTCATCACTAACATCTCGGACATATGCTAGATAAGCTAAACACCCACGGAAAATCAACTTCCTAGTTCGAAGACAAGAAATGATCCCAGATGGTGCATGGCTAACAGAACCCTGCCACACAACCGGGGATACACCGGGCACAGCTATGGTAATGGTCTTGGCATAACAATCCAAAACCACACGGTGAGGGGATAACCAGTCCATGCCCAGTATCACATGCAAAATCTAGCATATCAAGAATCATCAAATCACCCCAAGTCTCTGAATCACCAAAAATAGACATAGCATAGCAAGACTCACAATCCGATCGCATCTACTAAAGAAATCTTCCTACTGGGGTCGAAACAGAAATAGGAACAGATAATGTCTCACTAGCCAACCCCAAACAAGGCACAAAGTAGGCAGATACATATGAACAAGTGGATCCAGGATCAAATAAAGCCATAGCAGACTGATGGCACACAGAAATCGTACCTGTAATCACAACATCTGAGGCCTCTGCCTCTGGTCTCCTAGGGACCGCGTAAAAATGATGACGACCTCCACCAGCCCGATCGCCATCCCTACCACCTACAATGCCGCGTGGAGCACCACCTCTACCCTGACGACCACCCCCTCTAGCCGGGGGCTGAACTGCTCGTAAAGGCTCGGCCAACTGAACTGTACCCTGCTGAGGGCAATCTCTAGCAAAATGACCAATCACACCACAAGTAAAACAAGCCCCTGGCGGCCTACTCGGTCGAGATGAACTAGCAGATCCCATATAACCACCACGTCCTGATACCCCAGAAACTGTACCCCTCGAAGACTGGCCGCCATAACCCTGATGGCTGCTCTGACCCTACTCGAACTGGGTACTACCGAAAGTCTGAAGGGAAGCCTGAACCGGTCGGCTGGACTGACTCTGGTGCTGCTGTGGCTGATAACTCCAGCTCCACTGGCCAGGACCTCTACCACCATATCTGGAACCACTATAGACACCCTGATGTCGAGGCCTCTTATCTCTGCACCCTCTGATCATGTCGCTGTAAGTCCTCCACAGTGCGGGCATAGTCTACGATAGCCTGAAATGACTGACCACCGTCAATCAATATCTCAGCTGGCTGCCTGATCTCTGGCCTCAAACCCCATACAAATTTGCGAATCCTATCTTCCTCGGTAGGAATGATCATAGCTCCAAACGGTGCTAGCTGATGAAAACAGGTCTCATACTCTGAGACAGTCGTAGACCCCTGCACAAGGTGAGTAAACTGCTCCCTGCGACGCTCACGATCAGTCTGAGGTAGGAACTTGACCATAAAGGCCTCATAAAACTCAGACTAGGTCAAATGAGGTGACGACGGTGGTCTACAAGCAACATGAGCCCTCCACCATAACTTCGCTGGGCCCTCTAACTGATAGGTAGTATAACCAACCCCGTGAGTCTCCAACAACCCCAAATGATGCAACATCTCCTCACAGGTAGTAATAAAGTCATGTGGATCCTGTCCGGAAGTACCAGCAAACCTCAGAGGTGCTAACCTCAAAAACCTACCCAACGCCTTTTGCTCTGACTCTGTCATAGGTGGGCGAGGAGCAAGAGGCTGTGCAACTGATGGAATCGGAATGACCTCCGCATGGGGAGCCATAGTAGCAGGCTGCGCTCCTGAACTCTGTGCACCCAGGGCTGCCCCCTGAGCGGATGTCTTCGCTACCTCAGAAGGCCGCTCTCCAATCATACCCAAAAGCTGTAATAGTAATCCCCGAATATCTGGAGACTGAGCTGCGGCTGGAGCTGGCACAGAAGTGGGCACTGGAGCTGGTACTGGAGCTGGCGCTAGAGCTGCTACTGGAGCTGGTGCTGGAGATGGTGGTACCTGGGCTGCCCCCTGATCCACATGCCGCTCGGGCTCTATCTCAACTCTAGCAGCTCTAGCAGGTGCCGCTGCTCGAGGGCGTCCTCGACCCTTAGCTGGAGTGGGAGGCTCGTCTCAGCGTGATGCCGATGATCTCGTACGAACCATCTGCGGAAGTATGAAGTAGAACAAATGAGATTTCCAGAAACTTCAAGGGTTCTATGCACGACACAGAAGCAATGAAAGAGTCAAATTTCCTAAAATGCCACTGTAGCCTCCCAAAGATTGAGTACGGACGTCACCGCCCTGATCCGCAGGACTCTACTAGACATTGGCTCCTATACCGATGACACCGGTGAACCTAGAGCTCTGATACCAAGTTGTCACGACCCGATTTCTTGATCATGATGGCACCTATAACCCCACAGTAGGCGAACCAATTCCCGTAGCCCAGGACAGTTAGTAATGGGCTACTATCTAACAAATAAGCGGAAGAATGGCTTAATAAGAAAAAGTAAGAGAGTAAGATGAGGAGAATATAACAGGAGTATATATATACATAAGCGGAAACTAAACCAAACTCCAAGACCTGGTATCATAGTATAGAGCCAAAACTACATACACGGAGTGCAAAAGATCCAAAACAATAAATACAGATGTCTCTGAATGGTAATAGAGTACATGAAGCAAAAGATAAACTAAAGCTAAGCTCCGATCGCCAAGAGCTCACCCTCAGTTTGAAGTAATCCCCAATAGATCTCCAAGCACGAATCACAGCGATCTAACAGTGATGGCCCACGCTAGGATCTTCACCCAAAGATGCAGGGGGGTAGGGTGAGCACCAAATGCGAAGCATAAGGTACCCAGTAGGTATCATAGGCCGACTTGGCACATATAAGATGAAAGCGTAGTAACAGACAGAATAGAAGCAAGCAGTCACAGAAATCAACGAAAGGTACACAGGAACTAGCCCAGAGGGAAATCAACAGAACCACATGTGAGGCCAGTAAGCAGAATATACACACCATAGGCACAAGTGAAAGTAAGAAATAACGCACCTGGGGTCCTTGCAATAACAGTGTATACATAATAAGTTTACAAAATGGATGGTATACCAGTAACCTCAAGTATAAGAAGAGGGAAAGAGTAATGATAGGCATGCTAGAGACATGAATCAAACTCAACTAATCATACCAATCTCAAATCCAGAAACCAACAGTCTAGCAGTAACCAATTTCATACTTAACCGTAACAGGGAACAATTCTGTAAGTAAATAGCAAGATTCTACCTACAGTCCCCCGGCCGCCCATACAACCGAGGAACACAAACAAGTGAAAATAAACCCTCCGGCATCCCATACTATCGGAGCGTACAATCAACAAACAACAAACAAGGGTGGAGCCTCAAACAATGAATGATATGATGCATGAAGATCTCAAGTGAGATGGTATCTCTGTATGTACCTCCTCTGGTGCCGATCCGGCCCAGCAGGTAGGTTCCATGGAAGGACACTGCCCGTATACCTCTACTCCACCGTATACCCTTCCTCTGGCACACGCAGCCCGCAGCCCCAGGCCCGGATGGCAAGGTCCCTGACCCCATACTAAAACTCAGTATCAAAACATGTCGTCCGGAAGCAAGTCCGAGTTCAAGATAGAGACCCAGTCTCTAATATGCATGCCAAGACCCTGTCCAGGACTAAAGTAGTAGGAAAATATCTCAAAAACCCCTCCAAGGGTGCCCGAGCATAACCGGGTCTAAACAGTAGAAAGTCATCTCAGGTGCTCGGTCCGACCGAGGCTAAAATCATTTCAAGTAGTAAGAAAACCCAACTAGCACCCCGGCCCTGCCGAGTCTAGCCTTAATCGTAAAACTGGTGATTTAAAACATAATTTTACTTTCTTTTACCCAGGAATATTCACAAGTTAAATCAAACCATTTCCAAATCATTTCCATTAAAAACAGGCCCTCGGGGCCATGCAAGGTTTAGAAAATAGTGCCAGTAGGCCCGAAGCCAAACCGTAGTAAAACATGGATAAAACCTCTTTAAATGCATGGAAATGGTATGATCACACACAATAGCTGCCCAGCAGCTCACAATTAACCTATCGACCCTGCACAGGCCCACAGCTACTCAGCAAGCATAACCAGCCTAGAAGGATAATTCTATGCCCGGGATTCGCGGACATTCCCAAAATCCCACCTTCTATGTTTCAGAGTCAACAAGGTCTCACAGGACCACAAGGGTAAATAAAATATATCGGCAAGTACTACAAGCAACGGAGGAACAAAAGTAGGCGGACATGAATAAAGCGGTCGAGGTCTGTGGTACCAACCTAATAAACCAACCCAAGGATGCCCATTAATACAATTTTATCCTATATATGCGGAGTCTAGGGAAAATAAACCGTAACCTACCTGTCATCCGATGACAAGCTTGAACCTCTCCGAAAAAGCTCTGAAACGAAATAAAACTCGAACTCGGGCTTGAATAAGTTGATGTAAATAACCGATTCTCTTTTGATGATTGGATAAATCATCAAATATTCTTCTACTAAATTACCTTTTAGCATAAAAGATAGCCTATACATATAAGTGGGCAAAATATGTACAAGCTTCCTTTAATAAAAAGAATTGAAATAAAACTCATTTGGAACCATATATACGTATAGGAATTTGCTGGAGATTTCATATATACCTTCCACAATTTCTTTTCACAACGGAATATATATAATGAATGAGAATACTTATAGCTAGTCATTAATGCTATGTTAAGTGGCAACCTCCTATGGATATTAAAAAGATGTTGTCCACCTCTTCCACCTCCACGTGGAGCAGAGGTGGCAATATTGAAAATATTTTTATTCCCTTATATATATATTCGGGTATTGCATAAATTCATGGTAAAATATATATAAATTTTTGAATATACAATAATTAATAGAAAATTATTTCAAATAAAACCTTCTATATTATAATAATAATTTTCAACATAACTAAATTTACTATCTCCGTTAAAATATTACAATGTATACAAACCTTATAAAATAAGTACATACACAATTATGTCATAACAAAAGTATTTTTCATACACATTAAAATACTTTAAAAAGGTAATAAAAAATATAACTTAAAAATAAAATATTTTCAAATATACGCGCGATGCTAATAAAATTCTTAAATTTAGGTTCGCAATTCACCATCGCACGATTTTGATACTCAAGAACTCTCTTGGAATCCTCCCTTATGTTTTCTCACTCTTTCGGAACTGAAATGGCGTTTTAAAACGTGAAGTTGAGGCTTTAAATCGATTTTGACCCGACCCGGTTCGCATTTCGGTTCGCGACCCGGTTTCTGCCAGACAGTCCACGGTAAAACAGTCATAACCATTTACTCCGAGATCAGTTGGACGTGAGGTTTTATGCGTTGGAAACTAGACTCGTAGACCTTCGATTTGGTATATCGGGGGACTTCTAACTCTTTGTATATTGAGAGAAAATCTCTGAGACATTTTACCCAAAGTTCAGAAAATTTATTAAAGACCTTACGATAACTTTTGCCGACTTGTTTGACTTCAAAACTTATCATACGACCAAATAAATGGATACGACACCAAAATACCGGTCCCGACAAGCCTTAAATGACTTGGGGCCGCTACAAACAAGCTCTAACGGTACAAGGAAAACGTATACGTGGAAATAACCGGAAGGGTCATTACACTTGCTCACCTCTTCGTTTATGATTTGTTTTTGAGTTCTGACATTGGGCACCTTTTCTGCCTTACCAGTGGAAAGATGGGGTCTGTGCTCAGCATGTGAGTTGCGACCTTTGGTAGAATACCTATCATATATATGCACATAAAAAGGAGAGATAAGAATTTGATCGGTTTTAGGAAAGAGAAGGATGAGAAAAAGGAGTGATTTGTGGACTTGTCCTTTTGAAAAGATGATTGTCATTCTAGGAAGAGGGAAAAAAGAGGAATGATTAGTAGGTTAGAGTAGGAGTTAGAAGTATTAGTTTAGATTTTCTCGCTCATGATTTCTTTAAAAAGTGACAATTTGGACGCAAGTTGAAAGGAACCAGGTTCTTGAAATGCAATCATTTTTTAATTATAGGGAAAACACTCTTTAACCTATTTTTGTAAAGGATGTCCATACCTGAACCAAGTTCTTGTTGATCCTCTTGTGCTAACTTATATTTCTTCTTATTGAAAAGTAAGGGTAATATCATTAGATCCTCGTCTTGATTACCTAGAGCTATGGGTGTAATCCTATCCTTGGTGTTGTGTTGGCAAGAATCTCTTCGGAAAAAGAGGCGCTTTATAGATTTATCACTTAATATTTAGTTAGTGCCCATCACTTCAGTACATATTTTCTAGATAATCATTGGGGGATCCCATTCCTCTTGATTCATAGTTGATTGATGAGATCAAGGTCTAGGAAATTTTTCTCAAACTGTTCCCTTCCTTGTGCCTTGGTGAAGATATCTGTGACCTGGTCCTTAGTGTAGCAAGCTATCATCCTGATCAAACCTTTTTCAACATTATCTCTCAAGGAAATGGTGGCACACATCAATGTATTTTGTTTTCTTGTAGTGCACTGATTCTTATCCATGCTTATTGTTCTTGTGTTATCAAACATGATAGGGATGCATCCTACATTAATTCCATAGTCTCTGAGTTGTTGCTTTATTCAGAGTAGTTGAGCGCAATATGAAACAACCACCATATATTCAGCTTTGATTGTAGATAAAGCTACTAAATTTTGTTTCTTGGTTGCCCATGACACCATACATGTCCCTAAGAAGTGTGCCATTCCTGAGGTTATTTTTTTATCCATAAGGTATCTAGCATAGTCAGCATCAACAAAGACCAAGGAACCAAGTTCTGAGCGCCTTTGAGATATCGTAGGATTCTCTTTACTGCCTTTAAGTGAGATTCCTAACGGTAAGATTGAAAATGAGCACACAACTCTAAACTATTGTAACGACCGAGTCCGTTGTTATGAGTAATTCATTCGTGCTAAGTTTTGGGTTAGAAAACTTTTGGGTTTGGGAGTTGGAAATTGTGGGCTAGGCTAGCCTCAGACAGATTTTGAGCGACGTATGGTATAGGGCAATCTGGGTGAGGATTGAGTAGAATATCTTAGGTCAAGCTAGTTTTTTGTTAGCCAAGAACTTAAAGAATCTGGGGGACTTTTTGGAAGTGAATTCGGGTGAGTAGAACTCCCGGTATCAAAGTTGACATGAATGGGTTATTTTGAAATGTCAAGATTTGAAGTGTGTTATAAATGGGCACTTTGGGGGGATTTTTTGAGTTTCTATAGCGAAAGTCAACGTTGGTCAGCACTGCCATAGCGATCAGTTCCGCTATGACAAAGCTGCTATAGCAGTGTATGGATTGCTATAGCAGAATAAGTCAGGGTAAATGCAGAAACTTCCCCAAAAATGTTCAGAATTTGTCAAGAATATTTTGGGGAAGAACCTAGGAAAATGGAGGCAAATTTCAGTGATTTCCCACCAAACTCCATTGAAAAGGTAAGGTTTTTGCTCCCCTAACTTAGTACTATGATCCCTACGCAGTATAATTGTTATCTACGGGCTCGGCGGGAGGTTTGGGTTAACCTAGAATGGTAGAATCCAGTGGAAAAAGAGGAATTCTAGGTGTAGAATTCTTGGGTTATGATTATTATCGCTTATGCATGTTTAAAACACCATTATTCGCTAAATGTAACTGTTAAATGGTAGTTTTTAGGTGAATTAATGGTGGGAAAGCCCTGGAATGGGTGGAATGATCATAGGTTGGCCTGGGGATTAGAATTTGAGTATAATCCGATTATTGCTAGGCTATTTGGATTGATTGTAGTTGTTTGTGATTGTCTTTAGACCAAGAACAAGCGAAGGCTTCGAAAAAGGGGAAGGCTCCGACCCAATAGAGTTTTCAAGCTATTCGAGGTAAGTGATGGTATTGTTTTCCAAATGTAATATGTATGCATGTAACCTTAACTTTGTAATGTATGTGTCTTGTATGTTTGGGGAATGAGTTTATGAATGACTAAGTGTCCGGGTGTCAATTATGTGAAATGAGCTTGGTTTGTTAATTGTTGGTGTTATAAGTGTGTTGTTGTTCATTTAATTATTGACTATTGGATTTTGTGTGATATTCGGTTAGCTCAGGTACCACGCCTGGTACATGTTAAATACATTAGTTGGCTCGGGTACCACGCCTGGTACAAGATACTAACGGTTGGCTCAGGTACCACGCTTGGTACATGTTTAATTATACATTATTAATTGTATTTTATCGATGGTTCCATGAGTAGACTGGGTTAATTGCTGAATTTGTGATTGTATATATTGGTCCTTGAGATGCCGGGTTATTACACTTAAATGTGGGGTTGGTCCTTGGGTGGATCGGGCATTTCATGTTAAAACTTAGGTGTTGGTCTAGGGATCCTTAGTTGATCTGGGTGATGTAAAAACGGGTAAGTGTTATTGTTATTGCTCATTGTGTAAATGGTTATTGAAACTATTTCATGTGGTTGATAAGTTGGAAGGTAGACTGAGAGTTTGTAGACATATTAAGTGGTTGTTATACATGTTTGTACTGCTTTGCTCAGTTATAGTTTATTGTTTATACATTATTGTTAGAGCTGGATGATGATCCTACTAGTACACTGTAGTTGTGTACTGATTCTGCACTTGCTTTTCTTTTGTGAGTACAAGACATATTCCAGCGGCTCTGACTCAACCTCAGATATAGTCCCTGCGATTCCAGATTCCAAGTGTGAGCTGTTTCTTTTGGTCTACGATGGATTTCTTCCAGTTTAACATTAGTCCACTTGTTTCGGACTTGATTTCTATTTTGGGGTTTGCACCCCTATTTCTAGTCATTGGTAGATGTTATGGTATGATGACCTTTAGTTCCTAGGAGTATTTTTGTAGGATATTGTTAGCTTTTGGTTTAGATGTAAACAATAGTTTATTTTAATGCAAACTGGTTTTGAGCTGTTAAATTTTACTAAGTGTTGGGCTGGTATTTGGTTCGCTCATCCGGGTGTTTTGGGTGGGTGCCATTCACGGTAGTTAGGGTCATGACAAAGATGGTATCAAAGCCCTAGGTTTGTTGATCTTATCATACCAAAATGGGTCTAGTAGAGTCTTGCAGAATAGTACAGAGACGTCTGTACTTTTCTTTGAGAGGCTATAGAACTTTAGGAAACTATCTCTTATTTCTTCCTTCATGCTATAACTTGATTCCAATTAGTATCTGGTGATAAAAATTGGTATCTAACCTCTTTCACTCTTTTATCTGCAGATGGTTAACACGAGGAGCAATGGAGTGAGAGAGGCAGTTTCGGTGGTGGAACCAGTAGCCAGGGGGCAAGGAAGGGGCAGGGGCAGAGGTTGAGGAAGAGAAGCACCCGCTGGAGGTGAAGCTCAGGTAGCTGCTGGACTAAGAGAGGCGATCCCTCCCCCACCCTAGGATCCTATTGAGGAGGAAGTTGAGGTTATTCTCGAGGAGGGCAAGGAA
This sequence comes from Jaltomata sinuosa, assembly GCA_003996215.1. Classification (NCBI taxonomy): domain Eukaryota; kingdom Viridiplantae; phylum Streptophyta; class Magnoliopsida; order Solanales; family Solanaceae; genus Jaltomata; species Jaltomata sinuosa. The sequence continues at coordinate 486,584 of QJPP01001073.1, forward strand.
CAGGAAGAGGCGGCACCAGCCGGCGGTGCAAGCCTTCCCCCTATATCACCTGAGGCATTTCAGCAGGTGTGGACCTTTTTGAGTGGGCTAGTAGGTGCTGGAGCCACTCCCACGGGCATAGTAAATTAGGTTCCGGGCACTCATCTGGCTGTCACAATGGCTCCTAGGATGGATGCAGTGTCGGGTACTGATGACTTCTTCCATCTGATGCTAGGTTCGGTTATGACTGGTAATGAACATGAGATGCTGACTAAATTTCTGAAACTCAAACCCCCAACGTTTTAGGGTACTGAGAAGGAGGATGCTTTTGAGTTCATTCTAGACTGTTATGAGAGGTTTCATAAGCTGGACATTGTGTAGTAGCATGGGGTAGAGTTTGTCACTTTCCAGCTTCAGGGTGATGCCAAGCAGGGTAAAGAGCTCATGTAGAGTGTCAGTCATCAGCTTTGCCTCCAATGACTTGGGCATAGTTCCATGCTCTGTTCTTGGAAAAGTATGTGCCTCGCACTTTGAGGGATTGTAAAAAGGATGAGTTTCTAGCTCTTGAGTAGGGTAACATATCAGTTTCAGCCTGTAAGGCTAAATTTCATGCCTTATCCCATTATGCTACTCAACTTTTGAGTACGGAGGAGGAAAGGATCCATTTACATGTGAAAAGCCTAAATACTGAGTTGCAGGTGTTGTCTGTGCATATGACTTCAGCCAAAAAAAGTTTTAAGAGGTAATGAATTATGTGATAAAACTGGAGGGGGTCAGGCAGGTTGGGCAGGCTAAGGTGTTAGCCAAGAAGTCCCGGAATGAAGGTAACTTCAGTGGTTCATACTCCAAGTGTAACAACCAGCAAGTATATTTTGCTCGTCCTATTCAGGAATCCCTGCCTACTTCTACAAGTGGTCGTCCGAGAGCCAGTCAATAATTTTTAACTCCTAGGGGCCAGGGGGATTCTTATACTTGTACTAGAAGGCCTACTCTTGACCGCGGGTGCTTCCATTATAGTGACCCAGGTGTGATGACCCTTTCGGTCATCTTTGCGTTTTCGCATTTATTGCAATGTTAGAGCCTTCCTGTAGCGGCCCCAAGTCATTTATAGCTTGTTGGGACCGGTAGTTCGGTGCTCTGGTCGTTCGTTTGGTCATTTTAGCCGTTCGCCTATTTTAGAGCTTTAAACTTAGAATATCATTGACTTTAGTCAACATTCTTAGCTAACATGCTCGGACTTGAATTCTGACAGTTCCGTTAGCTCCGGAGGAATGAGTTTGGTCTAGTTGGACCTTTAGTTGAGGCCTGAGAACGTCCGGTGTAGGGTTTGTGTTATTTTCTCAGTTTCAGGCTATTTGGAGCTGAAAGTGTAACTTCGAGTGACTTTCGATGATCGGAGTGTCGGATTCAAAATCCGACAATTCCATCAACTCCGGAATGTTGAGTTTGGGATAGAAAGATAGTTGGTTCGGGTTTCGGGTGAATCTGACTCATTTCGAGACTTTGAGTTCCTTTTCGTTAGTGTTGACTTGGGTCAACATTTCTCCAAAATGACCTCATATGGAAGTTTCATCAATTCCATTGAGTCCGTAACATCATTTCCACTCTATTAGAATTATTAGTTTTCGAATATCGATTTTTGATTGTGCCCGGAATGCTCCGTCGAGTTTTTTTAAAATTGTAGAAAATTGCAAAAAATCAACTGCGGCCCGCATCTATAAATTGCTGAAAATTCATTTTTCCAGCCACTTCTCCTCACTTTTCTCACTCTAAACTCATTTTTCTCTCTACCAAAATTGCTCTTGATCATTTCTAATCCTTGGGGAATCAATTGCTTGTGGATTTTCCATATTTTTCCGATTCTTGGTAAGTCATCTTTCCCACTTGTCCTTTTAGCTTCCCTTGGATTTTCTTAATTTCCTCCATTGTTGCTCCTACCAAATCTTAAAAATTCTTATGTAGTGGCTGCCCCTAGCTCGTGCATACTTCGTGGAAGTAAAGGATTGTCTGTCTCGACTTGAAATTGCATCTTTGTGGTAAGTAATTCTTGACCAATTTCCATTTTTATTTTCAAAATTTCCATTCTTTAATCCCCAACTTGGACGGGCTATTTTGGTGCCCTTCCCTTGTACAATTGTGCTCAAATTTAAAGCATGCCTTCTTGACATCGTTGGGGTCATCGTGGTTCTTTTCATTTTTAGTTTTGGGTTGTGGACCCTGCAGGCCCGCTTTTGACCCGGATATCAACCAGGCTACAATTGTAGCAATATGGGTATCGTTAGACTTGTCTTAATATTTTATTCATGAATTTGATAGTTTGATTCTCATTCGGAGCTTCTCAGAGAAGCTCAGCCTTAGATATCGTCATTCCCGTAGCTTATCGTCGGACGACAGGTAGGTTACGACTTAACTCTCTAGACTTCACATATATCGGGTAAAATTGTACTAGTTGGAATCCTTGGGTTGGGTTGTTAGGTTGGTACCACAGACCTTGACCGCTTTTTCCATGATTCGTCCTATTTCTTTCCTCCGTTGTGTGTAGTATTCCTATTAGTTGATATATTTATTACCCTTGTGACCCCCTGAGGTCTTGTTGACTCTGGAACATAGAAGGTGGGATTATTGGTAATGTCTACAAGTCTCAGACATGGAAATATCCTTCTAGGCTGGTTATGCTTGCTGAGTAGCTTCGGAGCCTGTGTAGGGCCGTTAGGTTGGTTGTGAGCTACCGGGCAGCTATTTGGGTTGATCATATCATTTTCATGCATATAAAGAGGTTTTTCCACATTTTATTATGGTTTTTGGCTTCGGGTCTATGGAAACTGATTTTCTAAACCTTGCATGGCTCGGGGGCCCATTTTTGATGAAATTGGATTTGGAAATAGTTTGACTTGATACATGGATCTTCTTGGGGTAAAAGAAGGTTAAAGATATGGTTTTATTATGATTTACTACTATTGCTAGACTCAACTGGGTCGGAGTGCTAGTTGAGTTTCCTTACTGATTTGAAATGATATTAGGCTCGGTTGGGTCAAGCATCTGAGATGTTTTTACTATTGTTTTAGACCCGGTTGTGCCCGGGCACCCTTGGAAGGGTTTTTGTAATGACCCTTCCGGTCATTTCCACGTATAAGTTTTGAAGTCAAGCAAATCGACAAAAGTTATTGTAAGATCTTTAACAAATTTTCTGAACTTTGGGTCAGATGTCTCAGGGCTTTTCTCCCAATATATAAAGAGTTAGAAGTCCCCCGAAATACCAAATCGAAGGTCTACGAGTCTAGTTTCCAACACATAAAACCTCACGTCCAACTGATCTCGGAGTAAAAGGTTATGACTGTTTTACCGCGGACTGTCTAGCAGAAAATGGGTTACGAACCGGGTCGCGAATCGGGTCGGGTTAAACGCGATTTAAGCCTCGACTTCACGTTTTAAAATGCCATTTCAGTTCCGAAACAGTAATAAAATATAAGGGAGGATCTCGAGAGAATTCTTGAGTATCAAAATCGTGCGTTGGCGAATTACGAGCCTAAACTTAAGAATTTTATTAGCATCGTGCGTGTATTTGAAAATATTTTATTTAAAAGTTGAATTTGGTAAAAACTATATTAGTATTGCCTTTTCAAAATATTTTAAAGGTTTATGGGAAATATTTTTGAAACGTTATAATGGTTTATGTATTTATTTTATAAAGTTTTTATACATTGTATTATTTTAACGGAGATAGTAAAATTAGTGTGTTGAAATTTATTATTATAATATAGTAGGTTTTATTGGAAATGATTTTCTATCAATTATGGTATATTTAAAATATTATATTTATTTTACCACGAACTTATGCAATACCCGAGTATATAAATAACGGGACAAAAATATTGTTTTGTTGCCTTGCAATTGCCACCTCCACTCCACGTGTAGGTGGAGGGAGTGGCCAGCAAGCATAATCAGCAAGTGCTGGCAGCAATGTATGTTGCTCATTAACTATCTTCATTCTAGAACCCACCATGGGTTAGTAAGTAATTAATATATTAAAGCTTACCATAGGCTTAAGTCTCAAAGAGTACCGCCACTCTTGTTGACATTGGTTATATATACAAGCCCCTGTGTTTCATAGTTAGGATTACAATATATAATTTATGCCTATGGCTTCATACGCTAGATACATATAAAACATACTCGCGGGAAAAGGGAATTTCGTGGGAGAATCAGTTGACGCACTATTTGTGCATCGAAAGAAAATCGATTATTTACGTCAAGTTATTCAAGCCCGAGTTCGAGTTTGATTTCGTGTTGGGGATTTTTCGGAGAGGTTCAAGCTTGTCATCGGACGACAGGTAGGTTACGGTTTATTTTTCCTAGACTCCGTATATATAAAATAAAATTGTATTAATGGGCATCCTTGGGTTGGTTTATTAGGTTGGTACCACAGACCTCGACCGCTTTATTCATGTTCGCCTACTTTTGTTCCTCCGTTGCTTGTAGTATTTGCCGTTATATTTTATTTACCCTTGTGGTCCTTTGAGGCCTTGTTGACTCTGGAACATAGAAGGTGGGATTTTGGGGATGTCCGCGAGTCCCGGGCATAGAATTATCCTTCTAGGCTGGTTATGCTTGCTGAGCAGTTGTGGGCCTGTGCAGGGTCGATAGGTTGATTGTGAGCTGCGGGGCAGCTATTGTGTGTGATCATACCATTTCCATGCATATAAAGAGGTTTTATCCATGTTTTACTATGGTTTTGGCTTCGGGCCTACTGGCACTATTTTCTAAACCTTGCATGGCCCCGGGGGCCCATTTTTAATGGAAATAATTTGGAAATGGTTTGATTTGACTTGTGAGTATTCTTGGTAAAAGAAAGTAAAATTATGTTTTAAAACACCAGTTTTACTACTACACTAGACTCGGCAGGGCCGGAGTGCTAGTTGAGTTTTCTTGCTACTTGAGATGATTTTTAGCCTCGGTCGGACCGAGCACCTGAGATGACTTTTTACTGTTTAGACCCGGTTACGCCCGGGCACCCTTGGAGGGGTTTTTGAGACATTTTCCTACTACTTTAGTCCTGGACAGGGTCTGGGCATTGCATATTCGAGACTGGGTCTCTATTCTGATACTGAGTTTTAGTATGGGGTCTGGGACCTCCATGGACCTTGCCATCCGGGCCAGGGGCTACGGGCTGCGTGTGCCGGAGGAGGGGTATACGGTGGAGTAGAGGTATACGGGAAGTGTCCTTCCATGGAACCTACCTGCTGGGCCGGATCGGCGCCGGAGGAGGTACATACAGAGATACCATGGCACTTGAGATCTTCATGCATCATATCATTCATGGTTCGAGGTTCCACCCTTGTTTGTTGTTTGCTGATTGTATGCTCCGGTAGTATGGGATGCCGGAGGGTTTGTTTTCACTTGGTTGTGTTCCTCGGTTGTATGGGCGGCCGAGGGACTGTAGGTAGACTCTTTCTATTTACTTGTAGAATTATTCCCTATTATGGATAAGTACGAGATTGGTTACTGCTAGACTGTTAGTCTCTGGATTTGAGATTGGTATGACTAGTTGAGTTTGAATCATGTCTCTGAGCATGCCTATTATTACTCTTTCTCTCTTCTTCTTACACTTGAGGTTACCGGTATACCGTCCATTTTGTAAACTTATTTTGTATACACTGTTGTTGCAAGGACCCCAGGTGCGTTATTTCTTACTTTCACCTGTGCCTATGGTGTGTATATTCTGCTTACTAGCCTCATATGTGGTTCTGTTGATTTTCTGTGACTGTTGACTACTTGCTTCTATTCTGTCTATTACTGTGCTTTTATCTTATATGTGCCCAGTCGGCCTATGATACCTACTGGGTACCTTATGCTTCGCATTTGGTGCTCACCCCTACCCCCTGCATCTTTGGGTGCAGATCCTAGCGTGGACCATCGCCGTTAGACCGTTGTGATTCGTGCTTGGAGATCTGTTGGAGACTATTTCAGGCTGAGGGTGAGCTCTTGGCGATCGGAGCTTAGCTTTAGTTTATCTTTTGCTTTATGTACTCTATTTCCATTCAGAGACATCTGTATATATTCTTTTGGATCGTTTGCACTCCATGTATGTAGTTTTGGCTCTGTACTATGATACCAGGTCTTGGGGTTTGGTTTAGTTTCCGCATATGTATATATTTATATCCATGCTATCTATTTTATTCGTCTGGTTCCCTTATTTGCTTGATAGTAGCCCATTACTAACTGTTCTGGGCTACGGGGGTTGGTTCACCTACCGGGGGTTGTAGGTGCCATCATGACCGAGAAATAGGGTCGTGACAGTTTTTGAGTCATCTTTTTCACTGTTTTAGTCCTAGAAAGGGTCTAGGCATGCATATTTGAGACTTAACCATTGGCTTGAACCCAGACTCAATTCCGTAGGACACGTTTTGATTCTGAGTTTTAGTATGGGGTCCGGGACCTCCATGGACCTTGCCGCTCTGGGCATAAGGCTTTGGGATGTGTGTGCCGGGGGGAAGGGTATACGGTGGAGTAGAGGTATACGGGCTGTGTCCTTCCATGGTACCTGCCTGCTGGGCCCGATCGGCACCGGAGGAGGCACATACAGAGGTTCTATTTCACCCTGAGGTTTTCATGCATCATATCATTCATTGTTTGAGATACCACCCTTGCTTGCTGTGTGTTGATTGTACGCTCTGGTATTATGGGATGCCAGATGATTTGTTTTCACTTGGTTGCGTTCCTCGGTTGTATGGGCTGCCGAGGGACTGTAGGTAGACTCTTGTTACTTTATTCCGATATCGTTCCCTATTACGGTCGATTATGAGTATGATTACTGTAAGGTTGTGAGTTCCTTGATTTAGTTTGTATGACTAGATTGTGTATTAACTCCTGTATGTCGAACATGTCTACCTTTATTCTTCTCTCCCATTTTCTTATGCTTGAGGTTACCGATATACCGCCTATTGTTAGAACTTATTTACATATATACTGTTTTGCGAGGATCCCAGGTTCATCATCCTTACTTTCACCTGTGCCTGTTGTGTGTATATATTCTATTTGCTAGCCTTGTATGTTGCTTTCTGTTGTCTTTCCTCTGGGCAAGATCTTGTGTACGTTTTCATTAATTTCTATGACTGTTTATTTCTACCCTGTCTGCTATTTCTCTTTTACTTTATATGTGCCCAGTCAGCCTATAATACCTACTGGGTACCTTATGCTTCGCTTTTGGTTCTCACCCTACCCTCTACATCTTCTAGTGCAGATCCTAGTGTGGGCCATCGCCGATAGAGCACCGGAGACTCGTGCGGGGTGCTCTTTTTGGACCATCCAGGCTGAGGGTGAGCTCTTAGCATTTAGAGCTTGACTTGGTTTATATTTTGTATATTTTGTACTCTGTCATTAATCAGAGACAACTTATGTATATGTATATTTCTTTTGGACCCTTGTACTCCTTATGTAGTTCGGGCTTCTATACGCTATGCTACCAAGTTTTGGGTTGGTTTAGTTTCCTCTTTTCATATATGTTATCCTTGTTATCTAATTTCTTTATCTTATTCCCTTGCTTTTGCTATTTTACCTACTCTTTCGTTTAAACTGTTAGAAGGTAGCCCATTACTAACTATTTCAGGCTACGGTTATTGGTTCGCCTACTGGGGGGTTGTAGGTGCCATCATGACCGAGAAATCGGGTCGTGAAACTGGGTCACTTCAAGAGAGAATGCCCCCATAGGTAGGTATGTAATCAGACTCAGTAGCAGTATAAGGCTGTGGTTCCGGCAGGTGGAGGTGGCTATGCCAGAGGTCATCCACAAGGTAGGCAAGGTAATTTCCAGGGAGGCCGGGGAAATAGAGAGAATGGTGGCACAGGCAGGGGAGTAGTGCAGCCAACCAGGGAAGTTGCTCAGATTGATGACTGGACCCATTCCTATGCATTTCCAGGGAAGTTTAAGGCTGAGGCATCAGATACGGTGATCACAAGTACTATACTAGTCTGTAACCGGATGGCTTCTGTATTGTTTGACCCAAGTTCTACTTATTCATATGTTTTTATGAAATTTGCTTTGGGTCTGGATTTGATTTGTGATGTACTGGATTCCCATGTTCATATTTCTACCCCGGTTGGGGAGTCTGTGGTAGTAACCCATGTATATTGTACTTGCCCTGTGGTTTTTGTGGGTCTTCAAACTTGGGTAGATTTGGTTATTCTGGACATGCTAGATTTTGATGTTATTTTAGGTATGACATGGCTGTCTCTATATCATGATGTATTGAACTATAATGCTAAGATAATGACTCTACAGATTCTGGGTGAGGATAAACTAGAGTAGGAAGATGTGTATAAGCCTAAACCAACGAAAATGATATCTTTTATTTGGGCTAGGAAGTTAGTGGGAAGGGGTTGTTTGGCTTTCTTGGCTCATCTCCGGGATGTTAGTATGGAGTCCCCTTTGATTGAGTCTGTTCTGGTGGTCTCTGAGTTACAGGAGGTGTTCCCAGTGGATTTGTCGGGCATGCCTCTAGATAGAGACATTGACTTTTGCATAGACTTGGAGCCGGGCACTCACCTAATCTCTATTCCTCCTTATCGTATGTCTCCGAAAGAGTTGAGGGAACTTAAGACTCAGCTTCAGGAACTGTTAGATAAATGTTTTATTCATCCTAGTGCTTCACCTTTGGGTGCTCCAGTTTTGTTTATGAAGAAGAAGGATGGTAGTATGAGGATGTGTATAGACTACAGGCAACTGAACAAGGTCACTATCCGAAATAAGTATCCCTTACCCCCGCATAGATGACCTTTTTGATCAATTACAAGGTGCTTTCGTGTTTTAAAAAATTGACTTAAGGTCAGGGTACCATCAGTTAAAGAATAGGACTGAGGACATCTCTAAGACGACATTCCAGACTCGATATAGGCATTATGAGTTCCTAGTAATGTCGTTTGGGTTAACCAATGCGCTGACGGCATTCATGAGCTTGATGAATGAGGTCTTTAAATCGTATCTGGATTCGTTCATTATTGTGTTTATAGATGATATCCTGATTTACTCCAAGAATAAGAAAGAGCATGCAATGCTTCTTCACATTGTTTTGGATATCTTAAAGCGCCAGAAATTATATGCCAAGTTTTCCAAGTGTGAATTTGGTTGTCTTTCGGTTGCTTTTTTAGGGCATGTGGTTTTAGAAAGGGGAGTAATAGTGGATCCCCAAAAGATTGAGGCAGTTAAGAGTTGGGTTCAGCCTAGCTCGGTGACTGAAATTAGAAGTTTTGTGGGGCTTGCAGGCTACTACCATAAGTTTGTCAAGGACTTTGTGTCTTTTGCTACTTATTTGAAAAGGTTGACTCAAAAGCAGGTACCTTTTGTTTGGTCCGACAAGTGTGAGGAGAGCTTCCAAAAGCTCAAGACACTTCTTACTACAGCCCCATTCTTTCATTGCTGATTAAAGGTAAGGATTTCATTGTATATTGTGATGCTTCACATTTGGGTTTGGGTGCTGTGTTGATGTAGGAAAGGAATGTGATAGCTTATGCTTCAAGGCAGTTGAATCCCCATGAGAAGAATTACCCAATCCACGATTTGGAGTTGGTAGCGGTGGTCTTTGTGCTAAAGATTTGGAGACACTACATTTATGGTGTCAAGTGTGAGGTGTTCACGGACAATCGCAACCTACAATATATATTTACTCGGAAGGATCTGAACATGAGGCAGAGGAGGTGGATGGAGTTATTGAAGGATTATGATGTGACCATCCAGTATCATCCGGGTAAGGCTAATATGATGGCAGACACATTGAGCCATAAAGTGGTTAGCATGGGCAATTTGGCTTGCATGGGGGCGTCCAAACGACCCTTGGTAAGGGAGATTCGGGATTTAGAATCTACGTTCATGCAATTGGGCATTTCAAAATCGTGTGAGATGTTGGCCAGTATTGAGGTCAAACCCACATTTATTAAGGAAATTGTGAGGTTGCATAGAGTGACACTCTTCATCATTTCAGATAGGGGTACACAATTTACTTCCAAGTTCTGGGGTAAGCGAAGAGTTGGGCACCCAATTTACCTTCAGTACGGCATTTCATCCTCAGATAGACGGTCAGTCAGAGAGGATAATTCAGGTATTGAAAGACATGCTGAGAGCACGTGTGATCGACTTTGGGGGTCATTGAGACCAATTTCTATCATTGTGTGAGTTCTCATACAATAACAATTACCATGCCAGTATTGACATAGCACCATTTGAGGAACTTTATGGGAGAGGATGTAGATCACCCATAGGGTGGTTTGAGGTAGGGGATGTGAAACTTTTGAGCGTGGACTTAGTGAGGGAAGCTCAGGAAAAAGTAAGGGGAATTTAGACCAAGTTGCTAGAAGCCCAAAGCAGGAAGAAGGAGTACGCAGATCGCAAGGTAAGGGACATGGATTTTCAGGTTTATGAGCAGGTGTTGTTGAAAGTGTCACCAATTAAGGGGGTAATGTGATTCGGCAAGAAGGTAAAGCTCATCCCTTGGTATATCAGTCCATTCGAGGGTCTTGAGATTATAGGGCCAGTGGCTTACAAGTTAGCACTGTCGCCTAATTTATTCGGAGTCTATCCAGTATTCCATGTATCTATGCTGAAGTGATACATGGGGATGGGGAATATATCATCAAATGAGATTCCATTTTGCTAGACAAGGATCTTCAATATGAAGAGGATCCAGTTGTGATACTTGATTGGGATGTCCAAAAATTAAAGACAAAGGAGATCAGGTCAGTAAAGGTTCAATGGAAGCATCATCCGGTTGAGGAAGCCACTTGAGAAACTGAGAAGGACATGCAGGACAAGTACCCTTACTTATTTGAGGATTCAGGTACTGCTCTTTACTCTTTTAAATCATCTTTTTTTGGGTTTGATTATTCAAATATGAATAATGGGTAAATTAATATCTGTTGTAATGACAGGATCCGTCATTATGGGTAATTCATTCGTGCCAAGTTTTGGGTTAGAAAACTTCCCGGTTCGAGAGTTGGAATTTCTGGGTTAGGCTAGTCTCAAATAGATTCTGAGCAAGGTATGTTCTAGGGCAATCCAGGTGAGGATTGGGTAGAATATCTTAGGCCGAGTTAGTTTTTCCATTAGCCAAGACTTTAAGGAGTCCGGGGGAGTTTTCTTAAGTGAATTCGGGTGAGTAGAACTCCCGGTATAAGTAAACGTGAAGGGGTTATTTCAGAACGTCAAGATTTGAAGTGTGTTGTAAAATAGACACTTTTGGGGGATATTCTAAGTTTTTATCCTGTGTCAACTACCATAGTGATTGACACTATACTATAGCAACTACCGCTATAGCAGAGAAATTCTCGCTATAGTGGAAGTCAATATCGGTCAGCACCACCATAGTGGTCGGTTCCACTATGGTGGTGCCGTTATAGCTGTGTATGGACCGCTATAGTGGAATAAGTCAAGGTAAATGCAGAATTTCCCCCAAAAACATTTAGAATTTCTCAAGAACGTTTTAGGAAAGAACCTAGGCGAAGGTAGGCAATTTTCAGTGATTTTCCACCAAACTCCGTCAAAAAGGTAAGGTTTTTGCTCCCCTAACTTAGTACTATGATCCCTACACAGTAGAATTGTTATCTGCGGGATCGAGGGAAGGTTTGGGTTAACCTAGGATGGTAGAATCAGGTGGAAAAGAGGGAATTCTAGGTATAGAATTCTTGGATTATGATTATTATCGCTTATGCATGTTTAAAACAAAATTATTCGCTAAATGTAACTATTAAATGGTAGTTTTTAGGTGAATTAATGGTTGGAAAGCCTTGGAATTGGTGGGATGATCATGAGTTGGCATGGAGATTAGAATTTGAGTATAATCCGGGTATTACTAGGCCATTTGGATTGATTGTAGTTGTTTGTGATTGTCGTTAGATCAAGAACAAGTGAAGGCTTTGGAAAATGGGAAGGCTCAGACCCAATAGAGTTTTCAAGGTATTCAAGGTAGGTGATCATATTGTTTTCCAAATGTAATATATATATATGCATGTAGCCTTAACTTAGTAATCTATATGTCTTGCATGTTTAGGGAATGAGTTTAGGAATTTTTAAGTGTCCAGGTGTCAATTATGTGAAATGAACTTTGTTTGTCGCTTGTTGGTGTTACAAGTGTATTGTTGTTCCTTTAATTATTGATTGTTGGATTTTGTGTGACATTCAGTTGCCTCGGGTACCACGCCTGGTACAAGTTATATACATTGGTTAGCTCGGGTACCACGCCTGGTATGGAATACTAACAGTTGGCTCGGGTACCATGCCTTGTACAGGTTCTATATCGGTTGGCTCGGGTACCACGCCTGGTATGAGTTTAATTATACATTATTGATTGTATTTTATCGATGGTTCCATGAGTGAACCAGGTTAATTGCTGAATTTGTTATTGTATAAATTGGTCCTTGAGGGGCCGTGTTATTAGGTCCTTGAGGGGCCGTGTTATTACACTTAAATGTGGGGTTGGTCCTTGGGTTGATCGGGCATTGCATGTTAACACTTAAGTGTTGATCTAGGGATCCTTAGTTGATCCGGGTGATGTAAAAAAGGGTAAGTGTTATTGTTATTGCTCATTGTGTAAATGGTTATTGAAACTGTTTCATATGGTTGATAAGTTGGAAGGTAGGCTGAGAGTCTATAGACATATTAAATGGTTGTTATACATGTTTGTACTACTTTACTCAGTTATAGTTTATTGTTTATATATTTTTGTTAGAGCTAAATGATGATCCTACCAGTACACTGTAGTTGTGTACTGATTCTGTACTTGCTTTTCTTTTGTAAGTACTGGATATATTCTAGCAGCTCTGACTCGACCTCAGATATAGTCCCTGCGATTTCAGATTCCAAGGGTGAGCTGTTTCTTTTGGGCTACCATTTATCTCTTCCAGTTTAACATTAGTCTATTTGTTTCGGACTTAATTTCCGTTTTGGGGTTGCACCCCATTTCTAGTCATTGGTAAATGTTTGGGTACGATGACCTTCTAGGAGTATTTTCGTAGGATATTGTTAGCTTTTGGTTTAGATGTGAACAATTATTTATTTTAATGCAAACTGATTTTGAGCTGTTAGATTTTACTAAGTATTGGGCTGGTATTTAGTTCGCCCATCCAGGGGTTTTGGGTGGGTGTCACTCGCAGCGATTTGGATCATGAAAACTATACATAGTGTCAGTCCTGCTAGCAATTAAGTACAGTAGTGAACCAATCATACCCCTGTATTTTGTTTCAGCTACTCGAGGACCAGGTTGATATTTTTCAAGCTTGGTTGTGGTAGCAATTGGTGTATCGTTGACTTTGGCATTACCTATGTCAAACTTGTTCAACAGTTCTTTGATGTACTTTTGTTGGAAAATAGATGTGACTGAAGATGACTATTTTTATTTGTAATCCCAAAAAGAAATTCAGTTCTCCCACCATGCTCCTCTCAAATTCACTACTCATCAGTTCAGCAAATTTAGTGCACAATGCCTCATTGGTTGCCCCAAAGATAATATCATCAACATATATCTGGATAATAAGCAGACTCTTCCATTGTTTTCTCAAGAAAAGGTTGTTATCTATCTTGCCTCTAGTGTACCCATGGTATAGAAGGAAAGTGGATAGGTTATCATACCAGGATCTTAGAGCCTACTTCAATCCATACAGAGCTTTGTCTAGCTTGTACACATGATCAGGGTGTTCAAAACTTTCAAAGCCTAGAGGTTGCTTCACATACTTCCTCCTGCAAATAACAATTCTAGAAAGCACTCTTCACATCCATTTGGTACAGAGTGAATCCCATATAGGCAGCAAATGCAATCAACATCCTGATAGCTTTCATTCTATCAATTGGAGCAAAAGTCTCATCATAGTCAATTCCTTCCTCCTGATTATAGCCTTGTTCCTGGTGTTTGTTTCTTGATCATCCAGCTTATTTTTGAAAACTCATCTAGTTCCAATGATTGTCTTGTCTGTTAGCCTGGGAACCAGGTGCCAAACCTTACTTCCCTCAAATTAATTTAGCTTTTCTTGCATGGCAACAGTCTAATCAACATCTACCAATGCTTCCTTAATATTCTTGGGCTCAGTCATGTAAAGATATGCTGAGAAAGCACACAAATTTCTCACTTTTGATCTGGTGTGCATTCCTGAATCCATGGGAGTGAGAATATTCTGGACAAGGTAGGAAGTTTTGTGCTTCTAGTTATTGCTTTGAATCCCCTGATGTTCAGATGACCCAGATGGATCAACTTCATCTAGTTGTGCTGGCACACTTTCTCTACTTTCTTGAGAAGTTCCCTCTGAGGCTGGCACTTCTTCAATAATTACCTATTTATTTCCTTGACCTGCTTATGAGAAGGTGCCTCTTGGTGAACCAGATTCTTGAGACCTTTCATATTCATCATCAGAACCACGTACGCATGCATACCTTCCTCAGCCAACTTATTAGTTTCATGTAATATAAGATGAATGTTTTCTTCTACATAGTTTGTTCTTTTATTGAAGACCTTAGAGGCCTTACATTGTGAGGAGTAACCAAGAAAGATTTCCTCATCATTTTTGGCATCAATCTTACCTAGGGCATCCTTTCCATTATTATGAACATAACACTTGTATCCAGAAGCCATCAGGTAGGTAAAATTTGGTTTTCTCCCTTTTAGTAATTCATAGGTAGTTTTCTCAAGAAGTGGGCATATCATATACTTACTAATGAGATAACAAGCTATATTGACTGCTTCAGCCCAAAAACTCTTAGAAAGACCACTAGCTATCAGTATATTTCTAGCCATTTCTTCTAAGGATCTGTTCTTTCTCTCCACAATTCTAATTTGCTGAGGCATTTTAGGAGCAGAGAAATTATGATGTATTCCATTTTCAGCATAATAGTTCAAGAACTTAACATTTTCGAATTCAGTATCATTATGAGATCTTATGCTAATTAACTCAGTCCTTAATTTCTTTTGAACCAGTTTCACAATGGTGAGAACATCAAAAGTTTCTTCTTTAGTGTTGAGAAACAATGTCCAGATGAACCAGGAATAGTCATGAACAATAACAAAAACATACCTTTTTCCTTCTCTATTAAGCACCCTCATGGCCCATATAGATCCATCCGTAGCGTTCAAGTGGCTTGGAGGTACTTACCATCTTCTTAGGCTTGAAAGATGACTGACTTCACATGCTTACCTTATGCACACACATCACAAATCATATCTTCACTGAACTTTTCTTTGGGTAAACCAAGAACCAGGTCCTTACATACTAATTTATTCAACAATGAGAAACTTGCATATCCTAGTCTCTTGTGTCAGAGTTGTGAACTATTTAACATGCCATTGAGAAAAATTATCTTTTCTTCCTGAGGATCCATAATATCAGTCTTGTAAACATTTTTGTGCCTTTTTCCTCTAAGGACCAAGTTTCCATTTCTTGAATTTGATACACAACACTCTGCTGATGTAAGTAGCACATCATTTTCTTTATCACACATTTGAAATACACTCAGCAAATTATGTTTTGTCACGACCCAATTTCTCGGTCATGATGACACCAACAACCCCCGGTAGGTGAACCAATCCCCGTAGCCCAGGACAGTTAGTAATGGGCTACTATCTAACAAATAAGGGAACAAGACAAAGAGAATAGATAACAGGGATATAAATATATACATATGCGGAAACTAAACCAAACCCCAAGACCTGGTATCATAGTATAGAGCCAAAACTACATACATGGAGTGCAAACGATCCAAAACAATATATACAGATGTCTCTGAATGGTAATAGAGTACATAAAGCAAAAGATAAACTAAAGCTAAGCTACGTTCGCCAAGAGCTCAGCCTCAGTCTGAAGTAGTCCCCAACAGATCTCCAAGCACGAATCACAGCGATCTAACGACGATGGCCCACACTAGGATCTGCACCCAAAGATGCAGGGGGTAGGGTGAGCACCAAATGCGAAGCATAAGGTACCCAATAGGTATCATAGGCCGACTGGGCACATATAAGATAAAAGCGTAGTAACAGACAGAATAGAAGCAAGCAATCACAGAAATCAACGAAAGGTACACAGGAACTAGCCCAGAGGGAAATCAACAGAACCATATATGAGGCCAGTAAGCAGAATATACACACCATAGGCACAGGTGAAAGTAAGAAGTAACGCACCTGGGGTCCTTGCAATAACAGTGTATACATAATAAGTTTATGAAATGGACGGTATACCGGTAACCTCAAGTGTAAGAATAGGGAAAGAGTGATGATAGGCATGCTCAGGGACATGATTCAAACTCAACTAATCATATCAATCTCAATCCAGAAACTAACAGTCTAGCAGTAACCAATTTCATAATTACCCATAACAGGGAACAATACTATAAGTAATTAGCAAGAGTCTACTTACAGTCCCCCGGCCGCCCATACAACCGAGGAACACAAAGAAGTGAAAACAAACCCTCCGGCATCCCATACTACCGGAGCGTACAATCAACAAACAACAAACAAGGGTGGATCCTCAAACAATGAATGATATGATGCATGAAGATCTCAAGTGAAATGGTATCTCTGTATGTACCTCCTCCGGTGCCGATCCGGCCCAGCAGGTAGGTTCCATGGAAGGACACTTACCGTATACCTCTACTCCACCGTATACCCTTCCTCCGGCACATGCAGCCCGCAGCCCCTGGCCCGGATGGCAAGGTCCATGGAGTTCCCTCACCCCATACTAAAACTCAGTATCAAAACATGTCATCCGGAAGCAAGTCCGGGTTCAAGATAGAGACCCAGTCTCGAATATGCATGCCCAGACCCTGTCCAGGACTAAAGTAGTAGGAAAATATCTCAAAAACCCCTCCAAGGGTGCCCGGGCATAACCGGGTCTAAACAGTAGAAAGTCATATCAGGTGCTCGGTCCGACCGAGGCTAAAAATTATCTCAGGTAGCAAGAAAACTCAACTAGCACCCCGGCCCTGCCGAGTCTAGCATTAATCATAAAACTGGTGTTTTAAAACATAATTTTACTTTCTTTTACCCAGGAATATTCACAAATTAAATCAAACCATTTCCAAATCATTTCCATTAAAAATAGGCCCCCGGGGCCATGCAAGGTTAGAAAATAGTGCCAGTAGGCCCGAAGCCAAAACCATAGTAAAACATGGATAAAACCTCTTTATATGCATGGAAATGGTATGATCACACACAATAGCTGCCCAGCAGCTCACAATCAACCTATCGACCCTGCACAGGCCCACAGCTACTCAGCAAGCAAAACCAGCCTAGAAGGATAATTCTATGCCCGGGACTCGCGGACATTCCCAAAATACCACCTTCTATGTTCCAGAGTCAACAAGGCCTCACAGGACCACAAGGGTAAATAAAATATATCGGCAAGTACTACAAGCAACGGAGGAACAAAAGTAGGCGGACATGAATAAAGCGGTCGAGGTCTGTGGTACCAACCTAATAAACCAACCCAAGGATACCCATTAATACAATTTTATCCTATATATGCAGAGTCTAGGGAAAATAAACCGTAACCTACCTGTCGTCCGATGACAAGCTGCTAGAACGACGATGTCCACGCTCGAACCGCTCCGAGAAACTCCGAAATGAAATCAAACTCGAAATTAGGCTTGAATAACTTGACGTAGATAATTGATTTTCTCTTCGGTGATCCAATAAATTATCAAGATCTTGCTTATTGGAATCAACTTTTAATGTGACAAATGAATGATATACTGTGGCAGTTTTGCACCAAAATTACGTGAGTTTAAAAAATGGGTGGGTACAATTTCCTTATGTGGAAACATATGAAATAGTTAGGCATACTAACATTAGTTGGCAGCAACTAACCATAAAGGTATTGCTCCCTATTTGCATGACTCCCACGTGGGGGTGTGGGTGTCATCACCGCACCTCCTCTTATCCACTTATTTATAGGTGGATCCATTTTACGTACGTACTCGGGTATTGCATAAATTCGTGGTATAATAAATATAATTTTTGAATATACCATAATCATTAGAAAATTATTTCGAATAAAACCTACTATATTATAATAATAAATTTCAACATAACTAAATTTACTATCTCTGTTAAAATATTATAATGTATAAAAACCTTATAAAATAAGTACATATACAATTATATCATAACTAAAATATTTTTCATAAACCTTTAAAATATTTTAAAAAGGTAATAATAATATAACTTTTTACCAAATTCAACTTTCAAATTAAATATTTTCAAATACACGCGATGTTAATAAATTCTCAAACTTAGGCTCGCAATTCACCAACGCACGATTTTGATACTCAAGAACTCTCTTGGAATACTCCCTTATGTTTTCTCACTGTTTCAGAACTGAAATGGCGTTTTAAAACGTGAAGTTGAGGCTTTAAACCGATTTTGACCCGACCCGGTTCGCGACCCGATTCGCAACCCAGTTTCTGCCAGACAGTCCACAGTAAAATAGTCATAACGTTTTACTCCGAGATCAGTAGGACGTGAGGTTTTATGCGTTGGAAACTAGACTCGTAGACCTTCGATTTGGTATTTTGGGGGACTTGTAACTCTTTATATATTGGGAGAAAATCCCTGAGACATTTTACCCAAAGTTCAGAAAATTTATTAAAGGAACTTACGATAACTTTTGCCGACTTACTTGTCTTCAAAACTTATAATGCGACCAAACAAATGGACCCGGCACCAAAATACCGGTCCTGACAAGCCTTAAATGACTTGGGGCCGCTACAAATAAGCTCTAACTGTTCAAGGAAAACGTATACGTGGAAATAACTGGAAGGGTCATTACATCATCCACTACTAAAAAGGACTTTCGTCCTCGAAAATCAAGGTCAAGGGGGTACCTGAAGGCTCAAACAGCTGCAGATACTGAGCCCGCATATCTCTCTCGGTCTCTCAGGTAGCCTCCTCGACTGGACGGTGCCTCCACTGAACCTTAACAACCGGGATCTCTCGAGACCTCAATCTCCTGACATCTCTGGCCAAAATAGCTGCCGGCTTCTCAACAAAGGCTAAACCCTCACCCAACTGAACTGAATCCCACTGCAACACATGAGACTCATCTGGGACATACCGAAGCAACATCGAAACATGAAATACAGGATGTATAGCTGAAAACATCAGAGGTAAGGCTAACTGATAGGCAACGCTACCAACCCTTTGAAGAATCTCAAACGTCCCAATATACCTGGGGCTAAGCTTGCCCCGCCTAACAAATCTCATCACGCCCTTCATGGGTGATACACGGAGAAACACCAAGTCACCGACACTAAACTCTAAGGCACGAAGCCTACAATCAGCATAACTCTTCTGCCTGCTCTGAGCTGCCCGAAGTCTGTCCTGAATCACTCGAACTCGGTCAAAGGAATCTCGAAGCAGATCTGTGCTCTATGGCCTAGAACTAAAACCATCAAACCAACCTACCGGTGATCTGCAACGCCTGCCATACAAAGCCTCAAATGGTGCCATGCCGATACTCGAATGGAAGCTGTTATTATAAGAAAACTCTGCCAAGGGAACAAACTGATCCCATGAACCTCTAAAGTCAAGAACACAGGCCCGAAGCATGTCCTCCAGAATCTGAATGGTCCTCTCGGACTGGCCATCTGTCTGAGGGTAGAAAGCGGTACTAAGATAAACCTCTGTACCCAAATCTCGCTGAATAGCCCTCCAGAACTGAGATGTGAACTGAGTGCCGCGGTCTGAAATAATAGAAGCTGGGACCCCATGCAATCGAACAATCTCACGAAGGTAGATCTGAGCTAACCTCTCTGCACCATAAGAAGTCTGAACCGGCAAGAAATATGCTGACTTAGTCAGCCTATCAACAATCACCCATATGGAATCAAACTAATGAAAGGTATGAGGCAAACCAACAACAAAGTCCATAGTAATCCCTTCCCACTTCCACTCAGGAATGGGAAGTCGCTGCATCAAACCACCAGGTCTCATGTGCTCGAACTTAACCTGCTGACAGTTCAAGCACCGAGATACAAAATCCGCTATATCCTGCTTTATACCACTCCACCAGTAAAGCTGTCTCAAGTCTCAATACATCTTTGCTGTGCCAGGGTGAATGGAGTATCTAGTACAATGTGCCTCATGAAGTATCAACTGAATCAAATCACTAATCCTCGGAACACAAAGGCGACTATCAAACCTCAGAACCCCATCTGAATCTAGAGTAGCCCGACTGGTCTCACCCTGAACAACCCTATCACGAAGGTCACAAACTGCTGATCCTCAAACTGACGGCTCTGAATCTGATTAATCAAAGTAGAACGAACCTCGACACTGGCGACAACTCTGCTAGGGTCCGACAAGTCAAGCCTAACCAAACGGTTAGCCAAGGACTGGATGTCCAAGGCCAATGGTAACTCTGAAACTGAAAGAGAAGCTAGGCTACCCATACTCGCCTTCCGGCTCAAGGCATCCGCTACCACGTTTGCCTTGCCCGGATGATACAGAATAGTGAAGTCATAGTCCTTTAGTAACTCGACCCATCTCCTCTGTCTCGAGTTCAACTCTCGCTGACTCGTGATATACTGAAGACTACGGTGATCGGTGAAGATCTCACAGTGAACTCCATATAGGTAATGCCTCCAGATCTTGAGCGCGAAAACTACCGCCGCCAACTCTAAGTCATGAGTGGGGTAGTTGCGCTCGTGAACCTTCAGCTGCCTCGACGCATATGCTATACTCGACCCTGCCTGCATCAACACACAACCAAGACCAACCCCAGAAGCATCACAATACACGGAGAAGCTCTGACCCTCAACAGGCAAAGTCAAAACTGGAGCTGAAGTCAATAAGGCCTTAAGCCTCTGGAAGCTATCCTCACACTGATCCGACCACTGAAATGGGAATCCTTCCTAGTCAGCATAGTCAAGGGTGCTTGCTATGGAAGAAAATCCCTCAACGAACCGTCTGTAGTAACCTGCTAACCCAATAAAGCTGTGAACCTCAGTAACAGTAGTAGGTCTAGGCCACTCACAAACCGCTGAAATCTTTCCCGGATCAACCCTAATCCCATCCTTAGACACCACGTGCCCTAGGAATGCAACTGACTCAAGCCAAAACTCGCACTTTGAGAACTTGGCATAAAGCCGATGATCTCTCAAAGTCTGGAGTATAACCCTCAAGTGCTGCTCATGCTCATCTCTACTACGCGAGTATACCAAGATGTCGTCTATAAAAACTATCACAAATGAGTCCAAATACGGGCCAAGAACCCTATGCATCAAGTTCATAAAGGCTGCGGGGGCATTAGTCAACCCAAAAGACATCACCAGGAACTCATGATGGCCATAACGTGTCCTGAATGCTGTCTTAGGGATGTCCTCCGCCCTAATCCTCAACTGATGGTAGCCAGACCTCAAATCAAACTTCAAAAACATGACTGAACCCTGAAGCTGGTCAAACAAAGCATCAATCCTCGGCATCGGATACCTATTCTTCACTGTCACCCTATTCAGCTACCGATAATCAATACACATGCGCATCGACCCATCCTTCTTCTTTACAAAGAGAACAGGAGCACCCCATGGTGACACACTAGGTCTAATAAACCCCTTAGCTAACAGATCCTGGAGCTTCTCCTTAAGCTCCCTCAACTCAGCAGGAGCCATACGGTAAGGAGAAATAGAAATGGGCCTAGTGCCTGACTCTAGGTCAATAGCGAAATCAATATCTCTCTCAGGTGGAAGGCCTGGCAGGTCGGTAGGAAACACATCGAGGAAGTCCCTAACCACAGGAACGGACTCAGGAGAAGCAGGGTCAGCACTAACATCTCGGACATATGCTAGATAAGCTAAACACCCACGGGAAATCAACTTCCTAGCTCGAAGACAAGAGATGATCCCCGATGGTGCATGGCTAACAGAACCCTGCCATACAACAGGGGATACACCAGGCACAACTATGGTAATGGTCTTGGCATAACAATCCAAAACCACACGGTGAGGGGATAACTAGTCCATGCCCAGTATCACATCAAAATCTAGCATATCAGGAATCATCAAATCACCCCAAGTCTCTGAATCACCAATAGATAGCATACAAGATCTCACAATCCGATCCACTACTAAAGAATCTCCTACTGGGGTCGAAACAGAAACAGGAACAGATAATGGCTCACTAGCCAACCCCAAACAAGGCACAAAGTAGGCAGATACATATGAACAGGTGGATCCAGGATCAAATAAAGCCATAGCAGACTGATGGCACACAAAAATCGTACCTGTAATCACAGCATCTGAGGCCTCTGCCTCTGGTCTCCTAGGGACCGCGTAAAACTGACGACGACATCCACCTGCCCGACCGCCATCCCTACCACCTTCTCTGCCGCGTGGAGCACCACCTCTACTCTGACGACCACCCCTCTAGCCGGAGGCTGAACTGCTCGTAAAGGCTCGGCCAACTGAACTGTACCCTGCTGAGGGCAATCTCTAGCAAAATGACCCATCGCACCACAAGTAAAACAAGCCCCTGACGGCCTACTTAGTCAAGATGAACCAGCAGATCCCGTATGACCACCACGACCTGATGCCCCAAAAACTGTACCCCTCGAAGACTGGCCGCTATAGCCCTGATGGCTGCTCTGACCCTGCTCGAACTGGGTACTACCAAAAGTCTGAAGGGAAGCCTGAACCGGTCGGCTGAACAGACCCTGGTGCTGCTGTGGCTGATAACTCCGGCTCCACTGGCCAGGACCTCTACCACCATATCTGGAACCACTATAAACACCCTGATGTCGAGGCCTCTTATCTCTGGACCCCTGATCATGTCGCTGTAAGTCCTCCACAGTACGGGCATAGTCCACGATAGCCTGAAATGACCGACCACCGGCAATTAATATCTCAGCTGGCTGCCTGATCTCTGGCCTCAAACCCCATACAAATCTTCGAAACCTATCTGCCTCGGTAGGAATGATCATAGCTCCAAACGGTGCTAGCTGATGAAAACGGGTCTCATACTCCGAGATAGTCGTAGACCCCTGCGTAAGGTGAGTAAACTGCTCCCTGCGACACTCACGATCACTCTGAGGTAGGAACTTAGCCATAAAGGCCTCATAAAACTCAGACCAGGCCAAAGGAGGTGACGATGGTGGTGTACAAGCAACCTGGGCCCTCCACCATAACTTCGCTGGGCCCTCCAACTGATAGGTAGTATAACCAACCCCGTGAGTCTCCAACAAACCCATATGATGAAACATCTCCTCACAGGTAGTAATAAAGTCATCTGTATCCTGTCCAAAAGTACCAGCAAACCTCGGAGGTGCTAACCTCAAAAACCTACCCAACGCCTTCTGCTCTGACTCTGTCAAAACTGGGCAAGGAGCAAGAGGCTGTGCAACAGATGGAACCGGAATGACCTTCGCACGGGGAGCCATAGTAGCAGGCTGCACTCCTGAGCTATGTGCACCCAGGGCTGCCCCCTGAGCGGATGTCTGCGCTACCTCAGAAGGCCGCTCTCCAATCATACCCAAAAGCTGTAATAGTAATCCCCGAATATCTGGAGACTGAGCTGCGGCTAGAGCTGGCACAGAAGTGGGCACTGGAGCTGGTACTGGAGCTGGCGCTGGAGCTGGTGGTACCTGGGCTGCCCCCTGATCCACATGCTGCTTGGGCTTTTTCTCAACTCTAGCAGCTCTAGCAGGTGCCACTGATCGAGGGCGTCCTCGACCCTTAGCTGGAGTGGGAGGCTCATCTCCGCGTGATGTCGATGATCTCGTACGAACCATCTGTGGAAGAATGAAGCAGAACAAATGAGATTTCCAGAAACTTTAAGGGTTCTACGCACGACACAGAAGCAATGAAAGAGTCAAATTTCCTAAAATGCCACTGTAGCCTCCCAAAGATTGAGTATGGACGTCTTCGCCCCGATCCGCAGGACTCTACTAGACATTGGCTCCTATACCGATGACACTGGTGAACCTAAAGCTCTGATACCAAGTTGTCACGACCCGATTTCTCGGTCATGATGGCACCTACAACCCCCGGTAGGTGAACCAATCCCCGTAGCCCAGGATAGTTAGTAATGGGCTACTATCTAACAAATAAGGGAACAAAACAAAGAGAATAGATAACAGGGATATAAATATATACATATGTGGAAACTAAACCAAACCCCAAGACCTGGTATCATAGTATAAAGCCAAAACTACATACATGGAGTGCAAACGATCCAAAACAATATATACAGATGTCTCTAAATGGTAATAGAGTACATAAAGCAAAAGATAAACTAAAGCTAAGCTTCGGTCGCCAAGAGCTCACCCTCAGTCTGAAGTAGTCCCCAACAGATCTCCAAGCACGAATCACAGCGATCTAACGACGATGGCCCACGCTAGGATCTGCACCCAAAGATGCAGAGGGGTAGGGTGAGCACCAAATGCGAAGCATAAGGTACCTAGTAGGTATCATAGGCCGACTGGGCACATATAAGATAAAAGCGTAGTAACAGACAGAAAAGAAGCAAGCAGTCACAGAAATCAACGAAAGGTACACAGGAACTAGCCCAGAGGGAAATCAACAGAACCATATGTGAGGCCAGTAAGCAGAATATGCACACCATAGGCACAGGTGAAAGTAAGAAGTAACGCACCTGGGGTCCTTGCAATAACAAGTGTATACATAATAAGTTTACGAAATGAACGGTATACCGGTAACCTCAAGTGTAAGAATAGGGAAAGAGTGATGATAGGCATGCACAGGGACATGAATCAAACTCAACTAATCATATCAATCTCAATCCAGAAACTAATAGTCTAGCAGTAACCAATTTCATAATTACCCATAACAGGGAACAATACTATAAGTAAATAGCAAGAGTCTACCTACAGTCCCCCGGCCGCCCATACAATCGAGGAACACAAACAAGTGAAAACAAACCCTCCATCATCCCATACTACCGGAGCGTACAATCAACAAACAACAAACAAGGGTGGAGCCTCAAACAATGAATGATATGATGCATGAAGATCTCAAGTGAAATGGTATCTCTGTATGTACCTCCTCCGGTGCCGATCCGGCCCAGCAGGTAGCTTCCATGGAAGGACACTGCCCGTATACCTCTACTCCACCGTATACCCTTCCTCCGGCACACGCATCCCGCAGCCCCTGGCCCGGATGGCAAGGTCCATAGAGGTCCCTGACCCCATACTAAAACTCAGTATTAAAACATGTCATCCGGAAGCAAGTCCGGGTTCAAGATAGAGACCCAGTCTCGAATATGCATGCCCAGACCCTATCCAGGACTAAGTAGTAGGAAAAATATCTCAAAAACCCCTCCAAGGGTGCCCGGCATAACCGGGTCTAAACAGTAGAAAGTCATATCAGGTGCGCGGGTCCGACCGAGGCTAAAATCATCTCAAGTAGCAAGAAAACTCAACTAGCACCCCGGCCCTGCCGAGTCTAGCGTTAATCGTAAAACTGGTGATTTAAAACATAATTTTACTTTCTTTTACCCAGGAATATTCACAAGTTAAATCAAACTATTTCCAAATCATTTCCATTAAAAACAGGCCCCCGGGGCCATGCAAGGTTAGAAAATAGTGCCAGTAGGCCCGAAGCCAAAACCATAGTAAAACATGGATAAAACCTCTTTATATGCATGAAAATGATATGATCACACACAATAGCTGCCCAGCAGCTCACAATCAACCTATCGACCCTGCACAGGCCCACAACTACTCAGCAAGCATAATCAGCCTAGAAGGATAATTCTATGCCCGGGACTCGCGGACATTCCCAAAATCCCACCTTCTATGTTCCAGAGTCAACAAGGTCTCACAGGACCACAAGGGTAAATAAAATATATCGGCAAGTACTACAAGCGACGGAGGAACAAAAGTAGGCGGACATGAATAAAGCGGACGAGGTCTGTGGTACCAACCTAATAAACCAACCCAAGGATGCCCATTAATACAATTTTATCCTATATATGCGGAGTCTAGGGAAAATAAACTGTAACCTACCTATCGTCCGATGACAAGCTGCTAAAACGACGATGTCCACGCTCGAACCGCTCCGAGAAACTCCAAAATGAAATCAAACTCGAAATTAGGCTTGAATAACTTGACGTAGATAATCGATTTTCTTTTTGGTGATCCAATAAATTATCAAGATCTTGCTTATTGGAATCAACTTTTAATGTGACAAATGAATGATATACTGTGGCAGTTTTTGCACCAAAATTACGTGAGTTTAAAAAATGGGTGGGTACAATTTCCTTATGTGGAAACATATGAGATAGTTAGGCATACTAACATTAGTTGGCAGCAACTAACCATAAAGGTATTGCTCCCTATTTGCATGACTCCCACGTGGGGGTGTGGGTGTCATCACCACACCTCCTCTTATCCACTTATTGATAGGTGGATCCATGTTACGTACGTACTCGGGTATTGCATAAATTCGTGGTATAATAAATATAATTTTTGAATATACCATAATCATTAGAAAATTATTTTGAATAAAACCTACTATATTATAATAATAAATTTCAACATAACTAAATTTACTATCTCCGTTAAAATATTATAATGTATAAAAACCTTATAAAATAAGTACATATACAATTATATCGTAACAAAAATATTTTTCATAAACCTTTAAAATATTTTAAAAAGGTAATAATAATATAACTTTTTACCAAATTCAACTTTCAAATTAAATATTTTCAAATACACGCGATGTTAATAAATTCTCAAACTTAGGCTCGCAATTCACCAACGCACGATTTTGATACTCAAGAACTCTCTTGGAATACTCCCTTATGTTTTCTCACTGTTTCAGAACTGAAATGGTGTTTTAAAACGTGAAGTTGAGGCTTTAAACCAATTTTGACCCGACCCGGTTCGCGACCCAGTTCGCAACCCAGTTTCTGCCAGACAGTCCGCGGTAAAACAGTCATAAATCTTTACTCCGAGATCAGTTGGACGTGAGGTTTTGTGAGTTGAAAACTAGACTCGTAGACCTTCGATTTGGTATTTCAGGGGACTTCTAACTCTTTATATATTGGGAGAAAATCCCTGAGACATTTTACCCAAAGTTCAGAAAATTTATTAAAGGAACTTACGATAACTTTTGCCGACTTACTTGTCTTCAAAACTTATAATGCGACCAAACAAATGGACCCGACACCGAAATACTGGTCCCGATAAGCCTTAAATGACTTGGGGCCGCTACAAACAAGCTCTAACGGTTCAAGGAAAACGTATACATGGAAATAACTGGAAGGGTCATTACATGTTTCAATCCCCGAATATAGTATACATTCTCTATGGCTTGAGAATGTGACTTTCCCACTTTTCAAATTTCAACAATTTCTCCGGTCTTTCCATTTCCAAAGGCTATACTTCAACCTTGGAAATTTGTGAATGAGAGGAAATTTACACGTGTTCTAGTTATATGTCTGGAGCATGAACTATCCAAATACCTGGAATTTTATTTTTCTCTCACCTTTACATGCTCAAATAATTAGAGGTTAGTTTTGGGTAGGGTACGCAGATTAGCTTGGATCCTTTTTGGTGATTGAAAGGATGAATTAAATTTCTCTTTCCGCAGTTTGGAAGTCCTTTGTTTTGAGGTTTGAGTTCCTCCTATTTTGTTGCTTTTGTTTTTTCACAAAAGAAAGATTTTATAAAGATCCTGTGATTTAAGATTGCAATGATGACTTTGATGACCAGATTGGCCTCAATGAGTGCACAAATTAGCACTGTGAAAGTCATCAGAGTTTAATTTTGTTCCTTTTTAAAATCTATGCCCTGCCTGTTTGAGGAGTGAGTTTCTTGGATTTTGACAAGAATTTCAGAGGACCTGGTCCACTTGATATTCCGTTCAAGATTTATTTTAGCCTTGTTTAAGTCCTCTTGAAGGACTTTTTTCTTTCAAAAGCTTCTTGAAATTTTAGTGTTAATTTTTAAAAAATCTTCTTCAAGTGTCAAATGAGCAGGACTAGCCTTGGCCTTTTTCTTGTGAAAGATTTTGTTCTCAATTTTTTCTTGAAGTTCATTGATGGTGATGTTCAAACAGACAACCATTTTTTTAGATTTTATTAAGTATAGCAGTGAATCTACTATGAATGTCTAGAATAGATTCCCCCTCCTTTGTTCTAAACAATTCATATTGTCAGTTCAAATTGTTGATCTTTGACTTCTTGATTGTGGTACTACCTTCATGAGCGGTATGTAGAGGGTCCAATATTTTCTTGGCATTTAAACTAGAGGAATTCTTTTATATTCATCCGTACCTATCCCACAAATGAGAATTTTGATTGCCTTTGCATTATTTTGGATGGCTATCTTCTCATCTGCATCCCTTTCCTTTCTATCCTTGGGAACTTACCTTTCCCATCATTTGTATTTTTCAAGGGGATAGTGAGACCATCAAGAATAATAATCTAGATGTCAGGATTCTCTCCAATCAGGTGATCCATAATATTATTCTGTTCTTCCATCATCCATAATATTTACCATTGAAAAGTGGTGGTCATGTTTGTGACACGCCTTTCTGAGAAGTTGTGGAGAAACCATGGGATCCTTTCCAAGGTGTTAACCTTATAGAAAAGACTTATTCAATACCAATTGAAAAGAACTAGTACCACTACTAGGTACAAGAACCAGGTTCCTGAATTAGTTCGCAGAAACAATAAAGTAACAGACACTGAGATATATAGTTGAAAAAATCACTTGCTCAAGGGAGTAAAAATCATGACCTACAATGTGTAGGATTTTCAATCAACTTTCACTAACTTTAAAGAGCAGTTTTAAAGTATAACTCGATAATCAAAGGGACTAGCTCTAGTACCTCAACCCAACAGTTTACTCTAACTGTTCTACCTAACTCTCCAAGAAGATGAAATCTCTTCTTGTTACAATTTCTCACAACTAACACTACCACATACACAATAGGATAGATATAATTTAAACACTATCCTATTACAATTATAAACTAAGACACAAAACAATCAACTTTGCTTGTTCTTGGTTCTTCTCTTCAACCACCACTCAATTTTCTTCCTTCTCTATTGCCTTTTAGAAAACCTCTTTTCTATGTGTGCAATAGATGTATCATACTATCGTTGATGTGTTACTTATATAGGAGATAATTAAGGTGTTGTGTCGCAACCCTAATTCATTTCCATAAGGTCTTACACCTTTCTTAAATGTAGCTTCCATGAATAGATCCTTAGAGATCCTCTTTCCTCAATAGAAAAGATTTACGCGCTTGGAACTGATTCTTTCCTCAATTAGAATGACTTTCATCCACTTGCACTTGCAATGCATTAGATCAGTTGTTATATGATATTCTAGTTCTCACGTCACTTGTCTATCATCAAAAAATACATTAGCAATATATCAGTAAGTATATCACTTCCTTATCAAGCTAGTATTGTAGCCTTGGAACAAAGTAATCTGAAAGAACATGTGAAAATAGAGCTTTAATAGTTTAAGCTTGTGAGATCATTAATTGTGAGTATTAATCAGAAATTGCACAACCCCTATTATAAATGACTACTTGACTATTTATAGTGACCCTAGGAAGCATCCTTCGTTAGACTCGACCATATATAAGACCTCTACTCAATCATGATGTCCTTAGATCTGTAATG
The DNA here is from genome assembly GCA_003996215.1 of Jaltomata sinuosa. Taxonomy (NCBI): domain Eukaryota; kingdom Viridiplantae; phylum Streptophyta; class Magnoliopsida; order Solanales; family Solanaceae; genus Jaltomata; species Jaltomata sinuosa. The sequence goes on from QJPP01001073.1 coordinate 516,178, forward strand.
GACGGTGAGAATCTCTACCTCTTTCATGATAAGCGGACCTTCAAGTTTATATTATCCTCATCTTGTTTGGATACGATTCATGGTCCAAACTTGTATTTTCAGAGCTAGATGGGGCCCATTGGCTTAGCATCAGTCACAACAGTATTAACTCTGGATTCTTTCCGAACTAGATGCCCTTACTAGTCTTATTCCAAAGATGTAATGTAAAGCTATCTTTGTTGGGCCTCTTCAACTGGTTATTCTTGTCATGTGCCACTGCATTATTCGTCCACTTATCCAAAATTATTTTTATCCATAGAAAAATAGCAAGATAAAATGAATTAATGAGGTTGTTTATCCAATATGTTCATTGAATTTGATGATCACAATGTTGCCATGTCTTAAGTACATATAAAAAAATATATAAAATATTTATTACACAATTTGACATGATGCAGATATCCATAACATGTGTAATTAAATAAAAAGGAAGAGATCGCTATAAAGTTGTGAAAACAGAGAAATGTTTTAAATATATTCATGAATGAGATAATGGTTTAACTAAAATTATGGATTGCTAAATTTCTTATAGTAAATAAAGAAATTTTTTATTATTCTAACGGTAGTTAGGATTGTGAGACCCCGTGTTTTTTTCTGTATAATATACATAGGGTGACATGAGTATATGGGGTGTATATGACTTGGTGTAGCACGTCGGGAGAATAAGGTTGTAAATGGGTGATAATATTACAGAATTGAACTAAATTTTTAGGTCAAAGGGAGCCTTAAATAAAAGTTTGAGTTAAAGAAATGCCTCGTGTAACACTTCACCCGTTTGGAAGGTTAAAATTAATTCGTACCTTCGGGGTAAGACTAGGAGTGTCTAATATACTAAGAAGGATGTGTTATGAGGTATTATAATTGTTCAACGGTCGTATGTTAAGCTTTGAAATCAAGCAAGTTGCAAAATAAAAGTACGTAAAAAGTTATCGTAAGTTTCTTTTATAACTTTCTGAACTTTGGGTCAAATGTCTTGGAGATTTTCTCTCAATATATAAAGAGTTAGAGGGCCCCCGACCTACCAAATTTAAGGTCTACAAGTCTAGTTTTCAACGCACAAAACCACATATCAAACCAATATCAGAGTAAAGAGTTATGATTGTTTTACCGCGGACTGTCTGGACTGAAACCGGGTCTGGTCAAAATCAATTTAAAGCTACAAATTGACGTTTTAACATTCTAAAACAGTGCTAAAACTGAGAGAAAACATAAGAGAGGATTCCAAGAGAGTTCTTGAGTGATCAAGGTGCATTTTTAGTGATTTTGTATCGCTAAAGTTTTCTCCCGTGCCTAAAAACGCGATCTCTACGCATGGCAGCCTTTTTTTCCTTCAATAAGCCACGTTTAGAGCTGGTTTCAGAAGATAGAACTTGGTAGTTCTTGGTGGTTCTTTAATATTTATACTTGGTTTTCTAAGGTAACCATCTCGGGGATCTTTCATGACTGTTTTTACGAAATTCTATGGACGTTTTGTCAAGTTATGATCATATGGAAAATATGCCGATTTAAGCTTAATTATGAACTGTTTATAGGTGCGTATTGTTAGAGCACACAATTTAAACATGCAGCGGAAGCATGATAATGGAGCACAACCTTACATGATTTACCGATAATATAAACTAAAAATAAAATTAAAAAGTACTTACTTGTTGAAGCTTTCACAGATTTCACTCAACGCCGCGGGATCCAGAACTACAACCTTGTAGTATTTTCAGATTAACTCTTCCAAACATAACTTGGGTGAACAAGTAATTTTTTTTCACAAGAAAGGATGGATGATCTTTTATAAAAACCTGCCCCTTATAAACACAATTCCTCTGTTGAAGGAATTGAAGAATTTGGAAAACGTTTATGTCATTAAGACCACGTTGAAGGAAAAAACATTTCTGTCTTTTATGACATATATTTAATAAGGAAAACGTTTATATTAAAAATTAATATTTACTAAAATGTTTTCCTATTCCACCACACGTTTCATTTAACTACACCTTTTCTTTTTCAAATTTGATTAATTAATCAGGCATAGTAGGGACCACAGATTTATTAGTGGAGACTTCTAATTATGATATTAATTTGAAAATAAATGAATTATCATACCATAATAAATTACAAATTATTCCATTAAAAATTTGTAATTGCACTCCTCGATTTAATTTTGAAATCCACAATTACACCTTATTTAACTCTCCATGTTAGAATTACCGACACCAATCAATTAAATTAAAATTTTAAAATATTTAATTCATTGATTAACTTAATTCTTTATTTTTATACTTAACTTATTTCACATGACGGATATTAAATCCACCTGCAGGGTTTTCACGTGAAAACTTATAAGCAACCATAAAGGGGTGTCTTCTATCTCAAGTCCGAGACATGGTTCTATCAACTAATTATTATTTTACGAGTGTGATTTGTTATCATCCAATCTATTAGGAATATATTGACCCATAATAGAGTCTCACCTTTTAATAGATTAAAATAGTAAATCAAACTGCATAGATCATAATAATTATATCAAGATTAAGAGTATAAGTACATGTAATGAACTAGAGAAGTTGTTTACTAATATTCAGAACATAAACGAACATCTCTACTTGGTACATTCAATACATACGAAATGTACTAGCACAAGAAGTTAAAATATTACCACTCTCATAATTAAGATCAAATTATATTTAATCTTGTGCTACAATCATCAAGATGTTTGTCATGCTTCATCTCTGATTGTGAACAATAATTTATAACTTATAAGAATCGACAATTTTAATCTTTCGTGTATGAGTTAAATAACTCCATACATAAAATTGTCTACTGTATAAGTAAAGAAAACGCATGTTGACGCAATGATCTATTTGAATGAAGACTTTATTAAATTAAATAAATAAAATAAATAGTCTTTACATGGATTAAAATATAATACTATAACATAAACTACATGGTTAATAGTATATCCTATCAATCTCCCACTTAGACTTATAACCATGCATTTACAACTCTAACACCCATTTCTTCCACATGCTTATCAAAAACCTTCTGAGTTAAGCCCTTGGTAAATGGGCCCGCCAAATTATTCTTTGACTCAATCTTCAAAACTTTCACATCACCTCTTTGAGTTATATCCCAAATCAAGTGATACTTTCTCTCAATGTGCTTACTTCTTTATTTCACATGACGGATATTAAATCCACCTGCAGGGTTTTCACGTGAAAACTTATAAGCAACCATAAAGGGGTGTCTTCTACCTCAAGTCCGAGACATGGTTCTATCAACTAATTATTATTTCACTAGTGTGATTTGTTATCATCCAATCTATTAGGAATATATTGACCCATAATAGAGTCTCACCTTTTAGTATTAAAATAATAAATCAAAATACATAGATCATAATAATTATATCAAGATTAAGAGTATAAGTACATGTAATGTACTAGAGAAGTTGTTTACTAATATTCAGAATATAAACGAACATCTCTACTTGGTCCGTTCAATACATACAAAATGTACTAGCACAAGAAGTCGACATATTGCTGTTTTATCGCATTTTCACTTTCTTTATTTTGAAAAGAAAAAGCAACTTCGTTTTTGAATTGATTTTTGACTTGAATTAAATTCGAAAACTTATAAAAAATCTCCAAATTAATTAAAACAGAGTCGCCACTTAATTTTTAGGAAAAATCAAGAAAACCCTTGAAAAAATATTCAAAAGATTTAAAACAGATAAAAACCTTTTGAATTTAAGAAATCCCGGTAAGAAGTTCATATTAACATTTTGAGAAGGATTTTAAGGCATTCGAAATGTCCGCTAACACGCGATTATCCAGCTATTTTTCTAACTTATTTTATTTGACTAACTTTATGAAAACATGAAATTTGACACGTAAAGGAAAAAGGGTTATTTGCTTACGATAAAATGATATCAAAATGAGATTTTTGCAATTTAAAACGTGGTGGCAAAATGTAAGAATTATACTAAATTCCAAAATAGATAAACTTGCGATAAAATTTGTGGTACTCCAATGAAAAAAATTAACTAAGTTTAAAAAAAGTTAGAGTTTTACAAAGTCCCAAATTATACAAATAATATTAAACTAATGAAGGGGAGAAGTTGGGTTTAGGCACTTAGGCCCAAACCCCTACAAATGTCCGAATGGGACTACCAATTACTCGGGTTAAGCCCGTTTTAGTTTAGCTTTGCTCCTTTGGCCATCCATGTATATTAGCTTCCATTTCTTTCGTGTGTGGCACTTAAGCCACACTTATCTTCTTCGAATTTTAACCCCTTTTTGGGGATCTGGACGGCGGTCTTGACTCAATAAGGAGCACTACTTGGGTTTGGCTCCAGTAGCAAAATGCAAGGGACACCCAAGTCGGGTCTAGGAGATTCATGCAAAGATAATAGAAGATTAGCATATATTCCAACAATAGGATCAAAACTAACTGATGGATCACACATCTAAGCACACAAGCAGATAACACATAATTTCCAACTCAACGAAAATCCCTGTAGACATACTAGAGCTGAACAAAATATCCTACCAGACTTGTCTGTTACTAAGACATGATAATCCTATCATGTTTCAAAAGAAATCTTCTATATTCAAAATAATGTCGCACTCATATTAGTCCCATAATAGGGAAGTTTTCATGGATCTAGAGAATACACATAATTTGCTCACAAACAGACCAAATGCTAAGTTGAAACAGAGATAAACATATAATCAGGTGAAGATACTTCTAAACATAGGGAAACTGTAAATGGCTAATGACAAAATTAAGGCAACAAACATATCACATTCACTCTTAAAATGAACAAATCTTGGTTTCTTAACATGTTTTCTAACTATTGTAAATAGTCCTTATTGTCACGAAATCTTACTTCTTTGCCCAGTGGGTGGAAATAAATTAAAGGAGATAGAAAAATCCCATGTTTGGTAGAAGAATATAGTAATGTCTTATTATTTTAAGGCACGAGAAACAGATCAGGCGCTTTCCAAATTATAGGCCATGCCAACACTATTTGAAGCTTAATTCATAAGGAACTAGGTACCAAGAACATTTATCACAAGCCAATAGTGAGGAAAAACAAGGAGGAAATAGATTTTTATAAAGGAAATTAATTGCAGGAGACGTTCTAAGTGAGGATGGATAGATTCCAACGAATCTATTACTAATGTGAGTTAACTAGACACGTCAAATAGGACCAACACTTACCACACAAAAAGAGCAAGTTTTATTCAAGATCTCAATCTATTGATAAAATGGCATGATGAAGATGTATTCTATCCTTCATTTGATTTAGAATGAAATCAAGCTAGGGGAAAAAAGTAAATATATTTTTTCATCTTAATGGCAAAGACATGGAAAAATGAAATCATTATTTCTCGATGAAGAAAAGTATTTGTTAAACGACATGGATAAAAGGTAGCAATTTTATCTTGAACCCATATGATGTATATGCAGGGAATAAGATGCTTTATCAACATTGACTCAAACTTGATCAAAGGCAAGGTCTTCTAACTAATTGTCAATGCAAAATAAAATATAAAACCTACTACGTTCAGCCATGGGAAGTTATTACAAGTTGAACAAACGGGCTAAGGGACGCAAGAAAACTGGACACATAACGATATTCAGAAAGACAATTAACTAATGTCAAGCACGATTCGAACAAAACACATACAAGAGAAATTTGTTTCTTTTAAGAATGCTATCTTTCTTAGGGATTTAGAACTTAGGTGAGAGAAATCTCTTGGACAGATTTTGAAATCAGTTAGACAAGACCTTTGGCTTTACCCCCTCCTCAATAGACTGAAATCAAGGAGATCTTCGGGGATCCTTAGCTTACGAAAACATATTCAAGCCACAACATCAATCACTTAATTTATCCACTTGAATATGACATTGAAATTTGCTCACATACACACAAACTGCTCTCACACATACACACGACTATAAGCAGGAAGAATGCTAGGAACAAACAAGAAAAGATGAAAGTTTCAAGCACTTATGACGATCAAACAGATTATTTATATCAAAAGTAACACGAAATGAAGAGCTTATGTGATCACCTGGCAGCCGTGAATAGTGAGAAGAAATGAATTGAAAACCTTAATGTGCTACAAGATTGATGGAAAACTCAAGCTAGCAAACAATATCTTATAACCTCATTCCTGATTTCTCACAACAACAATCAAATATTTTCTAACAAGACCAGCCTAAACCAATAATATCCTACTATTTTTTAACGAAAATAATGAAATAAACAAGGGGAGGTAGAACGAAATATTACCTGCTCTTGAAAAGCAAACTGGGTGTACGAGTCTTCGTCGAAAAAATTTTCCACCACCAAAACTTGAAACGATTTTGAAGGAACTCGGATTGTTAGTGTATTTCTCTCTGAAACCTTTGGTTACGTAAGATTAAAGGAATGCTCCTTCAAAATCCCTAAATTTTCCCCCCAAAACCAGCCCCCAATTCTTATGGAGGAGGGGGGTTTATATAGGGGAAAATTGGGGTCGAAAATGGGGGGGGGGGGAAACATCTGGTTTTTGGGGATTTCCTTTGAGGAAATTTGAATTCCTCCTTTGGATAACGTTGGTAGCAAAGAAATGGTATGATATTGTACCAATTCCCACTGATTTACGGAGATGAGGCCACCTCACGACCTCTGGAAGCTTCTGGATGATGCCAGCACAACTTTGACGGAGAAATGGATGTCGTTTGGGAATTTTAATGGGGTTGGGCATTGTGAGAGCTGTTGCTTCATCGTTTTGCAGCTGTTGGAGCAACAAAATTAGGGTTTAGGGTGAGTTCTGTTAGAGAGAGGTGAAGATGAAGAAGATATAGTGGGAGGGTGTATCTGTAGTAGGCGCATTGGGAAGGTGAGTGTATTCTTTTCTGGGGAAATGGAGTCGCGTGAGAGGAACGTGAGGTGAGGGAGTATATGTTTGGAAAATATAAGTGGTGTGTATGTATATTTGTGTTGGCTGATGAGAATAAAGGGAGTTTGGGCCAGGTCGGAAGGTTATTTGGGCTGGAAATTTGCTTCTGTTGGGCTAAGGTGTGGCTGAAATGGAAAGGAGAAATGGTTAAGGAATTGGTTAAGAATAGTGTGCCCGGATTTAATTCATAGGCTAGCCAAATTGAATTTAAAACATGGCCAAATTGAATAAATTAAAGGGTTTAGGCCGTAATTGGAATGAAATGAATTAAATACTTAATTAATTAAACGAGCTTCTAGATTTAATAATTAAGAATAATTATTTTATAAAATATAACTCAACTCGTTCAAAATCAAAGAACTGATCAAATAATTATTTCTTGACTTTAAATCAATTTTTTGAGAAAAATAGAGTACATTTCAAACTTTAAACAAGGTTTTCATTCAAAACAATTTTTTTTAAGTAAAATTCATATACTCTTATATAATTAAATATAGAGTATATATTTTCCCTTAAAAATACTAAATTAATCTCCAATTAATTTTGAAAACGTTTAAAGTCTCATAAAAACAAATAATTATTTCGAAATTGTTTTTAAATAATAAAAGCTCGAATATTAATTAGGAATGTGGAGGGCAAAAATTGGGTGTCAACAACTACCCCTCCCTTTGGGTAGGGTAGATGTAAGGAACCCTGGGCAAAAGGAATGGACGTTTCCAATTTTGTCCGACCACAAATTCATCCCTCAGAGGCGGTTGGTTTTAGCATGAGTTTCAAGGAATTATGGCCAAACTCTGGTGTCGAGTTTCCTACCTATCTCAGGTTACATGAGAATTTATGCCACTTGTAGTTCAAGATGCTTGATTTTACACATGATTTTTAAAGAATTCCAAACTATTTTGGTTTCAGAGTACGGAGAGACCGGAAAGCTAGGGAGTAAAAGGATTGGGGAGAGTTTGGAATGCAGCTGAGTTTTTAAAACAGAGCCCGCCTACATATCCCAATACTTTAGGAATTAGGTTGCTTGTAGTTTGATTCAATCGATGGAAAAGGTAGTTTTTATGTTAAGATAACCTTTGGATCGGGATGAGTGACAAATAAATTGAGCTACAGAAAAGAGGCTTGTAACCTCTCAGCTATGAATGTGGCGTGCTTCACACCCATAAATAAGATTTTACCTGGATATAATTTTCAAAGCTCGAAGTGTATTGTCACCTGAATTGAAAAAGAAGAAAAATTGCTTCCAGCGTGAGTTCAAAAAATACCCTGAATGCAAAACTAATGATAGGAAATACCCACATGCCTTCTGATAGGGGTGTGGTTGGATGGCGGTGAAAGTCTTCCTCAGCTTGCGCCCAAAGAGTTTGACATCCCTCTTTGGACTATGTCCCAGTTTGCTCCTAAGAAAAAGTTCCACATTGTGATGCGTCCTTTTTTATGTAGTTCACACCTGTGGTATTGCTTTGAGAATTTCATCCTTCTCGGATGCTCTCGACAACATCTCAAAACAAAATTGTTAGTAGTAACATATTTCCATTTGGAGAGGTAGTTTTCTTTGTCGTACCTCATCCTTGGATTATGTACAAATCATGTGTTGTGACGTCTTTTTAATGCATTTCATACCTGTTGTTCTGGTTTGAGATTTTCATCCTCTCGGATGTTCTCGGTAATATTTGAAACAAAATTATTAGTAGTAAAGTAGCTCAACAAGGAGATGGCTTTGTACCTCATTTTCCACGTCTGTTGTTTCTTGAAGAAGATATCGTCCTTTCCTATCTCTGTCTTAGGAAATAGAAACTTCCATGACACTCAAACCTGATAACCTTCATAACTATCGGATAGGGTTACCTTTGTGGCGATCTTTGAATATGACGACCTTCGTGGCCGTTTGACATGACGGTCCTCGTAACCGTTTGTGGTATTCTCTTAAATGTGATAGCTTTCGTGGCTACTGGTAGTTGCCTTTGCATACGCCTTTGGAGTAAATCTTGTGCATCATCCGTATCGACGCGACTAACATATATTCCCTGAATTGTCAGGCTTTGGGTAATCTAGCACATCATCCGACTTTGGATAGAGGCGGCTTACATATGTCTTTAATTTTTCAACTTCGAGTAATCTTGCACATCATCTGACTTTGGATAGAGGCGGCTTACAGATGTCCTTTGAATTGCCAGTTTTTGGATAATCCTGCACTTTTATCCGATCTTGGATGTAACGTGACTTACAGATTTTGCTTGAATTGTTAGTCTTTGGGTAGTCCTACACAATATCAACGTGGATATGTCGTGAATTATAGATAACCCTGGGACTATCAATTTTTGGTAGTCTTGCACTTTATCCAATTCTGGATATTATTGCGACTTGCGCATTACCCTTGAACTATCAATTCTTCGGGTGATCTTACACACTATTCGGTTTCAGATATCGCTGCATCTTACAGATGACTCTTAGTCTGCCAGGTTTGGGGCAATCTTGCACACTATCCGGTTTCAGACATCGTTATGACTTATAGACAACCTTTGGCCTTCCAACTTTGGGAGATGCGGTTCATCGTCCGATTTGGATGGCGTCTTACAGACATCCTTCAGACTATATGCTTTTAACCTCGGCGGCAAGCTTTTTTTGATCATCGGGGGTGACAAGGCCTTTGTCACACAATCAAAGATAGTTGCATCTTCCAGCGACCGATGCTTGTGAATGTATAAACATCTTTCAGTGTGAGACTTCGTTGTCTCAAATAAATAAGGGTGCATAAATATCCTCGAAATCAGACTCAGCTGTCTTATACGATATCAGATATAAATATGCTCAATGCTAGACTCTATCGTCTTGGCATAATAAGGAAGCAAACATATCCTCAATGTTAGACTCTGCCATCTTATGCGATGTTGGATATAAATATGCTGGATACCAGACTTGGAATAATAATAATAATATCCTCAATGTTAGACTCCACCATCTCACGTGATATTGGATATAAATACACCCGCCTCGGCATAATAATAAGGAAGCAAATATATCCTCAACGTCAGACTCTACCGTCTCACATGATATTGGATATAAATATGTTGAATGCCAGACTTGGCATAATAATAATGAAGCAAAGATATCCTCAATGTCAAACTCCACCATCTTATGCGATATTGAATATAAATATGTTGAATGCCAAACTTGGCATAATAATGATGAAGCAAATATACCCTCAACATCAGACTCTATCATCTCACGTGATGTTGGATATAAATATGCTTTTAGGTCGATACTGCGCAGCAAGTGTGATTTAAGGACTCCTCTGAATGTCATCCTCTTTGAAACCAGCCGGTAGAGGGACGTGATATTCGCAGCAAATATGTCTGCGGTATTTGATGATGATGGTCCTTGCGACATGGTCCTCGTGACATAGTTCTTGTGACATGGTTCTTGTGACATGTAAATATGATGATGTTGATGATCATGCAATGACATGTGTAGTAGTTGCAAAAAAACATCACCTTTGATTTTTATATTGCCATGTTGACTCCTTTGTGTGTACCTGCGGTCAGAGCAAATGATTAGTAGACACAGCGTCACTTTTACTAGCGACCGTAGTCAAATTTGAAAAACTTAAACGACGAAGTTTATGCAGTAAATCAAAACAACTTTCATTTCAAATGTGAATCAAATGGTTGTACCCATTTCTGGGGACAACCAAAATACCATTTTCGAACATTGTCCGTTCGTGGTGATTTCTGACTTGTTGGGGATTGGCGGAGAACTCTCTTTTGGTGTTCTAATTTTTAGAGTTGACCAAAATGTCCTGATCTGCTTGTGGACTCGATGATGCTGTCGATCTCTCTTTATCTAGTAGTTCCTGCGAACTACAAGATAATTTGTCCGTTCTAGGAGCTTTTGCCTCTTTTGGCTTCTTCCCATCATTTCGCCTTTTCTCACCAATCTTAGGGAATCTGATCTTGTTGTGTTGTTTTGAACGCATTGGATAGCGAGGAATTTTTGCTGATTTCTAACATACCTTTTAAGACAACCTACATCCACAGAAAAATTGTTAGTCTTTTGGCAAAATTGATCTGTGTTGACTTCCTTCGATTCTCTGCTCCTTGCTTTACCTTTCTGTATGCTTCCCATTCACGGGCACTCGTCGTCCTTGACTCCCCAGGTCACGGTAGACATAAGACAAAACCAAATTATAAAGGAGTAAAATTAATCTTTTTTAAAGATTTTTCAAGCAAGTTTTTTTTTTCGGAAAACAAAGATTTTTGAAAAAGGATAGTTTGGAAAGGTCTCTGCCAGTCATGTCATGTGTTAGCTCAACGAATGTCCTTTACTTGAGGCCTTGAAATTTTTGACATACTTTTGGCGGACTCTGGAGATCCTTTTTCATCCTAGCTTGGGAGTTCGAAAATATTTTTCCGAGAAATCTATCACATCTGGGGATCCATCCACCTCGAACTGGGGATCTTGAAGTAGATTCTGATCTCTTGGTGTTGGGTAATTCTTTGGGGTTTTGTTTCTAAACTCTTGAATGAGGTTTTGGGTGGAAATTTTGAGGTCTTCCTCAAAAATATTTGCCCCAGTTAAATGTTTTGGGATGAATCTCACCCCATTGATAAGAGACTTGACACTCTATGGGAATTATGAGATTCTTTCTCGAGATTCATTTAAGTTGCTCTTCAGCACATTCTGTATTTCGATTTGCTGGAGAACGATCCTCGCCTTCTGAATTTTTGAGATTCCTTTCTCAAAAATTCTACCCCAGTTTCCACTTTCTGGGTAATATGACCGAGCCGTTGTGGTGCCTACGTATCGCGTTGAGGTAGGAATCAGGTCAAATGTAGTTCCCACACTCATAGAGGGAGAAAATTAGAAATAGATAAAAGGGTGACCAAAGCAGACAAAGGCCGCCTACGTATCTCAGTCTTGAGAATTTAGGTCAAACATAGTTCGTACAAGAAGGATAGGGAATTTTAAGATTTTACTAAGTGCAAAACAATTACAATCTGGAAGTGCGATTACAGTAGAAGAAAATGAAAAAAAACTATCCTCAGGCATAGTATCTCTTTACGGAATTGGAGTTGATCGGTTTGGGCCACACTTGGCCATGCATCTCAGACAAAATCAAAGCTTCTCTAGATAATACATTTTGGAAAACATACGGGCCTTGCCAATTAGGAGCAATCTTTCTTTTGTACTCTTCCTGGTGAGGGAAAATGCGCTTAAGGACCAACTGCCCTATGGCAAATATACGAGCTCTTATTCTCTTGTTGAATGCACGAATCATTTGATGTTGGTACAATTGATCGTGGCATACGTCACTCATTCTTTTCTCATCAATCAGTATGAGTTATTCATGATGAGCGCGGACCCACTCTTCATTGCTCAATCTGACTTCTTGAATGATCCTAAGGGATGGTATTTCAACTTCAGCGGGTATCACTGCTTCCGAACCATACACCAACACATAAGGAGTTGCCCCAGTCAAAGTCCTGATGATTGTACGGTATCCCAATAAAGCATAAGGCAGCATCTCACGCCAAGAGCGATGACTATCAATCATCTTTCTCAAGATCTTTTTGATATTCTTGTTGGCAGCTTCCACAACTCCATTCATTTGTGGATGATATGCGGTTGAATTCCAGTGAGTGATCTTGAATTGTTCACATCTCTCTCTCATCAAATGACTATTCAAGTGTTCCCCATTATCTGTGATGATTGACTCGGGGATTTCGAATTGGCAAATCAAATTGTTCTTGACAAATTCATCTACAACTTTCTTGGTCACAGACTTGTAAGAAACGGCTTCCACCTATTTGGTGAAGTAGTCAATAGCAACCAAAATGAATCTATGTCTATTTGAAGCAGGTGGCTCGATTGGACCAATGACATCCATGCCCCAGGCTACAAAAGGACAAGGTGAACTTATAGCATAAAGCTCGCTAGGCGGCACTCAAATCAAATCTCCGTGGATCTGACACTTGTGACATTTTTGTACGAACTTGCTACAGTCATTTTTTATGGTCATCCAAAAGTATCCGGCTCGCAAGATCTTCTTGGCTAAGGTGAATCCATTCATATGAGGTCCGCACACCCTGGCATGTACTTCTTCTAGCTACTTTGTGGCTTCAACCAAGTCAACACATCTTAAGAACCCTAGATCTGAGGTCCTTCTATAAAGAATTTCTCTATTCAAGAAAAAGTTGTTGGCCATCCGACGGATTGTCTTCTTTTGGCTAGAGGTCACATCTTCTGGGTAGACCCCGACCTCTAGATACCTCTTGATATCACAATACCATGGTTTTCCATATGGTTCCACTTCAACTTGCGCACAGTGCACTGGTTGCTCTTTTAAACCTATCACTAACGGATCAATGTAATTCTGGTCAGGATGTTGAATCATGGAGGATATGGTTGCCAAATCATCAACAAGTTCATTCTGAATCCTCGGAGTATGCTTGAATTCGATCTTTCTGAACCTTTTGCACAGACTCTGTACTAATTTCACATACAACACAATTTTGGGTTTTTGCACAGCCCATTTGCCTTGTACTTGGTGAATCAGCAAATCAAAGTCACCAATAACCAATAGTTCTCGCACATCCATATCAATAGCCAATTGAATACCAAGAATACAAGATTCATACTCAGCCATATTGTTGGTACATGGAAAATGGAGTTTGGCTATCAACGAGTAATGCTGACCAATTTTTGATACCAAGACTGCTCCAATACCTGAACCTTTGAAGTTAACGGCTCCATCAAAAAACAATCTCCAACTAGGGTATGCTTCTGCAATATCTTCTCCCACGAACAGAATCTCCTCATCTTGGAAATAAGTTCGAAGTGGTCCATAATCTTCATCAACTGGATTTTTAGCTAAATGATATGCTAAGGCTTGTCCTTTGATTACTATTTGAGTCACATACATGATGTCGAACTCACTTAGCAACATTTTCCATTTAGCCAATTTCCTCGTAGGCATGGCTTTTTGGAATATGTATTTCAGGGGTTCCATTCTAAAAATCAGATATGTCGTGTAGGATGACAAGTAATGTCTCAGCTTCTGGGCGACCCAAGTCAAAGCACAACAGGTCCTTTCTAATAAAGTATAACGAGCCTCGTATGGAGTGAACTTCTTGCTCAAGTAGTAAATTGCTCATTCTTTCTTTCCACTTCATCATGTTGCCCTAGGACGAAACCAAAGGCATTTTCTTAGACTGACAGATATAGTAATAACATACTTCCTTTTCTTGAGGGAACCAATACCGGTGGACTGGATAAATAATTCTTGATATGATCAAAAGCTTGCTGACACTCCTCGGTCCAGTTGGTTGGTGCATCTTTCTTCAACAACTTGAAGATAGGTTCACAAATAACCATTGACTGGGCTATGAACCGGCTAATATAATTTAACCTTCCCAAGAAACTCATGACTTCTTTCTTCGTCTTCGGGGGAGGCAACTCCTGAATTGCTTTGATTTTTGAAGGGTCGAGCTCGATACCATTCCTACTGACTATGAAACCCAATAGCTTGCCAGGTGGAACCCCGAAAGCATATTTGGCGAGGTTCAACTTCAGATTGTATTTTCGTAGCTGATCAAAGAACTTTCTTAAGTGAGTCAAGTGATCTGAACTATCGTGGGACTTGATAATTAAGTCATCCACGTACACTTCAATCTCTTTGTGAATCATGTCATGAAAGAAAGCCGTCATGGCTCTCATGTATGTAGAACATGCATTTTTAAGACCAAACGGCATTACCCGGTAATGATAAATACCCCAAGGTGTAATGAAGGCCGTTTTCTCTGCGTTTTCTTCATCCATCAGGATATGGTTGTATCCAGCAAAATAATCCACGAACGACTGCATTTCATGCTTTATGCAATTGTCAATAAGGATGTGGATGTTGGGCAAAGGGAAGTTATCCTTGGGACTAGCCCTGTTCAGGTCTCGATAATCAACGCAGATTCTAATCTTTCTGTCTTTCTTAGGAATTGGGACAATGTTGGCCAACCAAGTCAGATACTTTGTGACTTCTACCACCCCAGATTGGATCTGTTTAGTAACTTCTTCCTTAATCCTCAAACTCAAATCAGGTTTGAACTTCCAAGTCTTTTGTTTTACTGGATCAAACCCTGGATGATAGGCAATTTGTGGGAAACTATGTCATTGCTCAAACCCGGCATATCACTGTAGGCCCAAGCAAATATGTCGATGTACTCTGTGAGCAATTTGATGAGTTCTCTTTTCTGTGCTTCTGTCAGATGAACACTAATTCTGGTTTCTTTGACCTCTTGGTCGTCCCCTAGATTGACCATCTCGGTTTCCTCTAGGTTGGGCCTTTCTCGATTCTCAAAATCTTCCAACTCCTCTGTTAATTATTCGGGAACCATGGTTTCTTCATCATATTTCTCAAAATCATCATTGCCTAACTTGGTTTATTCGTTAAGCTCTTGACATAATATCACAGTGGCAGGTTTTAACTTATTATTACTGAAACCAAAACAAAGCGGGTTAGATAATAACAAGTAAGCATAAATAATTTTGAACAGTAAATGTTTTCAAAATAAGGAGGCTTTCATTGAAATTCTGAAAATATTTACAAACTATGGCTACAACCCGCATGAATGCAGGTTCATGCCTTTTGGAAAGTAGTAAAGCGGTACGAGGAAATTGAAACCATAATGGGTGGGTCACAGAGCCTTATCCAGACAATCACTGATTTTCATAAAACAGAGTCTTTGTCTACCCAGCCGAGCAGAAAGTCACGAGGAGAGTTGAGATCCAATTCTATAGCTTTCACCAGGCTTGGCATCCCTGATCATGGCTGCTTCGGGGATTTCTTCTGTTATAGCATGACACTCCTTAAACAGCTCTCATATTCCATCCTCTAACCCATCACTTGGGGGACCAACACGCACCGGGAATGACCGATACAAGTGAGGGAGTGGCTTAGGCAGTCCTAATTGCTTCTCCTTTTCAACTCTTGCCTTTTCCTCTTAGGACACATACCCTAATCCATGCCTGGTCAGTTGTCCGGGAATGCTTATGGGTTCAGTTATACCGTCGGAATTCTTTCCCAGCCCAAAGCCTGGCTCATATCAGATCCTTAACATCGTGGTTATAAGCATTTTTTAGATGGGTGGCAGGGGGATTTGAGGAGCAAGATTCTCTTCAGTGGCGTTGACGATCTCTATGGTGTAGAAATCGCTTCCCCTCGGGACCTCTTCAATCACAGTAACAAAACTTTTAGGACGGCTTAGGTGACTCCCCTCACCATGAATGACAACCTCATGATCTTTCCAGATGAACTTTATCATTTGATGCAACCATGATGGCACGGCTCCAGCTCCTTGGATCTATGTTCTTCGCAAAAGCAAGTTATAGCTGGTGGTAATATCCATGACTTGGAATTCTGTACAAAACTCGGAAGGTCCCATTTGGATATATAGGTTGACCTCTCCGATAGTGTCTCTTTAACCACCATCAAAGGCTCTTACGTTGACTCTTCTCTAGCGAATCTTTCCCAGATCATACTCCAACTGGGTAAGTGTAGACAACGGACAGATGTTTAGCCCTGATCCATAATCAATCAACACTCTGTTCACAATCTTTTCTTGACTCTTGATAGTGACATGTAAGGCCTTATTGTGCATCATGCCTTCACAAAGCAATTTATCATCACTAAATAAAATATGGTGGTTCCCCAAGACCTGACTTACCATGGCAGTTAGATTTTCCGCACTCGTGCCTGTCAGCACATAAGCTTCATTTAAGACTTTTAGCAATGCCTTCCTGTTGTAATGGGAACTCATGAGTAATGCCCAAATAGAGATTTGAGTGAGGGTCTTCTCTAGATGTTTCACAATTGAATACTCTTTTAATTGCATCCTTCTCCAGAATTCTTCTGCCTCACCCTCGGTGATTGACCCCTTTTGGTGGTCTTTCTTGTTAGCATCATTTGCCAGGTTATTAGGGATATAACATCTTCCCGACCTTTTCATACCATAGGTTGCGACAGCCTTATCTGTGAACTCTTTTTCTGCTGGTACCAATGCAAAAGCTTGCTGAGGTGCTTCTAATACAATGAATTGCAGCTTCTCCGCAATTCTCAGGGTAGCCAAAGACTTCTCCAACTCTCGTAGGTTTCCAGGATCGACTGGCACTATGGACTTACTCATCACCGAGTCTTCATCTATTTTGATCATATTCACGGCAGCTCCCCCATGATTTGGGAGCAGGTTATTGTTAACATTTGGCGGTGCTGTCTGAAGCATGACAACCTTCTCATCAATCAAAACCTAAATTTTGTGCCTTAGATTGATGCAATCCTCAGTATCATGTTTGGCTCCCCCAGAATGGTAAGCACAATGCCGATCGGCTTTAAAGAAGCGAGAGTCGGTATTTGTGGGTTTGGGTGGAATGGGTTGGATAAGTCCGGTGTCCTTTAATCTCTCATACAATTGAGTTCTAATTTCAACCAGTTGGGTAAAAGTTTGGGGAATTGTTTTTCTAGATTAGGGTGAAGGAGATTGGTATTAGCGGGAGGCAAAACTTGGCGATTATTTTGGTTCTCGGGAACCTTTTGATACACTTGGAAGTTTTGAGGAGGAGCTTGGTAAGTGGGTTGCATAATTGGTTGTGGAGCTTGGTATATGGGATGAAAGTTTGGTTGTGGAGGTTAGTATATGGGATGCAAGTTTGGTTGTGGAGCTTGGTATATAGGATGCAAGTTTGGCTGTGGAGCTTGGTAGATAGGCTGAGTAAAGAAAACTGGTTGAGGATTTTGTGGAGCTGGGGGAGGGGTTGTTGGAACAAGTGACTTTTTGTAGTTGGCTCTGAAGGGCTTCTTCAGTTACGTGCTAGGACTGGAGGACACTGAAGATACCTATTCTCTCTTCTTCTTGGGAAATCCTGTTGATCCTGAGGAGGCCGAGGCCTTGGTAATCTTGTCGCTACGAAGACCTTCTTCGATAATTTCACCAATCTTGACTAGATCGGCAAACTTTTCTTTGACCGCTGATATCATTTTTTCATAAAACTCTGACTCTTGAGAGCGCATAAACACCGCGCTTATCTCCTTTTTGGTCATGAGAGGCCGAACTCTTGTCGCCTCCTTTCTCAACTGATAGGCGTAGTCTCTAAAGTCCTCATTCAATTTCTACCTAATACGCCCCAGAGAATACCGGTCCTTTACGACTTTTACATTATATGCAAACCTTTGAGCGAAGTCTCTGGCTAGATCACTCCACCTAGACCATTTCTTCAATTCCTGAGAGGTGAACCATTCTAAAGCCTCTCCTCTCAGACTTCGGCTAAAGAGCCTTATTAACAGAGCGTCGTTCTTTTGGGAACTGACCATTTGGTCACAATAGATTTTTAAATGGGCTTCAGGATTTCCAATACCGTTGAAGATCTCAAATTTGGGAATCTTGAATTTGTCTGGCAGGTCCATCTCCGGATGGATACAAAGGTCATCGTAGTCATAGCTTTTCTCATAAGATGAGCCTCAGAACTCTCTAATCTTGGCTATCCCCTCTTTCATCTATGCCATGTCGCGATCATGTTTCTTCTCTGTGGCTCTTAACTCTATCTCCTTCTCCTCGTAGTGATCCAGCTCAGGGTTTTCTGGAAGAGCGGTGTATGGTTCTACCATAGCGTGAAAAGTGGTAGGTGGCATATTCTGGACAGGTGGAGGCTGGACATGTGGAATAGTATTTGGATATGTGGGGGTATAGTTGTGTGGGTTAGTGATGTTGGGACGGTTATTCTGGGAGTTGTAGGCATTTTGTGGTGTATTTTGGTAGTTTGGGGGGAGGTTTTGTGAGTTGTAGGCACGTGGGTTGTTGCTCGGGTTAGAGTGCTGGACAGAAGGAGTATGGGTTTGGTATGAGGATCCAATATGGGGAGGGTTATTGGTGAGAGGTTCGTTGGAAGGTCTAGGTGCGGAGGTAGGAGGGATATTCCCTGAATGGTTCTCGGTTAACGGGGAATTAAGTGGAGGTATTTGGAGAGGGGCTTGGGAGTTACCCAGAGTTGGAGTGTTAGTGGAAATAACCAAGCTCGCCATATCTTTGGCTTTCTGCACCTCTTCTTGCATCTTCTCTAGCTTCCTTGCCAGTTAAGTAATCATTTCACTCTGTTCAACAATAATACTATCTCTCACGGCCAAAGCGTTCTCTTTTTTGCTATCAGTCATTTTTCCTTTAGAAAAGTGAGGGTTAGAGGATGAATTCAGGTGTGCCTTTGAGCGGGTGAAGTAGGGATGTTTGGCCAGTTTTGTCAACACATATCAGTTTTTGTTACCTGTTGAAGTGAAAAGTAACTCAAAGGCCGATATGGTAGATTCCGTTAGTGATAAACAACATCAAGATATCCGATAGGAAATAAACGCATAAGAATTGCTTTAAACCCATAAAAGTTACTTCTCATCAAGGCAAATTAATCCACGGATATTTTTGACTCAAAATCTCGATGGACAGGATTTTGCCCATTGATTTTGGATAAATGGATTTTATCAGGAAGGTTGACTTGTTGATCTTGTAGCATCTTTTCTTGTTGTACCTCCTGAGCTTTCTGACGCCCTTTCAAAGTGGGGAAATGAAAATTTCTTAAAGATAGGGGTCGAGCCTTGAAAAGCTGCCTACGTATCTCACGAAGGAGAATTCAGGACCTACGTAGTTTGAATAGGTAAAGAATAGATTTTTTTTCATTTCATTTCATCCACTATCTTTGATTACAAAGGGGAAAGTAAAAATGACATAAAGGAAATAACTAAAAACTAAAACTCTGCTACTTTTAAAGCTTCATTTGGATAGTGGCGGGTCTTCTGGACTCTCCTTATTCAAGGATGATAAGGTGGGAACTCCAACTCTATTTTTCCCATATCAATGAGATATTCCAAGTCAACTCAAAAGTGGTGGCAAGTTTTGTTGTCTGGCCCCCTATCCCTGCATGATAAAGGCAAATCTTTTTTCCTTGGTGCCTTTCCACTGGCTCTAGAATCTTGGCTTGGACCAACTTAGCATAGATCTCATAGTAGGTATCCTGAAAGACTTTAAAGTCGTAATGGTGAATCATCACATCCTCGGTGATTGGCATGCCAGGACCAACTGGGTCGCATGCGAGGATAGTTCATGGACCCCACAGGTGACTTATCTAACCACTGGTAATCATGTGATAAACTTTGGCTCTTAAGGCATTGCATTCATCAGTGGTATGCCATTTTTGACGCGGATGATAGGCACATTCTTTGTGTTCATTCTGAGGGTGACACCTGAATCCCTCAGATTGGTCAGGATGAAGAACTCCCATAGCTTTTAGAGTTTCATAAATTTCTGAACACATGATCACTTTTGGGTTCTTGGCATACTCTCGGGAGTGAACTTTGAGAGTGATGGGCTTTCCTCATGGACAGAATCTGGTGGGCCACACATCATCACTCTTGACCTTGGTCCAATGGTTGATTCCCGGGCCAGGGAGTTATATTTTTTTCATCATTCTTCCCAGAATTTTCATAAATGTTCTTGTCCAGAGCGGACTCGATGAGCACTTGCTCATTTTCTTCAGATTCCTCAATTACTCTCTCTTTTCCTTTGTTGGCCTGTTTCAACCCTCCAGTTATGTACCCAAATTCTAGGAGAAGTTCCCCGAGTTCCAAATCAAAGCTACTTTTTGGTTCGGCCTTAGGTTTGCCCAGTATCTGATCAATTATGGCAATCCTTTCTTTGGCTTTGGTGGTCTGTTCCTCCACCTCTTTGGACCTAGCTATGGCAATTTCCATTAGTCGATCGACTTCCTCATGTTTTTTTTGAACTTCCTCCATTTCTTGTCGAGTCCTTAGCATCCTCTCACGTATGATTGCAGCTTCCATTTCAACCTTTCCTGTAAGAATGGAGATTTTTAGAATGCTTTAGGGTTTTCGGAGAAACTTAGAGGACTTAGAGTATTTTGGTCGGACTTTATGTAGTGGGCTTACATTTCTGCCTACGGTGTTCTAAAAATTCTTGAAAAATAGGAGTGTATCAATTTACTCTTGATTCAACCAACACACGTAGCACATAAAGCAATTATAACACATAAGAGAATATATATGACGCGCGTATCCTAACTTAGTGACCTTTTTTGTGCCAAAGGTAGGCCTAGCATTTTGAAAGACGTATATGTCATATAGAATCATTTCATTAACCCCAATATATATATATATATATATATATATATATATATATATATATATAATAAAAACTTCCTGGTAGGGATACAAGCAAGCCAAAAGGGGATACATTCAAAGGAAAGGGTAAAATAGTGCATAAGATAGGCCTATGCAAGGGTAAAATAAAGAAAACCCACACAGGGGTATTTTAACAAAATACATAGGAAATAGAAACCCACATAGGGGCATTTTAGGGAAAGCAATACATTAAGATAAACCCACGCAAGGGGGATACTAAGGTGCTCCTAATGATGATCCTTTCTCCATTCGGCCTTTTTTGAACTTTTCTGTGATCTCTCGAAGCTCGAATGATCTCTTCCAATACTCGGTCTCGATTCGAAGTGACCTCCATTCTCTTGGTAACTCAGAAAAGCCCAGATATTGCTTAGTCATGGTGGAGAACACTTTGTCCACTCCCATTTTCATACTTTCGAGCTCTTGGGTGAGATCGTCAATGGTGCGTCTATCTCTTGCTCGCTCTGACTTTACTTGAGCTAACTCTTCTTGAAGTTCTTGAAGTTGGAGATGAATTCTAGATCTTGAACCAATCTGAGGCCTGTTTTTAGCCAAACCTTGCAAGTCTCTTTCTAGCCAAGCCCTGTAACCTTCGGTGCATCCGACTTTGTACCTATATGCAGCGAGTCCTACGGTGGTTTTCTCTTTGATGATTTTTCTCCAGCTTTTGAAGATCTCAGCTACTAACGGGGTTCTGTCATCTCCGTAGTCAACAACATAGACTCCCATATGACCGGTTTCAATTTCAGTTTGCGTTCTTTCGAACTATCTCATGACCCTTTGGAGGATATAGGGCTGGATTCCTCGAATCTCGAGGACTGGAAAGAAAGGCATTCCTTCACTTCCGCTGATGAAGAATTTGGAAAAGAAGTGATACGTAATCCACTGGATTTTATTCTCTCTTAACCCTGCGAATATCCGAGCCCATTCCCCTTTTGACATTTCTAGGCTTATTTGTTCATCCTCTACTCGTTTGTTGAAATTTCTGATTCTGTCTTTTCCCTCGAATGAAGGGAGTTCGAGTGGTGCATCTTCTATAGTCACATGACTCAGAATCCACATTTGGAGAAGCAAATTGCATCCCTGAAAGAAACCATGCCTATTTCGACCTCTTCCCAAAGACCGATAGATATCCCCCAAGATAACGGGTGCGAGTGGAAAGTATTTGATTTTTCCATCTTTCTTAAGACCGTGAAAGATAGTATTGGCTACCATGATGACTCGGGTGTTGATGGAGTGATCCCGATTTCGAGGAAACACCATAACTCATAAGAAGGCAATGACGAAGGCCAGGGTCCTAGTTTCATCCCAATCTTTGTAAGATATGAATTCATTTTGATAGTTCAAAAACCCTTCCTTAATGCCAAAACGCAAGTAAATGTTCTTAAAAGAAACGGTCGAATTTCCTATCCAATTACACTCATATCCGCGCAACATAAGCATTTCTACTATCTCCCCTATTATTGGTTTGTTTGGGATAAGCACATCTGTTTCTGGATATAGCCTCCTCTTGGCGACGTTTCTAACACCGTCGAAGAAATCCCTTATTTCTTCTATAGTTGGTGTTAATTCAACATATCCAAACCTGAAATCATTCTATCATTGTCCCAATGACCGGTAAGGGCTTGTATTAACTCCGTACACCCTTTCATTCCCATTAGTGACGGTAAGTGTCCCAAATGCGTACCCACATATCGACTCTGAGTCTTGTAAAACCATACCACCATAATTGAAGTTGCACAGGAGGACTCATGACCATTTTGAACTTGAGGAGACTAGACATCCTACAAAATAGACAACTAGTTAGATATCCCATTTTGGGGACAACAGTCTAATTCTTCCGACATATACGTCTTTTAAATAGCACATAAGGGTATGATCATCTTTTCGAGCCGGGGGACCTTTTTGACTCAAGGTGGTCTCACTAATGGGCCCGATACCCCTGAGGTACCGGGTCAACTTAGGTCAATGCCTATTTCAAGGATTTGGCTTCGCTCTATGCCAGTTTAACTAGAGTGGATTTTGAAAAAAGACCGGGAACTCGAGTGGACAACTGCGGGCTGAAACAATGAACAAGTGTCGGCCAACCTGAAACCAACTAATTGCTCATTGTTTTGAGAATTCTGAATTTTTAAGTGGAGAGGTGACCGCGAAGACACGCGTAATCACTTTTTTTCGGATGCATTCTAATTTTGCTATTTGGTGGAACTTGTATGCCATGAAAGTAACAATAATATTTTACGAAAATTTAAACACATAAGCAAATAAGTGCAGAAATTAAAATTATTACATTCCCGAAGAGTTAGTCAAATAAAGCAAATAAAGTTAGAAATATATTTTGGTTAGAACTTAGTTAATTACCCAGCAGAGTCACCATTTCTGTTTTATCGCATTTTCACTTTCTTTATTTTGAAAAGAAAAAGCAACTTCGTTTTTGAAATGGTTTTTGACTTGAATTAAATTCGAAAACTTATAAAAAATCTCCAAATTAATTAAAACAGAGTGGCCACTTAATTTTTAGCAAAAAATCAAGAAAACTTTTGAAAAAATATTCAAAAGATTTAAAATAGATAAAAACCTTTTGAATTTAAGAAATCCGGGTAAGAAGTTCATATTAACATTTCGAGAAGTGTTTTAAAGCATTCGAAATGTCCGCTAACACGCGGTTATCCAGCTATTTTTCTAACTTATTTTATTTGACAAACTTTATGAAAACATGAAATTTGACACGTAAAGGGAAAAGAGTTATTTGCTTACGATAAAATGATATCAAAACGAGATTTTGCAATTTAAAACTTGGTGGCAAAATGTAAGAATTATACTAAATTTTGAAATAGATAAACTTGCGATAAAATTCATGGTACTCCAATGAGAAAAATTAACTAAGTTTAAAAAATGTTAGAGTTTTACAAAGTCCCAAATTATACAGATAATATTAAACTAAAGAAGGGGAGAAGTTGGGTTTAGGAACATAGGCCCAAACCTCTACAAATATCCGAATGGGACTACCAATTCTTCGGGTTAAGCCCGTTTTAATTTAGCTTTTCTCCTTTGGCCATCCCTGTATATTAGCTTCCCTTTCTTTCGTGTGTGGCACTTAGGCCACACTTATCTTCTTCGAATTTTAACCCCTTTTTGGGGATCTGGAGGGCGGTCTTGAATCGATAAGGAGCACTACTTGGGCTTGGCCCAAGTAGAAAAATGCAAGGGACACCCAAGTCGGGTCCAGGAGATTCATGCAAAGAGATATAGAAGATTAGCATATATTCCAACAATAGGATCAAAACTAACTGATGGATCACACATCTAAGTACACAAGCAGATAACACATAATTTCCAACTCAACAAAAATCCCTGTAGACATACTAGAAATGAACAAAATATCCTACCAGACTTGTCTGTTACTAAGACATGATAATCTTGACATGTTTCAAAAGAAAGCTTCTATATTCAAAATAATGTCGCACTCATATTAGTCCCAGAATAGGGAAGTTTTCATGGATCTAGAGAATACACATAATTTGCTCACAAACAGACCAAATACTAAGTTGAAACAGAGATAAACATATAATCAGGTAAAGATACTTCTAAACAGAGAGAAACTGTAAATGGCTAATGACAAAATTAAGGCAACAAACATATCACATTCACTCTTAAAACGAACAAATCTTGGTTTATTAACATGTTTTCTAACTATTGTAAAGAGTCCTTATTGTCACAAAATCTTACTTCTATGCCTAGTGGGTGGAAACAAATTAAAGGAGAAAGAAAAATCCCATGTTTGGTAGAAGCATACAATAATGACTTATTATTTTAAGGCACGAGAAACAGATCAGGCGCTTTCCAAATTACAGGCCCTGCCAACACTATTTGAAGCTTAGTTCATAAGGAACTAGGTACCAAGAACGTTTATCACAAGCCAATAGTGAGGAAAAACACGGAGGAAACATATTTATATAAAGGAAATTAATTGCAGGAGACGTTCTAAGTGAGGATGGACAAATTCCAACGCATCTATTACTAATGTGAGTTAATGTCACGACCCAGACCACCGTGAGTGGCACTCACCCAACCCCCCTGGGTGAGCGAACCATCACTTCCCTGAACTTAACCATTCTAACAGCTCAAAACTAAAGTGCAGAAATTAAACTAGCAAAACAATAATAACAAAACCACTTCATTATTATAAACCTGCGGAAATTACCCCCTAGAATCTGAAAGTCGCAGTACCAAACAATCTACCAATGTCTAGAATACGGGGATGCAACCCCAAAACAAGGAAATAGTTTAATCCCAAAACAAGTGGGCTACAACTCTAATGATAGATTCAAGGCAGCTCAATCGAAGCAGCTCACCCTTGAAGTCTGGAAACGCCGGCACTACAGATGAGGTCGCATCTCAACCGCTGGAAGATTGCCTGTACTCACAAAAAGAAAAGAAAGTGCAGTATCATTACACCACCACTGTGTACTGGTAGGATCATCAGCCAGTTCCAAATAAAAATAGTGTATAATCAGTACAACAAATCAAGTATAAGTACGAAAGACATGCAATAAGTCAACATGCACCCCTATACTACAAGTCTCTACCTAGCTTGTTCTCTCATGAAATCCACCCTTTCTAACTGTAAGCAACAATCATATAACCAATAAACCATCCCTTTTTTTCTAACCCGGACCCACCATGGGATCCCCTCTAAATAACACCTAAGTGTTAAATTGACAACCCGGCCTAATCCAAGGCCAACTTAATAGATATAACAGGATTCCCGATCACTCAAGGACCACCAACAAATATCACATTTCAATAAAACAGCCCGGTCCACTCATGGAACCAATAACAGTCAATACAATACAACATTATCAATGCAATGATGAAGTAAAATAAACTCATACCAGGTGTGGTACCCGAGCCAACTGTTAGTATCCCGTACTAGGCGTGGTACCCAAGCCAACCATTTGTTATACCCTTACCAGGCATGGTACCCGATCTAACCATTAGTATTCCAGTACCAGGCGTGGTACCCGAGCTAACCGAATGCCAATTAATCCACAGTCAAATAATGAACAAACAACTTGGAAAACCTACAAGCAATACACCGTTCAATCAACAGACTGTAAAACATGACCCTTAGACATTCTAAACAATTCCTCTAAGTAATGTAATTCATACAAACACTTAGATAAGAGTACAAAAATATACAATATTCACAGAAATCGTAAGCCATCACCTACCTCAAAATGATCCAAGCTCTACTAAACCCAAGCTTTCCTGTGTTCCGGATTCCTTTCTCGTTCTTGGTCTTAGGGAAGAAAAACAATGGAGAATGGAGGAAAATCGCTTGGAATCGCCTTTACCTTCTCCCAAAATGAAATTATGAAAACTGAACATTTTGGGGAATAATTCTGCATTAATTCCCGTCGAGCCCGCTATAGTGGTCTCCACTCTTCTATAGCGGTCCCGCTATAGCGGAAGCATTCCTCTATAGCAGTTTCGACTGGTGTTGACCGCCTTGACTTCCGCTATAGCGGTGGAAAAGACCGCTATAGCGGAGCCGTTGTGCTCATCACGGATAGAATGTCCAGAAATATCCAAAATTTGCCAACAACACACTTGCTTCCCCCGATGATCTGAAATAACCCCTTCACGTCAATCGCGATTTTGGGAGGTCTACTTATCGGAATTCGATTCTGAAAAGTCCCTCGGACTCTTTTATGTCTTGTCTACATGGAAACCTAGCTCAAAACAAGACACCTAACCCAATCTTTACCTAGATTTCCCTAGACTCCACCTTACTCCAAAACCGGTCGAGACTAGCCTAGCCCAGAATTTCAAATTCCCCTACCCGGAGTTTTCTAATTCTAAAACTTGGCATGATTGGACTACCCATAACGACGGACCCGATCATTACAACAGATACAAATTTACCTATCGTTCATCCCCGAATGATCAAACCCAAATTTAAGAAAATAAAGAAAAGAAAGTGTAGTACCTGAATCCTCATACATATGAGGGTACTTGTCCCGCATGTTCTTCTCGGTTTCCCAAGTGGCTTCCTCAATCGGATGATGATTACACTGAACCTTTACCATATCAATCACATTTGTCCTCAACCTCCGGACATCCCGAGCAAGAATCAAGACTGGTTCCTCTTCATAATGAAGATCCTTATCAAAAAGCACCTCATCCCATTTGATGATGTAGTCTCCATCCCCGTGGTATCGCTTAAGCATGGATACATGGAATACCGGATGGACACCCAACAAAATGGGCGGCAGTGCTAACATGTAAGCCACTAGCCCCACAATCTCAAAGACCTCAAATGGACCGATCCCAACAAAATGGGCGGCAGTGCTAACATGTAAGCCACTAGCCCCACAATCTCAAAGACCTCAAATGGACCGATGAACCGAGGGCTAAGCTTGCCCTTCTTACCAAACTACATAACTTCCTTCATTGGTGACACTTTCAACAATACCTGTTCACCAACCTGAAATTCCATGTCCTAGACCTTACGATCTGCATACTCCTTCTGCCTGCTTTGGGCAGCCAGCAATTTGGCCTGAATGCCCTTTACCTTTTCTTGCACTTCCTTTACCAATTCCACTCCCAAAGGCTTTACATCTCCTTCCTCAAACCACCCAATCGGTGATCTTCAGGTCCTTCCATAGAACGCCTCGAATGGTGCCATGTCAATACTGGAGTGGTAGCTATTATTGTACGAGAATTTGCACAATGGTAGGAACTGGTCCCAATTGCCCCCGAAGTCCATCACACATGCTCTCAGCATATCCTCCAATACCTGTATCATCCTCTCTGACTGACCATCAATTTCAGGATGGAAGGTTATGCTAAAAGTGAGTTGTGTACCCAACTCTTCATGTAGCTTGCCCCAAAATTTAGAGGTGAACTACGTACCCCTGTCTGAAATGATGGACAGTGGCACCCTATGCAATTTCACAAACTCTTTCACATAGATCTTAGTCAATTGCTACGAATTGTAATCTACCCTGACCAGAATGAAGTGAGCGAACTTGGTCAGCCTGTCAACAATGACCCAAATTGAGTCATACTTCCCCAATGTCCTGGGAAGACCCACCACAAAGTCCATGGCTATCCTTTCCCACTTCTACTCTGGAATTGGCATTCTCTGAAGTAGTCATGCAGGTCTCTGATGTTCATACTTTACCTGCTGGCAGTTTTGACATTTAGACACAAAGTTGACTATGTCCCTTTTCATCCCGGGCCACCAGTAACGCTGCCTCAAGTTCCTGTAAATTTTAGTCACACCCAGATGAATTGAGTACCGCAAACCATGAGCTTCTTTTAAGATTTTTTGAATTATATCATCAACCCAAGGAACACAAATCCTTTTTCTGAAATGTAGTAGTCCATCGGAGTCTAACGTGACATCCCTGGATTCCCCGGATATTACCTTACCTCAAAGCTTACTCAGTTTCGAATCTTGAAACAGTTTGGCCTTTATTTCCTCTATGAAGGTGGCTTTGACCTTAATGTTGGCCAATAACCCACCCTGTTCTGAAACACCCAAGTGCATGAACTTGGCCTCTAAGGCCCGAATTTCCCTTGCTAGTGGTTGTTTGGATACCCTCAAACAAGCCAAACTACCCATGCTAACTGTCTTTTGGCTCAATGCGTCTGCCACCACATTAGCCTTACCCGAATGATATTGAATAGTCACATCATAGTCCTTCAATAACTTCATCCACCTTCTCTGCCTCAAATTTAAATCCTTCTGAGTGAACACATGCTGTAGGCTGCGATGATCGGTGAACACCTCACACTTGACACCATAGAGATAGTGTCTCCAAATTTTGAGTGCAAAGACCACTGCTGCCAACTCTAAGTCGTGAGTCGGGTAGTTCCTCTCATGCACCTTCAACTTTCTAGATGCATAGGCTATCACATTCCTATCCTGCATCAACACAGCACCCAAACCAGAATGTGAAGCATCACAGTAAACAATAAAGTCTTTACCTTCAACCGGTAAGACAATATAGGAGTCGTGGTAAGAAATGTCTTGAGCTTTTGGAATCTCTCCTCACACTTGTCGGACCATACGAATGGTACATCTTTCTGTGTTAGTCTAGTCAGGTGAGCACCAATAGATGCAATATCCTTAACAAACCTCCGGTAGTACCCTGCGAGCCCAACAAAACTCCTCACCTCTGTCACAGAGCTAGGCCGAGCCCAACTCTTGACTGCCTCAATCTTCTGGGGATCCACCATCACCCCCTATTCTTACACTACATGCCCCAAGAACGCAACTGAAGTCAACCAAAACTCACACTTAGTGAACTTCGCATAAACTTCTGGCGTCTCAAGATGTCCAACACAATACAAAGATGATTAGCATACTCCTCCCTACTCTTGGAGTAGATCAAGATATCATCGATAAACATAATCACAAAGGAATCCAAATACGACTTAAATACCCTATTTATCAAACTCATGAATGCTCTCGGTTCATTAGTCAAACCAAACGACATTACTAGGAACTCGTAATGCCCATACTGAGTTTGAAAAGTAGTCTTAGGAATGTCCTCAGGTCTAATCCTCAACTGATGGTACCCCAACCTCAAGTCGATTTTCAAAAACACTGATGCACCCTGAACCTGGTCAAACAAATCATCAATGCGAGATAGAGGGGTACTTATTCTGGATGGTCACCTTGTTCAACTGCCTATAATCTATGCACATTCTCATACTACCATCCTTTTTCTTTACAAACAAATAGAAGCACCCCAAGGCGACGCACTAGGATGGATAAATTCCTTAACTAGGAGTTCCTGCAGCTGAGTCTTAAGTTCCCTTAACTCTGCCGGAGCCATACGATATGGAGGAACAAAAATGGGATGAGTGCCTAGCTCCAGATCAATACAGAAGTCTATATCCCTGTCCAGAGGCATACCAGGAAAATCCGCTGGAAATATCTCTAGAAACTCCAAAACTACTGGAACTGACTCAATAGATGGGGACTCCACATAATCATCCTGGAGATGATCCAAGAAGGCTAGAAACCGTCTCCCCACTAGCTTCCTAGCCCGAACGAATGATATGACCTTAACTGGCTTAGGCCTGTACACACCTTTCCACTCTAGTCTATCCTTACCCAGAATCTCTAGAGGCACAGTCTTGGTGTTACAGTTCAACACAGCATGATAAGGGGACAACCAGGTCATGCCTAAGATAATATCAAAATTAGACATATCCAGGATTACCAAGTCTACCCAAGTATGCAACCCCACAAACACAACAGAACAGTCATGATAAACATGAGTCACAATCATAGACTCTCCAACCGGGGTAGAAACATAGATAGGGGAATCAAGGATATCACAAATCAATTCCAAACCCAATGCAAAACTCAAAGATACATAAGAATATGTAGAACCTGGTCAAATAATACCAAAGCCATTTTATTGCAGACAAGAATAGTACCTGTGATCACTGCATCTAATGCTTTCACGTCAGTTCTCCCTGGAAATGCATAGCAATGAGCCCGATCATCAATCCGGGAAACTTCCCAGGCCGGCTGCGTTGCACCCCTGCCCGCACCGTCGTTCCTTTTGTCGCCTCGGCCTCCTTGGAAGTTACCTCGCCCACCCTGTGTATGACTTCTATCATTACTGCCTCTACCTACTGGGACCACTGCTCTAGACTTCTGCTGACCCTGATTACCTATCTGCCTGAGTGGGCATTCCGTCTTAAAGTGGCCCAGATCACCATAATAGAAGCAACCACGGTCAAGTGTAGGCCTTCTAGAAGACGTATAGGATGCTCCTTGGCCTTTAGGAGCTGAAGCCTGATTATGAGCTCCTTGACGACCATTTGTAGTAGCTGGCATAGCTGACTGAATAGGACTGACTAGGTATGCCTGCTGATTCTATCCCCTAGAATATGAACCACTGAAATGTCCCTCATGTCGGGGCTTCTTGGCTAAATCCTTAGCCTTCCCCTCTTGCTTGACCCCTTCCAACTTCTTCACATAATCTACCACTTCATTGAAGCCCCTCCCTGATGAAGTCATATGCATTGGCAGTACTTGTAGCTCAGTATTCAAACCTTTCACAAACAACCGGACCCATTCCTCCTCGGAACCCAACATCTGTGTGGCAAAACAAGACAAGGCATGGAACTTAGCCTCGTAAGTAGAGACTGACATGCTACCCTGCTCCAAGTTCAAGAATTCATCCTTCTTTCAGTCCCTCAAAGTATGGGGTACGTACTTCTGTAAAAACAAACCTGGAACTGTTCCCAAGTCAGTGGGGGTAGAACAGAAGATAGACACTCCACATGAGAACTCTACCACTACTTAGCATCACCCTACAGCTGAAATATGACAAACTCAACCCCATGCTGACGTACAATACCCAACTTGTGCAACCTCTCATAGCAATCCAAGATGAACTCATAGGAATCCTTCTTGTTGGTATCCTGAAATGTTGGAGGTTTCAGCTTGAGAAACTTGGTCAGCATCTCATGCTCATTCTCTGTCATCACTGGGCCTAGCATTGGCCTGAAGAAGTCATTCGTGTCTGAAGTGGAATCTATCCTAGGTGCTGTAGTAACCACTGGCTGAGTATTGAAAGCCTGATTTGCAAATGTCATGGGTATGGCTCCAGCATCCACCAACCCACTCAAAATATTCCAAGCCTATTGAAAAGTTTCTGGTGTCATATCAGGAAGGCCTGCATCTCCAACCGGTGTTGCCTCCACCTGTGCCTCGCCATCTTTAGCCACAACTTTTACATATTCAGCAACATGTTCCTAAGGTGGGGGAGGGGTTGCTTTACGCTCTATAGCAGCCGCTTGAGCTCCACCCCTGGCGGGTGCGGCTCTACCTCATCCTCTGCCCCTTCTCCTGCCTCTAGTACAGACAGTCATGCCCGCTGTTGGGACCGCTGCTCTAGCTCCATTGTTCCTTGTATTAACCATCTGCGGACAGAAGAGTGGATGAGGTTAGATACCAATATGTATCACCATATACCAATTGGAATCGAGTTATAGCACGAAGGAAAGAAGGAAGAGATAGTTTTTCCTAATGCCCCATAGCCTCTCGAAGAAAAGTATGGACGTCTCGGCACTGTTCCGCAAGACTTTACTAGACCTATTTGGTACGACGAGATCAATGAACCTAGGGCTCTGATACCATCTTTGTCACGACCCAGACCGCTATGAGGGGCACTCACTCAACCCCCCCGGGTGAGCGAACCATCACTTCCCCGAACTTAATCGTTCTAACAGCTCAAAACCAAAGTGCGGAAATTAAACTAGCAAAACAATAATAACAAAACCACTTCATTAATATAAACCAGCGAAAATTACTCCTTAGAATCTGAAAGTCGCAGTACCAAACATGTAATGACCCTTCCGGTCATTTATGCATTTTCGTCTTTCTTGTACCATTAGATCTTGTTTGTAGTGGCCCCAATTCATTTAAGGCTTTTCGGAATTGGTAGTTCGGTGCCCGGGGCCGTTTGTTTGGTCGTATGATAAGTTTTGAATTCAAACAAATCGGCAAAAGTTATCGTAAGTGTCTTTAATAAATTTTCTGAACTTTGGGTCAAATGTTTCAGAGATTTTCTCTCAATATATAAAGAGTTAGAAGTCCCCCAAATTACCAAATCGAAGGTCTTCGAGTCTAGTTTCCAACTCACAAAATCTCACATCCAACTGATCTCAGAGTAAAAAGTTATGACTGTTTTACCGCGGACTGTCTGGCAGAAACCGGGTCGCGAACTGGGTCGGGTCAAAAATGATTTAAAACCTCAACTTCACGTTTTAAAACGCCATTTCAGTTCTAAAACAGTGAGAAAACATAAGGGAGGGTTCCAAGAGAGTTCTTGAGTGATCAAGGTGCGTTTTTGGTGATTTCTATCGCTAAAGTTTGCCCTCGTGCCTAGAAACGCGACCTCTACGCGTGGAAGCCATTTTCCCCTTCGATAAACCACGTTTGGAGTTGGTTTCAAAATATAGGAATTAGTATTTCTTGGTGTTTATTCAAGATTTACACTTGGTTTGCTAAGGTAACCATCTCAGGGCTCTTTTATGATCGTTTTTATGAAGTTCTACGGATGTTTCGTAAAGTTATGATTCTTTTGGGAAATCTGCCGATTTAAGCTTAATTATGAACTGTTTATAGGTGAGTATAAGCTACGTATATATAGTTTTTGTGAAGCTTAGGACGTAAGGAACAATTTCCGTGAAGGAACTACGGGCATTCGGACGTTCGTTGGAGGGTATTTTTGTCATTTTGGAGCTTCTTGGAGTGGTTCGAGCTTGGACATTGTCATCCTAGCAGCTTGTCGTCGGACGATAGGTAAGTTATGGTTTAAACTCCCTAGACTTAGCATATATCGGATAAAATTGTACTAGCTGGCATCCTTCGGTTGGATTATTAAGTTGGTACCACAGACCTTGACCGCTTTATTCATGTCCGCCTACTTTTGTTCCTCCGATGCTTGTAGTACTTGCCGATATGTTTTATTTACCCTTGTGGTCCTGTGAGGCCTTGTTGACTCTGGAACATAGAAGGTGGGATATTGGGAATGTCCGCGAGTCCCGGGCATAGAATTATCCTTCTAGGCTGGTTATGCTTGCTGAGTAGCTATTGGCCTGTGCAGGGTCGATAGGTTGATTGTGAGCTTCTGGGCAGCTATTGTGTTTGATCATACCATTTCCATGCATATAAAGAGGTTTTATCCATGTTTTACTACGGTTTTGGCTTCGGGCCTACTAGCACTATTTTATAAACCTTGCATGGCCCCGGGGGCCCTTTTTGATGGAAATGAATTGGAAATGGTTTGATTTAACTTGTGAATATTCTTGGGTAAAAGAAGGTAAAATTGTTATTTATATCACCAGTTTTACGATTAATGCTAGACTCGGCAGGGCCGGGGTGCTAGTTGAGTTTTTTTGCTACTTGAGATGATTTTAGCCTCGGTCGGACCGAGCACCTGAGATTACTTTCTACTGTTTAGACCCGGTTATGCCCGGGCACCCTTGGAGGGGTTTTTGAGATATTTTCCCACTACTTTAGTCCTGGAGAGGGTCTGGGCATGCATATTCGAGACTGGGTCTCTATCTTGAACCCGAACTTGCTTCCGAATGACATGTTTTGACACTGAGTTTTAGTATGAGGTCGGGGACCTCCATGGACCTTGCCATCCGGGCCAGGGGCTTCGGGCTGCGTGTGCCGGAGGAAGGGTATACGGTGGAGTAGAGGTATACGGGACGTGTCCTTCCATGGAACCTACCTGCTGGGCCGGATCGGCACCGGAGGAGGTAAAACAGAGATACCATTTCACTTGGGATCTTCATGCATCATATCATTCATTGTTTGAGGCTCCACCCTTGTTTGTTGTTTGTTGATTGTACGCACCGGTAGTATGGGATGCCGGAGGGTTTGTTTTCACTTGTTTGTGTTCCTCGATTGTATGGGCGGCCGTGGGACTGTAGGTAGACTCTTGCTATTTACTTACAAAATTGTTCCCTGTTATGGTTAAGTATGAAATTGGTTACTGCTAGACTGTTAGTTTCTGGATTTGAGATTGATATGATTAGTTGAGTTTGATTCTTATCTATGAGCATGCCTATCATTACTCTTTCCCTCTTCCTCTTACACTTGAGGTTACTGGTATACCGCCCATTTCGTAAACTTATTATGTATACATTGTTATTGCAAGGACCCAGGTGCGTTGTTTCTTACTTTCCCCTGTGCCTATGGTGTATATATTCGGCTTGCTGGCCTCACATGTGGTTCTGTTGATTTCCCTCTGGGCTAGTTCCGGTGTACCTTTCGTTGATTTCTGTGACTACTTGCTTCTATTCTATCTGTTACTACGCTTTTATCTTATATGTGCCCAGTCGGCCTATGATACCTACTGTGTACCTTATGCTTCGCGTTTGGTGCTCACCCTACCCCCTGCATCTTTTGGTGCAAATCCTAGCATGGGCCATCCCCGTTAGATCGCTGTGATTCGTGCTTGGAGATCTGTTGGGGACTACTTCAGACTGAGAGTGACCTCTAGGCGATCGGAGCTTAGCTTTAGTTCATCTTTTGCTTTATGTAATCTATTACCATTCAGAGACATCTATATATATTATTTTGGATCGTTTGCACTCCATGTATGTAGTCGGGCTCTATACTATGATACCAGGTCTTGGGGTTTGGTTTAGTTTCCGCATATGTATATATATATTCCTGTTATCTATTCTCTTCATCTTGTTCCCTTACTTTTTCTTATTAAATTGTTCTTCCGCTTATTTGTTAGATAGTAGCCCATTACTAACTGTCCTGGGCTACAGGGATTGGTTCTCCTACTGGGGGGATTGTAGGAGCCAACATGACCGAGAAATCGGGTCGTGACAAAACAATCTACCAATGTCTAGAATACGGGGATGCAACTCCCAAACAAGGAAATAGTTTAAGCCTGAAATAAGTGGGCTACAACTCTAATGATAGATTCAACGCAGTTCGATCAAAGTAGCTCACCCTTGAAGTCTAGAAATGTCGTACTACATATGAGGTCGCGTCTCAACCGCTGGAAAATTGCCTGTACTCACAAAAAGAAAGGAAAGTGAAGTATCAGTACACCACCACTGTATACTGGTAGGATCATCAGCCAGTTCCAAATAAAAACTGTGTATAATCAGTACAACAAATCAAGTATAAGTACGGAAGACATACAACAAGTCAACAGGCACCCCTAGACTACAAGTCTCTACCTAGCTTGTTCTCTCATAAAATCCACCCTTTCTAACTGTAAGCAACAATCATATAACCAATAAACCATCCCTTTTCGTCTAACACGGACCCACCATGGGATCCCCTCTAAACAACACCTAAATGTTAAGTAGACAACCCGGCCTAATCGAAGGCCAACTCAATAGATATAACAGGATTCCCGGTCACTCAAGGACGACCAATAAATATCACATTTCAATAAAACAACCCGGTCCACTCACAAAACCAATATCAGTCAATGCAATACAATAATATCAATGTAATGATGCAGTAAAATAAACCCATACCAGGCGTGGTACCCGGGCCAACTGTTAGTATCTTGTACCTGGCGTGGTACCTGAGCTAACCATTTGTTATACCAGTACCAAGCATGGTATCCGAGCCAACCAAATTTCAATTAATCCACAGTCAAATAATGAACAAACAACTTGTAAAATCAACAAGCAACACACCGTTCAATCCACAGACTGTAAAACAGGACCCTTAGACATTCTAAACAATTCCTCTAAGCAATGTAATTCATACAAACACTTAGATAACAGTACAAAAATATACAACATTCACAGTAATCGTAAGCCATCACCTACCCCAAAATGATCCAAGCTCTACTAAACCCGAGCTTTCCCGTGTTCCAGATTCCTTTCTCGTTCTTGGTCTAAAACAACATACAAGTACTTGAATTAACAAACAAGGCATGCGTATTACCTGGATTACACCAAATCCAAAATTCCAGACCAACCATGATCATTCTACCCTTTTCTCGGGTTTCCCGCCGTTAATTCCCCTAGTTCTATCATTTTCACGGATAAAAACAGAGAATTTAACAACATGCGATCAATAAACCTTGTTTTTAACAATACCCAAGAACTTTCATGACTAGAATCCCCTTTCTTCCCCGGATTCTACCATCCCTAGGTTATTCCAACCTTTTCCCAAGTTCCCTCCTAGCAATTCTACCATGTAGGAAAAGTAGTACGAAGTTTGGGGAGTAGAAATCTTACCTTAGGGAAGAAAGACAATGGAAAATGGAGGAAAATCGCCTGGAATCGCCTTGTCCTTCTCCCAAAACAAAATTGTGAAAATTGAACGTTTTGGGCAATGTTTCTGCATCAATTCCCGTCAAGCCCGCTATAGCGAAAGAATTCTGCTATAGCAGTTTCGATCGGCGTTGACCGTCTTGACTTCCACTATAGTGATCTTTTCCACCGCTATAGTGGAGGTCACTAAGGTGGAACCGTTATGCTCGTCATGGATGGAATGTCTAAAAATTTCCAAAATTTGCCTATTTTACAACACTCTTGCTTCCCCCGACAATCTGAAACAACCCCTTCACGTAAATCGCGATTCCGGGAGTTCTACTTACCCAAATTCGATTCCAAAAAGTCCCCCGGACTCCTTTATGTCTTGGCTACGTGAAAAACAATCTCAAAACAAGACACCTAACCCAATCCTTACCCGAATTTCCCTAGACTCCACCTCGCTCCAAAACTGGCCGAGTCTAGCCTAGCCCAGAATTTCAAACTCCCAAACTCGGAGTTTTCTAACTTTAAAACTTGGCACGATTGGACCCATAACGACAGACCCAGTCGTTACAGTTAACTAGAAATATCAAATAGGACCAGCACTTAGCACACAAAAAGAGCAAGTTTTATTCAAGATCTCAATCTATTGATAAAATGGCATGATGAAGATGTATTATATCCTTCATTTGATTTAGAAAGAAATCAAGCAAGGGGAAAACAAGCAAATATATTTGTTCATCTTAATAGAAAAGACATGGAAAAATGAAATCATTATTTCTCGATGAAGAAAAGGATTTGTTAAACGACATGGATAAAAGGTAGAAATTTTAGCTTGAACCCATATGATGTATATGCAAGGAATAGGATGCTTTATCAACATTGACTCAAACCTGATCAAAGGCAAGGTCTTCTAACTAATTGTCAATGAAAAATCAAATATAACACCTACTGCGTTCAGCCATGGAAAGTTATTACAAGTTGAACAAACGGGCTAAGTGACGCAAGAAAATGGGACACATAACGATATTCAGAAATACAATAAACTCATGTCAAGCACGATTCAAATAGAACACATACAGGAGAAATTTGTTTCTTTTAAGGATGTTATATTTCTTAGGGATTTAGAACTTAGGTGAGAGAAATCTTTTGGACAGATTTTGAAATCAGTTAGATGAGACCTTTGGCTTTACCCCCTCCTCAACAGACTGAAATCAAGGAGATCTTCGGGGATCCTTAGCTTACGAAAACATGTTCAAGCCACAACATCAATCACCTAATTTATCCACTTGAATATGACATCAAAAATTGCTCACATACACACAAACTGCTCTCTCACACACACACGACTATAAGCAGGAAGAATGCTAGGAACAAATAAGAAAATATGAAAGTTTCAAGCACTTATGATGATCAAACAGATTGTTTATATTCAAATGTAACACGAAACGAGGAGCTTATGTGATCACCTGGCAGCCGTGAACAGTGAGAATAAATGAATTGAAAACCTTAATGTGCTACAAGTTTGATGGAAAACTCAAGCTAGCAAACAACATCTCATAACCTCATTCCTGATTTCTCACAACAACAATCAAATATTTTCCAAACAAGGCCAGCCTAAAACCAACAATATCCTACTATTTTTTAACGAAAATAATAAAAGAAACAAGGGGAGGTGGAATGAAATATTACCTACTCTTGAGCAGCAAACTGGGTGTATGAGCCTTCGTCGGAAAATTCTTCCACCACCACAACTTGAAACTATTTCGCCGAAACTCAAATTTTTAGTGTATTTTTCTCTGAAACCTTTGGTTACGTGAGATTAAAGGAATGCTCCTTCAAATTCCCCAAATTTCCCCCCAAAATACAGCCCCCAATTCTTATGGAGGAGGGGGTTTATATAAGGGAAATTAGGGTCGAAAATGGGGGGGGGGAACAATGGGTTTTTGGGGATTTCCTTTGAGGAAATTCAAATTCCTCCTTTGGATAACGTTGGATAGCAAAGAAATGGTACAAGATTGTACCAATTCCCACTGATTTGCAGAGATGAGGCCACCTCACGACCTCTGGAAGCTTCTGGATGACACTAGCACAACTTTGATGGAGAAATGGATGTCGTTTGGAAATTTTAATGGGGTTGGGCATTGTGAGAGCTGTTGCTTTGTCTTTTTACAGCTGTTGGAGAAGTGGCATTAGGGTTTGGGGTGAGTTCTGTTAGAGAGAGGTGAAGATGAAGAAGAGATAATGGGAGGGTGTAGCTGTATTAGGCGTGTTGGGAAGGTGAGTGTATTCTTTTCTGGGAAAATAGAGTCGCGTGAGAGGAACGTGAGGTGAGGGAGTATATGTTTGGAAAATATAAGTGGTGTGTATTTATATTTGTGTTGGCTGATGAGAATAAAGGGAGTTTGGGTCGGGTCGGAAGGTTATTTGGGCTGGGAATTTGCTTTTGTTGGGCTAAGGGGTGGCTGAAATGGAAAGGAAAAATGGTTAAGGAATTGGTTAAGAATTTGGCTACATTTGCTTGCAAATGTGGCCGGATTTAATTCATAGGCTAGCCAAATTGAATTTAAAACATGCCAAATTGAATAAATTAAAGGGTTTAGGCCGTAATTGTAATGAAATAAATTAAATACTTAATTAATTAAACGAGCTTCCAGATTTAACAATTAAGAATAATTATTTTATAAAATATAACTCAACTCGTTCAAAATTAAAGAACTGATCATATAATTATTTCTTGAGTTTAAATTAATTTTTTGAAAAAAATGGAGTACATACAAACTTTTAACAAGGTTTTCATTCAAAACGATTTTCTTTAAGGAAAATTCATATATTCTTATATAATTAAATATAGAGTATACATTTTCCCCTAAAAATACTAAATTAATCTCCAATTAATTTTGAAAACGTTTAAAGTCTCATAAAAACAAACAATTATTTCAAATTTGTTTTAAAATAATAAAAGCTCGAATATTAATTAGGAATGTGGAGGGCAAAATTGGGTGTCAACAATTACCACTCCCATAATTTAGATCAAATTATATTTAATTTTGTGCTACAATCATCAAGATGTTTGTCCTGCTTCATCTCTGATTATGAATAATAATTTATAACTTATAAGAACTGACAATTTTAATCTTCCGTGTATGAGTTAAATAACTCCATACATAAAATTGTCTACTGTATAAGTAAAGGATATGCATGTTGACACAATGATCTATTTAAATGAAGACTTTATTAAATTAAATAAATAAAATAAATAGTCTTTACATGGATTGAAAACATAATACTATAATATAAACTATATGGTTAATAGTATATCCTATCACGTATAAGTTGCATATATATAGTGTTTGTGAAGATTAGGACGTAAGTAATAACTTCCGTGAAGGAACTATGGGCATTCAGACGTTCGTTGTAAAGGTATGTTAAGGCTAAGCTTCGTCCTTCCTTTGAGCACAAACTTTAGAAAATTTCTAAATCGTCAAATGCAATATTTTACTATTCTATTGCTAGAAAGACCTTCTGTGAAAGGCACTGGGATCGCAACTAAAGTATTTTGTGATGTTATTATATTGATATTGCACTCGTTCAGTTATATAGGATATTCGACATCTATATGTAATTTTGTCGACTTCCTTAACTATATGTCTATATGTAGGAGTTCTTATTCTTCTTTTGGGGTTGTAACTTAAAATAATTACAAAGGAATAATAAGAATTTGCAATCAGCCCTCCTTCCTCGCTAAATTGATTTTCAAAAAGCTTTAAAATAATACGTCGATTTCCAAAACTCTCAAATGTAACTCATATGTTTAAACTACTAAAGGACATGGTTTTTGAAATACTTTCTTTTACAAACTATTAAGAAAATATATATAGAAACTAAGTGAAACACCTTAAGCTCTTTATGAACATCCACAGGTTTAAGTTACCTTTCTAAAGTCGAGTTAAGTGTTCAAGTTTATTCTAATAGCATATGAGGTTCTACGAGCTATTTACATGTTACTCAAAAGTGATTACGAGATTATGAGAATAAAGAGTACCAGTGGGCCAAGGTTGGAAACATGATTATGATGAAATTCCTGCATTATAAATTCATGACATGTTATTCATTCTACTCCCGAGTTATAATTGGGAGGTATGAGGCCTATTGCCTATATTTATACATATGAGACACAGATGGCCACAAGTTGGCAAATATGATACTGGTTAGCTATCGAAAGGCATCACCATAGCTAGCATTTAGTTGGGCATGACATGAATTTGCATTGGTATATGTATACATATTCACGACATATGATTACACGAGTATACCATGCATATTTGATTTCTATAAGATCAGATTTCGGCCATGGAGGCTATCAAAGTTTCAGTTTCTAGTGGTATCTCTATTACCCTTTTTACAACAACTATTTATGATTCTACTTTTTGCCTTACATACAAGTACATTTTTATTCGTAATGACGTCCCATTGCCTGGGGATGTTGCATTTTTGTTTCGTGCGTACAAGTCCAGGTAGGGATTCTAATCGACCCCTCCGCTAGGATTCAGGATTCAGCTGTGAGTTGGTAAGCTCCACCTCTTTCTGGGGCTACCAGAGGATGTTTACTTTTGTTGTACAATTTGAATATAGTTGGGGCCTTATCTCATCTAGTGCTTATGACACTTTTAGAGGATATTATGGACACAATATTTTAGGTTTCTTTTTGCAGCTTCTAATCTCCAACCTTATAGGCTTGGCATATTTATATATGTATGTATGTATGTCTTCCATTGTGGCCTCATCGGCCAGCCAATACTTTATTATTTTTGGCTTGTCTACCTTTGTCTATATGACTGGTTGTTTTTCAGGTTGTGACCTTAATGGTCCAGGCTTAGTAATTCAGATGTTGTGCTGCCCTATTTTTTGAGCCCACAGTATAGTCAACTAGTATGTTTCAATGGCTAACTCGGTTAAATAAGGTATCGAGTGCCAGTCGCGCTTTCCCTAGCTTGGGGCATGACAAACTTGGTATCAGAGCAGGTCGTATCCCAGGGAGTCCATAAGCTATGTCTAGTAGAGTCTTTCTTATGGGTGTGTTGTGTGCCACACTTATAATCAGGAGGCTACAAGGCATTTAGGAATGGTTACATTTCGATCAATTGATAGATCATGATGTAGATCGGAGTTATATGTACATATGAAATCTAAATCGTGCTTTGGGTTTCTTATCTGATAAAGTACTTACGCTCAGAATATGGCACAATGAGAGACAGACATGGATCCAGGGAAAGGTACCATTTGTTCCCCGCTAGGTCAGAGGGATAGAGTTACCTTGGAGGCACACAGTAAGTCTCCAGCACCCCTAGTTCCAACTATCGCAGCACCTGCTGAAGCTCGGGGAGATGCAACGCCCCCAGCCTCGCCAGTTCCATTGGTACCTGAGGCAGCTAGGGACACAGAACCTCTAGCACCTATTGTTCCCCCACCAAAGACTAGGGAGCAGCAGATGAGGGAGGTTTAGGAGGCCTGTCTTGACCAGTTTATCAGTTTGAGGTAGGGAAATATGAGCGTGAAGGACTATAGCCATAGGTTTAATTCCTTAATGAGGTATGCACCAGATATCGTACGCACCATGAGGGCCAGAGTTCATTGTTATATGATTAGTTTGGGGGGATCATCTGATCAAAGACTGTATGGTAGCATCTCTACATGATGATGTAGATATTTCTCGCATACATGCTTCTACTTAGACTACAGAGGACCTTTCTCGTTGGATATAGGACACCCATTGAGAAAGGGAGCAGAGTAAGAGGGCTTGTACTATGGGGTCTTATAGGGAGCCACATGGTGATTTTATGCCCCCACTCCCTCAATATCCACCCCGTCCAGCAGGTAGTGCTCCACCATAGATGCAGGGTGTCACACCCCGAGGCTACCCCCTAGACGTAATATAGTATCCAGGACACGAATGCCTTAGATTAACCCTTGGTCATCGCATACTCAGATAAACTTAAGGAAAATAAACGAAAACATACATAGAGAGGATATAGAAATCCATAAACTGAAATAGTAAAAGTCTACAAAGAACCCATCCAGAATACAAACAAGCTATGTCTGAAGCCTCTAAATCTGAAATAAGAGTTGATGGGAAAAGACCCCAACTAACTCGGACAATCCCAAGGAAAGAGACAAAAAACATTACTAACAGAACTCCGGTCCTCGAATAATGAGGACTCACCAATAATCAGCTGGGTATCTAGCGTAATCTAGCCATGTGTTTGGGGGCAGGAACCTGAATCTGCATCATAAAAGGATGCAGCACAAAATGCGTCAGTACTATAGGATGTACCGAGTATGTGAGATAAACATGAATCTGAGATGAGCATGCTATAACACTTGTAAAACTAAGATCATGCTATAAGTTTAAATCTGAAATACAAGAGACTCAATGCTATGCCAAAGTAAGATATACTAAATATCAAGTGTAATCATAATAGTTCTGAAGTTTGAAATCAAGGAGTCAATGCATTTTACAACCTGATACTATTTCTGTGGGAGGTTCTCTAACCGACATAGACCATGTAAGCTACATGGAATTCGATGTATACTCTCCATCGAAAGGACCCAATATACCTTGCCAGGGTATATTAGCATGATTGTGGCATGATCACTAAATCTGATGCCCAACTGAGGGGACTTAGAACCTATGAGGGCACG
This sequence comes from Jaltomata sinuosa, assembly GCA_003996215.1. Lineage (NCBI taxonomy): Eukaryota > Viridiplantae > Streptophyta > Magnoliopsida > Solanales > Solanaceae > Jaltomata > Jaltomata sinuosa. Next base: position 559,873 of record QJPP01001073.1, read on the forward strand.
TAGTTTTGGGACCATGGGTACTCTCACCCTGTCCAACTCGGTGCTAATACTACTCCAAAAACATATACATATAGCTCATAATACTGGTAACATATCTGATGTCAAATATTTTCATAACTTAGGTAGACATATCTAGATGCCAAACCTTTCATAAAACATAGGGACATATCTAATGTCCAAAACTGATGGAAAAGCATAAGGACATATCTGATGTCATGCAATTCACAAGTCATGAGTCTTAATGCTTTGCAAAACCATAATTCAAATATACTTTCCTTTCTAATGTCATAACTTGAAGAATTAGGCATGCAATTTCATGAGAATAGAGGTCATGTTATCTAAACATACAAATTTTACTTGAAGGCATACAATTCAACGAAATCATACTAGAAATCAACCTTAATGCATGGGCTTTTGAAACCAATTAAGGAATCTTATTCAAATCATAAATAAACCATAAGGAACCATGAATTGATGCATAGAAACTGCTTTCATAAGTTTTCCCCAATTTAGATTTAAAATTATAATTTCACAAGTTCATAACCCAAAATAAGAATTGGGAATTTTGGGCACAAGGGTGAAAGGAACTCATTATTGAATACCCATATACCTTGATTGAAGCTAACCCACTTGAAATTGAAAAGAAAAGGAGACTTGATCTTGGAGTTCGAGACTTGGAGCTTGAAGGAGTTATTTTCCTTTTTGGGAGGTGAATGAGGTAATGAGAAGGGACTTAGGCTAATAAGGGTGAAAACCCTTCTTGAAATGCCAAAAATGACCTCACTTAGGAGTTAAGAGAGTGGGTAAAGACTAAAATGCCCCTGGGACTTAAATAAGAAACTACAGGAAAAGGGCTGCCTCATAGGCTACCCTACGGATGTCGTGCCCATGACGGCCCATCGGTAAAGGTGTCGTGCAAACTTGCCTGAGGAGTGGCTGCTAGAGGGTCCCGACGACTAACTCCCATGGGCCGTTGCAGCAGCGACGCCCATGGTGTAGCCCGTCGGTCAAGCTTAGCTGGGAAGGGAGGAGTTCTGGAGGTTTCTGATGGTGGGTTCCCACGAGCCATCTTACCTATGATGCCCGTCGTGACCACCCGTCGGTTGGGGAGGAACTTGGTTTGACCCACTGGGCGTGCCCCACGGTGCAAGCCACGGCCTGTCGTAGCTATGATGCCCGTGGCACTGCCCGTGGTGGTCAGCCAGTGAAGCAACTTGCTGGGTTCTAAGTTTGCTTGGCCGATTTAAATCTCGGGGTGTTACAATACCTCCCCCTTGGGATCATTAGTCCTCAAATAAAGACTAAGCAAGGAAAACTAGAGAGATAACAACCCAACCAACATCGAAAACATTGAAACCAAGGAGCAAATATGAAAACTAAACTTTTTAACTTAAAACATGACTGAATCAACTTCGAAAACATGAATGCATGCTAAGATCATGAGAGGAGCCATTGGAATAGGATCGGAGGGACATACTAAGAAGGAAACTATTACCTCAAGATGAAACGAGATTGGAAGGAAAGAGATGAGGGTACTTGGCTTTCATGGGTGATTCTGCTTCCTAAGTAGCTCCTTCAACAAGCTGATTTCTCTAAAGGACCTTAATTGAAGCGACTTCTTTGTTTCTCAACCTCCAAATCTGACGATCAAGGATCTTCACGGGAACCTCCTCATAAGTGAGGCTATCCTTCACACCTACATCCTCCAAAGGAACAATCAAGGTCGGATCACCAACATACTTCTTCAACAAGGAAACATGGAAAACTGGATGAATCGCTTCTAACCCTGTCGAGAAATCCAACTCATAAGCAACACTACCAATTCTCTTCAAAATCCGATAAGGACCTACAAAATGGGGACTAAGCTTCCCTTTCTTGCCAAATCTCATCACACCCTTCATGGGTGACACCTTCAGAAAAACCCAATCATCAACTTCAAATTCCAACTCCCTTCTCTTCACATTCACATATGATTTCTATCGACTCTGAGTAGTCTTCAACCTTTCCCTAATGAGCTGAACTTTCTCCATAGTCTCATGAACTGAATCTGGGCCAATCAAAGTTGCCTCACCTACCTCAAACCAACCGATAGAAGATCTACATCTCCGACCATAAAGTGCCTTATACGGAGCCATATGGATGCTAGAGTGAAATCTATTATTGTAGGAAAACTTGATAAGAGGTAAGTGATCATCCCAATTACCTTTGAAATCAATCACACAAGCTCTCAACATATCCTCCAAAGTCTAAATGGTTCACTCTGCCTGGCCATCTGTCTGAGGGGAAAATATGTGCTAAGTTTCACCTGAGTACCAAGACCTCTCTGGAACGATCTCCAAAACTGTGAGGTAAACTGAGTACCTCTATATGAAATGATAGACAATGGGACACCATGCAATCAGACTATCTCCCAGATGTAGAGTCTGGCATAATCATCTACTGAATCTGTAGTCTTAATAGCTAAGAAGTGGGATGACTTAGTCATCCGGTCGACGATCACCCAAATCGAATCGTGTTGCCTTTGAGTACGAGGAAAACCTGTGATAAAGGCCATATTGATCGCTTCCCACTTCCAAGTAGGAAGGTCAATATACTGAGTCATGCCACCCAGTCGCTGATGATCCATCTTCACTTGCTGACAGTTGGGATACTTGGCCATAAAACCAGCTATGTCCCTGTTCATACCATTCCACCAATAGACTTCCTGTAGATCACTGTACATCTTGGTAGCACCAGGGTGAATAGAATATCTGGAACTATGTGCCTTAGTCAAAATCTGTTGTATCAACCCATCTACATCTGGCACACATAATCGACCCTGATAATGAAGCACCCTATCTCCCCCTTGGGAGAAAACCTCCACTCTTTGCTGATAGACTGCACCCTTTAGCTGAAGCAATATAGGATCACTGTCTTGCTTTGCCTTTGCTTCAGCTACCAAAGATGATTCAGAACCATTCTAAATAATAACACCACCTTCTGTCGAGTCCATAAGGCAAACTCCCAACCGAGCAAGCCTATGAACATTTTTAAAAATTCCTTCTTTTCGTCTTCAACAGAAGACACACTACCCATGAACAATCTACTAAGTGCATCCGCCAAAACATTTGCCTTACCCGGGTGGTAAAGCACACCTATATCATAATCCTTAAGAAGATCAAGCCATCTCCTTTGATGTAGATTCAAGTCTTTTTGAGTGAACACATACTGAAGACTCTTATGATCGGTGAATACATCCACATGCACACCATACAAGTAATGTCTCCAAATCTTCAAAGCAAAGACCACGGCTGCCAACTCAAGATCATGAGTGGGGTAGTTCTTCTCATGAGTCTTAAGTTGTCTAGAAGCATAGCAATCACTTTACCACGCTGCATCAACACACAACCCAAACCAATCCTAGAAGTATCACAATACACAACAAAGTCATCTAGGCCCTCGGGTAGAGCCAACACTGGAGCACAAGTCAATCTAGTTTTCAATTCCTGAAAGCTTTTCTCACATAGATCCAACCACTGAAACTTGACCTTCTTCTGGGTCAACCGAGTCAATGGGGAAGCAATGGAAGAAAATCCTTCCACAAATATTTTGTAGTAACTAGCCAAACCCAAAAAGCTCCTAATATCAGAGGGGGAAGTGGGTCTAGGCCAATTCTTTACTGCCTCAAACTTTTTAGAATCAACTCGAATACCATCCTTAGTCACAATGTGACCCAGAAAAGCAACAGACTCCATCAAAAACTCACACTTGCTAAACTTAGAAAATAATTGTCTATCCTTGAGAGTTTGCAACGCAACTCTCAAATGGTCTGCATGCTGCTCCTCACTTCGAGAGTAGATAAGGACATCATCAATGAACACAATTAAAAACATATCCAAATACTATTTGAACACATGGTTTATCAAATCCATAAAGGTTGCAGGAGCATTCGTTAGACCAAAAGACATAACAATAAATTCATAATGACCGTACCGAGTCCTGAAGGCTGTCTTCGAAATATCACACTCTCGAACACAAAGCTGATGATAACCAAATCTAAGGTCGATCTTGGAAAAGAAACTAGCACCTTGAAGTTGATCAAATAAGTTGTCAATCCTAGGAATGGGATACTTATTCTTAATTGTTACCTTGTTCAATTGGCGATAGTCAATACACATTATGATGGAACAATCTTTCTTTCGCACAAACAAAACTGGGGCACCTCATGGAGAAATGCTAGGCCTGATGAAACCATTATCAAGAAGATCCTTCAACTGATCCTTTAACTCTTTAAGTTCTGCGGGAGCCATTCTATAGGGAGGAATATAGATAGGATTCATATCTAGAAGAAGATCTATCCCAAAGTTGATTTCCCGCTCTGGAGGGACTCCGGGAAAATCTTCGGGAAACACTTCTGGAAACTCATTCACAACAGGGTCAGACTGAAGGTATGGGGCTTCCGACTCCGTGTCAATAACCCAAACTATATGATAACCATAACCCTTAGAAATTATCTTCCTAGCCTTAAGATAAGATATGAAACAACCTTTCGAGAAAAGGGGACTACCTTGCCACTCTAAGACGGGTTCATTTAGAAAATTGAAACTGACAACCCGAGTACGACAATCAATCGAAGCATAACAAGCATGCAACCAATCCATACCAAGGATAACATCAAAATCAGTCATCTCCAACTATACTAAATCCGCTTAAGTGACTTTATGAAGGACTAAGATGGGGAAATTTTGGTAGATTCTTTTGGCTAGGACTGACTCACTAACAGGAGTAGAAACACAAAAGGGTTCTAAAAGCAATTCAGGAAATTTTGAATTTACATGCTACATACGGGGTCACAAAAGATAAGGAGGAACAAGGGTCTAACAAGGCATACACATCAAGAGAGAAGACTTTCAACATACTAGTAACAACATCTGGGGAACCCTCCTGGTCCTGACGAGAGGACATGACATAAAGACGGTTCTGGTGCTGACCACCAGAACTAGAGCAGCGCCCTGCTGGGCCGGTTGACCTCCTGAAGCTGCTGGGGCAGACTGAGTCCTGCTACCACCCTGCCCCTTCTTAGCTGAAGGGCAATCTCAAATCCTGTGACCAACCTAACCACATCCATAGCAACCATCTATACTGACTAGACACTCACCGGGATGATTCTTCCCACACTTGGCACAAATAGGGAAAGAAGGCCCCTTTGCACTACTCCCCTGAGAATAAGAGCCTACACCTCTACCTGACTGATCATGACGGGGCCTGGAGGCCTAAGAAGGAGTACTGGCTGAAGAATGCACCGGTCCTGATAACTTCTTCAAAAAGGAGGAGCGATGTCCGCCTCTGGACTTTTGATGGCTAAATCCCGAATTCTCAGATCTGGCCCTTTTGTTCTCCCTAGCCATCTCCATAAGCTTGTCTCCTTCGATCTGGTGAGCATGGGTAATGAGTATGGAAATGTTCATATCACTCAACAGCATAGCAGACCTACACTTCTTCTTTACTATATCTGAAACCCCATGGATAAACTTGCTCATTTGATCATGCGGGTCCGCTACCATAGAGGGGGCATACCTAGACAACTGAGTGAACTTCAAACTGTACTCCTGAATAGTCATAGATCCCTGTCTCAAGTTCACAAACTCCTCGGCCTTCGCTTGCTTCAACTCTCGGGGAAAGAACTGGTTGAGGAAGGCCCTCTCAAAATACTCCCAAGTCATAGGGACCTCATCCCTAGCTCTAGCTTTCTTCTATTGCGTGAACCAGATATGAGCCACATCCTTGAGTTGATAGGATGCGAGCTCCACACAATCAACACCAACCACTTGTATAACATTAAATATCTTCTTCGCCTCATCAATAAAGCTAAGTGGCTCCTCACCCACCTTCGAACACCAAAATTCAGGTAGGTTCATTCGAACAAAATCACGAACCCGAGCCGCTACCCCACCTTAAGGGTGTATGGGGATAGAAGCTGACTGGTTGGCCTGAGCGGCCATGGTATGGGCTAACAAGTGGATGACGTTCCTGAATTTCTTATTCATGACCTCGGGGGCCGTAACTGGAGGAGTAGCATTCTGAGCGGCTCAGTGAGGCATAGCACGTTGAGGCATAATCTGAAACATATAAGGAAGGGATTAGAGGAACATTAGAGTTAAACTCTTTCGCACAATATAATCATGAAGGAAGTGAAATTTTTCTAAGACATCTCATAGCCTCTTCCTAATATATGTGGCGCGCTTCACACACATGAACGAGATTCTACTCAATGCAGCTTCAGACATCCTAGGACCCTTGAAATTGAGGCTCTCGTACCAAGTAATTCACGCCCCGAGGCTACCCCCTCGATGTAACACGGGATTCAGGACACGAATGCCCTAGATTAACCCTTGGTCATCGCATACTCAGATAAACTTAAGGAAAATAAGCGGAAGCATACATAGAGAGGAGATAGAAATCCATAAACTGAAATAGTAAAAGTCTACAAAGAACTCATCCAGCATACAAACTAGCTATGTATAAAGCCTCTATATCTAAAATAATAGTTGATGGGACAAGACCCCAACTAACTTGGATAATCTCAAAGAAATAGACAAAAAAATTACTAATAGAATTTCGGTCCTCAAATAATGAGGACTCACCGATAATCAACTGGGTATCTGGCGTAATCTAGACACGTGTCTGAGGGCAGGAACCTGAATCTGTATCATAAAAGGATGCAGCACAAAATGCGTCAGTACTACAGGATATACTGAGAATGTAAGATAAACATGAATCTGACATGAGCATGCTAATAACACTTGTAAAACTGAGATCATGCTATAAGTGTAAATCTGAAATGCAAGAGACTTAATGCTATGCCAAAGTAAGATATACTAAATATCAAGTGTAATCATAATAGTTCTGAAGTTTGAAATCAAGGAGACAATGCATTTTAAAACCTGATATTGTTTCTGTGGGAGGTTCTCTAACTGACATAGACCATGTGAGCTACATGAAATTTGATGTATACACCCCATCGAAAAGCCCCAATATACCTTGGCAGGGTATAGAGGCATGACTGGGTCATGATCACTAAATCTGATGTCCAACTGAGGGGACTTAGAACCTATGGGGGCACGTAGTTCTGGGACCATGGGTACTCTCACCTTGTCCAACTCGGTGCTAATACTACTCCCAAAATATATACGTATAGCTCATAATACTGGTAACATATCTGATGTCAAATCTGTTCATAACTTAGGTAGACATATCTGGATGCCAAACCTTTCATAAAACATAGGGACATATCTAATGTCCAAAACTGATGGAAAAGCATAGGGACATATCTAATGTCATGCAATTCACAAGTCATGAGTCTTAATGCTTTGCAAAACCATAATTTAAATATAATTTCCTTTCTAATATCATAACTTGAAGAATTAGGCATGCAATTTCATGAAAATAGAGGTCATGTTATCTAAACATACCAATTTTACTTGAAGACCTATAGTTCAATGAAATCATACTAGAAATCAACCTTAATGCATGGGCTTTTGAAACCAATTAAGGAATATTATTCAAATCATAAATAAACCATAAGGAACCATTAATTGATGCATAGAAACTGATTTCAAAAGTTTTCCCCAATTTAGATTTAAAACCCTAATTTCACAACTTCATAACACAAAATAAGAATTGGGGATTTTGGGCACAAGGGTGAAAGGAACCTATTGTTGAATACCCACATACCTTGATTGAAGTTAACCCACTTGAAATTGAAATAAAAAGGAGACTTGATCTTGGAGATTGAGACTTGGAGCTTGAAGGAGTTCTTTTCCTTTTTGGGAGGTGAATGAGGTAATGAGAAGGGACTTAGGCTAATAAGGGTGAAAAACCTTCTTGAAATGCGCAAAACGACCTCACTTAGGAGTTAAGAGGGTGGATAAAGACTAAAATACCCCTGAAACTTAAATAAGAAACTGCAGGAAAAGGGTCGCCTCACGGGCTACCCGACGGGCGTCATGCCCATGATGGCCCATCAGTCAAGGCATCAGCAAACTTGCCTGAAGAGTGGGCTACTGGAGGGTCCCAATGCTTGACTCCCATGGGCTGTTGCAGCGGCGACGCCCATGGCGTAGTCTGTCGGTCAAGCTTAGCTAGGAAGGAAGGGGTTCTGGAGGTTTCTGACGGTGGGTTCCCATGGGCCATTGTACCTATGACACCTGTCGTGACCACCTGTCGGCTAGGGAGGAACTTGGTTCGACCTACTGGGAGTGCCCTACTGTGCAAGCCACGGCCTGTCGCAGCTACGACACCCGTGACACTGCCCGTGGTGGTCATCCAGTGAAGTAACTTGCTGGGTTCTAAGTTTGCTTGGCCGGTTTAAATCTTGGGGTGTTACACAAGGCCAGTGGTTTGATCATTATAGTAAGTTAGGACCGAGGCAGAGCTCAGGCTAGTCTAGCGACCATCAGCAGGAGCATTCCCGGCAGATGAGACAACCTACTCTTCCATGTACATAGTGCGGTAGGCCACACATCGAGCAGTGTAGACTGGCTTTATTTGCATGTTATCACTATAAGCAGAAATGATATTTTATTAGCCAGTGCCCGAGGTTGGGCAGAGGTGAGCTAACTCAGCATTTAACATATGCAGCAAACTTTTCACCCTCATTTTGCCCCTCTTAACCAGGCCCACAATCTACTCAGGGTCGTGATAAAGGGAGAGGTGAAAGAGAGACCTTAGGTTCCAGCGGTAACCAGAACCGCTTTTATGCACTCACAGACTGACAGGATTCAGAGGTGTCCCCATATGTTATCACATGTATATTGATGATACTTTCTCAAGATGTTTATGTATTGATAGATCCTGGCTCTATATTTTCATATATTACTCCATTTATTGTTGGTAAGCTTTACATAATATCTGAGATGTTTCCGCAGTCAGTTAAGGTGTCTACGCCAGTTGGCGACCCTATTATTGCTAGTTGTGTCTATCGAGGCTGTACGACATTAATTAATGACTGTCCCACATCTAATGATTTAGTTGAATTGACTATGCTAGACTTCAATGTCATTATGGGTATGGATTGGTTGGCAGCTTGTTATACTAATATTGATTGTCATTCAAACCTGGTCAGATTTCATTTTCCAGGTGAGCCAGTCTTGGAATAGAAAGGTAATGCAGCCACGCCTAGGGGTAAGTTTATTTCATACCTTAGGGATCGGAAGTTGATTGCTAAAGGATACATATACCATCTAATTCATGATCAGGGATATAGATAAGGATCCAACGACTCTTCAGTCGGTTCTTATTATGAATGAATTTCCAACGGTATTCCCCGATGAGCTTCCAAGAATCCCCCTAGAAAGGAAAATTGACTTTGTTATAGACTTGCTTCCTGATACACAGCCTATATCCATTCCTCCCTATAGAATTGATCCTGTAGATCTATGGGAATTGAAGGAACAACCGAAGTACTTTATCGATAAAAACTTTATTAGGCCAAGTACATCCCCGTGGGGGTGCTCCGGTGCTATTTGTTTGAAAGAAATATGGCTCCTTATGGATGTATATTGAATACAAGAAAATAAATAAGGTCAGAATCAAGAATAAATATCCTTTTCCATAGATTGATGACTTGTTCAACCAGTTATAGGGTGCCAAACTCTTTTCAAAGATTGACTTGCGATCCAGTTACCATCAACTGCGAGTTAGGGATGTTGATATCTCAAAGACAACTTTCAGGATGAGGTATGGCCACTTTGAATTCCTTTTTATGTCTTTTGGTCTTACTAATGCCCCAACAACCTTTATGGATCTTATGAACCGGGTTCTCAAACCATTCTTGGACGTATTTGTGATTGTGTTTATTAATGACATCCTGATATATTCACGGTCAAAAGTTGAGCATGTGGACCACTTGTGAGATATATTGTAGACTCTCCAGGACCACAAGTTATATGCTAAATTCTCTAAATATGAATTTTGTCTAACTTCTATAGCTTTTCTTGGTCATGTTATCACCGGTGATGGTATCAGGGTTGATGGTTAGAAGATTGAAGTAGTGATGAACTGGTTGAGGCTGTTGAATCTGACAGAGGTCCGAAGCTTCTTAGGCTTGGAAGAATATTACCACAGGTTTGTGGAGGGATTCTCCTCTATTCTGCACCACTGACAAAGCTGACACATAAGGTAGCTAAGTTTCAGTGGACTGAGGCATGCGAGTAAAATTTCCAGGAGCTAAAGAAAAGGCTTACCACAACGCATGTCTTGACTCTTTCTGTTAGCACCAAGGGTTATGTTGTATATTTTGATGCCTCGAGAATTATCCTAGGTTGTGTTCTTATGCAGCATGGCAAGGTTATCACATATGCTTCCAAACAGCTGCAGAAACATAAATAGAACTATCCTACTCACAATCTTGAGTTGGTTGTATTATTTTTTCCCTGAAGATTTGGCGGCATTATTTTTACGGGGTTCATCTTGATGTTTTCACCGACCACCAAAGCCTTCAGTATTTATTTAAGTAGAGGGAGTTGAACCTACAACAGAGGAGATGGCTATAATTGCTAAAGGACTATGATGTTGACATTTCATATCATCCCGATAAAGCTAATGTTATTGTTGATGCACTTAGCCGGAAGTCCATGGGCAGTCTAAGCCACGTTGAAGCTGATAAGTTTGAAATGACAAAATATCTATGCCATCTAGCTAGTTTATGGGTGCGGTTATTAGATGCAGAGGGTGGAGGTGTTGTCATTCAAAATACGATAGAATCTTTCTTTGTCACTAAAGTGAAAGAGAGACAACATGAGGATCTTCAGTTAATGAAAGTGAGGGAAGGGATTCCACAGAAGCAACAACCTTTATTTGAGCTGACTGGAGATAGAGTCCTTAGTTACAAAGGTCGCTTATGTGTATTTTGCTTGTATTGGGTGTTGAATCTCCATCCTTTGTCTAACTGGGTTTCCGATAACAGGAGAGCTCCGTGCAAGGATTCTTTTAGAGTCACATTATTCTAGATATGTAGCTCACCCTAGAGTGGAAAAAAATGTACAAGGACCTTTGACAGATCTATTGGTGGAATGGCATGAAAAGAGATATCACTGAGATGGTAGCCCAATCTCCCAACTACCAGCAATTTAAAGAGTAACATCAGAGGCCTAGAGGCCTAACTCAGTATATCAAGCTTCTATTATGAAAATAGGACATGATAAATATGGACTTCTTCACCGGTTTGCCTCGCACACCACGGAGGTATGATTCTATTATTGATAGACTGACAAAACCTGCTCATTTCCTGCCAGTTAGGATGATATATTCAACGGAGGATTATGCCAGGCTTTACATTCAAGAGATTATGCACCTTCATGGAGTCCCATTATATATTATCTCTGATCAAGGGGCTCAATTTACGGTACATTTCTAGAGATCCTTTTAGAAGGGTCTAGGTACTCAGGTAAATCTTAGCACCACTTTTCATCCACAAACTAATGGACAGGCTGAGCGTACTATTCAGACCGTTGAGGATATGCTACGTGCCTGTGTGATGGATTTTAAAGGAAGCTGGGATGATCATTTACCCCTTATTGAGTTTGCTTATAATAACAACTTCCAAGCTAGTATTCATATGGCTCCTTACGAAGCACCATACAAGCAAAAGTGCAGGTCATCGATTGGTTGGTTTGAGGTCGGGGAAGCAGAGTTGCAAGGTCCTAATCTAGTCCAGCAAGCGATAGAGAAGGTAAAGCTTATTAGAGAAAGGGAAGAAAGGGAAGCTTAGTCCCAGGTATGTTAGTCCGAATAAGATTATTCAAAGGATTGGCAGGGTGGCTTACGAGCTTGATTTGCCTTCAGAATTGGAAGTGGTCCATCCAGTGTTTCATGTATCTATGTTGCAAAAGTGCATTGGAGATCCTTCACGTATTACGCCCATTGAGGATATTCACGTCGCTGAAGACTTGTCTTATGATAAGGTACCAATGGCTATTTTAGACCAACAAGTAAAAAAGCTTCGGACTAAAGAAGTGGCTTCCGCAAAAGTGTTATGGCGGAATTACAACATCGAGGAAATGACTTAGGAAGCTCAGGAGGAAATGAGGAAGAAGTACTCTAGCTATTTATGACCTAAGGTGAGTCGCATTTGAATAGTTGACAATTATTCCTTTACAACAATTTATTGAATTTTAAATAACTTGAAAGTGAAATTTATATGTCTTGTCGTGAGGTAGCTATACGAAGCCTTGTTATTAAATTTTTAGAATTGGATTTGAGGTTTGCGATCGTAACAAACATAGCCTCGCAAATAACATATTAGCGGCAAAGAAATGAAACTAAGGAACATTTTTTATGCATTCGCGGATGAATGTTCTTAAAGGGGGAGAATGTGAGACCCTGTATTTTTTTCATATAATATATGTAGCATGGCGTGAGTGCATGAGGTGTATATGACTTGGTGTAGCACATTATGAGAATAAAGTATCAAATGGGTGGTAATATTAAAGAATTGAACTAAATTTTTAGGTCAAAGGGAGCCTTAAACAAAAGTTTGAGTTAAAGAAATACGTCGTGTAACACCTCACTCGTTTGGAAGGTTAAAATTAATCCGTACCTTTGGGGTAAGACTAAGAGTGTCTAATGTACTAATAAGGATGTGTTATGAGGTATTATTATCGCTCAATAATTATATGTTAAGTTTTGAAGTCAAGCAAGTTGCGAAATAAAAGTCGGCAAAAGTTATCGTAAGTTTCTTTAATAACTTTCTGAACTTTGGGTCAAATATCTTGGAGCTTTTATCCCAATATATAAAGAGTTAGAGGGCCCCCGACTTACCAAATTGAAGGTCTACGAGTCTAATTTCAATGCGTAAAGCCTCACTTCAAACCAATATTGGAGTAAAGAGGTATGACTGTTTTACCGTGGACTGTCTGGGCTGAAATTGGGTCACGAACCAGGTCGGGTCAAAATCGATTTAAAGCTACAAATTGATGTTTTAACATTCCAAAATTGTTCTAAAACTGAGAGAAAACATAAAATAGGGTTCAAAGATATTTCTTGAGTGATCAAGGTGCATTTTTAGTGATTTCTATCGATAAAGTTTCCCCCCATGCCTAAAAATGCGATCTCTACGCATGGCAGCCATTTTCCCCTTTGATAATCCACGTTTGGAGCTGGTTTCAGAAGATAGAACTTGGTAGTTCTTGGTGGTTCTTCAAGCTTTATTCTTGGTTTGTTAAGGTAATCATCTCAGAGCTCTTTTACGATCATTTTTACGAAGTTCTATGGTGTTTCGTCAAGTTATAATCCTATCACAAATCTATCGATTTAAGCTTAATTATGAATTATTTATAGGTGTGTATTATATATAGTGTTTGTGAAGCTTAGTACGTAAAGAACAACTTCTGTGAAGGAACTATAGGCATTCAGACGTTCGTTGGAATGGTATGTTAAGGCTAAGCTTCGTCCTTCCTTTGAGCACGAACTTTAGAAAATTCCTAAATCATCAAATGCGATATTTTACTATTCTATTTCTAGAAAGACCTTCTCTGAAAGGCATTGGGATCGCAACTGAAGTATTTTTGTGATATTATTATATTGATATTCCATTCATTCAGTTATATAAGGTATTCGACATCCATATGCCATTTTGTTGGCTTCCTTAACTATATGTCTATATGTAGGAGTTCTTATTCTTCTTTAGAGGTTGTGACTTATAATAATTACAAAAAAATATTAAGAATTTGCAATCAACCCTCCTTCCTCGCTAAAATAATTTTCAAAAAACTTTAAAATAATACATCTATTTTTAAAACTCTCAAATGTAACTCGTATGTTTAAACTACTAAAAGACATGGTTTTAGAAATACTTTCTTTTACAAACTATTAAGGAAACATATATAGAAACTAAGTGAAACACCTTAAGTTTTTTATGAACATCCACAGGTTTAAGTTACCTTTCTAAAGTCGAGTTAAGTGTTTAAGTTTATTCTAATAGCATATGAGGTTCTATGAGGCATTTACATGTTACACGAAAGTGATTACAAGATTATGAGAATAACGAGTACCAGCGGGTAAAGGTTGACAACATGATTATGATGACATTCCTGCATTACCAATTCATAACATGACATGCTATGCATTCTACTCCCAAGCTATAATCGGGAGGTATGAGGCCTATTGCTTATATTTTTACGTATGAGACACAGATGGCCATAAGTTGGCAAATATGATGTCGGTTAGCTACCAAAAGGCACCACTATTGCTAGCATTTGATTGGGTATGACATACATTTACATCGATATATGTATATGTATTCAAGATATATGATTACACGAGTATACCATGCATATTTGATTTTTATAAGGTCAGATGTCGGCCATGGAGGCTATAAAAATTTCAGTTTCAAGTGGTATCTCTATTATCCTTTTTACAACAGCTATTTATGATTCTACTTTCTGCCTTACATACCAGTACATTTTTATTCGTACTGACGTCCCGTTGCTTGGAGACGCTGCATTTTTATTTCGTGCTTGCAGGTCCAGGTAGGGATTCTAATTGACCTCTTTGCTAGGATTCAGGGTTCAGCTGTGAGTTGGTAAGCTCCATCTCTTCCTGGGGCTATCAGAGGATGTTTACTTTTATTCTACAATTTGAGTATAGTTGGGGCCTTATCTCGTCTAGTGCTTATGACACTTTTAGAGGCTATTGTGGACACAGTATTCTGGGTTTTTTTTTGCAGCTTCCAGTCTCCAGCCTCGTAGGCTTGGCATATTTATATATGTATGTATGTATATATGTATGTCTTCAGTTGTGGCCTCGTCGGCTAGCCATTACTTCATTATTTTTGGCTTGTCTACCTTTGTCTATATGACTGGTTGTTGTTCCGGTTGTGACCTTAACGGTCCAGGTTTAGTATTTCAGATGTTGTGTTACCCAATTTTTTGGGCCCACAGTTTAGTCAGCTAGTATGTTTCAATGTCTAACTCGATCGAATAAGGTATCGAGTTCCAGTCGCGCCTCCCCTAGCTTGTGGTGTGACAAGGATCTTACTTTTGTCACTAAATTTTCATCTTTAATTTTTAATTATAATATGTATTTTTCATCCATCTTGGTCGTGCACAATTAAAGGTGTAAACCCATAGGAATAAACCCTCCTTTACAATTGGATGATTCGAAATTTCTTCACCCTTAATCAAGATTTTCGAGTATGGATCTTTGGGGAAGAAAAAAAGAAGGATAATTTCAAAAATATACAGTTTAAGAAAAATAATTACATTTACATAGCCCATAAAAATATTACACCCGCAATAGCTCATTTTTACATGACATACATCTTTATACATCATTATACATATTTATACATCTTTATATAACTTTATGCATCTTTATACAACATTATACCCTTACTATATACAAATATATAAACTTGTATAGTAGTGTATAAAAGATGTTTACACACGCTTTACATTGTTACATACCTTATACATAATTATACAATATACACACACATATATATAATCTTTAAATAATATATCTATCATGTATAAGTATGTATAAACATTGATTATATATATTTAGACTAGAAAACACATTCCAAGTCATTACAACAATTGATGAAATTTTCTTTTCCCATAAATTGCAAAAAAAAAAAAAAAGGAGAGAGAGAGAACGAACCACATCCCTCAATCGAGGGACTGTTAATCTTTGACTCATCTCAATTGTTGAAGGTTAAATGTGCTAAGTTATAGATTATAAAGATAAAAATAAAAAATTACCAATAATTTAAGGGAGTAAAAGTAACATTAATCCCTTTTAAGAAATTATGAAATGAATAAATTCTTAAATACCTTATACTATGACCTGGACCACAAGTAATATCTGTGGCCTGCACCTTTTGGGATCCACTAGTAATTGAAATACAATCATCACCTATCAACAAATTAAAAATATCATTCAAGTTAGTAATATTCAATTTATTCGATAATAAGATATTCAGTGAAGTCCATAAAGTGAAATCCGAAGAGGATAGAGTGTATGCAGACCTTACCTCTATTTCTTAGAGGTAGAGAGATTATTTTCGAAAGACCATTCACTCAAGAGAAACAAATCAAATAATATTTAATTTATTCATAATATGAAAATTAGTATCTTTTGCTAAATTGATTGAATAAAAAAATAAAAAAATAAACTTGTTCCAATAGTAGAGTCAAATATTTGAATATTATGACTTATGAGTATTTGCTACATGGATTTCATCAGTATTTGGGCTATTTTTTGAAGCAGTGACCATCAAATTTGAAGTTTCAACATTAGTGCATTTCTCAAATGAAACATGAATTTGTTGTAAAAGGCAGACATGAGATAAAATGCAGACATAGCAAGTTAATTGGAAGTGGCTTTCGAAAAAGTGATCCATTTTATGTAATAATAAGGATTTGTGCTAAAAGGTGTAATAATTTTATTTTAATATTTATAGAGTGTAATTTTTCCAAAAAAGAAATCCTACTGAGAGCATTATTCCGGAAAATAAATTTTGTAAAGAACGAATTAAAATTTAATTAGACCCCAATATAACTATCGAATACCGAATAGAAACAAAAAAAACACTCTTTACATTATCAATTTATTTTAAAACTAACAAAAAAGTACATATCGTATCGTCTTTCTCATCGTTACTACCTCTTACTAATTTCTACGACACTCTCTTCGCATGAAAAAAGGGCATATTTAAATGGGTAAATTACATAAAGAGCCAAACATCCCTATCATATTTACTAACTTTTCCATTACTTTATTTTAATTACTTAATATACCACATGTTAACAAAAAATCCTTCGGATACATCCCAACCACATCGGATACATCCCAATCTCATTGGATACATCCCAATTCCATCGGATACATCTCACCCATCGGATACATCCCACCCCTCGGATACATGTTGTAACCCCTCAGATACATGCGGGATGCCGACATATTCGAGATAAAATCAGAGATGCCGATGTATCCAAGATAAAACCATGTATTTAGATGCCTTATGCAATGTATTCGAGTGGTTTGAGATGTATCCGATGGGATTGAGATGTATCCGAGTGGTTTGGGATGTATTCGATGGGATTGAGATGTATCCGAAGGGAAAGTAGTGGAAAAAAGAGTAATTAGCTTCTAAAAATGTGTGTTTTATGTAAGTTCCCCTATTTAAATCAAGCATCCCTTCGTGCATGACCTCATTAGGCCGGTGACCCATAACGGCTATTCCTTCCGGTCTATTTTACTTATTATATTTTTTCATGTCTTTTAAAAAATGATAATTAAAAGAGTAATTTGATTAATTATTTTTTTACTCTTTGATTTTAATTTAATGTTATTTTTTTTACTAAATTAATCTCTCTATATATTTATTGAGTAAGCGTAAAATAGAAATAAATAATTAATTATATCTTGTAATTTATATAGACTTTTATGCATGAAGGTAGTGTATTGTAAATGAAAATAAGAGAAAGCAAAAAAAATTATAGAAGCATTTTCTTATCGGTTAAACCGAAAATGGAACCGTTAAGATTCGATAAAAATATAAGGAGAAAAAAACAAAAACTTCGTTGAAAATTATTCTCTCTAATTTTGTTTTGAAGGATAATAATCAGAGATCTCCTCTTAAATTTTAGTATCTCATAACATTGACCTCTTCTATAATTTACTATATTATTGTAACAACCTAGATAACTCATCAAATGAAACAATTCAAGTAACTTACTAAACTGACTGATTGAATTAGCTTAACGGAATAGAATTACAAGGAAATAGCAGTGGAAATGACATAGAAGAACTGCTAAAAACAAAAAATGAGAATTAAACTGATACAGAATTCAAATGAGGAAAGCAGAGACATACGATAGAAATGAGGGAGAGAATTATGAACATCACAATTGAGATAAGCCTTTCTTTCAAACCCCTCTTCCCTTTTAACCACTTGTTATTGTATATGCCGACATTATAGTATTATAAAACGTCTTTGGAATTTTATGGGTAAATATACAATGTGAAGGTTATAATTAAGGAGTAGTCAATACAACAGCTACATAAAGCCATATTAATTAATCGAAAGATAAGATATGCTGATCACATGTTTTTTCTTTTATAAAGAGACAACGACCGAAAAGTAGACCTTTTTTTCTATTGCCCTTGATTCTTATTTATTATTCTCTCTATTTTAATTTACTTGACTTATTTTAACTTGATACAGATCTTAAAATGATAAAGAAGAATTTGAATCTTGTGATTTTAAATTAAAGATATATTAAATATATCAAAATACATTTTAATCTTGTAATCTTAAATATGTTAAATGTCACGTGTAAAGTTAAAATTAAAGAGTTATTAAAAAAAATTATTATTTTTTAAATAGATAAAAAAAAGTAAGTTAGGAAAAAAATCGAAACAAGAGAGTGAGTTTTTTTTTGAACGAAAAAAGCTTTTTGTGCAAACACTTGCATCACAAGTACACAATAATCCATGTTTAGAAATATGGGGAAAAGCCTACATCCCAAAAGAGAAAGTATATAGGTCAAAAAGGAAAAAAAGAAATGCAACAATGAAAGGTAAAACATTTTGAATTGAGACAAGATAAGAAAGAGGAGTCAATATTTGTAGAATGATATTGTTGACCAATCAGTCCAATCAACTTGACCCACTTGAAAGGGGGTCACTGCATTTTTCCCCAAGGGGCGGCAAAATCAAATTCCCCAGCTTAATTTGTTTAAGTTTGAATTGATTATTGATTCGTTTATTTATTAACTCAACATATTTCAATCTAATTTATTTTAATTAATTTAAAATTAAATTGATATGTAGCCTAAATTAATTTTTGAAAAATTTTACCAAAATATTTTTAATCTTTTTTAAAAAAATTTAATATATTATAACAAGTCAGGTAATGGATCATAACCATAATAAATAAAAATAATTTTATTAGGTACTAAAAAATTTATAAAATAACAAATAAACAATTAAAACTTAGTAAAAATTAGACGAATTGAGTTATGACCCATTATCTGACTCGTTTTGACCCAGCAAATTTCGATTTGGGTCTTTACCCCTTTTACCCCCCCCCCCTCCTCTCCTCCCTCCCAAATTTGATCCAAACTACCCAATTGTCACCCCTAATTCTCCGTAACAGAATTCTACTTTCAGACGCGTGTATACATATTAGGTTTAGCTTATATAAGTTGAATTTTTCAAAGTTTAGAGGTAAATCTAAACTATTTTATAAAGTTTAAGAATAAATTTGAGCCTTTTCTCTTATAAAAAAAGGTCACGTATTAAAAACTTTTCGTTGTTAGTGAATAAAGACATATTTAAACCGATTTTATAATAATAGTGACATATTTTACTCCATTTAGGACGTATGACATATTTAGGTCATTTTCCAAAGTTCAGCGGCAAACTTTTCCGTAGGTTAAATTACATACATTTAAATATGTCACCAAATTTAAATTTTATA
Organism: Jaltomata sinuosa; assembly: GCA_003996215.1. Taxonomy (NCBI): domain Eukaryota; kingdom Viridiplantae; phylum Streptophyta; class Magnoliopsida; order Solanales; family Solanaceae; genus Jaltomata; species Jaltomata sinuosa. The sequence goes on from QJPP01001073.1 coordinate 579,338, forward strand.
TATCAACGTATAAAATTTTATTACAAAACCAGTAAATCATAACTTGAAATAGAAGGCAAGTTACCATTTTCAATGAATGTTTATCATCAAAATTTATATATAATTATTTTATAAATAATCTATATCTACTTGTGTTAACTATTACGTATTATTTGCATTGTCGATATATAAAATTTAAACTCTTAGGATTTATTTGGTACTAAGGAAAACTTTTGAACCATATGCAACACACAAATGGTTGTTGAGTCATCAACTTATTGGTCGTGTGGTCTTTTCATTTATATAAAAAGAGCTAGCTTGCCATTTTCAACCTCAAATTTCCAATTCGATTAATGTCATTGAACATTGTTTAGTCAAATGCACATTATTGCCCAGACCACGTTTCGGATTGTCATGGCTCCTTTGCTTTTGCCTTCAAAGTAATAGTCTCTCAGTCCTAATTTACCTGACATATTAATTTCCTTTTTAGTTTGTTCTTAAAAAAATCATATTTTTATAGTTAAAAGCAATTTTAATTTAAAATTTTTTTTTTATATTTAATAAATTATTTATAATCATACAAATATTTAAGATTTATTTTAGATCATAAATTTTAAAACTCATCCTTTTTTTAAAAATCTTTATGTTTACTCAAATAGTATCACGTAAAGTAGAATGGAGAGAGGAGTATTAGATAACTTTGATTCCGCATTATAAATATTCTTCTCTCTTAATTTCCCGTTTAAGAATGTCTTGGACCTCAAATGATTGGTTATTTTTGTGCAACTAATTTTAAATCCTAAGTTTTGGGGTGGTACATAAAGAAGTCACTCAACTAATAGTGTAACTGTGGAAAAATAATGAGAAAACTACATTACATGACATATTTAAGCTCTTAATTATAATACATAACAATACTTTCAAAAAATTACTATCCACAATAATATAGCAATATTTTGACTAGACCCATTCATAAATCCAAATACAATTAGAAGAGTTTTATTCCCCTCCTAAAATCACGCTCAATCAATATCTACTTCATTTTTCAATCAAACCTCTCTCCCACAATTTCAATATTCTTGCCATTTCACCCAAATTAATCGCCATTCTGTAATCCTCCTGTCTGTTCAAAAATCAATCTGAGATTTTGAATTGACGAGGATTAGCCACAACCACCATCAAGTTGTCAAGTTCTGCGGCAGAAAGCTCACCAGCCCTCTTGTTCATATCGATATCGTTTTTTTTGCAGGCAATGTTAGCAAAACGACGATCGATACCTTTGATAGAGGTCATAACAAACATGATCTCCTGATTTTCATCAACATTTGTATTTTGCAAACAGTTTTATATATTTTTTTAAATTGTATTTTAAATTTTCTATATGTATATGAATATTATAAGTTTTGCACACAAATTTATTGTATTTGTATTTTTTGATCCAACACAAATATATATGTTTGTACTTTTTCACTCGAGAATGTATTTCTCTTCTTAAACTTTGTAATCCTGTAAATGTATTTTTAATACAAAATGTACTCGAATATAAATACAAATGTATTTTGACTGCTCTTGTATATGTATTGACACACATTGAAAACTAAAATTTATTTGTATATGTTTAGCTGATCTGGTATATGTACTTAACATACAAACATATCAAATGTATTTGTACTCGAATACAAATTCAAATGTATTTTGACTGCTCTTGTGTACTCGAATATAAATCCAAATGTATTTTGACTACTCTTGTATATGTATCGACACACATAGAAAACTCAAATGTATTTGTACTTGTTTGACTGGTCTATTATATGTACTTAACATACAAACACATCAAATGTATTTGTATTTGGATATAAATACAAATATTTTTTTTTGACTGTTCTGACATATGTATTAGTTGTATGCAAAGCGAATACACAATACAAAATGATTTGTATGTTTGGCTGGTCTGGTATATATATTTACACGAATAAAAACATACATTTTGTATTTTTAGTAGAATTGACAGAATCACAAATACATCTATAGCAGCCTTATAAAGACAAAAACATTCAAAATACTTTTTAAAATTTTATAGTTTGCAACCGATTTAAATTTTTTGGAAATAAAATTTGAAAATTTAGATCACGCCCGTGATATAAGGAAATAATTAAAATCATTAAAAATCCTTAAAGATCCTTTCCTTTTTAAAGATCATTTATATAAGGAATGAATTAAAATCACTAAAGATCCTTTCCTTTTCAAACGGTAACAGTTACCTAAAATAACTCTTCCACCTCAATATGCATTTGTATTTGACAGATTAATTTCAGCCCTTAAATACAATTAAAATAGCAATATTTTACCATTTTAATTGTTGTCGCCTGTAATTCCAAAAGGGCTGCTATCTCCTCCTTAACTATGAGCTCAAGTTTGCTATTTGTGAAATTTTCTCAAAAATAATTAGAGCAAATTTTCAAATCACAAAACCCCTCAACGTTTTGCAAATATTCTAAAATATCATTTTACCAAAAGAATCAAACGGGGGAAAGTTGCAAATATTCTAGAATATTTATATAATTATATATATATATATATATATATAATAAAGTAATTAAAATTTGCAATAAATACAATCATATTTTTTTATATAAAAAATAGCCTAAAAGTAAAAAAATGTGAGGTTTAGCCACGCTTGAACTGTGGGCCTGTGGCTAAACGATAGAAAATCGTGGCTAATAGCTGATTTTTGTCACGACTCAGAACTAGGCCCCAGACGTAACGGGCATCCCAGACCAATAAAGGTCTGAGAAGACCCCTTAACATTCATAATAAGCACATTCAATAATAAAGAGTTGCGAAAATGGACACAATACTAAAATGCCTGGTTCAATATAAATAAGTCAAAACCAAACAGTAAGGGATCCAATCATACATAATCTATGAAGCCTCTATTTCATAACAAAAAGAAATCGTCTATACTAGGACAAGGCCCGGCAATACCATAAAACAAAATATTATAAAAAAAATCTATCATAGAAGTGACCTTCCAAAAGATGAAGGCTCACCAAAAGCTGGGTCGCTCGAATCTAGCGTTGAGTAGTGCCGCGGGAAGGTGCCTCTTAACCTACATCATACAATAATGTAGCCGCCCGAAGACGGTCAGTACGTGGAATGTAGTGGTACACAGAACAGAGAAAATAGAGACAAAATACTTTGTCTGAAAAGTTGGCATTTAAAACACTTCCAATAAAATAACAACAAATATCCAAGTAGTTTCCATTAAGAGAAAAACAATAAACTTATATCATTTACTTTTGAACTAGATGGTATCACCGACTTCTATTCAACACCACGGGCTATATGGGTCAGATCAATGCTCGACTGGCTAATCCCCAATCCATATTTGTTGCATGAGTCAAGATTTCAATACAATATGGCCAGCATAATCATCCTCGTAGAGGAAAAGATAAGGTCGTCCCAAGTTAGGATCGAACCATCCCTATGTAGGTAAAACACAGGTTTCGGGCGTTGAGACATTTAGCCTCACGCCTTCTCGGTTAACCATCTAATTCTCTTAGAGCCCAAATTATTACCATTTTTAATATCTTTAAAAATATCATCAATAATAACAATTTCGTTAGGGGCATACACCATTATTGGTATCGTCATACCAAGACTTGCAAGTCATCCATTCCGTCATTTAAAACTCATAAGGTGTTTCATTAGTCCATTATGCCCACATTTATAAAAATTATGTAAGGACACGACAATCATCCACCATCGATCCAATACGTTCACAAAATCCATTAAATAGCAGACTAATTCAACTTTAATAAATTATTTGAACGTTTCGAAGAATAAATTCATCAAATCCCTTCATGTATAATTCATTCTATAGACAATCGTAATTTCAAGCAAAAGATAGGGAAATCATAGTTTATGCATCTTTAGTCACGTTATCATACGTATGCTTGTAACCCTAACTTCTAACTAACAATCATATAGATGTGTAAGGCTTGAAAACCATAGAGTTTAGAAGATTATTTAGAAGATTATTTAAGAAGGATGTTCTGCGTACCTTTTGACGAAGAAAATCTAAGGTAAACTTGAGTTCTTTTGCCTTGGAGAAGAAATCACCTTTTTTCTCTGTATGATTTTTGAAGGAATAAGGGATCGGGGTAGTTTAGGCTTAATACCAGGTTTAGTCCAGTTAAAACGACGTAGTTTGGTGTTAAACAAACTGGGAAAAGACCAAATAACCCCTTGAAAATGCGTTAACAGTGCAGAACGAGTTTGTCTGATGGTTCAGGTGACGAACCGTCAGAACCTTGACGAGTCGTCACTCCAAACCGTCAAAAAATGACCAAAATTTGGTCTCACTATTTAATTCTGACGACTTGCCTTGACAAATCGTCACAAGTGTGACGGTTCGTCACGCCGAGTCGTCACCCTTAGGCAGACTGACGTCTTTTTGGTAAACTGAGCATAACTTTTTACTCTGGACTCAGATTAATGAACGGTCGGTGGCATTGGAAAGGAAACTCGAACACCTTTTATTTGATGCGTATAGTACCATATAATTCATTATATTCTAAGAGTAATGATCGTTTGAAGTTGACCATAGTTGAATCATACATGAGAACTTAATCGGTTGGGGTGCGTTCAACCTAACTTGATGGTAGGAGTTTCTTCTGAACATGATTCGCATCCAAAGCACTCATCACACTAGGAAAATTATCATTACACTCATGGAAATAGTTTGGGGTCTTTATCTTAAATTTTTAAGGGTGTTACAATATCTCCCTCTTGGGATCATTCGTCCTTGAATGATGATTAAGGAGACTTCTAGCACGACATAGGAAAGCGAATGAATCAATAAGAAAAACATCAAGGGATTTTGAGAAGGACTTCGGATTCGTACCTTAATTAACTTCGTCTGAAGAAGTGAACAAAAAGGGATATCTAGTCTTCATGTCCTCCTCCGCTTCCCAAGTAGCTTCTTCTACTTTCTGATTCCTCCACAACACCTTCACCGAAGCTATCTCTTTAGTTCTCATATTTCAAACTTGATGATCCAAAATTTCTATGGGAACTTCTTTGTAGGACAGGGAATCTTTCACACCAATGTTATCTATAGGAACCACAAGAGAATGATCACTCACACATTTTTTGAGCATAGACACAGGTAATACGGGATGAACCGATACCAAATTCGCGGGTAACTCCAACTCATAAGAAACATTCCCAATCTTTCTCAAAATTTGATAAGGACCAATATAACGAGGACTGAGCTTACCATTTCGCCCAAAACTCATAACTCCCTTCATAGGAGAGACTTTCAAGAACACCCAATCGCCAGTGACGAATTCCAACTCTCTCCCTCTAACATTCGCATAAGATTTGGGCAGTCTTTAGCCTCTCTCAAATGGTCTTAACCTTCTCCATTTCTTGGTGCACAAGGTCTGGCCCCAACAACTTAGCTTTGCCCACCTCATACCATCCAATAGGCAATCTACACCTCCTACCACAAAGAGCCTCAATTGGTGCCATCTGTATACTTGAGTGGTAACTATTGTTGTAGGAGAACTCTATGAGGGGCAAGTGATCCACCTAACTACCTTTAAACTCAATGAAACAAGATCTCAACATGTCTTCCAAGGTCTGAATAGTGCGCTCTCCTTGCCCATCCGTTTGAGGATGGAAAACACTGCTAAAGTTCACCTGCATACCCAAACCTTTCTAAAAGGCTCTCCAGAACTGAGAAGTGAATTGCGTACCTCTGTCGGATATTATGGAAACAGGAGCACCATGAAATCTAAAAATCTCTTGAATGTACAACTTTGCATAATCTTCTCCCGAATAAGTCATTCTCACAGGCAAAAAATGAGCAGACTTGGTCATTCTATCAACAATGACTCAAATGGAATCATATTGGTTACGCGAACGCGGGAGACCGGTAATGAAATCCATATTTATCATCTCCCATTTCCACGTCGGGATAACTATCTCTTGGGACGTACCACCCAGCCTTAGGTATTCAACCTTAACTTGTTGACAGGTAGAACACTTAGCAATAAAATCAGCCACATCCCTCTTCATATTATTCCACCAGTACAATTCTTTTAAATCATGATACATCTTAGTAGAACCAGGGTGAACAGTGTACCTAGAAGTATGAGACTCGATCAAGATCCTTTCATGCAACCCATCCACATTTGGCACACACACTCTTCCTTGGTACCGCAAGATGCCATCCCCTCCTATCTCGAAAGCCATAATCTTTTGCTTACCAACACCCTCCTTAATTTGCATAAGTATGGGATCGTTAGCTTGCTTTTCCTTAACTTCAGCACCTAGGGATGACTTGGCCACCTCATGCACCATAATTCTACCATCCTCAGAGTCTAACAACAGAACTCCTAAGTTGGCAAGCCGATGAATATCTTTCACCAACCCTCTCTTTTCCTCCTCCGCATGAGACAGACTCCCCATGGACAACCTGCTAAGAGCATCAACAACTACATTAGCCTTACCTGGGTGATAGTGCAAGTTCATGTCGTAGTCCTTCAACAATTCGAGCCATCTCCTCAGCCTGAGGTTCAACTCCTTTTAGGTGAAAACATACTGCAAACTCTTGTGATCCGTGAAAATGTCCACGTGCACCCCGTATAGATAATGATGCCAAATCTTGAGTGCAAAAACCACCGCCGCCAATTCAAGGTCATGAGTTGGGCAGTTCTTTTCGTGCACCTTAAGTTGCCTGGAAGCATATGCCACAACCTTCCCATGCTGCATAAGCACACATCCATGTCCCACCCGGGACGCATCACAATAAACCACAAACCCCTCAATGCCCTCAGGTAGAGTCAGGATAGGGGCAGAGGTCAAATGATCCTTCAACTTTTCAAAGCTGCCCTCATAAATATCGGACCATACAAACTTAGCCTTTTTCTGCATCAGCTTTGTCAATGGAGCAGCTATAGATGAGAAATTCTCCACAAACCTCCTATAATAACCTGCCAAACCCAAGAAGCTCCTAATGTCCGTCAGAGTCGTGGGTATGGGCCATTTCTTCACCGCCTCAATCTTTTGAGGATCCACTTTGATCCCTTCACTAGACACAATATGACCAAGGAAAGCCACCGAGTCTAGCCAAAATTCACACTTAGAGAACTTGGCATATAACTCCCGCTCCTTAAGAGTCTGCAGTACAATTCGAAGGTGATTGGCATGCTCCTCTTCACCCCGAGAGTAAACCAGGATGTCATCAATAAACACAATTACAAACATATCCAGAAACTGCTTAAACACCATGTTCATAATATCCATGAAGGCTGCAGGAGCGTTAGTCAAATCGAAGGACCTAACCAAAAACTCAAAATGGCCATACCGGGTTCGGAAGGCAGTCTTGGGAATATCAGCCTCCCTAACCTTCAGCTGATGGTAACCCAAATGGAGATCTATTTTGGAGAAACACTTCGCACCTTGAAGTTGGTCAAAGAGGTCATCAATTCTAGGAAGAGGATACTTGTTTTTCACTGTGACTTTGTTCAGTTGACGATAATCAATACACATACCAAGATACCCATCTTTCTTACGCATATAGAGAACGGCAGCACCCCAAGGAGAGACACTAGGATGGATGAAACCTTTATCAAGGAGGTCTTTTAATTGGTCCTTTAACTCTTTCAACTCCTCAGGGGCCATTTTATAAAGTGGAATGGAAATGGGTCTAGTGTCCAGTAGAAGGTCTATCCCAAAGTCTATCTGTCACGACCCATCCTGTCGTGAGTGGCACCCACTCAACCCCCGGATGAGCGAACCAATAGAGTTCCACCCTTGCCTACACTAGCAGCCTAAAACCAACAAGCATAAATGAAAACTAGCAATAGACATAAGATCACTAATAAAAAACTTATCATTAATAGTAAACTGCGGAAATTCCCCACCTAGGAACTGAAAGTCATCATACCAAACATCAACCAAATCTAGAGTACGGGGATGCAACCCCAACAAAATAAGGAATAGTTTGTAAGTTTGAACAAATGGACTAAAACTCCAGAGATAATACCAAGGTAGCTCGAATCATTAGCTCACCCTTCATGATCTAATTCGCTGGTGCTAAATCTGAGGTCTCGTCTCAGCCGCTGAAAGATTTCTTGTACTCACCAAAAGAAAGACAAGTGCAGTATCAGTACACCACCACTGTGTACTGGTAAGATCATCAGCTAGTATTCAAGAAAACAGTATATAAATAGTATGCAAAATCCAGTAATAAGTATGGCAAACATGCAACAAGTATCACATGTATCTCTAGACTACAGATCTCTACCTAGCTCGTTACCGCATGAATACATCTCTTACAGTTCTATTCCACCAACAAGAATAACCATATCCACACCTTACCGTCTAGCCCGGGCCCACCCTGGAATCCCCTCTAGACAAATACCACGAGAGTGATTACCCGGCCTAAACCAAGAGCAATTCAATAGTCATACAACATTTCCCAGCCACTCAAGGACCACTAATCAATAGCACTTTTCAATAACAACCCGATCCACTCACAGAACCAATATCAAGTATCACATTCAGTAAAACAACCCATTCCTCTCACAGAACCAATATCAACCAATGCAATACAATAATCAATGAAACAGTGCAGGATGCAATAAAGTAAACCCATACCAGGTGTGGTACCCGTGCCAACCGAATGTTATACCCATACCAGGCATGGTACCCATGCCAACCATGTGTTATACCTATACCAGGCGTGGTACCCGAGCCAACCGAATGTCAACAACAACAGTCAATAGAATGAATGCACACCCCTTGTAAAGCCAATAAGTAAAAACCATTCAAACATAGACTGTAAACAAAACTTAGACATTCCACACAATTCCCCTAAGCAATGTAATGCACATAATTACTTAGACAACGAGTACAATGAATATACACATTCGCAGAAATACGAAAGCCATCACCTACCTCGAATGTTCCAAGCTCTATTCAACCCGAACTTTCCCGTGTTCCGGATTCCTCTTACGTTCTTGGTCTAAAAATAACACATAATGCATACAATTAACATACATGCCAGTACATTACCCGAATTATACCAAATCCCCAAACCCCAGGCCACCCATGATCATCCCACCCTTTTCCCGGGATTTTCCACCATTAATTCTCCTAGTCTTATCATTTTTTACGGACAAAATAGGAAATTAAACAGTCTATGATCATTTTAACGTATTGAAATCAACACCCAAGAACATACATGTTTGAAACCCCCTTCTTCCCCGAATTCCATCATCCCTAGGTCATCCCAACCTTCCCCAATTTCCCTTCTAGCAATTCTACCGCATAGGAAATGTAGTACAAAGTGTGGGGAATGGAAACCTTACCTTAGGAATGATTTTTGGTGGGGGAATGAAGAAAATCGCCTGAATTCGCCCAGCTCTTCTCCCAAAACAAACTTGTGAAATTCTGATGTTTTGAGAGCTGTTTCTGCATTAAAAACCTGTTGGCCCGCTATAGCGGTCCTCACTCTGCTATAGCAGTTCCGCTATAGCGGTCATCTGCCGCTATAGCGGTCTTAAGTGAGTTGATCCCCGCTATAGCGGTAATTTCTACCGCTATAGAGGTGGACGCTATCGCACATGACAATGCTTATCACGGGTAGAAAGTCCGTAAATTTGCCAGTTTTGGCCATTTCACAACACATTTGGTTCCCCCGACGTCCCAAAATAATCCTTTCACGTCAAACGCGATTCCGGCAGTTCTACTTACTCAAATTCAATTCTGAAAAGTCCTCCGGACTCGTTTATGTCTTGGATACATGGAAAACTAGCTCAATCCAAGACATCGAAACTCATTTTTACCCAAATTTACCTAGACTCTACCTCGCTCTAAAATCGGCCGAGGCTAGCCTAGCCTAGAATTTCAAACTCCCAAACCCGGAGTTTTCTAAATCTAAAACTTGGCATGATTGGCCTACCCATAATGATGGACCCAGTCGTTACACTATCTCAATATCAAGAGGAATTCCAGAAAGGTCTTCATGAACCAGTTCATGTTAGAATAGAAAGAGTGAAGCCAATCCATCCCCAGAATTACATAAAACTCTACCATATCCAATTCTACTAAATCCACCACAGTATCCTAAAGTAAGATAGTAACAATACAATTCTTATAGACCCTTCTAGCAATAATGGAATCACCGAAAGGGGTGGAAACTAAGAAGGGTTCAGGAATATTTTTGGGGGAAAAATCAAAATTTACATCCACAAAAGGAGTCACATAAGGTAAGGTGGAGCCAGGATCAAGTAATACATAAACATCATGGGAGAAAAGTTGTAACATACCCGTGATAACATCAGGCGAAGCCTCATATTCCTGGCGAGTAGATAGCCCATAGAGACAATTTTGACCCCCACCTGTACCAGAAGTAGCTCCTTTAGCAGCTGAGGCTGATGAAGTAGGGGCTAAAGCCTTGTTTCCCCCAAAAGTTCTCCTAGTCTGAGGACACTCCTTGTGGATATGGCCAGGCTGTCCAAAACCATAACACACGCCCTTACACCATTAAGCACTGACCATGATGAACTTTACCACAAGTAGTGCAAGGAGTATAAGATTGAGCTGACTAGGCCACACTGCCCTGAGATTGAGTACCTTGTATTCTGAAGCCATGGTTGGACTGAAACTGTTGGTCACCCGATTGTTTAGGGGTAGGAGCACTAGCCGAAGAATGAGCACACCTCCAAGACTTCTTTCTTGGCCAATATATGTCACCCTTACCACTATGCTGCTGAGTCATCGTCTCATGGTCTGCTGGCCTACTCCTCTTATTCTGACACTCCTCTACCTCAATTTGCTTCTTCTTCTCATCCTCAACCTGCTGAATATAAACCACTAACCTGGGTAAGTCCATGTCCTTTTTCAACAGTGCTGCCTTGCAATCCAATACCAAGTCATCAGATATGCTATTAGTGAACTTCCTCATTCGAGCCCTCATATCATAAACCATCTTTAGAGCATAACGGTCCAGCTGATTAAACTTCAAGGCATACTCATTGACACTAATCTTCCCTTGCCTCAAGTTAACAAATTCCTCCACCTTGGCTTCCCTCATTTCTTGAGGAGAAAAGTGATCAAGAAAGGCCTCAGAAAAGTCTTCCTAAATTGCTGGATCAACATCCTCACCCCTTATATCTTCCCACACATCATACCACTGGTAGGCCACCCCTTTTAGCTTGTAGGCTACTAACTCCACTCCCTCAGTATCACTAGCAAGCATGACCCTGAATATCTTTTCCATTTTGTCCACAGAATCCTGAGGATCCTCCTCGATATTGGACCCTGTGAAGACTGGTGGGTTCAATCGCATGAAGTCTACCTGAATTCAGCATTAGTAACTTCACCCTGCGGAGAATGAACTCGAGTAGTACCGGTCCTGGGGGCTCGAGTAGGAACAGTAACAGGATCAGTAGTAGGAGCAGTAGCAGAGGTGACTGGTGGGGTTCCAGTAGGAGAAATGGGATCAACAATGTGGACTCCATGTCAGGTCTGCATCCCATGGGTAGGGAGAACCTCTTCAGCATTTGTCCCTGTAGGGACTGAGGTTCCAGTCGTGGTCCCTTGCCCAGTAGTTATTCGTGGAGGCATGATCTGAAATATGGGAAAGTCAAGAGTTAGAAAAAATTTCTTAGAATCACGCTCTTTAGAACGATGCAGAACATGAAGAAAGGGAAACATTCCTAAATTCCTTGTAGCCTCCCTTTTATAAGTGTGCGCTTCACACCCATAAAAGAAACTCTACTCAACATGGCTTCGTAGACACCCTAGGACCATGAACCGTGCTCTGATACCAAGTTTTTCATGACCCAGGACTAGGCCCCAGACGTAACGGGCATCCCAGACTAATAAACGCCTGAGAAGACCCCTTAACATTCATAATAAGCACATTCAATAATAAAGAGTTGCGGAAATGGACACAATACTAAAATGTCTGGCTCAATATAAATAAGTCAAAACCAAACCTTAAGGGGTCCAGTCATACATAATCTATGAAGACTCTATTCCATAACAAAAAGAAAGCGTCTATACTGGGATAAGGCCTCGGCAATACCATAAAACAAAATACTATAAAAAATATCTATCATAGAAGTGACCTTCCAAAGGATGGAGGCTCACCAAAAGCTGGGTCGCTCGAATCTAGCGCTGAGTAGTGCCGCGGGAAGGTGCCTCTTAACCTACATCATACAATGATGAAGCCGCCCGAAAACGGTCAGTACGTGAAATATAGTGGTACACAGAACAGAGAAAATAGATACAAAATACTTTGTCTGAAAAGTTGGCATTTAAAACACTTCCAATACAATAACAACAAATATCCAAGTTGTTTCCATTAAGAGAAAAACAATAAACTTATATCATTACTTTTGAACTAGATGGTATCAACGACTTCTATTCAACACCACGGGCTATATGGGTCTAATCAACGCTCGACCGGCTAATCCCCAACTCATGTTTACTGCATGAGTCGAGATTTCAATACAATATGACCAGCATAATCATCCTCGTAGAGGAAAAGATAAGATCATCCCAAGTTAGGATCGAACCATCCCTATGTCGGCAAAACACAGGTTTCGAGCGTTGAGATGTTTAGCCTCACACCTTCTCGGTTAACCATCTAATTCTCTTAGAGCCCAAATTATTACCGTTTATAATATCTTTAAAATCATCATCAATAATAACAATTTCGTTAGGGGCATAAACCATTATTGGTATCATCATAACAAGACTTGCAAGTCATCCATTCCATCATTTAAAACCCATAAGGTCTGTCATTAGTCCATTATGCCGACATATATAAAAATTATGTAAGAAAACGATAATCTTCCACCATCGATCCAATACGTTCACAAAATCCATTAAATAGCAGACTAATTCAACTTTAATAAATTATTTGAACGTTTTGAAGAATACATCAAAATCATTAAAAATCCATCAAATCCCTTCATGTATAATTTATTCTATAGACAATCGTAATTTCAAGCAAAAGATAGGGAAATTATAGTTTATGCATCTTTAGTCACGTTATCATACGTATGCTTGTAACCCTAACTTCTTACTAACAATCATATAGATGTGTAAGGCTTAAAAACCATAGAATTTAGAAGATTATTTAGAAGATTATTTAAGAAGGATGTTCTGCGTACCTTTTGACGGAGAAAATCTAAGGTAAACTTGAGTTCTTTTGCCTTGGAGAAGAAATTGCCTCTTTTCTCTGTATTAGACTAAGTGTCGATCTGATTTTTGAGGGAATGGGGGATTTGGTGTAGTTTAGGCTTAATACCAGGTTTAGTCCAGTTAAAACGATGTAGTTTAGTGTTAAAAAAACTAGAAAAACACCAAATAACCCCTTGAAAATGCGTTAACTGTGGATAACGAGTTTGTCTGACGGTTCAGGTGATGAACCGTCAGAACCCTGATGAGTCGTCACTCCAAACCGTCTAAACATGACCAAAATTTGGTCTCGCTGTTTAAGTCTGATGACTTTCCTTGACTAATCGTCAGAAGTTCGACGGTTCGTTATGGCGAGTCGTCACCCTTAGGCAGACTGACGCCTTCTTGGTAAACTGAGCATAACTTTTTACTCTGGATTCAGATTAATGCACGGTTGGTGGATCTGGAAAGGATACTTGAAGACCTTTAATTTGGTAAGTATTAGTCCCCCTTTTTCGTTATATGCTAAGAGTAATGATCATTTGAAGTTGACCATAGTTGAATCTTATATGAGAACTTAATCGGTTGGGGTGCGTTCAACCTAACTTATTGGTAGGAGTTTCTTATGAACATAATTCGCATCCAAAGAACTCATCACACTAGAAAAATTATCATTACACTTATGGAAATAGTTTGGGGTCTTTATCTTAAATTTTTAAGGGTGTTACAATTTTTTATAGTGAATGTGACTACTATATGCACGACTTCTCGACATATTTCTCGCATTAAAAAATGGAAACAACATGATGAAGTAAATTTCTACCTCTTTCTTATACAGGTGACACAAAATCTTTAACAAAAATGACCCTTGTATATGTAATACATATGTAATGTATCGATATAGTATAAATAGTTATATAATGTATATATAATGTATCAATATTGTATAAATGATATATATATGATATATAATCTATATCAGAAATGTATATGGGCTTCTTACATAATGTACAGGTGACAAAAAGTATTTTCAAAAAAATAGCCACATGTATATGTATTGTATTGATATTGTATAAATAATTATGTAGTGTATATGTAGTGTATCTATATTATATAAATTGTGTATAGATGTGTATATCTGATATATAATATATGTATCAATGTTGTACAACTAAAAATGATTGTATGTATGTAATGTATTGAACGTATATATACACGGTTTTTTGATGTATTTCTCGCATAAAAATGGAAACTACGTGATGGATCTGTTCTTCATGTTCTACGTACAGTTGTTGCTATAAATCCACTGAAATACACTCAAATCTACATGAAATTCCTTCAAATTTGAGATATAAGCTCCTCGCAACGTTCTCGATCTTTTGAAATAAACTCACTCAAAATAGAGCTCAATTGCGGAACCCAAAGTTTGAGATCGAAGCTTCAAGAGCTCCTCTGATGAATGCCTATGGTGTTTCTGCTATTTTTTTGCATTGTTCAGTTCTTAAACCAGAAGATACAGGTTTTCCAGCTCAAATAATAATCTCCTACACATTGTGTTCAACAAATGACCACAAATTGTGAGATCCGCAACTCACATACAGAAAATCACAAATTTTCTAGTGTAGTCTTTTAATTCCGATCAACTTAAAATTTCCTCGAAATAGTCTCAAATTTTAGATATGAATTTCTCTCAATATTTTGAGTCTTTTTATACATTATTCACTCAAAATAGTTAACATTTACGATACGTCAAATTTTAAAATCAAACTTTTAAGAAGTTTAATAATTGAACATGGAAGGACTGAAGAAGAACGTTTGGACAAGAAACCATTAATGGAAGAAGAAGAAGAGAAATGAAGAAAAGAAGAAAGAATAATGGAAAGCAGCATGTATCATGTACTATATAAGCTAATCGGATAACTGGGCCATTTTTTTTGTAAATAAGATGGCCGACTGGTCATTTTGCCTAATTATCCCTAAAAAGTTATTATAAACTAAAAAAGTTCTCTAACCCAAATAAGTCCGAACTAATTTTTCAAATCGTCACTCAACTAATAGTTATTAATCTTTATCAAAAAATATGGTACATTTAAATTTATAAGAGGTCAAGGGCACGCGTTATCGATTTAGCTAATTTAGGTTGATTAGAACTTTGAATATTCAAGAATAGTTTAAATATAAATTAAATAGCATGAAATAAAGCAAAGAAGGGAACCCAAGAGTCTCATGGATCGCTGGACCATCTGAGAATGATTTTTGTATTTCCAGATATAACTTCAAAACAATGAAGCTAAGAATACCGTGATACAAGAATACAAAGAGAAAGCTTAGGAAATAAGGCAGAAAATAGTAGTGTTGTATTTCTTTGGAATTAAAATGAATTACAAGTGATAGTGGTAAGATATTTACATGTTACAAAGGCAAGGCCTCAGATAATAAGAATGCTCCACTCGAGTGATAAAGTACTAGGACCAATAGATGCAAACCCCATGGATAAACTACTGGTGGTGCCACCTATTATTTCTGACCAACTCTAACGGTCGTAAAGACTCGTTAGTGCACATGCTTTTTACGTACCTTTTTCCCCTTGTCTATTTATCCACATCACCAAAGTATGATTTTGAATCAAATTTCTCCCGAGCACATCTCTTTTTGTCCTGAAGATATTCCTTCGGAGGATGGTTATTGCCGATCCTTGACACTCCCAACATCTCCATTCCTCATGATGCCATGTACTTAAATCAAATTTACCTGGTAGAGATAGTCCCTGTGCTTCTCAAATGTGAAGCCAGTCAGCATTGAGAAGTGGAATAGAGTACCCTCAGACTTTTTGGCAGTTTATTTGATGAGTCGCGTTATTCTTTGGAAAGTCCCTCGCTTCCTTTTGCATTGAATGCTCTGACTATGTGTTTCTCGGCCATAGGTCCAAAAGCAGTGTGTCTACTAATTACAATCCTTTCTTTTCCTCCATAAATACTCTTGTGTTACTCTGAGTTTTTTATTCTTTTCTGAATCTTCCTTCTTCTCCACTCACCTCATGTTCTTCAAACCTTCATATGCTTTTCCCCTCTTTTCATAACTTTCCCTCATTGCTTTCTTTCATTCTTTCTCTTCCTTAGGATGTCTTTGCCTGATTTGCATATCGAACCTAAAAAGATTTCTTTCCCGATTCCCCATGGTAGGCTGACTTTCAGTTGGCTACCTATTAGAGCAGCTCCTGAAGATGTCAACCTTTTTATTATATATCTTCTTCCCAAAGCTAAACCCGAGTTTGACCGAGATTACAATCATTCTACTTTTATTGGTCCTGAATGGGACACGAGGAGGTAGTCTGTTCATCATTTCAGCTCTTTAGTTTGTGAGCAAGATATCTCTGCTATCAAATCTGATTACTTCTGGCCCAAGAATGTCAAAGTTCTTTATCCGTCGACTTTGGAGAATATTAAAACTACAAAGTACGGATTCTTGGGTGTTTATACGCCCCCTTAACGATGGGGCTAGGTCATCCTTCAATCCCCAAAATCATAATTAAGTTTTGCAAAAATTATAACATTACTTTGGGGAAGGTCGCACCCACAGTTTTGAGGGCGGTGCACAACCTTTAGGTTTTGGCCAAAGCACAAGGCCTTCCTTTTACCATCAATCATCTTATCTTAATCTACTATCCTCGGGTGGTTCGTGATGGACTAGCAACTCTCGAGGGTTGGGGAAGAAAGAGCATTCTTTCTAGCCTCAATGATGTTGGTCGAGCATGAATAGAGAGGCTCATTTTTGTTCAAACTGAGGACATAATTTCAAATCTTGACTTCCATAATTATGGAATTCTAGACATAAGTACTTCCCTCTGATATCTTTCTTATTTTTCCTTGACTCTTTTTTTCTGAGTTCTTCTTCACCTTTTCAGCCCAACCCCAAATTCCTTCCGACGAGGGCGTCGACAATGAGTTTTGGGTCCAGAAAACTCTAGACTTTAAAATTGAAAAGAGCGCACCTAGGGCTTTATTATTCCGAACATGGGTTGGAAAGTCAAAGACCATGGTTTGAATTTTTTATCCTCTCTTATTTTTTTTGTATTGTTTCTTCCTTACTGGAGCTTGAACCTACTTTCTTAATAGGGATCAAAAAGGGTTTGCCCAAGTCCGTAAAAATGAGTTCATTAAAAGCCTAAAAGGGATCGATTTTCTGTTCTCTCATTCAAGTAGGGGGGAAAACGCTCGGGTGGAGAGTTTGGATACTGATTTTATTTAGGAACATCTACCGCTGGTGACAAACCTCTTGGCAAGCAACAAAAATGATCGTCCTTTGCCATGAGGCATTGGGGAGACGCTACCTCTTTTAGAAATCTGAGAGACTGTCATTGCCCTTAACTCGACAACTAATTTAGGGGAGAATTTTGTTTCCGAGGCTAAGGTAGACCTTGAATCAGAGTGCAACTTTATTCATGTCACACTTTACTCAACTCCTCTAAAATTGCCTCAATCAGACAAAGATGACGAAAAGAAGAAAAAAAATTAGGGGAAGAAAAAAAGATAAAAAGAGTAAAACCGGATCTTTGGTCTCGGGGGTCGTTATGGTATAATTTACTTCTATAGAGGAGCCTTAGATCTTTGAGCCTATTAGTTTCCCTGGACACAAAAAAGGAGGGCACCACCTTGAGTCCCTTTTCATTAAAAAATCTTAGGGCAGTATGAATGTAATGACCCTTCCAGGCATTTACGAGTTTTCTCCTTTCTTGTATCATTAGAGCTTGTTTGTAGCGGCTCCAAGTCATTTAAGGCTTTTCGGGACCGGTAGTTCGGTGCTCTGGGCCGTTTGTTTGGTCCTATGATAAGTTTTGAATTCAAATAAATCGGCAAAAGTTATCGTAAGTTTCTTTAATAAATTTTCTGAACTTTGGGTCAAATGTCTTAGAGCGTTTCTCTCAATATATAAAGAGTTAGAAGTCCCCCAAAATACCAAATCGAAGGTCTTCAAGTCTAGTTTCCAACGCACAAAACTTCACATCCAACTGATCTCGGAGTAAAATGTTATGACTATTTTACCGCGCACTGTCTGGCAGAAACGGGGTCGCAAACCGGGTCGCGAACCGGGTCGGGTCAAAATTGATTTAAAGCCTCCAATTCATGTTTTAAAATGTCATTTCAATTCTGAAACAGTGAGAAAACATAAGGGAGGGTTCCAAGATAGTTCTTGAGTGATCAAGGTGCATTTTTGGTGATTTCTATCGCTAAAGTTTGCCCTCGTTCCTAGAAATGCGACCTCTACGCGTGGCAGCCATTTTCTCCTTCGATAAACCACGTTTGGAGCTGGTTTCAAAAGATAGGAATTGGTATTTCTTGGTGTTTATTCAATATTTACACTTGGTTTGTTAAGGTAACCATCTCGGGGCTCTTTTATGATCGTTTTTATGAAGTTCTACGGACGTTTCGTCAAGTTATGATTCTTTTGGGAAATCTGCCGATTTAAGCTTAATTATGAACTGTTTATAGGTGAGTATAAGCTGAGTATATATAGTGTTTGTGAAGCTTAGGACGTAAGGAACAATTTCCGTGAAGGAACTACGGGCATTCAGACGTTCGTTGGAGGGTATTTTTGTCATTTTGGAGCTTCTTGGAGTGGTTCGAGCTTGGACATCGTCGTCCTAGCAGCTTGTCGTCGGACGACAGGCAGGTTATGGTTTAGACTCCCTAGACTTAGCATATATCGGATAAAATTATACTAGCTGGCATCCTTGGGTTGGATTATTAGGTTGGTACCACAGACCTTGACTGCTTTATTCATGTCCGCCTACTTTTGTTCCTCCGTTACTTGTAGTACTTGCCGATATGTTTTATTTACCCTTGTGGTCCTGTGAGGCCTTGTTGACTCTGGAACATAGAAGGTGGTATATTGGGAATGTCCGCGAGTCTCGGGCATAGAATTATCCTTCTAGGCTGGTTATACTTGCTGAGTAGCTATGGGCCTGTGCAGGGTCGATAGGTTGATTGTGAGCTGCTGGGCAGCTATTGTGTTTGATCATACCATTTTCATGCATATAAAGAGGTTTTATCCATGTTTTACTACGGTTTTGGCTTCGGGCCAACTGGCACTATTTTCTAAACCTTGCATGGCCTTGGGGGCCCATTTTTTTATGGAAATGAATTGGAAATGGTTTGATTTAACTTGTGAATATTCTTGGGTAAAAGAAGGTAAAATTATTATTTATATCACCAGTTTTACGATTAACGCTAGACTCGGCAGGGCCGGGGTGCTAGTTGAGTTTTCTTGCTACTTGAGATGATTTTAGCCTCGGTCGGACCGAGCACCTGAGATGACTTTCTACTGTTTAGACCCGGTTATGCCCGGGCACCCTTGGAGGGGTTTTTGAAATATTTTCCCACTACTTTAGTCCTGGACAGGGTCTGGGCATGTATATTCGAGACTGGGTCTCTATCTTGAACCCGGACTTGCTTCCGAATGACATGTTTTGATACTGAGATTTAGTATGGGGTCAGGGACCTCCATGGACCTTGCCATCCTGGCCTGGGGCTTCAGGCTGCGTGTGTCGGAGGAAGGGTATACGGTGGAGTAGAGGTATACGGGCAGTGTCCTTCCATGGAACCTACCTGCTGGGCCGGATCGGCACCGGAGGAGGTTCATACAGAGATACCATTTCACTTGAGATCTTCATACATCATATCATTCATTGTTTGAGGCTCCACCCTTGTTTGTTGTTTATTGATTATACGCTCCGGTAGTATGGGATGCCGGAGGATTTATTTTCACTTGTTTGTTCCTCGGTTGTATGGGCGGCCGGGGGACTGTAGGTAGACTCTTATTATTTATTTATGGAATTATTCCCTGTTACGGCTAAGTTGTTAGTTTCTGGATTTGAGATTGAAATGATTAGTTCGATCTTTGATTTCTATTTTCCCGAGCATGTCTATCTCTACTCTTCACTCCCTTTTCCTTATACTTGAGCTTACCGGTATACCGTCCATTTCTAGAACTTATTATGTATATACTGTTATCATAAGGATACCAGGTGCGTTGTTTCTTACTTTCACCTGTGCCTATGATGTATATATTCTGCTTGCTGGCCTCACATGTGGTTCTGTTGATTTCCCTCTGGGCTAGTTCCTGTGTACCTTTCGTTGATTTCTGTGACTACTTGCTTCTATTCTGTCTGTTACTACGATTTTATCTTATATGTGCCCAGTCGGCCTATGATACCTACTGGGTACCTTATGCTTCGCATTTGGTGCTCACCCTACCCCCTGTATCTTTTGGAGCAGATCCTAGCGTGGGCCATCGCCGTTAGATTGCTGTGATTCGTGCTTGGAGATCTGTTGGGGACTACTTCAGACTGAGCGTGAGCTCTTGGCGATCAGAGTTTAGCTTTAGTTTATCTTTTGCTTTATGTACTCTATTACCATTCAGAGACATCTGTATATATTATTTTGGATCGTTTGCACTCCATGTATGTAGTTCTGGCTCTATACTATGATACCAGGTCTTGGGGTTTGGTTTAGTTTCCGCATATGTATATATATATTCCTGTTATCTATTCTCTTCATCTTGTTCCCTTACTTTTGCTTATTAAATTGTTCTTCCGCTTATTAGTTAGATATTAGCCCATTACTAACTGTCCTGGGCTACGGGGATTGGTTCTCCTACTGGGGGGATTGTAGGAGCCATCATGACCGAGAAATCGGGTCGTGACAACTTGGTATCAGAGCTCTAGGTTCACTGGTGTCATCAGTATAGGAGCCAATGTCTAGTAGAGTCCCGCGGATCGGGGCGGAGACGTCCGTACTCAATCTTCGGGAGGCTACAGTGACATTTTGGGAAATTTGACTCTTTCATTGCTTCTGTGTCGTGCGTAGAACCCTTGAAGTTTCTGGAAATCTCATTTGTTCTACTTCATTCTTCTGCAGATGGTTCGTACGAGATCATCGGCATCAAGCGGAGATGAGCCTCCCACTCCAGCTAAGGGTCGAGGACGCCCTCGAGCAGCGGCACCTGCTAGAGCTGCTAGAGTTGAGATAGAGCCCGAGCAACATGTGGATCAGGGGGCAGCCCAGGTACCACCAGCTCCAGTACCAGCTCCAGCGCCCACTTTTGTGCCAGCTCCATCCGCAGCTCAGTCTCTAGATATTCGGGGATTACTATTACAGCTTTTGGGTATGATTGGAGAGCGGCCTTCTGAGGTAGCACAGACATCCGCTCAGGGGGCAACCCTGGGTGCACAGAATTCAGGAGCGCAGCCTGCTACTGCGGCTCCCCGTGCGGAGGTCATTCTGGTTCCATCAGTTGCACAACCTCTTGCTCCTCGCCCAGCTATGAAAGAGTCAGAGTAGAAGGCGTTGGGTAGGTTTTTGAGGTTAGCACCTCCGAGGTTTGTTGGTACTTCTGGACAGGATACACATGACTTTATTACTACCTGTGAGGAGATGTTGTATCATTTGGGTTTGTTGGAGACTCACGGGGTTGGTTATACTACCTATCAGTTAGAGGGCCTAGCAAAGTTATAGTAGAGGGACCAGGTTGCTTGTAGACCACCATCGTCACCTCCTTTGACCTGGTCTGAGTTTTATGAGGCCTTTATGGCCAAGTTCTTGCCTCAGAGTGATCGTGAGCGTCGCAGGGAGCAGTTTACACACCTTATGCAGGAGTCTACGACTGTCTCGAAGTATGAGAGCCATTTTCATCAGCTAGCACCGTTTGGAGCTATGATCATTCCTACCAAGGCAGATAGGATTCACAGATTTGTATGGGGTTTGAGGCCAGAGATCAGGCAGCCAGCTGAGATACTAATTGTCGGTGGTCGGTCATTCCAGGCTATCGCAGACTATGCCCGCACTGTGGAGGACTTACAGCGACATGGTCAGGGGTCCAGAGATAAGAGGCCTCGACATCAGGGTGGCTACAGTGGTTCCATATATGGTGGTAGAGGTTCTGGCCAGTGGAGCCGGGGTTATCAGCCACAGCAGCACCAGGGTCAATCCAGCCTACCGGTTCAGGCTTCCCTTCAGACTTTTGGTAGTACCTAGTTCGAGAAGGGTTAAAGCAGCCATCAGGGCTATAGCGGCCAGTCTTCGAGGGGTACAGTTTCTGAGGCATCAGGCCGTGGTGGTTGTACGGGATCTGCTGGTTCATCTCGACCGAGGAGGCCGCCAGGGGCTTGTTTTACTTGTGGTGTGATTGGTCATTTTGCTAGAGATTGCCCTCAGCAGGGTATAATTCAGTTGGCCGAGCCTTTACGAGCAGTTCAGCCTCCGGTTAGAGGGGGTCGTCATCAGGGTAGAGGTGGTGCTCCGCGCAGCAGAGCAGGTGGTAGGGATGGCGGTCAGGCAGGTGGAGGTCATCATCAGGTTTATGCGGTCCCAAGGAGACCAGAGGCAGAGGCCTCAGATGCGGTGATTACAGGTACGATTTCTGTGTGCCATCAGTCTGCTATGGCTTTATTTGATCCTGGATCCACTTGCTCATATGTATCTGCCTACTTTGTGCCTTGTTTGGGGTTGGCTAGTGAGCCATTATCTATTCCTATTTCTGTTTCGTCCCCAGTAGGAGATTCTTTAGTAGTGGATCAGATTGTGAGATCTTGTACGATATCTATTGGTGATTCAGAGACTTGGGGTGATTTGATGATCCTTGATATGCTAGATTTTGATGTGATACTGGGCATGTACTGGTTATCCCCTCACCGTGCAGTTTTGGATTGTTATGCCAAGACCATTACCATAGCTGTGCCTGGTGTATTCCCGGTTGTGTGGCAGGGTTCTGTTAGCCATGCACCGTCTGGGATCGTCTCTTGTCTTCGAGCTAGGAAGTTGATTTTCCGTGGGTGTTTAGCTTATCTAGCATATATCCGAGATGCTAGTGCTGACCCTACATCTCCTGAGTCTGTTCCTGTGGTTAGAGACTTCCTTGATGTGTTTCCTACCGACCTGCCAGGCCTTCCACATGAGAGAGATATTGATTTTGCTATTGAGTTAGAGCCAGGCACCAGTCCCATTTCTATTTCTCCTTACCGTATGGCTCCGGCTGAGTTGAGGGAGCTTAAGGAGCAGCTCTAGGATTTGTTAGCTAAGGGGTTTATTAGACCGAGTGTGTCACCTTGGGGTGCTCTTGTTCTCTTCGTGAAGAAGAAGGATGGGTCGATGCGCATGTGTATTGATTATCGACAGCTGAATAGGGTGACAGCGAAGAATAGGTATCCGATGCCGAGGATTGATGACTTGTTTGACCAGCTTCAGGATTCAGTCATATTTTCGAAGATTGATTTGAGGTCCGGCTACCATCAGTTGAGGATTAGGGCGGAGGACATCCCTAAGACAGCGTTCAGGACACGTTATGGCCATTACGAGTTCCTGGTGATGTCTTTTGGGTTGATTAATGCCCGCACAGCCTTTATGAACTTGATGCACAGGGTTCTTGGCCCGTATTTGGACTCATTTGTGATAGTTTTTATAGACGACATCTTGGTATACTCGCGTAGTAGAGATGAGCATGAGCAGCACTTGAGGGTTATACTCCAGACTTTGAGAAATCATCGGCTTTATGCCAAGTTCTCAAAGTGCGAGTTTTGGCTTGAGTCAGTTGCATTCCTAGGGCACATGGTGTCTAAGGATGGGATTAGGGTTGATCCGGGAAAGATTTCAGCGGTTTGTGAGTGGCCTAAACCTACTACTGTTACTGAGGTTCACATTTTTATTGGGTTAGCACGTTACTACAGACGCTTCATTCAGGGATTTTCTTCCATTGCAGCACCGTTGACTATGCTGACTAGGAAGGATGGCCCATTTCAGTGGTTGGATCAGTGCGAGGATAGCTTTCAGAGTCTTAAGGCCTTATTGACTTCAGCTCCAGTTTTAACTTTTCCGATTGAGGGTCAGAGCTTCTCCGTGCATTGTGATGCTTCTGGGGTTGGTCTTGGTTGTGTGTTGATGCAGCAGGGTCGAGTAATAGCATATGCATCGAGGTAGCTGAAGGTTCACGAGCGCGACTACCCCACTCATGACTTAGAGTTGGCAGCGGTAGTTTTCGCGCTCAAGATCTAGAGGCATTACCTATATGGAGTTCACTGTGAGATCTTCATTGATCACTGTAGTCTTCAGTATATCATGAGTCAGCAAGAGCTGAACTCGAGGTAGAGGAGATGGGTCAAACTACTGAAGGACTATGACTTCACTATTCTGTATCATCCGGGCAAGGCAAACGTGGTAGCGGATGCCTTGAGCCGAAAGGCAGTGAGTATGGGTAGCCTAGCTTCTCTTTCAGTTTTAGAGCGACCATTAGCCTTGGACATCCAGTCCTTGGCTAACCATTTGGTTAGGCTTGACTTGTCGGATCCTAGCAGAGTTCTCGCCAGTGTTGAGGTTCGTTCTACTTTGATTGATCAGATTCAGAGCCGTCAGTTTGAGGATCAGCAGTTGTGTGACCTTCGTGATCAGGTTGTTCAGGGTGAGACCAGTCGGGCTACTCTAGATTCAGATGGGGTTTTGAGGTTTGATAGTCGCCTTTGTGTTTCCAGGTTTAGTGATTTGATTCAGTTGATACTTCATGAGGCACATTGTACTAGATACTCCATTCACCCTGGCACAACAAAGATGTATAGAGACTTGAGACAGCTTTACTGGTGGATTGGTATGAAGCGAGATATATCGGATTTCGTATCTCAGTGCTTAAACTGTCAACAGGTTAAGTTCGAGCACATGAGACCTGGTGGTTTGATGCAACGACTTCCCATTCCTGAGTGGAAGTGGGAAGGGATTACTATGGACTTCGTTGTTGGTTTGCCTCGTACCTCTCATAGGTTTGATTCCATATGGGTGATTGTTGATAGACTGACTAAGTCAGCACATTTTTTGCCGGTTCAGACTTCTTATGGTGCAGAGAGGTTAGCTCAGATCTACCTTCGTGAGATTGTTCGGTTGCACGGGGTCCCAGCTTCTATCATTTCAGACCGCAGCATTCAGTTCACATCTCAGTTCTGGAGGGCTATTCAGCGAGATTTGGGTACAGAGGTTCAGCTTAGTACTGCTTTCCACCCTCAGACAGATGGTCAGTCCGAGAGAACCAGTCAGGTCCTGGAGGACATGCTTCGGGCCTGTGTTCTTGACTTTGGAGGTTCGTGGGATTAGTTTGTGCCTTTGGCTGAGTTTGCTTATAATAATAGTTTACATTCGAGCATTGGCATGACACCTTTTGAGGCCTTGTATGGTAGGCGTTGCAGATCACCGGTTGGTTGGTTTGATAGTTTTGATTCAAGGCCACAGAGTACAGATTTGCTTCGAGATTCCTTAGATCGGGTCCGAGCGATTCAAGACAGACTTCGGGCAGCTCAGAGCAGGCAAAAGAGTTATGCTGATCATAGGCTTCGTGCCTTGGAGTTTAGTTTTGGTGACTTGGTGTTTCTCCGTGTATCTCCTATGAAGGGCGTGATGAGATTTGGTAGGAGGGGCAAGTTTAGCCCCAGGTACATTGGGCCATTCGAGATTTTCCAGAGGGTTGGTAGCATTGCCTATCAGCTAGCCTTGCCTCCGATGTTTTCAGCTATACATCCTGTATTTCATGTTTCGATGTTGCGTCGGTATGTCCCAGACGAGTCTCATGTGTTACAGTGGGATTCAGTTCAGTTGGGTGAGGGTTTAGCCTTTGTTGAGGAGCCGGTAGCTATTTTGGCCAGAGATGTCAGGAGATTGAGGTGTCGGGAGATCCCGGTTATCAAGGTTCAGTGGAGGCACCGTCCAGTTGAGGAGGCTACCTGGGAGACCGAGAGAGATATGCGGGCTCAGTATCCACAGTTGTTCGAGCCTTCAGGTACTTCCTGGTTCTTGACTTTCGAGGACGAAAGTCTTTTTAGTAGTGGATAATGTAATGACCCTTCTGGTCATTTACGAGTTTTCTCCTTTCTTGTACAGTTAGATATTGTTTATAGCGGCCCCAAGTCATTTAAGGCTTTTAGGGACCGGTAGTTTGGTGCCCGGGGCCGTTTGTTTGGTTGTATGATAAGTTTTGAATTCAAAAAAATCGGCAAAAGTTATCGTAAGTTTCTTTAACAAATTTTCTGAACTTTGGGTCAAATATCGCAGAGCTTTTCTCATAATATATAAAGAGTTAGAAGTCCCCCAAAATACCAAATCGAAGGTCTTCGAGTCTAGTTTCCAACGCACAAAACTTCACGTCCAACCGATCTTGGAGTAAAACGTTATGACTGTTTTACCGCGGACTGTCTAGCAGAAACTGGGTCGCGAACCGGGTTGGTCAAAATTGATTTAAAGCCTCCAATTCACGTTTTAAAACGCCATTTCAGTTCTGAAACAGTGAGAAAACATAAGGGAGGGTTCCAAGAGAGTTCTTTAGTGATCAAGGTGCATTTTTGGTGATTTCTATCGCTAAAGTTTGCCCTCGTGCCTAGAAACATGACCTCTACGCGTGGCAGCCATTTTCCCCTTCGATAAACCACGTTTGGAGCTGGTTTCAAAAGATAGGAATTGGTATTTCTTGGTGTTTATTCAATCTTTACACTTGGTTTTCTAAGGTAACCATCTCGGGGCTCTTTTATGATCGTTTTTATGAAGTTCTACGGATGTTTCGTCAAGTTATGATTCTTTTGGGAAATCTGCCGATTTAAGCTTAATTATGAACTTTTTATAAGTGTGTATAAACTGCGTATATATAGTGTTTGCGAAGCTTAGGACGTAAGGAACAATTTCTGTGAAGGAACTACGGGCATTCGGACGTTCGTTGGAGGATATTTTTGTCATTTTGGAGCTTCTTGGAGTGGTTCGAGCTTGGACATCGTCGTCCTAGCAGCTTGTCGTCGGACGATAGGTAGGTTATGGTTTAAACTCCCTAGACTTATCATATATCGTATAAAATTGTACTAGCTGACATCCTTGGGTAGGATTATTAGGTTGGTACCACAGACCTTGACTGCTTTATTCATGTACGCCTACTTTTGTTCCTCCGTTGCTAGTAGTACTTGCCGATATGTTTTATTTACCTTTGTGGTCCTGTGAGGCCTTGTTTACTCTGGAACATTGAAGGTGGTATATTGGGAATGTCCGCGAGTCCCGGGCATAGAATTATCCTTCTAGGCTGGTTATGCTTGCTGAGTAGCTATGGGCATGTGCAGGGTCGATAGGTTGATTGTGAGCTGCTGGGCAGCTATTGTGTTTTATCATACCATTTCCATGCATATAAAGAGGTTTTATCCATGTTTTACTACGGTTTTGGCTTCGGGCCTACTGACACTATTTTCTAAACCTTGCATAGCTCCGGGGGCCCGTTTTTGATGGAAATGAATTGGAAATGGTTTGATTTAACTTGTGAATATTCTTGGGTAAAAGAAGGTAAAATTATTATTTATATCACTAGTTTTACGATTAACGCTAGACTCGGCAGGGCCGGAGTGCTAGTTGAGTTTTCTTGCTACTTGAGATGATTTTAGCCTCGGTCGGACCGAGCACCTGAGATGACTTTCTACTGTTTAGACCCGGTTATGCCCGAGCACCCTTGGAGGGGTTTTTGAGATATTTTCCCACTACTTTAGTCCTGGACAGGGTCTGGGCATGCATATTCAAAACTGGGTCTCTATCTTGAACCCGAACTTGCTTCCGGATGACATGTTTTGATACTGAGATTTAGTATGGTGTCAGGGACCTCTATGGACCTTGCCATCCTGGCCTGGGGCTTTGGGCTGCATGTGACGGAGGAAGGGTATACGGTGGAGTAGAGGTATACGGGCAGTGTCCTTCCATGGAACCTACTTGCTGGGCCGGATCGGCACCGGAGGAGGTACATACAGAGATACCATTTCACTTGAGATCTTCATGCATCATATCATTCATTGTTTGAGGCTCCACCCTTGTTTGTTGTTTGTTGATTGTACGCTCCGGTAGTATGGGATGCCGGAGGGTTTTTTTTCACTTGTTTGTGTTCCTCGGTTGTATGGGCGGTCGGGGGACTGTAGGTAGACTCTTATTATTTATTTATGGAATTATTCCCTGTTACGGCTAAGTTGTTGGTTTCTGGATTTGAGATTGAAATGATTAGTTCGATCTTTGATTTCTATTTTCCCGAGCATGTCTATCTCTACTCTTCACTCCTTTTTCCTTATACTTGAGATTACCGGTATACTGTCCATTTCTAGAACTTATTATGTATATATTGTTATCATAAGGATCCCATGTGCGTTGTTTCTTACTTTCACCTGTGCCTATGGTGTATATATTCTGCTTGCTGGCCTCACATGTGGTTCTGTTGATTTCCCTCTGGGCTAGTTCCTGTGTACCTTTCGTTGATTTCTGTGACTACTTGCTTCTATTCTGTCTGTTACTACGCTTTTATCTTATATGTGCCCAGTCGGCCTATGATACCTACTGGGTACCTTATGCTTCGCATTTGGTGCTCACCCTACCACCTACATCTTTTGGTGCAGATCCTAGCGTGGGCCATCACCATTAGATCGCTGTGATTCGTGCTTGGAGATCTGTTGGGGACTACTTCAGACTGAGGGTGAGCTCTTGGCGATCGGAGCTTAGCTTTAGTTTATCTTTTGCTTTATGTACTCTATTACCATTCAGAGACATCTGTATATATTATTTTGGATCGTTTGCACTCCATGTATGTAGTTCTAGCTCTATACTATGATACCAGGTCTTGGGGTTTGGTTTGGTTTCCGCATATGTATATATATATTCCTGTTATCTATTCTCTTCATCTTATTCCCTTACTTTTGCTTATTAAATTGTTCTTTCGCTTATTTGTTAGATAGTAGCTCATTACTACATGTCCTGGGCTACGGGGATTGGTTATCCTACTGGGGGGATTGTAGGAGCTATCATGACCGAGAAATCGGGTCGTGACAATGAAGGAAATGATTACTCCAGATCTTCTTGGCGAAGCCTTCTATCTTTTTACATGTGTAAGTTCTTTCTTCTCTCTCTTTCTATGCTCTTTTTTTTAAAACTTTTAGCACTTTTATAGAGGCACCTCATAATGTCCAAGGTTTTTATCTAGTTTACATTAGATGATATCCCAGGGAACCATGAGCTGAAATATCTAAAGGAGAAGATTGCTACCTTGGAGAAAGAGAAATGAGATTTTAAAGACTACTTTTCTCAAGAGAGAAATTTTGAGTTAGGATAACAAGCAACTCTTTTTGAAGTTGTCAAAGATCCAAAACAAAGCAACTACCAGATCAAAACAACTTAAAGCTTCCATTAAGAGAGAGGAGGATCTGTCTCAGGAAATTTTTATTTTAAAAATTGCTTTGGAGAAGAAAACTGCTAAGGCCAAATTTGCTAAAGCTGAATTTAATGCTCTTAAGGGAAAACGGCTTCCTTATATTCGTACGCAGATAAAGCAACCCTTTACATTGAGAAGGAAAGGAAACTTCATTGGACTTTAGATGATAGCCAAACTAGAAGATCTCTCATTAAAGTACTTTCAGGATCATTCGACCTATGAAGTCTGGGAGGAGAGGCCTCGACTTTTAGAGAGAGTCATGGATGATCTGTCTATTTGTGAGAAAGAGATTCATCTAACTCGGAAGGTCGTTAATGCCAAAGAGGTTCCGACAAAAATAGCATGACCTTGGCACCAGGAACTTCTGGGACTTTATGAAGCCTTATTCTCTATCATACCCTGAGCCTACACCCTAGATATGGATGACACTCAATGCCATTATTAGCCCGAGTGTATCCATAACATGGCATAAAGCATGAGCGTACAACTAAACATGAGCAAAAACATGATTAAAATTGTTAAAGAGATAAGTCTTATAAAAGAAACACTTTTCATATATTGTAGTACTAGAATTCATGGAAAGATGGCACAAAGTTCAAGACTGAAATGCATAATTGAATGTCTATTTATGAAGCCTCTAAAACTTGTCTGATTACCAAATGCTAGGACAAGGCCCTCAGCATATCTTTAACAAATTAAAATAAAATACCTAACTACAGACTAAGACCCTAGAAGTAAGAAGGGCTCACCAATTGCTAAAAGTGTGGAGCCTAGCATAACGTCTGATCACGTGCCTGAGTACATGAGTCTGCATTATTAAAAGATGAAACATCAAATAGTGTAAGTACATGTAATATACAATATATAAAATGTAGGAAAGAAACATGGCATATATATCAATAGAAACAGGAACAACCAATAGAGTAAAAATCATGACATGAAAGGGATATAAACTCAAATCAGTTAGACTGTTCAGTGTTAAGTCTTTCATCCTTTTTTCATTATGGGAGTCTAAAGGTGTAATTAACATAAACCACCATATGAGCGCATGCAGTCTGATCTCGATCTGATCAGCTAAGTCATCTCCTACCTTGTCGTGTATGAGACATATATATCATAGTTTTGCTAGCAAAGGATCCATAATAAGCCCTTACTAGGGGCTGATAGAGTAGTCACTCGAATCAACAATATGATCCATAATCTATGTATGCAAATGTAGTTTAATGCGTACGTTATTTAGACTTATGCCTTTTCAATCAACCATTTAGCTCTCTTAAGCTCATTTTGATCATAGTTTTATCCATTATCACTCATGTTCATAATTTAGCCTTTGTGGCTCAAGTTCATAATTTTATAATTCAATAACATCATTTGAGATTATGGAAGATTAGATCACTTTTGCATGGTTCATAAGTAAAAGTTTCATATCATCATGTCATAAAGCTCCACCTTTAGAGTCATTTGTCGCTTAGAAATCATTAAGATGATTCCATATCAAGAGTTTTCATATCAGAATACTATATTCTTGTGAAGGTTTCATAGTTTAGAAGTCATCAAGATCATATCATATCGTAAAGTCATGAAAGTTACATTCTTGAGGGGATTTCACAATTTGGGGGTTCTAAGAATCATTCCTTTTAGAAGCTATCAAAGGAAATCATAAGACTTAGTGTTTAACATAAATATATTCCATTTTCATAGACATTCATAAAATCATGTAGAGAACCCACAAAATCAAATAAATAAGAGATATCATAAGAATAGGATGCTTACGTAGAGAGTTCTTGGAGTTTCATAAAAAAAATCAAGAAGAATCCAAGGCATGTAGGTTTTGATCTAACCCTAATGCCTTCACATGATACAACTCAAAGACATAGAAATGATATTCATGGGGGATAGCCTTACATACCTTACTTGCTCCAAGTTAATGGAGAATGCTAGAACTTGAAGAATTCTGAGAGATCTCTCCTTCTTGAGTCTTGAGCATACTTTTTCTTGAAACCCTTGTAGTCTAGGTTATGGAGGGAGGAGAAGAATTAAATACATAAGTTTATAAGTGTCCTCATATGTTAAAAGTGGATTTTGAACATGCATAAGGGTACCCAAAAATTGGATGATGAAAATGCCCTTAGGTTGATGAAGTGTCAAAAATCCTGTAAAATATCTCAAGGTGTCGCGTTGGTCAATGCCCTGCAGGGTGATGTGTAGTCACCACAGAGCCAAAGGCTAGTTTACACCTCTCTGAACTTTACTGGAAAGGGCAGTGCAGAAGTCATGGCCTTGGCCTCCAGGGCGTTGCCCTAGGCGGAGGTCTAGCTTCTATGCCTGCCTTAGTTTGTTAATGTGACCCATGACCATTTCTAACTGATTTGAGTCAAATAACTTGACTGTAAATCTTCTACATATGTACGGGGAAATATAAAACATGACTCGAGACACGAGATGTTACACTATCTCCCTCTCATGATCATTCATCCTCGAATGAGGTTCATAGATAGAAGGAATATGTATGAATCATAACCCAATCTCTCTTGAACTATCATTCATCAACACAAACCTTATTCATATAAGGATTTCATAACAGGTCCCAAAAAGGAACATTTAGGCATAAGTTATGGGATGCATGAGACTTAGCATAGACATGACATATTATGAATTCATTTTCCCATGGAGGACAAGACATAAGACATGAGTTTCATAGGTTATGAACATTACAACATAAAACTTGAATTCATTGGATCGTGGGAATAAAGTAGGAGTATTACCTTAAACATCTTCCCTTTGAGAAATGAACAAGTGAGGATATCTAGTTTTCGTATCTTCTTTGGCTTCCCACATAGCCTCTTCAACATTCTGATTTCTCCATAATACTTCAATGAAGCTATTTCCTTGGTTCTGAACTTGTAAACCTGACGATCTAGAATTTCAATGGGAATTTCCTCATAAGTTAGACAGTCTTTCACACTAACACTTTCCATAGGGACAATAAGTGAAGGGTCTCTTTCACACTTCTTTAGCATGGAAAGATGGAATACTAGATGAACAAAGGCCAAGTTTGCAAGCAACTCCAATTGTAGGCTACCCCATCCTTTTCAAGATTTTCTAGGGGCTAATATACTGGGGACTAAGGTTCCATTTCTTCCTACAGTACATGACGCCTTTCATAGGCAAAACTTTCAAAAATACCCAATCATTGACACTAAAATCCAAGTCCCTTTGTCTCACATCAGAATATGAATTTTGATGGCTCTGCATAGTCCTCAGCCATTCCTGAATAAGCTTAAATTTTGCCATGGCTTGGTGGACTAAGTCTGGCCTTAATAATTCAGCTTCCCCAACCTTTAACCACCCAATCAAAGATCTACACCTCTACACATACAAGGCTTTGGATGGTGCAAACTGAATGTTAGCGTGATAGCTAGTATTATAGGTGAACTCAATGAGAGGTAGGTCATCATCCTATTACCCTTAAAGTCTAGGACACAAGCTCTCAGCATATCCTCAAATGTCTGAATAGTGCGCTCTGCTTGACCATTGGTCCAAGGATGGAATATGGTACTAAAGTTCACCTTTGTACCCAATCTTTTTTTAAATGACTTTCAAAAGTGGCGGTGAACTGAGTACCTATGTCTGAGATATAGATATTGGGGTCCCATGCAGCCTGAAAATTCCCCGTATGTACATCTTTGCATAATCCTCTGCAAAATCTGTCATCTTAATAGGAAAAAAGTGAGTAGACTTTATCAATCGGTCTATGATTACCCAAATTAAGTCATACAGATGACGTGATTGCGTAAAACCTATTACAAAATCCATATTTATTATGTCCCATTTCCATACAAGAAGGTCTATACATTGAGCCAAACCACCGGGTTTTTAGTGCTCAACCTTAACCTATTGAGAATTTGGACACTTAGCCACGAAATTGGAAATGTTCTTCTTCATATTTTTCCACCAATAGACTTGTTTCAACTCATGTTTCATTTTTGTGGGACCTTGGTGAATATAATATCTGGAATTGTGCAATTCAGCCATAATCCTCCCTTAGAGTTCATCAACATCTGGAACACATAATCTGCCTTGGTACCTTAGAGTACTATATCACCCCTTTTCACAAACCATGGTCATGCTTGTGGACTCCTTTTTTTAGCTGGAGCAAGATGGGGTCGTTGTCCTCTTTTTCATTAACTTCTGTCACTAGGGATGATTTGGCCCCATTCTAAACAACCACACCACCATCATCAAAGTCTAAAAAGCAAACTCCTAGCTTGAAAGTTGGTGGATATTCTTTGTAAGTTCTTTATTTCCTACCTCAACATGATTTAGACTTTCCATGGACAGTCTAATAAGGGTATTAGCAATGACATTTGCCTTCCCGAGGTGATAGAAGATACTTATATCATAATCCTTAAGTTACTCAAGCTACATTATCTGCCTGAGGCCCAACTATTTCTGATTGAAGACATACTTTAGACTTTTGTGATTAGTGAAGACATCAACATGGACACCATAGAGCTAGTGATGCCAGACCTTCAAAGCGAACACCACTACTGCCAACTCAATGTCATGTGTCAAGTAGTTCTTCTCGTGATTCTTAAGTTGTCTAGAGACATAAGCTACAACTTTACCATGCTGCATTAGAACAAAACCAACACTATCTCTCGAGGCATCACAATACCCAATGAACCCATAGGTTCACTCAGATATGGTCAATACTAATGCAGATGCTACACTCATTTTCAATTCCTAAAAACTCTTCTCACACGCTTCAAACCACTAAAATTTAGCCTTCTTCTGAGATAAGCTTATCAATGGAGAAGAAATGAAGGAAAACCCCTCTACAAACCTTTTGTAGCAACCAACCAAACCTAAGAAACTTTTGATATCATTCGGGGTCATGGGCCTGGGCCAATTCTCAACTGCATCAATCTTTTGGGAATCAACCTTGATACCCTCTCAGAAAAAATGTGACCTATAAATTCCACAGACTTCAACAAAAATTCACATTTAGAAAACTTTGTATACAATTCATGATCCTTAAGTGTCTGCAACACAATTCAGAGGTGATTAACATGCTCTTCCTCACTATAGGAATAAATTATGATATCATCAATGAAGACAATCGTGTATATGTCAAGATACTACTTGAAAACCCTATTCATAAAATCCATAAAATTTGTGGGTGCATCAGTCAAACCAAAGGACATTACTAGATTTGAAGTGACCATACCCAATTTTGAAGACCGTTTTTAGAATGTTAGTCTCCCAAACTTTCAACTAGTGGTAACCAGATCTGAGGTTAATCTTAGAGAAACATTTAGCACCATGAAGTTGGTCAAACAAGTCATCAATTTTGGGGAGTGGGTACTTATTCTTTATAATGACCTTGTTCAATTGGCGATAGTCAATTGTCATGACCCAAATTATCGTGATTGGCACCCATACTAACCCTCCAATGGGCAAACCATAACTTATCAACTAACCCTAACATATATAAATTCATTTAACAGATATTAAGGCATCCAAGATGTAAAACTAAAAGTCTTAAATATCAATTGAAATATGTATGCTGAAGTCTAACTATTACAATCCTCAAAATCTGAAAGTCATTGTACAAGGACTCTAACTATAATGTCGAAGAATAGCAACAGAAACATATAAAAATGTCTAAAAGAAATAGACATATATCCAAAAGAAGATCTGCAGCAACCTAGATGGAAAGTAGCTCACCCTCAGATTAGTCAGCGGGCAACACTAGATGTGAGGTCACGTAGAAGACTCTAGAACACAATATGCACTCAAAAAAAGTGCATGAGTAGCATCTGTACAAACACTATGTACTGGAAAGCATCATCGACCGAATCAGATTAGTAACAAGTATATATCATAAAGTCAACAAAAACAGGTAGACAAGTATAACAACACATAACCAAGTAACTATAAAAATCAAATAGTCAACAACAAGGTAAGTAGACCAAATTTGGACATACCAATATTAACCAATAGTAGACATATAAGTCACAATAAATAGAATGGAACTCTACAAGTATGATTCAATCATAACATAATCATGGAATTATATCCATACTGAATCACAACTATATAGCCTCTGTATCTCATCAATCTCACTCTGTACCATATTTGAACACATATCTATCACTCATATGTACACACATGCTAACGGGTTTGTAATCCTTCCTAATTAGTCATGACCTGCAGGGGACCCTAGGTGTTTGTGTACCTTACCAGTGTGGTACCCTGCCCATCAGATAACCGCCTATCTGTAAGCTCACATTGAACTTGAACCACTCATATTTGAATAATCACATAACTTCTCATCATAAGCTCATATCAGACTCGAGCTACTCATCTCAAAATAATCATATATTCCTTATTCCTCTTGTATATCTCAGTATGTTCTCTGTTCAGTCATTTCACAAGATAATAAAGACAAGTACACATTGATAATCACAAGTGCACACACAACTACAAGACATATTAAGACAGGCTTCAATAATTTAACAACTTATTCATACAAGCATTTTTAAGCTATCAAGTATCAATCACAGTCTATGTTCAATGACCAATTATGCATGCTTTATCAACTCATAACACATACAAGTGATTAATCAAAGTCTAACTCCAAAATAAATCATAACCTACCTTAACCAAAGAACTTGAACGAGCAAGCTACTTTATGTGAGCTTTTCTTTTCCTCAAAGCCTCGAAACGCTTAAAGTCTAAAAATAACAAATGCAAGAGAAATTAATTATCTACTCTTCTAATAATGATTTTAGGAATTCAAACCCACCTAATTTTACCCTTTTCAAGGTTTAAACTATTAATCAAGGGTTAATTTATCATAGTTTAGTTTCCCAATGGTCACATCATCCTAAACCATGGAGTTTCTACTCCCTTAACCCCCCTTAAAGAAGTTTTTATGCTAAAGATATCATTTTATTGGACTCTAGGTTCCAAAACACCATAATTAGGCATTACACATAAAATTTCATCCTAAGAAGTATTAATTAACAACTTAGAAGCATAAGAAATGATAATTACTTCCAACCATTCACTTTCTCATGGTTTTCATAAATTCTAGGGTTCTAACTCAAAATCCACCATTAAAATCACCCCTATCGATTCTAGGATGTTAAAAGATTACTAGATAAAAGAGTTGACAGGGTAAACTTACCTTGAAGAAGAAATATGCCCAAGCTTTACAGGTCTCTGGAATGAGTTTTTGAAGTTATGAGGAGAGAAACTCAAAATAACTGACTTAAATACGTATTCTGCTTCACTTCACTTGCTGCATTAGTCCCACCTTTGCTACAGTGGACTCACTATGGAAACCAAGGCCTCACTATAGCGAGACCTAACATT
Source organism: Jaltomata sinuosa (assembly GCA_003996215.1). NCBI lineage: Eukaryota > Viridiplantae > Streptophyta > Magnoliopsida > Solanales > Solanaceae > Jaltomata > Jaltomata sinuosa. The sequence continues at coordinate 616,145 of QJPP01001073.1, forward strand.
TTTGCTAACTCTCGCTATGGTAGAATTTTGACCGCTATGGAGGTCCTACTGCAGCGGTGCCTTGTTAACCAGAATCTTAGTAAAAAATATTGTACCAAGCTTCATTTGACAACACAAATAACACTTCCAAGACACCAAGGTGTAAACCAGATATGCAAATTATTGTAAACACCTGCTACAAATTCACTCATAATTTTAGAATTTCCTATGGAGGTTTAGTTCACTAGGTCACCCCCTAAGGAAACACAACACAACAAGGCACGATTCATGATGATTACACAAAAGTTTTCAGTTATAAACCTTCCTATTTTTGAGTTTTATTAGCTCAATTTACTACGGGTACTCTAACAAGGGTACATGGCCCTAACCACCTAATAATGATTAGAGTGGTCATTATATCAAATACCAACTAAACCACCATTCATCCCTAAATGAACAAGAAAGAAAACAAGGGAAGAAGTACCCGACTTAATGAAAAACTAGGGATACTTACTATGCATGTATGATTTAGTCTCCCAAGTGGCCTCCTCCATAAGACATTTCTTCCACTGGACCTTTATAGATGCAATCTCGTTGGATCTTAGCTTACAAACTTTTCTATCTAAGATAGCCACATACTCCTCTTCATAAGACAAATTCTTATTAAACAAGATTGACTTTCAACAAATTATGTAATTACCATCACCATAAGACTCAACATAGAAACATAAAACATGGGGTGAACCCCTGATAAACCTGAAGGCAAACCCGATTAATAGGCTACCTTTCGTACATATATAAGGATCTCAAATGGTCCAATGTATCTCGAACTAAGCTTACCTTGCTTTCAAAACCTCATCACACCCTTCATGGGTGAGACCTTGAGCAAAACTTGCTCTCCTACCATGAATTCTATGTCCTAGAACTTTTGATACGTATACTCTTTCTACCTACTTTGGGCTTCCAAGAGCTTATCCTGAATTACCTTGACCTTCTGCAATGACTCTCTCTAAAGATCAGTACCCTATGGTCTCACCTCAAAGGCATCAAACTAACCAATATGAGATCTAAATCCCTTCCATACAATACCTTAAATGGAGCCATATCAATTCTTGAATAATAAATATTATTATAAGCTAAATCTGCCAATGGAAAAAATAGGTCCCAATGACCACCAAATCTATCACACAAGCTCAGAGTATATCTTCTAGAACCTGAATTATCTGCTCAGACTGTCCATCATTCTAAGGGTGAAATATTGTTCTAAGATATATCCTAGTACCCAACTAAGCCTGCAGAGTTCTTCAAAAAATAGATGTAAAGTATGTATCTCTATTCGAGATAATAGAAATCAAAACGCCATTCAACTAAACAACCTCTCAAATGTACAAGTTGGAGCATATATACCAGAACCTAAATTGCCTGCTTAGACTACCCATCGATTTAAGGGTGAAGTGTTGTACTAAGATCTAGCCTAGTAGACAACTCAGCCTGCAAATTTTTTTTAAAAATTAGATGTAAACTGTGTACCTCTATCCAAGATAATAGAAATTGAAACTCCATGCAACTGGACAACCTTTCGGATGTACAAGTTGGCTAACTTCTCTGCATTCTAAGTCACCTAAATTGGTGCAAAATGTGCAGACTTAGTCAACTTGTCAACAATAACCTGTATGGAGTCAAACTTTCCCAAGGTCTTTGGAAGACCAACCACAAAACACATCGCTATCCTTTTCAACTTCCATTCAGGAATGGGAATTCTCTGTAGCATTCCTCTGAGTCGCTGGTGCTCATACTTTACCTGCTGATAATTAGGACACTGAGCAACAAACTCTACAATATCATGCTTCATCCTATTCTACCAATAATGTTGTCTCAAATCATGAGACATCTTAGTGGCGCTAGGATATATAGAATATCTCAAACTGTGAGCCTCTGACAAGATCGTCTTAACTAAATCATCAACACAGGGAACACATACACTCCTCTTGATCCTTAAGACACCCTCAAATTAATCATGGCTTCCTTATCCTGTCCCTGCAAGACTTTATCACAGATCTTGCTCAACTTGGCATCCTTGAACCGCCTGTCCTTACTCTACTCCAAAAATGATGATCTTGCCTCCACATAATCCAACACTCCACCCAATTCAGTAAACTCAAGTCTCATAAACTATTAGCCAGAGTTTGAACCTCTCTAGCCAATAGACACTTTGTAGCCTCCAAAATAGCTAGACGACCCATACTCTCACACTTTCTACTCAGCACATCACTGTCACGCCCCAAGTCTGGATAGGACAAATAAGTACCATATGTATATATATTCTATGCAGATAATATATCAAGGATTCATTTACTAGAGACAACTAATAAGGATGATACATGCATATACAATGGCCTATGACCAACTGATATAAAATGATTGTACTACAATGTCCACGAAGCCTTTAAAAGAGTAAAAAATTATGAAACTTTTAAGTGGTCGGGGCAAGGCCCCGTTATACCCATACTATGCAAATATGTACTACAAAAGAGAGTACTATCTCTAAACTAGCTCCAGTGAAAAATAGAGCTCACCGACTGCCCTGCTAATACACAATAGTGCCTACGGAGGAGGTCTGCAACTTTGTGTATCTGGTCCTATTTTTAAAAGAATGCAGCACCCCATTTCATAAGGGTGTTAGTACATATATAACATGTACTGGTATGTAAGGCAGACATAATAACAAGTATAGGTAAGATATCATAATGAAAGAATCAATGCTGTGCTTAACTGAGATATACCTCTGCTAGGAAGTAACCTATGAAGATATAAATCATATGAAATTACTCTGAAATTATTATACAAGTGTCTTCTTGGTTCTTTATTAATATAGGATCAAATGATACAATTCTCTGTGGAATCAAGTAACTTAGGTACTTTCAAATGAATAAATGATTACCTCTGAATATGATCCTCGAGCGATTTATATCAACTGGATAGGCATATGAACTCTATTATCTCTGAATCTTATATTAAAATATTAAGTCTCGTAGTCTATGATCTCTGAAGGTATGCCATAAAGGCTCAGCTCTGAGGGTCATCCCACAGGTGGGTTACACTATATATGGCTCTACTCTGAGGGTATATAGCCATAACATGCTGGTTTGCCCGTAGGTTCAACTCTGAGGGTCTGTGGTCTCAGCCATGTGCACAAGGTAGCGTCACGTGGTAAGTCAAGTGAATATAATATCACTGAACTTCCCAGCCATCGCTTAATTTATATATTAACAACTGATGCCATGAGGGCCTCTGAATAATTAATTACAAATGAAATCAAGTGTACAAATAGTAAGCTCTGAGTGATAATTTATGAACTCTGAGTAACCGATGGTAATCTCTGATTAAGTGAATCAACTAGTAAATAGTGCTTTGTTTCAAATGAATCATAAGGACATGTATTTACTATATAGATAATAAATATGCTATGACAATAGAAATATCTATAGAGACATATAACAAATGTACTATATGAGTTCTATGGAATACAAACTAAGGCACATATATAGCTTTCATGACTATGTGAACACTATGACTCCTAACGATTCGCTCAAATACTCTGGACATATGGACAATGAACAAATGATATGTAGGGGTGATTACTATGAAAAATAGGGCACATAACAACTGAATATCAATTTCTATAAATAATATAAACTATATAGACCCTTGTAGAGAAACATGTGACGTAGGATCGTGCCTTGCAGTGAAGGAGGTTTTAGCCTTACATACCTCGATTCTGAGCTCAAGAAACTTTAGTGGACAATACCTCTTCATACCAATAGATAATCTATACAAAATCAAGTGGTACAACCATTACAAACAACCCATAAGCACAGTCTACACATATTGGCAACATGTCAGCTATTAGGCGAGCGACTTGCTCATCTGACTCTCTTTATACTTAAGATTCTTTTTAATTCCCTTATGTTATTATAGCCATAATTTAGACACACATTGGATATATTTATGGTAGCTAATAACCATGTAGGGCCCATAAAATAGTTTGCTATAATTAAAAGGGCAACATGTCCGTACGATAGTTAAAAACTCGATGTATCTCCACACCCTTCAATTCCAAACCCAAAACAGCTGCAACCAATCCCAACTATGAGGTATCCAAAAAATACAGTCAACAACACATATAGAACATCCACCAAATAGTCTAACAAAATTAGAATAACTTGAACTCACGACTCTGATTCTCGTCCCGTGAGTTCATACAATAATTATGTCTAGAATTGCCTCTTTCTTCTCATATATAATAAGGGATGGAGGGGCAAAACTTTACCTTTATTTTTTTTGTAAAGTTGGTATCAATACTATACCTCTTTAATTCCAACTTTTCTCTTCACAACAACACCTTAAAACAACAAGAAAATAAGTTAAAAATGCTACTATATTGAAAGGGGCTGCCAAGGAGTTTCTTTCTCCATAGGCTGTCCAAACTCCCAAAATGTGTGGTGTTCATATCCATCACCATAACCATGTAAATACCATGATATAATAAAGCCAATAACTTACCTTTAATCCTTTAAAAAACTTGAAGAAGCAAGAATTCTTTAATGGTGAATAAATGGGCGGTTCTTTCTCCCTTTCTAGCTTCAAAGAGAAGTTCTTTTGTGAGTTGTTCTAGTTGAGGATTCATTTGGAAATTTTAATGGATATATGGATTTTTATTAGATAATTTCAGATGGGTCTTGGGCCTTGACCCTTTACCCAGCCCACTTTTCCAGTTTGTTCTTGTTTTGGGCCAAAATTTCAAAGTAGGTGATCCACCTACTTAATAACTTTTATGTTTGGGTCTTATATCTTTGAAACTTTGGGCCTTATTTAATTTATTTCATCCATTAGATGTAGTATTATATTTATATATCTCAAGCAATTAGAACGTTAAAATAAATAACTTAACCACATAGAAAGTCCAAACACGTAGGATGTTTACGCTAGTAGGTGAAACACATTGCTCTAACAAGTAGGCGACTTTCTTGTTTCCAACTTCAATTACCTTTTCATGTCTCATTCCCTCAAACTATATTTTCCACTTAAGTATAGTTGGATACTTAGACTTTGGCTCAAATTCACCCTCATTTACACATGTCCAAATAAATCCATCCTTGGTCGTACATATGTTTAAAGGTATGGGGTATTACATTATCTCCCCCCCTTTGGACCATTCATCCTCGAATGTAGACTTTAGCTCTCAAAGAATTAACTCTGGAATTTTTCTAAAATTTTGCCAGAGTTTTCTTCGTACATAGGGCTATCCGAAATATGTCAGCTAACCAGAATATATATATATAAGCCTCACAGAGCACCACAACAGTTATAGTGTTAAATGGATATAAGGTTCTTCTAAGCTATATAACGAAATAACTATGCTTCTGACTTACCTTATACTCTTCTCTATGTTCTGACTTGTAGTGCGATATAGGGTAGATATAAACTCACAGGCATGAGTGATACACCTGAATATGTATATATAACATATGAGTAAAAATTGATTATGTATAGGTTCGATTGAAACTATGATTCATATGAGTAGGATGTATGTTATAAGAAACCTTCTATATGTTCTCGAAATAAGTGGGGATATCTGGACTTCATGGAGTCCTCAAATTCCTAAGTGGATTATTTGACCTTCTGATTCCTCCATAGTACTTTAACGAATGCCAAATCTTTAATCTCAACTTTCTAATCTGCCTATCAAGAATAGCCATTGGAACCTCTTCATATGATAGCTCATTTCTTTCTACTAGTTCTTACATAAGCAATTTGCAGGGAGTAAACGAATTCCTTCCGAAATTCACTCCTGGATTAATTGTTAAGACGAGATATCCTTATCTCCCTCCCACCAAGACAAGAAATTAACAAATTGGTTGACCAACACTATCTCGACCTTGAACTACCAGAGCGTTATAAATATTCGGCATCTTACCCGGGGGAAAGGGTACATCTAGTACCGGACCAATGATTTGGACGACACGCCCCAGGTTTTTTTTTTCAAGCGTGGAAACCTCTTCATATGACAAGTTTTCTGTGATCTGTACATCTGTTGCTAGGAGAATAACTGATGGGTCCCCTATACATTACATAGCATAGACACATGGAATAATGGATGTACAGTAACTAAATCTAGAGGTAGTTCCACCTCATATGCCACCTGTGCAACTCTTCGTACAATTTTGTAAGGCCCAATATATCTTGGGCTTAACTTTCCCTTCTTTCAAAATCTCATAACGCCCTTCATAGGCGAGATTTTTATGAACACCCAGTCATCTATATGGAATTTTAGGTCTCTATACCTCACATCTTAATAAGATTTGTGGCAGCTCTAAGTAGTCTTCAATCGCTCCTGGATCAACTTAACTTTCTCAACTGTCAGGTGGACCAAATCTGAACTATATTTGCCTTACTCAAATGGTATAAAATAGATCCAAAATACAAGGTACTAATCAAAGTTTAACTCCAAAATAAACCATAACATACCTTAATCGAAGCACATGAACAAGCAATCTACTTCATGTGAGCCTTCCCTTTCTTCAAAGCCTTGGAATGCTCAAAGTCTAAATATAATAAATGCAAGAGTATTTAATCATCTGCTCTTCCAATAATGGCTTTGGGAATTCAAACCTGCCTAATTCTACCCTCTCTCAAGGTTTAAATCACTACCTAAGGGTTAATTCATCATAGTCCAGTTCCTCAATGAACATCATCCTAAACTATGGAGTTTCTACTCCCTTAACCCCCTTAAAGCTGTTTTTATTCTAAAGGTATCATTTTTATTAAACTCTAGGTTCTAAAACACCATAATTAAGAATTACAACATCAAATTTCATCCTAAGAAGTATTAATTAATAACTTAAAAGCATAAGAAATGATAATTACATCCACCCATTCACTTTTCTATGATCTTCATAAATTGTAATGTTCTAACCCAAAATCCACCATTAAATCACCCCCATCGATTGTTAAAGGATTAGTAGATAAAAGAGTTGATTGGTTGAACTTACCTTGAATATGAAATATGCCCTAGACTTGGGAAATTTGCATCACAGGTCTCAGAAATGAGTTTTTAAAGTTATGAGATGAGAAACTTGAAATAAATTACTTAAACACATATTTTGTCTTTTGTCATTCGCTACAGCAATAGCACCTTCGCTGCAATAGACTCGCTAAGGTGACCAAGGCCTAACTATGGAAAGACCTGACATTTTTGATAACCCTTGCTATGGTAGAACTCTGACTGCTACAGAGGTCCCGCTGCCGCAGAAAACTCACCATTGTAGCGGTACCTTATTAACCAGAATCTCTATAAGAAGACTGTACCAAGTTTTATTTTACAACACAAATAACACTTTAAAGACACCACGATGTAGACCAGATATGTAAACCACTGTAAACACCCACTATGAATTCACTCATAGTCTCATAATTCTCTACGAAGGTCTGATTCACTAGGTCATCCCCTAATGAAATACAATAAAACATAATAAGGCCCGAATCATCATGATTGCACAAAAGTTTTCAATTTTAAACCTACCCATCTTTGAGTTTCATTAGCTCCATTTACTATGGAGACTCTAACAAGGGTATTATAGCCCTAACTACCCCATAATGACTGAATAGAATTAGAGTTCCCCATGGAGAGAGACTCGATCTAATGAATCCCTTATAAAAGAGGTCCTTTAACTGCTTCTTTAACTCCTTTAACTTTATTAGGGCCATCTTATATGGTGGAATGGATATTGGTTCAATGTCTAGAAGGATGTTAATTCAAAGTTTATCTCCTTATCGGAAGAGACTCTAAGTAGATCATCAAGAAAACTTTAGGAAACTCATTGATAACTGATATTGACTGAAGAGTAGGGACTTCAACATTAGAATCCCTAACCGAAACTAAGTGACAGATGGACCCCTTAGAAATCATCTTTCTAGCCTTATTATGAAATAAACTTACCCTCTAGTACAACTGCACCCCGTTCCTATACTAAAATTGGTTCACTGGGAAACTTGAATTTCACAACTCGGGTTCTACAATCAACTGAAATGTAACATGAGTACAACTAATCCATTCCCATAATGACATCAAAGTCAACCATATCTAATTCAACTAGGTCGGCCATGGTGTCTTGTGATGAATGGTCACTGTATAATTTTTGTAGACTCGTTTACCTATGACAGACTCACCAATAGGAATAGAAACATCAAATGGTACTTATTAAGAACCTCAAAGCAACATAAGGCATAATTAAAATATAGGGTGGCGCCAGGTTCAAATAAACCATAGACATCACGAGAAAATACTTTTAACATACTCATACCGATATATGGGGACATTTATAGTTCCTAAAGACTAGATAATACATACAAGTGGTTCTGACCCTCTCCTGCCCCTAAAGTAGTACCTTTCTGTACACCTCACCCTGATGGAATAGCCAAACTAGTAGACTAGGCTCTATTGACCTCATTGTTCTAATTGGCTGATGATCATTCCTTCTGAAAATAGCCCCATTGACCACACCTATAACTTACATCCCTACCTATATGATACTCTCCTGGACATTTCTTTATGCACTTGCTACAAGTAGGGTATTGTGAGGTACCTTATGAAATACTACCTCGATACTCTAAGCCTAGTTCTTTGAAACTCTGGTTGGTCTGAAACTTCTAGTCATTCTTAGGAATCTAAAATGGTGCACTAGATAAATATGAAAAAGGCCCTAATGACCTTTTTAGGGAAATTGGTGATGTTATTGTTCTTCTGATAACTAACATCATGGTCAGCTGACATGGCCCTCTTATTCTGGTTCTTTTTCCTATCTTTCTATTTTGCTTCTTCAGTCTACTGGTGATGGACTATTAACCTGGATATATCTATATCATTATGTAGAAAGGCTATAATACACTCCTTAGCCAAGTGTCTTCCAACACCATACATAAACTTCTTCATTCTTTCCCTCATAGTGAAAACCATTTTCGTATCATATGGGGACACCTTCGTGAACTTATGGTTGTACTCTCTCACACTCATAGTACCTTGCTTGAGGTTCATGAACTCATCAGCCTTAGCTTTCCTCAACCTTAAAGGAATGAAGTAATTGATGAAAGGATCCATGAAATCATCCCACTCTACAGGAGCTGCATCATCTCCTTGAGTCAACTCCCATAATTCATACCAAGTACTGGTGACATCTTTCAAATGGTAGGAGCCAAGCTTAAGCCCTTTGGTCTCACTAACATGCATCACCCTGAGAATCTTTTATAACTCATCAATGAAATTTTAGAGGTCCTCTTCAATGTTAGACCCTGTGAAGACTGGTTGATTCATTGGGAGGAACTCACAAATCCTAAAAGTGTCATATGGGTCATGAGATAGCTTGGCATGGACATCAGCCTATCAGTGTGACTAAGCTAGAAAAAGTTGGGTGAGCATCTGGAAAGCTCCTCTAAACTCAACATCTAAAGTGTTTCACCATTGAAGCATAGATGAAACAGGACCTCTCATTAGGCTTGATGTCAATGTGGAGACGCAGCTCTAACATTTTGGCCAGAAGGACGGCCTCGATTCCTGGTCTGCATTCTCTAAGTTGGAGGAAACTTGTTGGCATTTGCCTCATTAGTAACTTCAACACTGGTGTTAGCTCTTAGGCTTGCAATCATCTTTCTCTTAATAGGCATATTTTGAAATACATAATAATGCACGAGTTAGAATAAGTTTTCATAGAGTTCAACTCTATAGCACGAGTTAGAGTATAAAAAAAGGGTAGTATCTTTTAATATCATATAGTTTACCTATTATAAGTGTGACATACTTTACACCCATAAGAAGGACACTACTAGACACAGCTTCATAGACATCCTAGGACACTTGAACCTAGGGCTCTAATACTAATTTTGACATACTCTGAGCCTACATCCTGAACGTGGTTGGCACTCAATTCTATTGTTGGTCTGAGCATACCCATAACATGGAATGAAACATGAGCGTACAACTAAACATGATTTAAAAATGTTAAAGAGATAAATCTTATAAAAGAAACATTTCCATATATCATTGTAGTGGAATTCATGGAATATGACACGAAGGTCAAGACTATAATGCATGACTGACTATCTATATATGAAGCCTCCAAAACCTGTTTGAATACAGAATGTCGGGTTAAGCCCCTTGGCATACCTTTATTAAACCAAAAATAAAACAACTAACTTGTCATGAATTGAGTCTACACCCTAGGTGTGACCAACAATTAGGACCACAAGTGGCTCGAGTAAACCTTTGGCCTGGTATACTACTACTAAAATATATTTCTGAATTTATGCGAAAGCTGAGAGATAGTGATAAGTAAGGATTAATTATGATATATGATAAAATAATCTTTATGAAAGCAATATTGAACTATCTGAGAAGACTGACCTGACTACCTACTATTGTCTAATGAAGCCTCTAATAATTAGAATAAAATGAGTCTATCAGGACAAGGCTATAGGCTACCTTAAAATATTATCAATAAACTAAACTAATATCTGAAAAATAAGCCTAAGTCCTCTGAATGCAAAGAGGACTCATCAACTGGAATAGTGTGAGAGAGCTAATGGAAAGTCTGATCACAATCCTGAACCTAAACATCAGGATCTACATCATGATAAGATATAGCACAAAAAGAGTGTCAGTACAATAAAATGTATTGGTATGCAATATGACTGAACATAAAGGCATGGTATAGTTAAAGACTATAAACTAAGCAGGATCAATATATAGATAGAATCTATATACATGAGGGTGATACTAAAACATAAGCAATGATTATTTAAAAATATTTCATTAGTTGAAGACATAATAAGAGAGTCTTTGACCCAAAAGCTGAAACATGGTTGACATTTACATATCTGAAATAATATTATATCTATATTTTCATAAGCAGTCAAGTCAACATTTAAGTAAAATAATATAAAGATCTTTTATTTTGGGGGATTTTCTCATAAGCGACAACCATCATGTGAGCTCATGATGACCAACCTCTAACCCAACTGGATGGGCTACTCTATACCTTGCCAGGATGCAGAGCCTATTTATACTATGGATCCATAAAGATCCTCTTGGGCTAAAGAGGTCACCAAAATTAACGGTGCAAACCTAACCTATGGTGGCACATAGTTTTGGGGCATGTGAACTTAATCCCATGCCCTCTAGGTGCTAAATAATCCTTCTAAAATGATATTACATGCTCATAACATATCTATTGAAAAGAAAAACGTCAATAATGAGTCTTTGCTCAAATCTATGCAATATCAAGTTTTCAAGCTATCATGCTATCTAAATCTCTTTTTCAAAACTGTAATTCAAAGTGATAATGAAGAAATTCAATGTAACGAAAAATATGAATTTTGAAGGAAAACCCTTGGTCAAGACTTTCAAGTTCCTTAAAAGAAGTCCCAAAATATAAGTTACGAACCAAGAACAAGGCATAATAATAGATATTCATGGGATACTACAATTAGTATTTAAGACTCTTGTAAAATAATGCAAGACATAAAGCAGTTGAGTTTTGGAGTTTGAAACCTAACTTTGACATTAACAATGGAAAATTTCGAACTATGGGCATAAAGGTGAAAGAATTCTACTCACTAAATTCTTACATACCTTAATTTCTCTCAAAAATTCAAGGAAGAACCCTAACTTTGAGGAAGAACTCCATTCTTGAAACTCTGATTGAGCTTTCTTGAAAACGCTAGTATCTGATCGTAAGTTCTTGTCTAGGATACATAATCAATTGTTAGAATTATTTAAATATCATGAGAGTATGATTACCTTAATGTGGAAGGAAGTATAATTTCATTGATAGATGGAGGATATTGCTAAAAATCAAGTCTTGAACCCTAGAAGTGAGCTCTTGATTTCACTAGAAATAGGATGATGATTTGATGTTAGAATCGCGAAGATATTCATGGATTTATGTTGTAAGATCATGGAGAATACTTACCTAGTCATAGGAGTATTAGATAAAGCTATTGGAGGTTGTTGAGGTCGACCAAAGTGAAAAAAATGAGAAAAGAAACCCTAACACATGTTCTTCTACAATTCTGGAAAATCTTATATATATGTGGTATACAAACTATATACATGGCCTACAAATCGTGAAACTAGCCTACAAACCGTGGTATGAGTCATATTAAACCATGGAAACTTCCCAGGTACTTCTTAAGAAGCATGTTCCATCCCACGGACCGTGATACCTTCTCACAAATGGTGAGCTAAACCGTGGGTTCTGACTGCTCGACAGTGCTTCACTAAAATAATCATAACTTCTTACTCTGGTCAGATTGATGAACCGTCAGTGGTGTTGGAAATAAGACCTAAATTTCTTTAATTTGGTGGGTCATGGGACACGTAACTTGTAATGACCCTTCCGGTCATTTACACGTTTTCACCTTTCTGGTACCATTAGAGCTTACTTGTAGTGGCCCAAGTCATTTATGGCTTGTCAGAACCGGTAGTTCGGTGCCCGGGCTGTTTGTTTGGTCTTTATGGCCGTTCCTTATTTTAGAGCTTCAACTTTGGAAATCGTTGACTTTCGATAATATTCTTGGTAATATCAAAGAATTAAACCAAGGTTCTAGGTCAAAGGAATTCTTTACTCGAAAGTTCGAGTTAAAGAAATGCCTCGTGTAACACCTCGCCCGTTTGGAAGGTTTATTGTAACATGTGCCTTTGGGGTAAGACTAATAGTCTCTAATATACTAAGAAGGATGTGTTATGAGGTATTGTAATGGCAAAATGGTCGTATGATAATTTTTGAAGTCAAGCAAGTTGCGTAACAAAAGTCGGAAAAAGTTATTGTAAATTCCTTTAAGGAATTCTCTTCAAATTAGGGTTAAATGTATTGGAGTGTTTCTCCCTATATATAAAGAGTTAGTGGTCCCCCAATATACCAAATCGAAGGTCTAAGAGTCTAGTTTCTAACGCACTAAACCGTTTATCCATACGACTTAAGAATAGAGAGATATTCACATTTTTGTAAGACTGCACAAGCAGACACGTCAAGGTGGGGCCTACGTCCTAAGTCGGTTCAGCTTATAAAAGCTGATTTCTCCTTCGTTTTAACCCATATTTTTCACCCAAAATTCTTATAAAATCAGAGGGAGATTCCATAAATAATCCATGGACTTTGATCCTTTCAATTCGGAAGTTTAACGGAAGTTGCTCTACGTCGCGAGCTCGTCATTTTGGTATAGTTTTCCCCGTCGATTTCATGGCGTATCTTCATGGGTGTTGATGCAGCAATCCAGCAGGTTTTTTCTGAGTATTTGGAAGTAGCTACGGAGTAATATTGGTGAGGTATGGATCCCGTACACTTATCTATTTGTTGAATCAAGATTCTAAGCTTCTAGTCACGAAAAGTTGTATTTTTCGATAACTTGTAGTAGTTTCTTGTTGGATTTGGATACATTTGTTGCTACTGCAAGGAGGTAATTCTTGGAACTGATATTTTTATGCTATTATCATTTGATTATCGGAAGGTAAGGGTTCTAAATCCTCGACTCATTCTTAATTTGAGCTTTAGAATCAATTCCGAGGAGAACTTATCGTTATCAGCATGTTTGTCGTGTTTTCTTGCCGTATATTGTTACAACTCGTGGTGGGTCATTATAACAGCATGTTTAGCTTGGTATTTCAAAGCTTTTTGTCGAGGTAACCTTCCTCCTATGACCCTCCTTCGTTATTATATGTTCTATTATTATTTTATGGATTTTTGAGCCACGAAGTGGTATTTTGGATCTGTGGCTCTGGGCAGCCCCTTTGTCATATTAAATTGGGTTGTTATTGTTGTATGTTGATGGTGTTAAGATGTTGGAGGTACTGGGAGTTGGTGTGATTCTTATTGGAGTCACGTACGATAGTTATTGGATTGAATGACATGAAGTACGCCTTGAAATAGTGCCTCGGGAGCTCGTCGCTCCTTTGAGATGTGGTTAACGTATTGTTGTTGGATTTAGCTGCCACTTGTTATTGTTATTGGCCTCATTTTTACGCTTTGGAGTTGGCTAGTCGCGAGTGTGACATTAACACCTTATCAATTGGCTATGGCTCGTTCTTGTAGCTTTGTCGATTCTAGAAATTGTTCCATTACCTTGGTTGGTCAAGCTTCATAGAGACGCCTTTGGGGATTCAGTTGAAATTATTTGTTTTATGTGATTCAAAGCTTCCCGGAGCTATTTGAGTCTGGACGATGCCATTCCCGCAGCTAGTCATCGGATGATAGGTAGGTTATGGTTTTCCCCTATCTAGACTCTGCGTATATAGGCTATAACTGCATTAATTAGCATTCTTGGATGGGTTATTATAGGTTGGTACCCCAGACCTTGTCCGCCTTTCGTCCGTCTATTTCATACGTAGTTTGTAGTATTCGCGTAGTAATATTTATTACCTTTTGGTCCTGTGTGGCCTTGTATTGATTCTGGAACATAGATGGTGGGCTATTTGGGAATGTCCGTGAGTCCCGGACATAGAGATTATCCATTTAGGCTGGTTATGTCTGCTGAGTAGCTATTGCGCATGTGCAAGGCTGATATGAATTGTTGTGAGCCGTTGGGCTACTTTTATATTTGTGTGCGAGCATATCATCCATAAAAAAGGTTTTCCCCTGTATGTTTTACTACAGTTTTGGCTGTGAGCCACTACTGATAGTTTTCCTAAATTTGCATGGCCCTGGGGGCCCCTTTTTGGTACTGTTGTTGATAGAAAAGGGGATTTTTGGATGTTTTCGCACAGATTTTATTACTGGTACTAGTCTCTGTGGGGCAGAGCACCAGACTTGATTTTATTACTGATACTAGTCTCTGCAGAGCAGAGCAGCAGACTTGATTTTATTACTGATACTAGTCTTTGCGGGGCGGAGCACTAGACTTGATTTACTACAGTTTTAGACCCGGTTACGCTCGGGCACCCTTGGAGGGGTTTTTGAGGCATTTTCTACTACTTTAGTCCTGGACGGGGTTTGGGCATGCATACTTGAGACTGGGTCTCTATCTTGATCCCGGACTTGCTTCCGGATGACATGTCTTGATACTGAGTTTTAGTATGGGGTTGGGGACCTCCATGGACCTTGCCGCTCCGGGCCTGGGGCTTCGGGCTGCGTGCGCCGGAGGGAAGGGTATATGGTGGAGTAGAGGTATAAAGGCTGAGTCCTTCCATGGAACCTGCCTGCTGGGCCCGATTGGCACCGGAGGAGGTACATACAGAGGTTCTATTTTATATCATATCATATCATGCATTGGATTCCACCCTTGTTTGTTGTGTGTTCAGTGTACGCTCCGGTAGTATGGGATGCCGGAGGGTTTGCTTTCACTTGATTGTGTTCCTCGGTTGTATGGGCGGCCGTTGGTACTGTAGGTAGACTATATTTACTCCTATTTTTACTTAGAGCTTGTCTTGGCACCCGGTTCTTGAAACATTAGTGATGGATAGCCTGTTGAGGATTTGGTTGTGGGATTTTTGATTATTGAGAGGGATTTAGAGTCCTATCTTATTGAGGCACTTTTGTGTGGCCTTCTGAGCAGAGTGTGAGACTCTGGCTCTATCCTTGTGGGAAGTTGAGTGTTATCTCTCGGTTATTGTGCCCTAGTTATTTCATCCTAGGGTTGCACTTTTGAGGTGATTCCCTGGTTATGCTATCATGTTATTGGATTTATGTTATGACTTCCATATACTCGTTGATTCCATTTTGAGTATGTTTGACTGCTCTCTGTCTTTTCCTTTTACTTGAGGTTACCGGTATACCGTCATTTTCTCAACTCTCTCTCTACTTACTTATATTATTGTGCAAGGACTCGAGGTGTGTTCTCCTTTCCTTCACCTGTGATTCTAAGTAAATGTATCTCTGTGCTAGCATGTGTTACTTGAAGCTCTTGGTTATGGATGATCTGTGCTAGCTCCTTGTGCCTTGCTTATTGCCTCAGTGACTGCTTTCTTGCTATCTGTTACTTACTTCTTTTATATCTTATATGTGCTCAGTCGGCCTATGATACCTACTGAGTACCCGTGGTTTTGGTGCTCATACTACACTTCTGCACTTTTTTGTGCAGATATTAGCTGAGCTTTCGCCGTTGATCACGTTGGAGACTCGTGCAGCTTTTGGATCTTTGAGACTAGGGTGAGCGCCTGACGGTCAGGGCTTGTCTACATCTCATCTGTTGTACTGTTGCTCCTTGTACTTTTGGAGGCAATTTATGTTGTATTTTGTTACTACTAGCACTTGTATCCTATTAGAAGCTTCTGTACTATTGATACCAAGTCTTGGGGTTGGTGTAGTTTCCTTTATGTATTTATATTCGAGTTTTGCTTTCGTTTATTTCTTCCTGCTGGTACTTTTTGGTTAGGTAGTAGCCCATTACTAACCGTTCT
This sequence comes from Jaltomata sinuosa, assembly GCA_003996215.1. Classification (NCBI taxonomy): domain Eukaryota; kingdom Viridiplantae; phylum Streptophyta; class Magnoliopsida; order Solanales; family Solanaceae; genus Jaltomata; species Jaltomata sinuosa. The sequence goes on from QJPP01001073.1 coordinate 632,568, forward strand.
GGGCTACGAGAATTGGTTCGTCTACTGGGGATTGTAGGTTCCATCATGACTTGAGAATTCGGGTTGTGACAGCTTGGTATCAGAGCTCTAGGTTCACCGGTGTCATAGTACAGAAGCAAGTGTCTAAGTAGAGTCTCGCGGATTGGTATGATGATGTCCGTATCCTATCTGCGAGAGGCTACAGGGCATTGTTAGGAAAAGTTTCATCTTCTGGGCTCCTCATCGTGTGTTCCTGGCTCTATTGACTTCTAAACTTCGGTTGTTCATTCATTCTGAGATGCCTCATACGAGTGCGATAGCGGTTGGTGCCGAGGCTTCTATGCCTGTTGGTTCAATGCATCCATCAGCGCCAGGACTCCAGAGTGAGGCTTTACCACACTAAATAGGGGGTGTGGGGTCAGCCCAACCTCTGATTGGATTTATTGCTACCTCAGTGCTTCAGGACACCGTGGCTAGGACTCTGAGCCCTCCGGTGAGTGTTTCAGTACCTGGTTCTATGAGTGGTGCTTCAGTTATAGTTGAGCTTCTAGTTCTTCAGCAAGGTTGTCTGTCGGTATTGGAGTATGAGGTAAGATTTTCCCGTCGGACTTCATATGGTATAGGCTATTTTTGTTGTGGTGAGCATGGGAACTTTTCTAGGAATTGCCCCACGATTGTGTATCCCGGACAACCTGGTTGTTATCATTGTGGAGAGATTGGTCACCTTTATAGAGCTTGTCCCCGGCGAGGGCCGGTTGGGCCTTCAATTTTGACTACTCAGTCCAGAGTTATATCCCATCAGCTTGATACTCCTCTTGGTGGGCTAGAGGTAGAGGTTCCTGATATCGTTGCTCCAGGTTAGCCTTTTGCTACCTTCGACTTGTGATAGTCCTGCTCGCGTTGTGATTCTATCCCTTCTGTCGTTTATTTTCTTATATACCTACCTGCTATTTGTTTAAGTTGTTTGGCTACTCGAATTGTAGTACTGATATGTTATTTTATTGGTAGTTTATTCTTTAGTAGTGGATGGGGGTAAGTTAGCCTTGAGATGTGTTTTCCCGGAGTTGTAGCTCGTGGGTAGTTCTTGTTAGTCTATTTCTAGTTGGGTTATCCCTGTTTCATTGTGATTTTGGATTTGTGGTTGAGTTCCCCTTGTTGAGCGGTCCTAGATGGTTGTTGCCTAGGCCATTATTTAGCATGGCTAGAGATCTGTGTGATGGTTCGGTGTATTACCGGTAGTTGGGCCGGAGTTAAGATTTTGCCTCAGTTGGGAGATATTGGTTATGCTAGTGTGCATAGAATTGTTTGGTCTCCCGAGTGTCTAGAGTCAACCCTCTTTGTTGATTAGTTTAGGAGGTTGGTAGGTATGTGGGTTGTTCCCATATTCTCCTCCACTTCCAGGTCCGTTGGGTGTTTTGTTGTATCCCTAGCTCCAGTTGGAATGAATCTTGATCGTAGTTCTTTCGATGAGCTTTGGATGTTGGCATCGTGATTGGGTCTTGACTTTAAGCACTTTCGACTAAGTGTTGATCGTAACCTAGTGGTTAGGTTGTATTTGTAAGCATTTCGGGTGAGTTGGGCATCCGACTGATCCTTCTCCTGTCTTATTGAATTTGACATGTAGCTATGAGTAGTAAGGTAATGGCTTCAGGTTCTTATTCGAGAAAGGATTTGTAAGGTTTAGTATGTGCTAAGGAAGCATTTTTGTTTAGTTGAAAAAGAAGGTAGATACTCTTTGTATGTGTTTATGTGTCCTCGTAGTTGCCTGAGGTATCTATGAAGGTTTGCTTTGGGATTGTGTGTCAGTGATTCGATTCAGCCGTCTACACATTGCCGTGGGTTTTCCATCGATTGGTTTTGTTTCGGTAGCAATTGCGGTGTTGGCAACTTGCATATTCAGGCCTAGTTGGCTTGGGTTCCTAAGGGTTCATTGGCAGCATCCTGGTTCAACCCAGGCTTTAGTTGGCAGTTTTGAAAGTTGGGGTTCAGAATCATGGCTTCGTAGGTTACATCGAATGGTTCGTGGTAGTTTCTATTTGGTTGCAGCATCCTAGTGCCGAGAGATAGTGGGTGCGGGCAACTTAGCTTCTTTACTTCAGTTGTGGATGCGGCTATTGGCCTTGGACACCTAGTCCTTGGCTAACCTCTTCAAGAGGCGAGATATTCTAGATTTCAGCAGTGTTCTAGTTAGTACGAGGTTCTTCTACCATGGTTGGACAGACTCAGCGGCGTAAGTTTGAGCTTCAGCAGTGGTGTATGCTTTATGTGGTCATCTTGTGCGGGTTGAGACTAGAGAGACTATTTTGAGCTCTGATAATATGTAGAGACTGGTAATAGCCATTTGTTTGCCCAGGATTTGAAAGTTGTTTAATTGATTCCTCTGGAGTAGTTGTTTATGTGGGGTTCTAGTATTGGTTAGACTCATCCAGTATGGATGAGAAGTTCATTATGATATATGCTTTGAAGTGGTTGGTTGTTTGCAGAACCAGTAGAGCGATTGATTCGAGCCAAAGGAATGAGTTGAAAGTATAAGCAAAAATTTCTATGGCTAGATGGTAACTTTGAACCCCATGCACCTTTTTCCTTTGCCTTCGGGTTGGTTGGACTTGATATTTGTGGCATGGTGGACTTCTTCCTGAGGTGAGATTCTTAAGGCAATTTCACATTCAAATGGTGTTCGAGTGTTTGGAGTAGCAGTAGTGTTTTCTAGAGTTGGGAGCTTGGCTTATGGTTACAGACTTCGTGGTAGGCTTACCACACTTCTTGCAGGATCGTGGTTTTGGTTTGGGTCTTTTGGGCAGGTTTCCCTGGTTCATTCACTTTCAGCTGATTCAGACCTGGCACGGTTCAGTTAGCGAATTTGATGTTAGAAAAAAATATTCGTTCGTTGGTTGGTGGTCAGTCAAGGCAGGTAACTTTAGTTTCAATAATATGTTACGGGTTGTTATCTTGGATGGCAGAGGATAGTAGCCTATATATTGGCTTAAAACGCATTTGAATAAAATGGGTGACTTCGTTCGTGGTAAAGTATAAGTAGGAACTATGGATCTCCGGTGTGTCAATTGATATTTCGAGGGTGGTTCTGGTGTTCGATTTGTATGTAGATTTCTTTTTGTGGTGCTAAAGGATTCAGTTCAGAATTAAAAAAAAGGGGGCTTTTGCGGAACAGCGGGTTCATGAGTTAGAGTTTCGGGTTGATGGATTTTTTGGTAAACTTGGTATGCTTTTGAGGGTTCGAGTTCTGTGTGTTGATAGCCTTGGTGCTCTGGTTTCGGTGTTGTGTAGGTGCTTTTTGGTTAAGATTCTCGAGGTTCAGTTTGGGTTGGCAGATCTTTGGAGGTTGAAATCTAGCTTGGCTAGTAAGAAATTAAGGATTGGTTGCTTTCTTTGATTCTGTTCCATTGGGTGTCGTCTGGTCGCGGAGGTTACCCGGGTTGTCTGAGAGAGTAGTGTGAGCGTTGTATCCGCTATTCTTAAATCTCTGGTATTTTCTTCCTTCCTGACTTTTGGGGATGAAAGTCTTTTAGTAGTGGATGATGTAATGACCCTTCCGGTCATTTACACGTTTTCGCCTTTCTGGTACCATTAGAGCTTACTTGTAGTGGCCCAAGTCATTTATGGCTTGTCGGGACTAGTAGTTCGGTGCCCGAGCTGTTTGTTTGGTCTTTATGGCCGTTCCTCATTTTAGAGCTTCAACTTTGGAAATCCTTGACTTTCGACAATATTCTTGGTAATATCAAAGAATTAAACCAAGGTTCTAGGTCAAAGGAATTCTTTACTCGAAAGTTCGAGTTAAAGAAATGCCTCGTGTAACACCTCGCCCGTTTGGAAGGTTTGTAGTAACCTGTGCCTTTGGGGTAAGACTAATAGTGTCTAATATACTAAGAAGGATGTGTTATGAGGTATTGTAATGGCAAAATGGTCGTATGATAATTTTTGAAGTCAAGCAAGTTGCGTAACAAAAGTCGGAAAAAGTTATTGTAAATTCCTTTAAGGAATTCTCTTCAAATTTGGGTTAAATGTCTTGGAGTGTTTCTCCCTATCTATAAATAGTTAATGGTCCCCCAATATACCAAATCGAAGGTCTAAGAGTCTAGTTTCCAACGCACTAAACCATTTATCCATACGACTTCATAATAGGGAGATATTCACATTTTCGTAAGACTGCACAAGCAGACACGTCAAGATGGGGCCTACGTCCTAAGTAGGTTCAACTTATAAAAGCTGATTTCTCCTTCGTTTTAACCCATATTTTTCACCCAAAATTCTTATAAAATCAGAGGGAGAGTCCATAAATAATCCATGGACTTTGATCCTTTCAATTCGGAAGTTTAACGGAAGTTGCTCTACATCGCGAGCTCGTCATTTTGGTATAGTTTTCCCCGTCGATTTCATGGCGTATCTTCATGGGTGTTGATGCAAAAATCCAGCAGGTGTTTTATGAGTATTTGGAAGTAGCTACGGAGTTATATTGGCGAGGTATGGATCCCGTACACTTATCTATTTGGTTAATCAAGATTCTAAGCTTCTAGTCACGAAAAGTTGTATTTTTCGATAACTTGTAGTAGTTTCTTGTTGGATTTGGATACGTTTGTTGCTACTGCAAGGAGGCAGTTTGTGAAACTGATATTTTTATGCTATTATCATTTGATTATCGGAAGGTAAGGGTTCTAAATCCTCGACTCATTCTTAATTTGAGCTTTAGAATCAATTCCGAGGAGAACTTATCGTTATCGGCATGTTTGTCGTGTTTTCTTGCCGTATATTGTTACAGCTCGTGGTGGGTCCTTATAACAGCATGTTTAGCTTGGTATTTCAAAGCTTTTTGTCGAGGTAACCTTCCTCCTATGACCCTCCTTCGGTATTATATGTTCTAGTATTATTTTATGGATTTCTGAGCCACGAAGTGGTATTTTGGATCTGTGGCCCTGGGCAGCCCCTTTGTCATATTAAATTGGGTTGTTATTGTTGTATGTTGATGGTGTTAAGATGTTAGAGGTACTTGGAGTTGGATTGATTCTTATTGGAGTCACGTACGATAGTTATTGGATTGAATGACATGAAGTACGCCTTGAAATAGTGCCTCGGGAGCTCGTCGCTCCTTTGAGATGTGGTTAACGTATTGTTGTTGGATTTAGCTGCCACTTGTTATTGTTATTGGCCGCATTTTTACGCTTTGGAGTTGGCTGGTCGGGAGTGTCACATTAACACCATATTAATTGGCTATGGCTCGTTCTTGCAGCCTTATCGATTCTAGCAATTGTTCCATTACCTTGGTTGGTCAGGCTTCATAGAGACGCCTTTGGGGATTCAGTTGAAAGTATTTGTTTTATGTGATTCAAAGCTTCCCGGAGCTGATTGAGTCTGGACGATGCCATTCCAGCAGCTAGTCATCGGATGACAGGTAGGTTATGGTTTTCCCCTATCTAGACTCTGCGTATATAGGCTATAACTTCATTAATTAGCATCCTTGGATGGGTCGTTATAGGTTGGTACCCCAGACCTTGTCCTCCTTTCGTGCTTCTATTTCATACGTTGTTTGTAGTATTCGCATAGTAATGTATATTACCTTTGTGGTCCTGTGTGGCCTTGTATTGACTCTGGAACATAGATGGTGGGCTATTTGGGAATGTCCGTGAGTCCCGAACATAGAGATTATCCTTTTAGGCTGGTTATGTCTGCTGAGTATCTATTGGGCCTGTGCAGGGCTGATAGGAATTGTTGTGAGCCGTTGGGCTACTTTTATATTTGTGTGCGAGCATATCATCCATGAAAAAGGTTTTCCCCGGTATGTTTTACTACAGTTTTGGCTGTGAGCCACTACTGACAGTTTTCCTAAATTTGCATGGCCCTGGGGGGCCCGTTTTTGGTACAGTTGTTGATAGAAAAGGGGATTTTTGGATGTTTTTGCACTGATTTTATTACTGGTACTAGTCTCTGCGGGGCAGAGCACCAGACTTGATTTTATTACTGAGACTAGTCTCTGCGGGGCGGAGCACTAGACTTGATTTACTATAGTTTTAGACCCGGTTACGCCCGGGCACCCTTGGAGGGGTTTTTGAGGCATTTTCTACTACTTTAGTCCTGGACGGGGTCTGGGCAAGGATACTTGAGACTGGGTCTCCATCTTAATCCCGGACTTGCTTCCGGATGACATGTCTTGATACTGAGTTTTAGTATGGGGTCGGGGACCTCCATGGACCTTGCCGCTCCGAGCCTGGGGCTTCGGGCTGCGTGCACCGGAGGGAAGGGTATACGGTGGAGTAGAGGTATAAAGGCTGAGTCCTTCCATGGAACCGGCCTGCTGGGCCCGATTGGCACCGGAGGAGGTACATACAGAGGTTCTATTTCATATCATATCATATCATGCATTGGATTCCACCCTTGTTTGCTGTGTGTGCAGTGTACGCTCCGGTAGTATGGGATGCCGGAGGGTTTGCTTTCACTTGATTGTGTTCCTCGGTTGTATGGGCGGCCGTTGGTACTGTAGGTAGACTATATTTACTCCTATTTTTACTTAGAGCTTGTCTTAGCACCCGGTTCTTGAAAGATTAGTGATGGCTAGCCTGTTGAGGCTTTGGTTGTGGGATTTTTGATTATTGAGAGGGATTTAGAGTCCTATCTTATTGAGGCACTTTTGTGTGTCCTTCTGAGCAGAGTGTGAGACTCTGGCTCTATCCTTGTGGGAAGTTGAGTGGTATCTCTCGGTTATTGTGCCCTAGTTATTTCATCCTAGGGTTGCACTTGTGAGGTGATTCCCTGGTTATGCTATCATGTGATTGGATTTATGTTATGACTTCCTTATACTCGTTGATTCCATTTTGAGTATGTTTGACTGCTCTCTGTCTTTTCCTTTTACTTGAGGTTACCGGTATACCGCCATTTTCTCAACTCTCTCTCTACTTACTTATATTATTGTGCAAGGACTCGAGGTGTGTTCTCTTTTCCTTCACCTGTGATTCTAAGTAAATGTATCTCTGTGCTAGCATGTGTTACTTGAAGATCTTGGTTATGGATGATCTGTGCTAGCTCCTTGTGCCTTGCTTATTGCCTCAGTGACTGCTTTCTTGCTATCTGTTACTTACTTCTTTTATATCTTATATGTGCTCAGTCGGCCTATGATACCTACTGAGTACCCGTGGTTTTGGTGCTCATACTACACTTTTGCACTTTTTTGTGCAGATATTAGCTGAGCTTTCGCCGTTGATTACGTTGGAGACTCGTGTAGCTTTTGGATCTTTGAGACTAGGGTGAGCGCCTGACGGTCGGGGCTTGTCTACATCTCATCTGTTGTACTGTTGCTCCTTGTACTTTCGGAGGCAATTTATGTTGTATTTTGTTACCACTAGCACTTGTATCCTATTAGAAGCTTCTGTACTATTGATACCAAGTCTTGGGGTTGGTGTAGTTTCCTTTATGTATTTATATTCGAGTTTTGCTTTCGCTTATTTCTGCTTGCTGGTATGTTTTGGTTAGGTAGTAGCCCATTACTAACCGTTCTGGGCTACGGGAATTGGTTTGCCTACTGGGGATTGTAGGTGCCATCATGACTTGAGAAATCGGGTCGTGACATAAATCTTCATATAATGGGAGGAATTCTTATCTGAAGTTGACCCTTGTTAGAATGTATACAAAAATTTAATCGGTAGGAAGGCTCTCAACTCAATTTTATGCTAGAGGTTCTTTATGACCTTAATTCATATCTAACACACTTTTCACACTTAAGAATTGATATTAACATCTAGGTACAATGAAATTTATTGTGTTTGGGTCTATCTACATACCTAGAACAGTTTCAAACTTATCCCAAAAGTCAAATCCATTACATAACTATAAACTAAACCTCTCTAGCATAGTGTCTGATCACGTGCATGGGTAATTTAGTCTAGATTATTAAAAGATATAACACCAAATAGTGTAAGTACATGAAATGTAATATATATAAAATGGCATAAAAAATATTACGTGTATATCAGTTGAAACAAGAACAGCTAACAAAGTAAAAATTATGACATGGAAGGGATATAAACTCAAATCAGTTAAACTATTCAGTGTTAAGTCTTTCATCCTCTTTTAGTTTATTATAGGAGTCTAACGGTGTAACCGACATCAACCACAATGTGAGCATATGAAATCTAATCTCATCCTGGTTAGCTAAGTCATCTTATACCTTGCCGGGTATAAGACATACATGTCATTGTTTTGCTAGCAAAGAGTCCTTAATAAGCCCTTACTAGGGACACATAGAGGAGTCACCTAAACAAATAGTATGATCCATAACTTAGTCCAGCAAATGTAGTTTCACGCAATGTTGTTTAGACTTATACCTTCTCGTTTAACCATTTATCTCTATTAAGCTCATGTGATCATAGTTTAGCTCTTCGCAGGACTCATGTATAATTTATTCCTTGTGACTCATGTTCATGACTTTACAATTAAATAACATCATTTAATATTATGGAAGATCATATCACTTTAGCATAGTTCATAAGTAAGAGTTTCATATCATCATGTCATAAATTTCCAGTCTTTAAGATTCATTCGTAACTTAGAAATCACAAGTATAATTCGTCATCAAGAGGTTTCATATCATAATACTAGTTATATTCTTGAGAAGATTTCATAGTTTAGAAGTCATAAAGATCATATCATATAATAGAGTCATGAAAGTTACATTCTTAAGGAGATTTACATTTTAGGGGTCTTAAGACAATTTAGGGGTCTTAAGAGCTTAGGGTCTATCAGAAATAGCCTCTATACCTACCATGAGGTAGTGGTTGGGTCTGCGTACACTCTACCCTCTTCAGACCTTACTTGTGGGATCTTACAGGGTATGTTATTATTGTTGTAAGAATCATGTACTTTTAGGATCTATCAAAGAAAATCATAAGGACTTAGTATTTAACATAAAATATTCCTTTTTCATAAATATTCATAAAATCATGTAGAGAATCCAAACAATCACATAAAATAAGAGATATCATATGAATAGGATACTTGCGTATATGGTTATTAGAGTTTCATAAAGAATCAAGATGAATTCAATTTATGGAGGTTTTACTTTTGTAATGACCAGGTGTAACGACCGGGTCCGTCATTATGAGTAGTCCAATTGTACCAAGTTTTAGAGTTAGAAAACTCCGGGTTTGGGGGTTTGAAATTCTAGGCTAGGCTAGTCTCAGTCGGTTTAGGGGCGAGGTATGGACTAGGAAAATTCGGGTAAGTATTGGGTTGGATGTCTTGTGTTGAGCTATTTTTCCTCATAGCTAACACCTAGAGGAGTCGGGGGACTTTTTGGAATCGAATTCGGGTAAGTAGAACTCCTGAAATCGAGGTTGACGTGAAGGGGTTGTTTTGGGATGTCGGGAAAATGAGTGTGTTGTAAAATGGAAAAATTTTAGAGGTTTTACGACTTTCTTTCTCATTATAACCGCTATAGTTGTTGACACTACGCCATAGCGACCTCGGTTGTAGCAAAGAAATTACCACTACAGCGGAAGTCAACATCGATCAGCCTCCGCCAAAGTGGACGACTCCATTACGGCGGTACCGCTATAGAGGAGCGTGATGGGATTTAATGCAGAAACATTCCCCAAAATGTTTAGTTTTCATAATTTCATTTTGGGAGAAGGGCAAGGCGATTCCAGACGATTTTCCTCCATTTTCCATTGTTTTTCTTCCCTAAGGTAAGGTTTCTACTCCCCAATATTCGTACTACTTTTCCAATGTGGTAGAATTGCTAGGAGGGAAATTGGGGAAAGGTTGGAATAACCTAAGGATGGTAGAATCCGGGGAAGAAGGGGAATTCTAGGCATGGAAGTTCTTAGGCATTGTTAAAAGTAAGGTTTTATGATCACATATTGCTAAATTCTCTATTTTTATCCGTGAAAATGATAGAACTAGGGAAATTAATGGCGGGAAGCCCAGGAAAAAAGGGTAGGATGATCATGGGTGGCCTGGGGGTCTGGGATTTGGTGTAATTCGGGTAATGCGCAGGGCTTATTGTTAATTAAAAGTACTTGTATGTTGTTTTAGACCAAGAACGAGAAAGGAATCCGGAACACGGGAAATCTCGGGTTGAGTAGAGCTTGGATCATTTTGAGGTAGATGATGGCTTACGATTCCTATGAATGTTGTATATTTTGTACTCTTATCTAAGTGTTTGTATGAATTGCATTGCTTAGAGAAATTGTGTAGAATGTCTAAGGGTCCTGTTTTACAGTCTGTGAATTGAATGGTGTGTTGCTTGTTGGTTTACAAGTTATTTGTTCATTATTTAACTATGGATTGTTGACATTTGGTTGGCTCGGGTACTACGCCTGGTATGGGTATACTAACAATTGGCACGGGTACCATGCCTTGTACAGGTATAACAAATGGTTGGCTCGGGTACCACGCCTGGTATGGAATACTAATGGTTGGCTCGGGTACCACGCCTGGTACGGGTTTATTTTACTGCATCGTTGCATTGATATTTTTGCATTGCATTGATATTGTTGCATTGCATTGACTGTTATTGGTTCTGTGAGTGGACCAAGCTGCTTATTTGAATTGTGATATTGGTTGGTAGTCCTTGAGTGACCGAGAATCCTGTTATGTCTATGGGATTGGTCTTGGATTAGGCTGGGTTATCTATTTAACACTTAGGTGTTGTTTAGAGGGGATCCCAAGGTGGGTCCGAGCTGGACGAAAGGAGGGTTTATTATTTATGTGATAGTTGTTTATGATTATCAAAGGTGGATTTCATGTGGGAACAAGCTAGGTAGAGACTTATAGTCTAGGGGAGCTTGTTGACTCATTGCATGGTTTATGTAGTTGTACTTGCTTTGTTGTACTGAATTATACACTGTTTTATTTGGAACTGGCTGATGATCCTACCAGTACATAGTGGTGGTGTACTGATACTGCACTTTCTTTTCTTCTTGTGAGTACAGGCAATCTTCCAGCGGCTGAGACGCAACCTCATCTGTAGTACCAGCATTTCTAGACTTCAAGGGTGAGCCGCTTCGATCGAGCTACCTTGAATCTATCATTAGGGTTGTAGCCCATTTGTTTCGGGCTTAGACTATTTCCTTATATTTTTGGGGTTGCATCCTCACACTCTAGACATTAGTAGAATTGTTTGGTACTATGACTTTCAGATTCTAGGAAAATTTTCGCAGGTTAACTTAATGAAGTTGTTCAATTATTATTGAATTGCTAGTTTACTTTTATGCACTGGTTTTGAGCTGTTAGAATGATTAAGTTTTGGGAAGTGATGGTTCGTTAACCCAGGGGTTGGGTGAGTGTCACTCACAGCGGTATGGGTCGTGACAAATATGGTATCAGAGCCCTAGGTTCGTTGATCTCATCATACCAAACAGGTGTAGTAGAGTCTTGCAGAACGGTACGAAGACGTCCGTACTTTTCTTCGAGAAGTTATGGGGCTTTAGGATAAACTATCTCTTCCTTCTTTTTTGTGCTATAACTTGATTCCAATTGGTATCTGGTGATACAAATTGGTATCTAACCTCATTCACTCTTCTGTCTGCAGATAGTTAACACAAGGAACAATGGAGCTAGAGTAGCGATCCCAGCAGCAGGCCCGACTATTTGTGGTAGAGGCAGGGGAAGGGGTAAAGGACGAGGTAGAGCCACACCCGCTATGAGGGAAATTTTGGTGGTTCATTCCTCAGGGGCCAGAATCAACAGGCATACTCAGCCCATCCTATTCACTCAGCTCTGTCAGCTGCTACAGGTGGTTGTCAGGGAGCTCATAATCAGTTTTCAGCTCCTAGAGGCCAGGGAGCATCTTATACATCAGCTAGCAGGCCTACACTTGACCGTGGTTGCTTCCATTATGGTAACCTGGGTTACTTTAAGAGGGAGTGCCCACTCAGACAGACAACTAATCAGGGTCAGCAGCAGCCTAAAGCGGTGGTCCCGGCAAGTAGAGGCGGTAATGCTAGAGCTCATCCACAGGGTGGGCAGGTAACTTTTAGGGAGGCCAAGGCGACAAAGGAAATGGCAATGCGGGCAAGGGTGTCGCGCAGCCGATTCGAGAAGTTGCCTGGTTTGATGATAGGGCTCATTGCTATGCTTTTCCAGGGAGGACCGAGGTGGAAGCATCAGATGCAGTGATCACAGGTACCATTCGGGGATGAATGGTGGGTAAATTGGTATTTGTTGTAACGATCAGATCCATTATTCTAGTAGTCCAATCATGCCAAGTTTTAGATTTAGAAAACTCCAGGTTTGGGGGTTTGAAATTCTGAGCTAGGCTAGTCTCGGTCGGTTTAGGGGTAAGGTATGGTCTAGAGCAATCCGGGTAAGGATTGGGTTAGATGTATTGTGTTGATCTAGTTTTCCTTATATCTAACACATAAAGGAGTCCGGGGGACTTTTCAGAATCAAATTCGGATAAGTAGAACTCCCGGAATCGAGGTTGATGTGAAAGGGTTATTTCGGGACATAGGGAAAATGAGTGTGTTGTAAAATGGACTAATTTTGGAGGTTTTATGACTTTTTGTCCCGTGTCAACTGCTATAACAGTTGACACTCCGCCATAGCGACCTCCGTTGTTGTGGAGAAATTAGCAGCACAGCGGAAGTCAACGTCGATCAGCCTCCGCCATAGCGGATGACTCCGCTACAGCAGTATCTCTATAGTGGAGCAGACCTCTATAGCGGAGCGTGGCAGGATTTAATGCAGAAACATTCCTTAAAATGTTCAGTTTTCACAATTTCATTTTGGGAGAAAGGCAAGGCGATTCCAGGCGATTTTCCTCTGTTTTCCATTATTTTTCTTCCCTAAGGTAAGGTTTCTACTCCCCAATCTTCGTACTACTTTTCCTACGCGGTAGAATTTCTAGGAGGGAACTTGAGGAAAGGTTGGAATAACCTAGGAATGGTAGAATCTGGGGAAGAAGGGGAATTCTAGGCATGAAAGTTGTTGGGCATTGTTAAAAGTAAGGTTTTATGATCACATATTGCTAAATTCTCTACTTTTTATTCGTGAAAATGATAGAACTAGGAAAATTAATGGCGGGAAGCCCGGGAAAAAAGGGTAGGATGATCATGGGTGTCCTGGGGTCTGTAATTTGGTGTAATCTGGGTAATGCGCAGGCCTTGTTGTTAATTCAAAGTACTTGTATGTTGTTTTAGACCAAGAATGAGAAAGGAATCCAAAACACGGGAAAGCTCAGGTTGAGTAGAGCTTGGATCATTTCGAGGTAGGTGATGGCTTACGATTCCTGTGAATGTTATATATTTTGTACTCTTATCTAATTGCTTGTATGAATTGCATTGCTTAGAGGAATTGTGTAGAATGTCTAAGGGTCCTGTTTTACAATCTGTGAATTGAACGGTTTGTTGCTTGTTAGTTTACAAGTTGTTTGTTCATTATTTGACTGTGGATTATTGACATTTGGTTGTCTCGGGTACCACACCTGATACAGGTATACTAACGGTTGGCAGGGGTAGCACGCCTGGTACAGGTATAACAAATGGTTGGCTGAGGTACCACGCCTGGTATGGAATACTAACGATTGGCTCGGATATGATGCCTGGTACGAGTTTATTTTACTGCATCATTGCATTGATATTGTTGCATTGCATTAATTGTTATTGGTTGTTTGAGTGGACCGAGCTACTTATTTGAATTGTGATATTGGTTGGTGGTCCTTGAGTGACCGGGAATCCTGTTATGTCTGTGGGATTGGGATTGGATTAGGCCGAGTTGTCTGTTTAACACTTGGTTGTTGTTTAGAGGGGATACCAGGGTGGGTCTGGGCTAGACAAAATGTGGGTTTATTAGTTATTTGACTGTTGTTTATGATTACCAAAGGTGGATTTTATGCGGGAACAAGCTAGGTAGAGACTTGTAGTCTAGGGGAGCCTGTTGACTTGTTGCATATTTTTCGTACTTGTACTTGATTTATTGTACTGAATTATACACTGTTTTATTTGGAACTAGCTGATGATCCTACCAGTACACAGTGGTGATGTACTGATACTGCACTTGCTTTTCTTCTTGTGAGTATGGGCAATCTTCGAGCAGCTGAGACGCGACCTCATCTGTAGTACCAGCATTTCCAGACTTCAAGATTGAGCCGCTTAGATCGAGCTGCCTTGAATCTATCATTAGGGTCGTAGCCCATTTGTTTTGGGATTAGACTATTTCCTTATATTTTTGAGGTTGCATCCTCACACTCTAGACATTGGTAGAATTCTTTGGTACTACGACTTTCAGATTCTATGGGAAATTTTTTGCAGGTTAACTTAATGAAGTTGTTCTATTATTATTGAATTGCTAGTTTACTTTTATGCACTATTTTTGAGCTTTTAGAACGATTAAGTTTTAGGAAGTGATGGTTCACTCACCCGGGGGTTGGGTCAGTGCCACTCACGGTGGTCTGGGTCGTGACACCAGGTCCGTCATTATGGGTGAACCATTCAAGCCAATTCTTAGAGTTAGAAAACTTTGGGTTTGGGAGTTTGAAATTCTGGGCTAGGCTAGTCTCGGTCAGTTTTTGAGCAAGGTATGGTCTAGGGCAATCTGGGTAAGGGTTGGGTTAAATGTCTTTATTTGAGCTAGTTTTTTCCATTTTTCTAAGACCAAAAGGAGTTCGGGGGATTTTCAAAATCAAACTAGGGTAAGTAGAACTCCCGGAATCGAGGTTGACGTGAAGGGATTGTTCTGGGACATCGTAAAAATTAGTGTGTTGTAAAATGGACCAATTTTGGGTACTTTACGACTTTCTATCCAGTGTCAACCGCCTCCTCCATAGCGACCTTTGCCATAACGGAGAAAATACCACTACAACAAAGTCAATGTCGGTCAACCTCTACCATAGCAGACGACTCCACTACGCTGATATCGCTATAGCGGAGCGGACTGCTATAGCAGAGCCCGACGGGATTTAATGCAGAAACTTCCCCAAAACAGTTCAGTTTTTCTTCAAGATGTTTTGGGAGAAGAAGGGGGCAATTTTGGGCGATTTCCATCCATTTTTCACTATTTTCATCCTAAAGGTAAGGATTCTACTCCCCAAACTCCATACCATCTTTCCTACGCTATAGAATTGCTAGGGGTGGACTTGGGGAAAGGTTTGGGATAACTTAGGATTGTAGAATCCATGGAAAAAGTGGAATTCTAGGGTGCTAGAGTTCTTGGGTATTATTTATAGTTAATAGGTAATGATCACCAAGCTTAAATTATCCAAATATATCGGTATAAATGATAATCTTAGGTGAATTAATGGAGGGGAATCCCGAAAAGGGTTGGGATGATCATGGTTTGGCCTGGGGATTAGGATTTTGTATAATTCGGGTAATTTAGGCCAATTAAATTAACTATAGTGTTTATGTGTGTGTTTTTAGACCAAGAACAAGCAAGGGATCCTGAAAAAGGGAAAGCTCTGGCATTGTAGAGCTTGATTATTTTGAGGTAGGTGATGGTTATTGATTCCTGTATGCAATGTATGTTTATGTACTTTGGTCTAAGTATTGTATGTATTGCATGTTTAGGGAATGATTAGGAATGTCTAAGAGTCCTGTTTTCAGTCTTATGAAATGAACTTGGTGTTATGGATTGTTGGTTTACAAGTGTTGATTGTTCATTGTTTATGACTGTGGAATTATGTGACATTCAATTTGCTTGGGTACCATGCCTGGTATGAGTATACTAATGGTTAGCTTGGGTACCACGCCTGGTATGGGTATACTAACAGTTGGCTCGGGTACCACACCTGGTACGGGTATACTAACGATTGGCTCGGGTACCACGTCTGATACGAGTATACTAATGGTTGGCTCGGGTATCACTCCTGGTACGGGATATACTAACTGGTTGGCTCGGGTACCACTCCTGGTACGGGTTTACTTATTGCATTGTGCATTTGATTTGGTTCCATGAGTGGACCAGTCTGTGTTTATAAATTATGACATTGCATTTTGGTCCTTGAGAGGCCGGGTTTTTATATTGATCTGTGAGTTTGGTCTTGGTGTAGACCGGGGTGCTATTTTACATGGTGAGTTGGTCTTGGGGTAGATCGGGTTGTATGTTTGACACCTAGGTGTTGTCTAGAGGGGATCCAGGGTGGGTCTGAGATATGTAATGGGGTATAATTATTATTTTTGTGGATTGTTGATCATAGTTGTGAAAGTGGATTATATATGGGGACAAGCTAGGGAGAGACTTGTAGTTAAGAAGTACTTGTTGGCTTGTTTACCTATTTGTTGTACTGTTACTTAACTTTTGTATTGTTCATATACTGTTTATTTGGAACTGACTGATGATCCTACCAGTACACAGTGGTTGTGTACTGATACTGCACTTGCATTTTCTTTTGTGAGTACTGGAAATCTTCCGGCGGTTGACGCATGACCTCACCTGTAGGCCTCACACTTCAAGATATCAAGGGTGAGCTGTTCGATCGAGCTTCCTTGGTTTCTTTCTTATTGGTTGTAGCCCACTTATTTCGGGCTTAGACTATTACTTATTTTAGGGTTGGATCCCCGTACTCTAGATTTTGGTAGCGTTTAGGTACGATGACTTTCACATTCTAGGGAGGGATTTCCACAGGTTTATAAAATATTTAGACTATTTAGAACAGTTAAGTTTGGGGTCATTGATGGTTCGCTCACCCAGGGGTAGTTGGGTGGGTGCCACTCACGGCGGTCTGAGTCGTGACAAAGATGGTATTAGAGCCCTAGGTTCATTGATCTTATTGTACCAAAATAGGTCTAGTAGAGTCTTGCAGAATGGTACAGAGACATTTGTACTTCTCCATGGGAGGCTATAGGACTTTAGGAAAAATATCTCTTCTTTCTTTCTTCGTGCTGTAACTTGATTCCAATTGGTATCTGGTGATACAAATTGGTATCTGACTCTTTCACTCTTCTATCTGTAGATGGTTAACACCAATAATAACAAAGCTAAAGTGGCAGTTCCAGTAACAGACTCTGCTGTTAGAGGTAGGGGCAGGAGTAGGGGCAGAGATTGAGGTAGAGCCACACCCGCC
The DNA here is from genome assembly GCA_003996215.1 of Jaltomata sinuosa. Lineage (NCBI taxonomy): Eukaryota > Viridiplantae > Streptophyta > Magnoliopsida > Solanales > Solanaceae > Jaltomata > Jaltomata sinuosa. The sequence goes on from QJPP01001073.1 coordinate 649,549, forward strand.
AGGGGTGGAGCTCAAGTTGTTGCAGGAGCGCAGGAAGAAACCCCTCCCCCACCTCAGGAACATGTTTTCAAAGATATGGAAGTTGTTGTGGAGGATTATGGGGTGCAAGCGGAGGCAGCACCGGCTGGAGGAGCAGGCTTTCCCTCTATGACGCCCGAAGCATTTTAGTAGGCTTGGAACTTCTTGAGTGGTTTGGTTGGTTATGAATTCACCCCCGCGGGTGTTGCAAATCAGGCTCTGGGCACTCAGCCAGCAGACCCTATGGCTACTAGGATGGATGCAACTTCAGGCATAGGTGATTTCTTTAGGTCAATGCTAGGCACGGTAATGACATGAAATACACATGAGATGCTGACCAAGTTTCTCAAGCTGAAACCTCCCATGTTTCAGGGTACTGATAGGGAAGGTGTGTATGAGTTCATCTTGGACTTCTATGAAAGGTTGCATAAGTTGGGTATCGTGCGACAGCATGGGGTGGAGTTCGTCATATTTCAGCTGCAGGGTGATGCTAAGCAGTGGTGGAGATCTCATGTGGAGTGTCGATCGTCTGTTTTGCTTCCATTAACTTGGGAGGAGTTTCATGCTCTCTTCTTGGAGAAGTACATACTCTGTACTTTGAGGGACCAGAAAAAGGATGAGTTCTTGGCTTTGGAACAGGGAAGCATGTCAGTCTCTGCTTATAAGGCAAAATTCCATGCTTTGTCTCATTTTGCTACTCAGTTGTTGGGTTCAGAAGAGGAGAGGGTTCGATTGTTCATGAAGGGTCTAAATACTGAACTGTAGGTATTGTCCATGCACATGACTTCGGCAAGGAAGGGCTTCAATAAAGTGGCAGATTATGTAAAGAAACTTGAGGGAGTCAAGCAAGCGGGGCAGGCTAAAGTGTTAGCCAAGAAGCCCTAGAATGAGGGGAATTATGGTGGATCGTACTCCAGAGGCCATAATCAGTAGGTGTACTCCGCCCGTCCTATTCAGTCAGCTCTGTCTGCTTCTACAGGCGGTCATCTGGGAACTAATCAGCAGTTTTCAGCTCCTAGAGGCCAAGGATCTTCCTACACATCTTTCAACAGGCCTACACTTGATCATGATTGTTTCCATTGTGGTGATCTGTGAGGGCCCTCACAGGCATACTGGTAATCAGGTTCAGCAGCATTCTAAGGCTGTGGTCCCGGCAGGTAGAGGTGGTTATGCTAGAGGTCATCCACAGAGGGGGCAAGATAACTTTTAGGGAGGCTGGGGAGACAGAGGGACTGCGGCGCAGGTAGGGGTATGGCACAGTCAGCCAAGGAAGTAGCTCAAATTGATGACCAGGCTCATTGTTATGCATTTCCAAGGAGGACCGAGGCTGAGGCATCAGATGCGGTGATCACAGGTACCATTCTTGTATGTGATAGAATGGCTTCGGTACTATTTGACCCAGGTTTTACATATTATTATGTGTCAGTGAGTTTTGCTTTGGGCCTGGACTTGATATGTGATATCCTTGATTCCCCTATCCATGTTTCTACCCCAGTTGGAGAGTCTGTGATTGTGACTCATGTTTATCGTAATTGTTCGGTTGCATTTGTGGGGTTGCATACGTAGGTAGACTTGGTAATTCTAGATATGGTAGACTTCGATGTCATTTTGGGCATGACCTGGTTATCCCCTTATCATGTGGCTCTAGAAATTTCAGGTAAGGATAGGCTAGAGTGGGAAGGAGTGTACAGGGCTAAGCCGGTCAAGGTGATATCATTTGTTCTGGCTGGAAATCTAGTAAGGAAGGGGTGTCTAGCCACTTTGGCTTATCTCCGGGATGATAGTGTGGAGTCCCTATCTATTGAATCGGTTCCAGTTGTTTCAGAGTTTCAAGAGGTGTTTTCAGCGGATTTTCCTGGTATAGCTCTGAACAAGATATCGATTTCTATATTGACTTGGAGCCAGGCACTCGCCTAATTTCCATTCTTCTTTATCGTATGGCTCCATCAGAGTTAAGGGAGCTTAAGTCTCAGTTTCAGGAACTCCTAGATAAGGGATTTATCCATCCTAGTGCTTCGCCTTGGGGTGCTCTGGTCTTGTTTGTGAAAAAGAAGGATGGTAGTATGCGGATGTGCATAGATTACAGACAACTGAACAAGGTCACCATCCAGAATAAGTACCCTTTACCTCGTATTGATAATCTTTTTGACAAGTTACAGTGTGCATCTGTGTTTTTGAAAATTGACTTGAGATCGGGATATCATCAGTTAAAGATTAGGCCTGAGGACATTCCTAAGACTGCTTTTTGGACTCGGTATGGACATTATGAGTTCTTAGTGATGTTGTTTGGGTTTACCAATGCACCGACAGAATTCATGAGTTTGATAAATGGGGTGTTTAAATCTTACTTGGATTCGTTCGTCATCGTTTTTATTGATGATATTTTGATCTACTCCAAGAGTAGGGAGGAGCATGTTGAACATCTCCGTATAGTGTTGGACATTTTGAGTCATCAAAGGATTTATGCAAAGTTCTCAAAGTGTGAGTTTTGGTTAACTTTAGTAGCATTCTTGAGGCATGTAGTGTCAGAAAAAGGGTTAATGGTAGATCCCCAGAAGATTGAGGCAGTCAAGAGTTGGGTCTGACCTAGCTCGGTGATTGAGGTGAGAAGTTTTGTGGGACTTGTAGGCTACTATCGCAGGTTCGTCAAGGATTTTGCATCTATTTCTACCCACTTGACAAGGCTGACTCAGAAGGAGGTACCGTTTGTGTGGTCCGACAAATGTGAGGAGAGCTTTCAAAAGCTTAAGACTCTTTTGACCACGACTCCTATTTTTATCTTTGCCTGTTGAAGGTAAGGACTTTATTATTTATTGTGATGCTTCACATTTGGGTTTTGGTGCTGTGTTGATGCAGGATAGAAATGTGATAGCATATGCTTATAGGCAGTTGAAGGTTCATGAAAGGAACTATCCAACTCACGATTTATAGTTGGCAACGCTGGTATTTGCACTCAAGATTTTGAGACACTATCTCTATGGTGTCAAGTGTGAGGTGTTCACTGATCATTGTAGCCTGCAACAAGTTTTTACTCAGAAAGATTTGAATCTAAGGAAGAGAAGGTGGATGGAGCTGTTAAAGGACTATGATGTGACTATTCAGTACCATCCGGGTAAGGCTAATATGGTGGAAGATGCATTGAGCCAGAAGACAGTTAGCATGGGCAGTCTGCCTTGTTTGGAAGTGTCCAAATGACCATTGGCAAGGGAGATTCAAGCCTTAGAATCTAAATTTATGCACTTAGGTCTCTCAGAACAGAGTGGTGTATTGGCCAGTGTTGAGGTCAAATCCATATTCATGGAAGTGAAACAGGCTAAGTAGTTTCAGGATTTGCATTTGAGAAAACTACGAAGCAAGGTAATGTCCAGAGAGTCCGGGGATGCCACGTTAGACACTAGCGAGGTTTTAAGTTTCAGAGGAAGGATTTGTGTTCCTCGGGTTGATGATATGATTCAGAAGGTGTTGGCAGAGGCTCATAGTTCGTGGTATTCGATTCATCTGGGTGTAACTAAGATGTACATAAATTTGAGGCAACTTTATTGGTGGCCTGGGATGAAAAGGGACATAGCAGATTTTGTGTCCAAGTGTCATAATTGCCAGTAGGTCAAGTATGAACACCAAAGGCCTGCAGGACTACTTCAAAGAATGTCCATTCCAGAGTGAAAGTGGGAACGAATAGCCATGGATTTTGTGGTGGGTCTCCCTAAGACTTTGGGGAAGTATGACTCTATTTGGGTCATTGTTGACAGGATGACCAAGTTAACTCACTTCATTCCGGTCAGGGTGGATTATAATTCGCAGTAATTGACTAAGATCTACGTGAAAGAGATTGTGAGATTGCATGGGGTGCCACTGTCTATTATTTCAGACAGGGGTGTTTAGTTTACCTCCAAGTTTTGGGGTAAGTTGCATGAGGAGTTGGGCACTCAACTCACCCTTAGTACAACCTTCCATCCTCAGACTGATGGTCAGTCGGAGAGGATGATTTAGGTATTGGAGGACATGCTGAGAGCATGTGTGATTGACTTTGGGGTTCATTGGGACCAGTTTCTTCCGTTGTGTGAGTTCTCATACAATAATAGCTACCACTCCAGTATCGACATGGAACCATTTGGTGCTCTGTATGGGAGGAGTTATAGGTCACTTATAGGATGGTTTGAGGAAGGCGATGTAAAGCCTTTGGGCGTAGACTTGGTAAGGCAAGCACAAGAAAAGGTAAGAGGCATTCAAACCAAGTTGCTAACTGCCCAAAGCAGGCAGAAGGAATATGTCGATCGCAAGGTAAGGGACATGGAATTTCAAATTGGTGAGTAGGTATTATTCAAAGTGTCACCAATGAAGGGAGTTATGCATTTCGATAAGAAGGGCAAGCTCAACCCTCGGTTCATCGGACTATTTAAAGTTCTTGAGATCGTAGGGCCAGTGGCTTACAAATTTTCACTGCTGCCCAGTCTGTTGGGTATCCATCCAGTATTCCATGTATCCATGCTGAAGCGATACCATGGGGATGGGGATTACATCATCAAGTGGGATGAGGTATTATTTGATAAGGATCTTCGCTATGAAGAGTAACTGGTTTTGACTCTTGATCGGGATGTCCAGAAATTGAGGACAAATGTGATCAGTATGGTAAAGGTTCAATGGAAGCATTGTCCGATTGAGGAAGCCACTTGGGAAACCGAGAAGGACATGCGGGACAAGTACCCTGACCTATTTGAGGATACATGTACTACTCTTTTTGCTCTTTACTTTCCGTATTTTTGAGTTTGAACATTTAGGGATGAACGATAGGTAAATTTTTATCTGTTGTAATAATTGGGTCCTTCATTACGGGTGAACCATTCATGCCAATTCTTAGAGTTAGAAAACTCCGGGTTTGGGAGTTTGAAATTTTGGGCTAGGCTAGTCTCGACTGGTTTTGGATCAAGGTATGGTTTAGGGAAATCTAGGTAAGCATTGGGTTAAATAGCTTGATTTGATCTAGTTTTCCATTTATCTAAGACATAAAGGAGTCCGCAGGACTTTTTGGAATTAAATTCGGGTAAGTAGAACTCTCGGAATCGAGGTTGATGTGAAGGGGTTATTCTGAAACATTGGGAAAATAAGTGTGTTTGTAAAATGGACCAATTTTGGGGACTTTACGACTTTTTGTCCAGTGTCAACTGCCGTAGCGGTTGACACTCTGCCCTAGCAACCTCTATTGTAGTAGAGAAAATACTGCTACAGCGGAAGTCAACGTAGGTCAGCCTCCGCCATAGCGAACGACTCCACTACGGCGGTACCGCTATAACTGAGCGGACTGCTATAACAGAGTGCAATGGGATTTAATGCAGAAACTTCCCCAAAATAGTTCATTTTTTCTTCAAGACGTGTTGGGAGAAAAAGGGGGTGATTTTAGGCAATTTCCATCCATTTTTCACCATTTTTCATCCTAAAGGTAAGGATCCTACTCCCCAAATTCCGTAACATCTTTCCTATGCTATAGAATTGCTAGGGGTGGACTTGGGGAAAGGTTTGGGATAACCTAGGATTGTAGAATCCGGGGAAAAAGGGGAATTCTAGGGTGCTAGAGTTCTTGATTATTGTTTATAGTTAATGGGTAATGATCACCAAGCTTAAATTCTCTAAATGTATCGGTATAAATGATAATCTTAGGTGAATTAATAGGGGGGAAGCCCGAAAAAGGTTGGGATGATCATGGTTTAGCCTGGAGATTAGGATTTTGTATAATTCGGGTAATTTAGGCTAGTTAAATTAACTATAGTGTTTATGTGTTTGTTTCTAGACAAAGAACAAGCAAGGGATCCTAAAAAGGGAAAGCTCTGGCATTGTAGAGCTTGATTATTTGAGGTAGGTGATGATTATTGATTCCTGTATCCAATATATCTTTGTGTATTTTGGTCTAAGAATTGTATGTGTTGCATGTTTAATTTAGGGAATGATTAGGAATGTCTAAGAGTCCTGTTTTCAGTCTTATGAAATGAACTAGGTGTTATTGCTTGTTGGTTTACAAGTGTTGATTGTTCATTATTTGTGACTGTGGATTTATTTTACATTCGGTTGGCTCGGGTACCACGCCTGGTACGGGTATACTAACGGTTGGCTCGAGTACCACACTTTGTATGGGTATACTAGTGGTTGGCTTGGGTACCACACTTGGTACGGGTATACTAACAGTTGGCTCGGGTATCATACCTGGTACAGGATATACTGACTGGTTTGCTTGGGTACCACGCCTGGTACGGGTTTAATTATTGCATTGTGCATTTGATTTGGTTCCATGAGTGGACCGGTCTATTTTTATAAATTGTGACATTGCATTTTGGTCCTTGAGAGGCCGGGTTGTTATATTGATCTCTGAGTTTGGTCTTGGTGTAGACCGGGGTGTTATGTTACATGGTGAGTTGGTCTTGGGGTAGATCGGGTTGTATGTTTGACACTTAGGTATTGTCTAGAGGGGATCCAGGGTGGGTTCGGGATATGTAATGGGGTATAATTATTGCTTATTGTGGATTGTTGATCATAGTTGTGAAAGTACATTACAGGTGGAGACAAGCTAGGGAGAGACTTATAGTCTAGAAGTACATGTTGGCTTGTTTACCTGTTTCATGTACTGTTACTTGACTTTTGTACTATTCATATACTGTTTATTTGGAACTGGTTGATGATCCTACCAGTACACGGTGGTTGTGTACTGATACTGCACTTGCGTTTTCTTTTGTAAGTACAGGAAATCTTTCGACGGTTGACACACGACCTCACTTGTAGTCCTAACACTTCAAGATATCAAGGGTGAGATGTTCGATCGAGCTGCCTTGGTTTCTTTATTATTGGTTGTAGCCTATTTATTTCGAGCTTAGATTATTGCTTATTTTGGGGTTGCATCCTTGTACTCTAGATTTTGGTAGCATTTTGGTACGATGACTTTCAGATTCTAGGGAGGGATTTCCGCAGGTTTATAAAAGATTTAGACTGTTTTGAATTTCTAGTTTATTTCTTGCATTCCAGTTTTGAGCTGTTAGAACGGTTAAGTTTAGTGTTGTTGATGGTTTGCTCACCCGAGGGTGGTTAGGTGGGTGCTACTCATGGTGGTCTGGGTCGTAACAACTTTAACCCTAATTCGTTCATAGGAGATAACTCAAAGGCATAGAAATGACACTCATGGGGAAGGATTAAATATGGGGGATAGTTGTACATACCTTACTTGCTCATACTTAATGAAGGATGCTAGAACTTGAAGAAGAATTCTAGAGATCACTCATTCTTGAGTCTTGAGCATAATTTTCTTGAAACTCTTATAGTCTAGGTTAGGGAGGGAGGAGAGGAATGAAATAGGTAAGTTTCTAAGTGTTCTCATTTGTTGAAAGTGGATTTTGAACGTGCATAAGGGTACCCAAAAGTTGGAGGATGAAAATGCCATTAAGTGGATGAAGTGTCAAAAATTCCCATAATGTGGCTCAAGGTATTGCCCTGCAGGGCGATGGGTAGGGCACTGTGAAGACAAATGCTGGTTAACACCTCTCTGAAGTTTGATGTCCAAGACGGCATGGAGGTCATGGCCTGCAAGGCATTGCCATGTGGGCAGCGCCCTGGCCTCTGTGCCTGCCTTGGCTTTCTCATGTGACCTTTGACCAATTTCTAATTAATTTTGGTCCAATAACTTGATTCTGAATCTTCTACAAATGTACAGGGCAATCCTAAACATGACTCTAGATGCAAGATGTTACATTTTCCTTTTCTATTCTTTTTGTAATCTATTTTTTGTTTTGATTTAATGAAAAAAATTATTTTTGAGACTCTAGCACTTCTTACTTTATTGATTCCATATGTTATTTATGATTCCATGCATTATTATCTGGAAAGATTGATGCGTAAATAGGTTTCAGAAAAAAAATTATGTGGCCTTTTCCCATTTAATTTTTTGGCGCTAGGAGTCTATTTTGAAGATTTTTGAGCTTTCCCTTTCTAAGGGTTCTGGTGAATAGGAGAACGTAGTTACCAACTGGTTTTCTTTAATTTTAGTAATCCTTCTGAAGCCATTCTGTAGTCTAAATTTGGGGTTCTAAGACTCTTGTTTGGTTTTTAGAAAGATTTTCTAGTAAGAGGTTGTATTGTAGCCTGGGCCCTTTATTATGTATTTGGTACATTTTTGTCACGACCCAACTATCGGGCCATGCGGGTACCTACTCTAACACCTAAATCAGATAACCCTTGCCATATGATTTAAAACCAGCTACTAAAACCTTAGTAAGACAAAATCCTTTACAAAAGCAACGAAAACCCTTCTTAGGAACTAGTCAAAATAGGTACAAGAGCTTCTAAGAGAATACAAAAGCTAAACAAGACACAGCTCCCACCACAGGAAAGAGGGGAGTAGAAGGTGTCGGAGATCATCATCGTCTTCACCTACGAAACATCACTGATCCTTTAACCATACTATACCAAGTGGCATAGCAAGAGTAGTATCAGTATAAATAACATGTACTGGTAGGCATCATCGGTTGACCCGAATAGAAGTACCGCTATAGCAAACATCCATCAGGAAATTCCTTCACAGAGCCAGAATATACGTTGTGCAACTTCTTGGCATCCAGGTAGGATAGGTTCTTTTCATTGAGCAGACTTTGACCTGTTTCCATTTTATATTATTATATAGATGAAAAGGAGAATTCAGGTTTAGGCCTTTGGGCACGTAGTCTGGAGGATTGTTGTGTTTTGACTATTTCTGAATAGAAAATGATAGGGTTGGGGTGATGTGTTTCATTCCGGTGGTCTATACATGTCGAGTTGGGTACATAGGACTAGACTGTTGGTAAGGTTCAAAAGTCGGAAATGCTCTGCGTAATTAAATGACTAGTTAAAGGGGGTTCTGGGAATGATTCAATATAAAAAGAAAGAATAAACAAGAATGGTTGAGGTATCAATGTTAGGGGATGCCTTCCCCATGTTGTCTTGTCTTAAAAAAGAGGATTCCGAAATTGATGCATCTGCTAGTTATGTGCCTAAGCGGTGACCGAGGACTTAGTCTTTGGACAGGATTTCCAAGGTTGGAGTTACGTACTCGAGGGTGGAGTAGGTGATGGTTAATGTCTTGCCAAATGCAATGTATATACATGTAACTATAGCTTAGTATTGTATTTGCTTTCATGTTTAGGAAAGGAAGTTATGAATGTCCAAGTATTTGGAATGTCAATTATGTGAAATGAACTTGATTATTGCTTGTTGGTTTTACAAGGGTGTTTTTCGTTAATTTAGTTATTGGTTGTTGCTTTTGTGTGATATTTGGTTTGCTTGAGTACCACGCCTAGTACAAGATACTAATAGTTGGCTCAGGTACCACGCCTGGTATAGGTTCTATATCGGTTGTCTCGGGTACCACACCTGGTACAGGTTTAATTATGCATTATTGACTGTTTTTGTCGAAGGTTCTATGAGTGGACCGGGTTAAGTGCTGGATTTGTGATTGTTTTATTTGGTTCCTAAAAAGGTTGGGTTGTTACACTTATATATGGGATTGGTCCTTGGCTGGACCGGGTATTATATGTTAACACTTAGATATTGGTCTAGGGATCACTAGTTGGTCTGAGTGAATCAAAAAGGGTTATATGTTATGGTTATGTTATGATAGGGCAATAGTGGGTAAACCTATGTCATATGATGAGTAAGACTGAGAGTCTAGGGCTGTATAGCTGGTTGTTATTATCTGTTGAGTATTGTCCTAGGGGTCTCTGGGGCGGTTCGGTACTTGTAGATGGTGGCATGACTGTATGTGGTCTAGTCATTGAGTAATAGGGTTTTACTTCTTGTTGTTGAGTCATAGTGATTGACTGGGATAGGGGAATGGTAATTCGGGTCTAGACATAATGGTTGGACTAAGGGTTAAGGTGACTTGGGAAGTCTAAGAGTTAAGGTGACTTAGGAAGTCTAAGGGTTAAGGTGACTTGGGAAGTCTAAGGGTTAAGGTGACTTCGGAAGTCTAAGGGTTAAGGTGACTGGGGAAGTCGCAGGTGTCGGGTGTATTATCTCCGAGTGGTGGAGTTGGTAGTGGAATGGGATAGGAAGGCTGGGGGATGGAACGAATAAGTCCATAGAAGTTAAGGTCATGGTGGTAAGGATGGATGTTGAAGGACTGGATTATTATAATTCATTTCATATTTGCTCTTGTTTTCCTTATATGATGGTATGTAGTTGATTCAGGTTGACTGATGATGCCTACCAGTACATGTGTTTGTACTAATACTACTCTTGATATACCTTTTGGATATAGTCTAGTTATAGGATCAATGATGTTTCATAGGTACAGGATGATGGCAATTTCCAATAGCTTCTACTCTTCGATTCCATGGTAGAAGTTGTGTCTTCTATTATTTACTCGCATTTCTCCTGTAGTAGCTCTTGTACCTGTTTAGAATAGTTCCTATGGAGGGTTTGTTTTTCATTTGTAAAGGGTTTACTGCTATGAATATTGTAAATGGTTTTCTTGTATCAAAAAGGGGTACTTTCTTATGTTTCAATTATGATTTCCGCATTGCTTGTTGGATCGGGTGGCAAGGTTTCTCCTATCTACGTGCCCGAACGACCCAGTAGTTGGGTTGTGACACCACCTAGATGCCAAACAGCTTTTGCAGAAGTGTGAACACAAACTTCTGGGTCCGTGGAGGTGAATCCTTGACAGAGGTAGTCTTGGAATCCATGGGTTTTACCCCATTCACGCAAGAATCTTTCCTCTCCATTTCACCCAAGATTGGAGCAGCCTAAGAGGGTTTTTGGAGCAACCCACTTCCCCTTTTCAACTAAAGAGAAGGAGTCCTAATATAAAATCTATGTTTTCTAGCTACTGGTTCCATTAGCCCACTATAGCGACCTATCAGCCGCTACAGCAACGGCGCAATAGCGGGACAATTTCCACTATAGTGGGATGACATCAGCCCGAGTAAAATTTCAAATTCCAAAAATTTTCTCGTGTCACCCCAAATAAAATTAATAGCATATTTCAATAATCTGAGCAACCCGCAATGAGGTGCTTTTTTAATAACAACTGAACAGTTCATTACAATAAATAACAATTTACTCGTCGTTCATCCCTGAATAATTTTGAAGGCGGAGAGAAAAAAGAAGTCGGCCCTGTAATCTTATCGCTATACCTTGACAGCGTAATCATAACTTTTCACAAACTGGCAAAACTTCCATCCCCCTAGGTGTACTAAACTAACCAAAAGTTAATTTCGATCCTGCTCCGCAAGGGAATCCCTTCCCCCGAGTTGCTCGAAACAAATAAGAGTAACCCTTCCCGAGTGCCCAAGTAACTCGAGGCTTCACTAATTTACTAGGTCGGGAAGATTAAACGAATAAAACAACAAAATTTTCTTCCCTCAGCAGTGTGGAGCCCACTATAGCGAGATTAATTCTGCTATAGCGAACAACCTCCCACTATAGTGGGTGACAACAGTTTATAGGGGTGAGAAATGGGTTTCTTGCTCATTCTCCCCCTATTCCACCTGAAAACACCATTTTCCCCTCTCAATCACTTTGCTTCCGACATTGTAAACAAGGTAATAATTGTGATACTTTACTTTTCACACTTCATTGCACAAATAATGATCGTTTTATTCTTGAATTTGGTGAATAGAATAGATATTGGGTTGGTTTTTGAATTTTTAAGTTTTGGCTTTGATTTTATGGAATCCCAAAGCATGGATGCTTCCCTTATGTTTACAACGCTCCCACAGTATTCTAGGCGTAAGAATTTTAGGGTTCATGACCAAAACTGGGTTCAATAAGGTAGGGGATGTGAAAGGTTGTTCTTATTTAAAAATGTTGATTTGGGCGATCTTTAGGAGATATAATGCCCAAATATTTGCATGAAATAGTAGTAGGGTACTTTGGGAACACTTATCTGAACTTTGAATGTTAAAAATAGAATTTTGTGTCAAGAGGCGCCATTGTTGCACCTCTTAAAAAATTTGGGATGATGAAGACCGCTATAGTGATGCCGCCATAGCAGAGAAATTTTCGTTATAGAGCCATTGCCATAGCGAGAAGCAACCCGCTATAGCGGAAGGCTGCAAGTAGTAGCCTCCCAAACAGGGTAAAAAATGGATTTTCTCTGAATTTCATTTTTCCTTGCATCTTACGAGTTCTAATCCAACCATTTGTTAAACTTGCATATTTAACAACTCAATGAATGCCAACCAAGAACATATTCCATCTTACGAAAGATTCCCCAACGATGCTAGTTGGGAGAGATTCTGGGACTACCGGAGAACTGGCCTTTGCTATGAGAGAGGTTTCCGAATAAGAGGGGTGGCAGAATAGGCCAGGACATTTTTTAATAGGCTCCAGGAGTTTAGTTAGGGTCCACTGGTAGAGGCTCCCCGTTCCAGGCATTCAGGCTGAGGGAGGGAGTTTTATGTTATACTTCCTACTATGCATTGGGATGACCCTAACCCCACCATCCATATCTGAGAAGTGGATGTCCTCGTGGATGTCCAAAACATTAATGAGGTACTAGGAGTGCCTCATGTTTCAGATGTTGAGTACGAAGACAAGCTTCAGGGATGGGACATGAAATGTCTCAGGGACACGCTGGTAGAAAAGAAGTTCAGGGACCAGGTTTACTGGCCCAGTACCGAGGGTGTCACCAGCACTTACTTCACTGTCGATGCCAGGAGGTGGCTGAACTTGGTGTCCTGGAGGATCCGTCCATCGGGAAACCTTACCGATGTGACCTACCCTCGGGCTTTGGTAGTAGCATGCGCCATACAAGGCATTCAGCTGAATGTGGAGGCGCATATTGTATCAGAGTGGAAGGACTTTTATCAAGGCACCAAGAAGGGCCCTTTCATTCCCGATCTAGTGTATGCACTGTGCAGGAAAGTTGAGGTGCCTGAGGATGATACCGACATGGAGGTAAAGATGGATGCCCTCTTTAACCCTCTCCAGGTGAAGGTGGTTGCCTCTAAGGGGAAGAAGAAGAGGAAGGTGAGTGAAGCGGAGAGCAGTCAGGCTATCGAGGGCACTGATGATGACAACGATCCTGCCCCTCCTTCCCAGTCCCAACCTCTGATCACCAGCAGCCGCCTAGAGGAGGACTTGGCCACGGTTAAGAGATTCATGGAGGGTGCCCCTACCAGAGCCGCAGTGTCATGCCCCAAACCCATGGAGGCACGACTAGCACTCGGTGCCATACTTGATCGAGTGAACCTACACAAACCAAACTAACAATATTGGTTGGCCATTACGGCCAGGCCAAACAAAATGAAACACAATCAAAACCAACTCAAATATAACAAGGTATAATACAAGGATAACTAGGTCACAACTGACTACCATACCCACAGCAAATGTCTACAAGCCTCTAAGATGAAAACTGTTAACCACAAGTCGGGATAGGGCCCAGACATACCCATTATCAATATAAAGTTAAAGAAGGTTCTAGACTCAATAACTCCAAAAATAATGGAGCATACTAATCATCAGCTCAACTCGACCACACCTAATCAAGACCACTGTCTACCTGATAACCTGCAGGCATAAATGCAGTGCCTCCCAGGCAATGGAGACGTCAGTACAAAAAAATATATTGAATATGTAAGGCAATAGAATAACAGAAACAGCACAACCCAAAACTAAAACCACAACATGAAGGAAGTTGAAATAGGAACAATACCAACATCCCAGTGATCACCTGTACAGGCACAACATCAGCCCAATACTGCCTTACCTTTCCCTACTATAGGCCTTATAACAACCACAACCTTGGCCACACATCGCCTCCAAAACTCAAGATGCAGCTAACCAAAACAATCATAATATAGAAATGCAATACAAGATGAATAACATAATACATACGCTCAACTTGCGGAATGAACTCACACCTTAAGGGAGAGCAATACATAAGAAAGGCCATGCAGAAAAATACTCATGCCTTACAGGTCCTCATAATGCCATGGGCTTGACCATGCAGAAAGATCTCACGCCTTACAGGTCCTCGCAAAGTCACGGGCTCAACCATGCTGAAAGGTCTCATGCCTTACAGGTTTTCGTGAGCCCTCTAGGCAATCACAATTAAAATATGCAATAAAACATGATGAAATATGCAACACATAATACAATACAATGCAAGCTTTTAAGGCAGCCCCCAAGTATCCAAGAACCACTGTACCTCCTCCATACCACAACCCTAATACCATGATTACCCTCAAGTACCCAACAATCACTATAATCTAACAAGCACACCCATGTATAGACCACCTCTTACTTCCAACTTAACATGATACCGACATCACAGGATATGAGTTTTAAACAAGAATAAAACAATAATAATTTAGAGACATCTGATGATCGATTCTTCGACAGCGCGCTAAACTCAAAAATCATATCTCAAGGAATCATGCCAAAAGGGAAATGAATAGCATTTACATACCTAGAATCTGAGCTTGAATAACTTGGAGTAGATAATTGACTTTCTTTCAGTATTAGAAAAACATTCAAAAATATTTTCCTACTAATTTTTTTCCACCGTGAACTTATAGCTACTACAGATACTTTGGAAATCTTATTTGTGAAAAAAGAAATAACCCCTCACATTTTACACACATACTAGACCAAAATTCTGTGCTACGCACGGGCCCAATGTTAATACTCAAAAATTATAAGATATGCCTAATTTAGATATGTATATATTATTATTATTTTATTTAGATCAATTAATTTTTTAGATACACATACATTATTTTATTGAGATAAATGAAATTCATATAAGAATATACACAAAATTTTATTCCAGTACGGGTCCAATATATATTACATAGATAGAATTTTTAAATATTCACTAAATTTAGTATACGTTTTGTATAATTATTGTGATTTATGATACTTTTTATGTCATTTTATCCCTTTATGTGGCACTAATACAATTTTGAGATTCATCAAAAAAATTATATTGTGATTTATAATATCTTTTACGTAATTATCAAATACATAACAGAATATTTTGATCAAATATATAATATATTAAAATAAAAAGTAAGACAAATAAGTTAAAACGGAGAAAATATTAAATTTTTCGAAGTAGGACTCTGCAAGCAGATAGGTCTTAATGTC
Organism: Jaltomata sinuosa; assembly: GCA_003996215.1. NCBI lineage: Eukaryota > Viridiplantae > Streptophyta > Magnoliopsida > Solanales > Solanaceae > Jaltomata > Jaltomata sinuosa. The sequence goes on from QJPP01001073.1 coordinate 664,672, forward strand.
AGAGCAAGCATGTTGAAGACCTGCCTGCTTTGCCTCTTATTAGAGATAATAATATAGCAATCTATATGCAAGATAAAGTCCAAATTGAATATTATATATTTATTATATAAAGTGGCAAATTCTAATGATAGGTGGCAGCATTAAATAAGGCCGAAGTTTGGGAACTTCTCCACCACTTCCACGTTGAAGTGGTGGTTCACACCACATAATTTTCATCCTACTATATATATACTCGGGTATTGCACAATTTTATGGTAAAATAAATATAATCTTATAAATATATCACAATTCATAAAAAATATTTCGAATAAAGTCTATCACATATAATAATAATTTTTTAACATAACTACACTTACTATCTCTAATAAAATATCAGTAAATTGTAAACTTTTATAAAATAAATACATCATAATTGAAGGATTTTCATAAATATTTAAATTATTTTAGGAAAGTAGTAAAAATACACATTTTTATCACATTCTAATTTAAATCTAATATTTTGAATACGTGTGATATTAATAAAACCCCAAAATTTAAGCTAGTAAGCCTTCGAGGAAAGATAAAAGACAACCTTAAAACACATGGGGTGTTACACGCAGCCCTACCTCTCCCTGCCTAGGACTATGCAACGCTCCATAGGGAGCTCGATGAGGAGAAGAGGAAGAGGCGCTCCCGGGATCGCATGCTTGTACGGATGTGGAAGACCATAAAGATCATGTTTAGCTATGATGTCCCTGATCGGGAGCTTTCCCCAACTCGAGCTAGAGGACTTGCAGGAGTTCCCTTTTCTGGGTGACACTGAGGTCGAGGACCCCGACCCCGCAGCCCCTGATGGTGATGAGGCATCTGGCTAGGACCTCTCCCCCCTCCCCCTTCATTATACTCTATTTACTATTTTTAGGTTTTGCCCCCATTTGGGGCATGTACTAGACATTGTTTTCCCCTTCCTTTTCCCTTTTATTATCGTACATGTATCCTAGCTTAATGACATTATTAACCTTATATGCATGCTAGGTTGTTTATTAAGCAATTTTCCATTATTTTCGTAGTAGCTCCCAGCTAAACTAACGATTTAAACCACCCCGGGAAAGAAAAGTAGAGCATGGGAAAACAGGGCAGAGAATCTATTCTACCCTTCCTGCTATAGCGGCTTGCACGTCACTACCGCGACACTGCTATAGCGGTGAAATTCCTACTATAGCGGGATCATCATAGCGGGTCCATCCCGCTATGGCGGCCCCAATGGCAGTAGCCTAGAAATTGCAAATTTCTGCAAAGTTCACTCATTTTCTATTCCTTGTTATCAACGTTGATCATTGAAATCGCATTATGGTCTTAATATAACGTCAAGACCAACCCCAGCTATGCATAATTAAAAATTTAGCACCACATTATCATAAATTAGTTATGAATCACACTTGAAAGTTGTTCATAGCACCACATTCCCGCTATCATACAAGAATAGTCCTTTCCCCCATGGTTCCCAACCAATCCCAACTGTCCTGAAACCGGAGTTTCCCTACAGTCACAATTTATTTTGTCCCCTTACCATTTTTACCAATGGTGAGTCCATACCCAAAATTTAACATAATTTTTTAGTTAAACCACATAGCAATTTATCCCTTAACAAATCACACATAACCAAATATATGACCTCTTCCTAACCATAAATTTCACAATAAGGCAAGCAACTACACACCACACATTCTCAGTCATTCATACAATGCAATGCACATAATCATAAATCTCAAGCTTCATCACTAAATCAAGTCATTCTTATTATCTTTTATCCACCTCATGGATGACCGTTAGCCGATCAACCATGCATTTACATAGCCTCTCAGGTCAGATACCAATTGGAACCTTTCCGGTTCCAATTTCCTTGCTTGTGCCATTTCAGTCAAAAACAATGGCAATTCAATTTACCTTGTTGAGATACCAATTGGAATCAAGAGATACAAATTGGACTCAACCCATAAAAGCAAGCAACAGATGCACAAAAGGAGTGAAAGAAGTGGAACAATTTCCTAGAATGCTTCACAGCTTCCTGTAGCGAAGCGACGAGATTAGAAACCCAGAAAATGGGTTTTTAATTTCATTCTCTCTCATTCATCCCCAAAAACAGATGAGGGTTACTCCAAGAACCCTCCTAGGCTGCTCCAAGGCTTGGGAGCCATGGGGAGGAGGAACTCCGATAAAAAGGACGCAAAACCACGGATTCGGGCCTGAAGAATCATCAGGGAACACCTTCACGGAGCTAGAAAGGGCATGGAACAATTGCTCAGCATCTAGGTAGGCTAGGTGTCTTCCAAGAGTAGATTGACCGCTTTCATTTTTCTTATTATTGTATAGAATGAAAGGGATAATCCATGGTTAGGCCTTCGGGCAAGGAGTCTGGAGGAAGTCATTGAATTGTTGGATTTTTTTGGAAATGGTAGAATGGGAATGGGGTATGGCTATATTTTAGGCATTGCTTAAATTGTGTGATTTTTCTAATAAAATGCAAAAACTAGAACATCAGAAGGTTCGGGGAACCGGAAAAAGATTAGTAACTAACAAATGTGTAAGGAACGGAAGTTTCGGACTAATTGGTATAATTTGGATAATTGTTTGGTTGTGTTCTAAGGTTGGGAAGGGTTTTCCCAGGTTGTATTAGGTCCTAGGAAGAGGGTCAGGAATAAATGTAATTAATTGCATGCTTAAAGGGGAGAACTGGGGTTAGTCTTTGGATGGGATTTGACGGTTCATAGTGTACCCAAAATAGGGTAGGTGATGGCTTACGATTCCTGTGAATGTTGTATATTTTTGTACTCTTATCTAAGTGTTTGTATGACTTACATTGCTTAGAGGAATTGTTTAGGATATCTAAGGGTCCTGTTTTACAGTCTGTGAATTGAACGGTGTGTTGTTTGTTGGTTTTACAAGTTGTTTGTTCATTATTTGACTATGGATTAATTGACATTCGGTTGGCTTGGGTACCACACCTGGTACGGGAATTTACTAATGGTTGGCTCAGGTACCAAGCCTGGTATAGGTATAATAAATGGTTGGCTCGGGTACCACACCTGGTATGAAACATACTAACGGTTGGCTCGGGTACCACGCCTGGTATGGGATATACTAATGGTTGGCTCGGGTACCACACCTGGTACGGGTTTATTTAACTGCATCATTGTATTGATATTGTTGTATTGCATTAACTGTTATGGGTTTCATGAGTGGACCGAGTTATTTTATTAAAATGTGATAATTGCTTATGGTCCGTGAGAGGCCGAGAATTCTGTTATATTTGGTTAAGTTGGTCTTGGTGTAGACCGGATTATTATATTGATCATTATTTAGTCGGTCTTGGTGTAGGCCGGTTGTTATATTATATTGATCATTATTTGGTCTTGGTGTAGGCCGGGTTATTATTTAGTTAAGTTGGTCTTGGTGTAGACCGGGTTATTATGTTGATCATTATTTGGTCTTGGTGTAGGCCGGGTTGTTATATTATATTGTGAGTTGGGTCTTGGTGTAGGCTAGGTTATTATATTATATTGTGAGTTGGGTCTTGGTGTAGGCCGGGTTGTTATATTATATTGTGAGTTGGGTCTTGGTGTAGGTCGGGTTGTTATATTATATTGTGAGTTGGGTCTTGGTGTAGGCCGGGTTGTAATATTATAATCTGAGTTTTGTCTAGGTGTAGTCCGGGTTGTTATATTATGTTATCGGCTGGTCTTGGTGTAGGTCAGGTTATTATGTTGATTATTAGTTGGTGTAGACCGGGTTTTCCATGTTAACACCTAGATGTGTTAGGGGGATACGGGTGGGTCCGAACTATGTAAAAGAGGTTACAAGTTCATAATTGTTGTCATTAAGTGTGCTAATGACGGTCAGAAATTATTTGTGTTAATAAGCTAAGGGTGGGTCTTGGCATAGATCGGGTAGTCGTTTGGACACTTAGGTGTGGTTAGAGGATCCTTGGAGGGTCCGGGTTTCGGGATTAGAAACGGATTTAGATATAACCCTGTTGTTGTCATTGAATGTGTCAATGGTTGCTAGGTGAATTCCATATGATTTGTAAATTAGGAGTAAGACTGGAAGTCTGGGGTTGTAGTTGTTGGTTGTTGTAACCAGGGTGGAAAGTCGTCCTAAGGATCTGTGAAGGGTCCGGACACTGGTAAGTAAAACTACGGGTATAAGTGGTTTGGTTTGGCAGTTAGTCGGGTTAAGTCTGAATATCTAGTCAAGGATGTGACTTGGGAAGTCTAGGTGTCAAGGTGACTTGGGAAGTCTAGGTGGCAAGGTGACTTGGGAAGTCTAAAGGTTAGGATGGTCGATTCCGAAAAGGGGGATTGATAAAAGTGATGTTGAAAGGGGTGAAGCATTTACCTTGTGCATTTTATCTTGATCTTTACATGATGGTAGGAGTGAATTCAGATCAGACGATGCTGCCTACCAGTACGTGTGTTTGTACTGATTCTACTCATGCTATACCTTTTTGGTATAGTCTGGTTGCAGGGTTGGTGATGTTCCACAGGTTCAGGATTGCGCTGATCTTCCAGCAGCTCCTACTTCCTTCTATGGTGGGAGTTGTGTCCATCTTATATTATAAGCTCATCTTGTAGAAGCTCTTGTACCGAATTAGACTATGTTCTAGGGAGGGCTGTCCCACATTGTAAATGATTTTCTGCAAGTTTTGTAAGTTGTTTATTTCCTGAAATTTTGTAAAGGAAGTTTCATGTATAAAAAGGGGTTTTATTTCATGATTTATTTCTTTTTCCGCATTACCTATTGGTTCGGATGGTAAGAGTTCTCCTATCTAGGTGGATTAGAGTAGGTACCCACACGGCACGGTAGTTGGGTCGTGACAAATGGTATTAGATCCCAGGTTATCATTCTCCCAGTACAAGAGCAAAATGTCGAATAGAGTCCCGCGTATTGGTGTGTTGACTTCCACATCTAATCCTAGGTAAGCTATGAAGCATTCTAGGAAACACTTCTCTTCTTCCATTCCTTTTCGTGAGGTTTTGTTACTTGCTTGTATGGGTTGAGTCCAATTGGTATCTCTCGATTTCAATTGGTATCTCAACAAGGTGAAGGATATCATTGGACTCCTGGTACGACAAACAAGTAAGGGAAATTAGAACCGGGAAGGTTCCAATTGGTATCTGGCCTGGGAGGCTATGTAAAGGACGGATGGATTTGCTAACGGTTATCCATGAAGTGAATGAAGGGTGATGAAACTGGTTTGATTGAGTGTTGGAGCTTGAGACTCGTGATTGTATGCATTTCATTATTTGAATGACCGCGATTGTGTGGTGTGTAATTACTTGAGTTACTTTGAAATTTTTGGTTAGAAAGGAGTCTTAACTTGATTATGTGTTAATGATTGAAGGAGTTCTTGTTTTGTAATTCAAGTGGAAAATAGTATGTTAAATGCGGGGCAGGGTCTTATCATTGGTAAAAATAATAAGGGAAAATAATATATATACTTGTGGGAAGTCAGGTTTCAAGTGGTTGGTATGTGAATAAGTACCAGGGACAAGGGCTATTATTGCTTAATAGCGGGAATTATGGTAAGACATGGATGATCGGCTAATGGTCATCCATGGGATTAATAGAGAGTAAATTATGTGACTTGTTTTGGTTGTGACTTGAAATTGAAATGTTGTGTTGTACAATTCTCATGTGACTTGCTTGAAATGTGTGTAAATTATTGTCTGTCGTTCAGGTTGAGTCTGCAGAGGGTCACTAAGTTGAAAGTTCTGTGTACCTTAAGTTGTGATAAGCTGTTAAAAGTCTTGATTTAAAAGTGGTACCGCATTTTTGGAAAAGGGGCTTATTATTAGTTAAGATGATAAGGGATTGGGAACTGTGACTGTAGGGAAACTTCGGTTTCAGGACAGTTGGAACTTGGTTGGGAACCATGGAAACAAGGGAGTCATTAGTGTGTAATGGCGGGAAGATATTGTTGGGAATAATTGTCTGGTGTTAATTCTTCATAATTGATAATATTTTATGTTGAATAATGATGCGTTTAATGCCAGGAATAGTCTTAAGGGTGGTTTAAGACCATGGAGGGCTTGATGAGATTAGACAATGATAACCGGGAAGGTGGAAGGATACACTTGCTAGAAATTTTGAATTTCTGGGCTGTTACCGCCAGGACTGCCATAGTGGAACTAGACCGCTACGGCGATCCCACTTTAACGGGATTTTTACCGCTACAGCGGAAGGGTGCAGGGCAGAGTGCCTGCCCTACTTTTCCTTGTTTTTCATTTCATTCTCAGGGCATCTAAAGGCAATGGTTACATTATGAGTTGCTATGTGAAACAAGGAAATCGTCCAGATAGCTAATATAGTATGCATATAAGGGAAGTTGCCAAGAATTTAGCATCCATGCACGATAAAAAGGAAAGGGTAGACATGGTAGCCCGGGGTATTAGTAAGATTATGATTGACCATTTGTGGGTATAGTTACCCATGTAAAATTTGGTAAGATGATCAGTAATTGACTGAGTAGTGGACACTCTCTATAGGCTATGAGGGTGATTATTGACGGGTTTATTGTTGATGATCCTTAGTGGTAGGGTCGATTGAGGGAGTGGGGTTATTAAATGAATCCTTTATCATGGTTATTCCTTATGTCGGTCATGATAATACCGGTATCACCATTCTTTGAGTGGTGGGTGTGCTCGTCATAGCATTGGTTAGGGTGTAAGTGCCCGGATAGAATTTCCCCTAAGATGAGAGTTGACGAAAACTTCAGGCCAGGATGAGTTCCAATGGAATTTTGTTGTTGTGTGATTTAGAGATAGGTGGCATCTCGGGGCATGGTGTTCACGGAGCTAGAAAGGGAATGGAACAGCTGCTTGGCATCCTGGTAGGCTAGGTTTCTTCCAAGAGTAGATTGACCGCTTTCATTTTTCTTATTATTGTATAGAATGAAAAGGAGAATTCATGGTTAGGCCTTTGGGCACGGAGTCTTGAGGAAGTTGTTGAATTGTAGGACTTTTTTGGAAATGGTAGAATGGGAATATGGTGTGGTGATATTCTAGGCATTGCTTAATTTATGTGATTTGCTAATAAAATGCAGAAACTAGAATATCGGAAGGTTCGGGGAACCGGAGAAGGGTTAGTAATTAACAAATGTGTAAGGAACGGAAGTTCCGGACTAATTGGTATAATTTGGATAATTGTTTGGTTGTGTTCTAAGGTTGGGAAGGGTTTTCCCAGGTTGTATTTGGTCCTAGGAAGAGGGTCAGGAATAAATGTAATTAATTGCATGCTTAAAGGGGCGAACCGAGGTTAGTCTTTGGATGGGATTTGACGGTTCATAGTGTACCCAAAATGGGGTAGGTGATGGCTTACGATTACTGTGAGTGTTGTATATTTTTGTACTCTTATCTAAGTGTTTATATGAATTACATTAATTGGAGGAATTGTTTAGGATGTCTAAGGGTCCTGTTTTACAATTTGTGGATTGAACGGTGTGTTGCTTGTTGGTTTTACAAGTTGTTTGTTCATTATTTGATTGTGGATTAATTGACATTCGGCTGGCTTGGGTACCACACCTGGTATGGGAAATTACTAACGGTTGGCTCGGGTACCTAGCTTGGTACAGGTATAATAAATGGTTGGCTCAGGTACCACGCCTAGTACGAAACATACTAACGATTGGCTTGGGTACCACGCCTGGTACGGGATATACTAATGATTGGCTCGGGTACCACGCCTGGTACGGGTTTATTTTACTGAATCATTGCATTGATATTGTTATATTGCATTAACTGTTATGGGTTCCGTGAGTGGACTGAGTTATTTTACTGAAATGTCATAATTGCTTATGGTCCATGAGAGGCCAAGAATTCTGTTATATTTGGTTAAGTTGGTCTTGGTGTAGACCGGGTTATTATATTGATCATTATTTAGTCGGTCTTGGTGTAGGCCGGTTGTTATATTATATTGATCATTATTTGGTCTTGGTGTAGGCCGGGTTATTATTTAGTTAAGTTGGTCTTGGTGTAGACCGGGTTATTATGTTGATCATTATTTGGCCTTGGTGTAAGCCGAGTTGTTATATTATATTGTGAGTTGGGTCTTGGTGTAGGCCGGATTGTTATATTATATTGTGAGTTGGGTCTTGGTGTAGGTCGGGTTGTTATATTGTATTGTGAGTTGGGTCTTGGTGTAGGCCGGGTTGTTATATTATAATCTGAGTTTTGTCTAGGTGTAGTCCGGGTTGTTATATTATGTTATCGGCTGGTCTTGGTGTAGGACAGGTTATTATGTTTATTATTAGTTGGTGTAGACCGGGTTTTCCATGTTAACACCTAGATGTGTTAGGGGGATACGGGTGGGTCCGGACTATGTAAAAGAGGTTACAAGTTCAAAATTGTTGTCATTAAGTGTACTAATGACGGTCAGAAATTATTTGTGTTAATAAGCTATGGGTGGGTCTTGGCGTAGATTAGGTAGTCGTTTGGACACTTAGGTGTGGTTAGAGGATCCTTGGAGGCTCCGGGTTTCGGGATTAGAAACGGATTTAGATATAACCCTATTGTTGTCATTGAATGTGTCAATGGTTGCTAGGTGAATTCCATGTGATTTGTAAATTGGGTGTAAGACTGGAAGTCTGGGGTTGTAGTTGTTGGTTGTTGTAACCAGGGTGGAAAGTCGTCCTAGGGGTCCGTGAAGGGTCCGAACACTGGTAAGTAATACTACGGGTATAAGTGGTTTGGTCGGGCAGTTAATCAGGTTATGTCTGAATATCTAGTCAAGGAGGTGACTTGGGAAGTCTAGGTGTCAAGGTGACTTGGAAAGTCTAGGTGGCAAGGTGACTTGGTAAGTCTAAAGGTTAGGATGGTCGGTTCCGAAAGGGGGATTTATAAAAGTGATGTTGAAAGGGGTGAAGCATTTACCTTGTGCATTTTATCTTGATCTTTATATGATGTTAGGAGTGAATTTGGGTCAGCCGATGATGACTACCAGTACGTGTCTCTGTACTGATTCTACTCTTGCTATATCTTTTTGGTATAGTCTGGTTGCAGGGTTGGTGATGTTTCACAAATTCAGGATTGCGCTGATCTTCCAACAGCTCCTACTTCCTTCTATGGTGGGAGTTATGTCCATCTTATGTTATAAGCTCATCTTGTAGAAGCTCTTGTACCGGATTAGACTAGGTTCTAGGGAGGGCTGTCTCACATTTAAATGATTTTCCGCAAGTTTTGTAAGTCGTTTATTTCCTGAAATTTTGTAAAGGAAGTTCCATGTATAAAAAAGGGTTTTATTTCATGATTTATTTCTTTTTCCGCATTACCTGTTGGTTCGGGTGGTGAGGGTTCTCCTATCTAGGTGGACTAGAGTAGGTGCCCGCACGTACCGGTAGTAGGGTCATGACATATATATACTGAAATATGATAGCATTTTATTCTGGAGCATGACTGCTTGAATTAACTGCCTAGCAAGCATAAATTATGAATACTGAATTTAAGACAAGCTAGGGTTACTGAGTTTTGTATATGGGACTATACTAATTCCCCAACAAACATGTATTTGACATCATAATAACTATAGCATCTGAATTACAATGAATCCCTAAAGTTTAGGAACCCTAGGTTTGAATATTTCATGAAGAACTGAAGATCTTAACTGAATTCTAGGGACCTAATGAGTGAAAGGAACCCACTAGTGAAGTCCCACATACCTGGAGGAAAATTCTACGATTGAGCCTTTGGATTTGGGGGTTAAACTTGGAGGTAACCCTCTGGCTTTTTCTTGAGAGACAACGCTTCTATTCTTGTCTGATGTTGCTAAGTGTCGAATTAGTTTAAGAGTAATGGGGTAAATAGAGTAAAAACCCTTTAATTACTCCCAAAATGACTTAGGATCGGAGTTAAAAGTATTGGGAAAGGACCAGAATGCCCCCACTTAAAAATCAAAAAGTTGCAGAAAATCCCTCGCCAGACAAGGGAGGCTGGGTTGGCCCCCTGGACCATCCCCACAGGTAGTCCCATGGCCCATCGCGTCCATAACTCCCATGGTGATCTGCCCGTCGGGGTAAGGAAGGCTGGGATTGGGGTGCTGGCGCCTTCTCACGGGCTGCCCGATGGCCCGTCGGACCTTGAACGCCCGTCGGGTCCCCTGTTTGGCTGGAGCCTGAGTGACAGGGACCCTGGGCTCTTCCCACGGGGACCATGATGGGCCGCCGTGTCCACGACTCCCGTGGGTCAGCCTATGAGGCTTGACTGGAGATGAAATTTTTCTGAGTTCTTTTGAGTTCTGGGCTTTAAATGCTGGTCTAAATTCTGGGGTGTTACACTAATTGTACAGAAAATTAGTTCTAGAATTTGCATCAGAAAAAATATAAAAAGAGTAAGATGAGTAAAATTTGTTAGTACTCATTAGGCATCATAGGACAACCGAACTCAAATAGTAACTATATCATATAAAAAATGTTAAAGTAACCCAAGACGTAAAAAAAATTTAGCAGTTCAATTACATAATAGTAATAATAAGAAGCATATGATAAGTAGAATTTTGATATGCAATGCAATGCAATAGCCACTGATCCTACCGATATAACCTTTTCTATAGTGGCATGCAGTAAGATTGAAACCGTAGGATACTCGTGAGGTCCATATACCCATCCACAACTAAAACTGGCTCAAAAAGGGACGGATAAGAAAGCGACGGACAGGTTCGCTCCTGAAAAGCGACAGAAAAAGCGACGTTGTCCGTCGCTTTCCTAATTTTTTTAATTTATAATTATTTTTTTACAAAAGCGACGGACAGCGTCTATTTGTCCATCGATTTTTTTGATGGATTTTTGCACCAAAATTATTTACAAATAATTAATTTTTTATTTTTTATTATAAGCGACGGACAGCATCGCAATTATTTAAGAAAACAAAAAAATAATTTTAAAAAAAGCGACTCTGTCCGTCGCTTTCTTTAAAATTTAATTTATATTTAAAAAAATAGAAAAGCGATGGACAGTGTCGCTTTTATCCGTCACTTTTAGGTCAATACGTGGTCAACTCATTTAAAAAGGTGACGGATAAAAGTGACGTTGTCCGTCGGTTTTTAAAAAGTAAAGTGACCCATATCGGGTCACTCCTTCATTTTTCTCTTCTCTTTTCTCTTCTCTCTTCTCTCTTCTCTCTTCTCTTCTCTCTTCTCTCCACACACCTCCACACCTTCAAGTCGCCGCTGCCGTTGTTGCCACCGTCACTGCCTCCACGCCGCCTCCTTCCTCCTCCATCATTAATTTTCGAGTTAGGGCTAATTTAAAATTCAAGGTTAGATTTTTTTACTTTTTTTCAATTACATTGCATTTATTTTAGGTTAACGTTAGATTAAGAACATTGTTAGTTGTTATATAGATTAGAACTTGAATTAGTAGTATTTAAAATTTCAAGTTAGGGTTTATTTGATATTTTTTGTTATTATTAGCAAGTTTGTTAGTTTTGAATCTTTAAATTATTTTTTGTCATTTATTTTAAGTTAGTGTTAGATTATGAGCATTGCTAGTTGTGAATCTTGAATAATGTTATGAACATTTTTTAATTCATATAATTGAATTTGTGAACTTGAATTTGAGAAGTTTGAACTTGAATTTGATTTTAGAATTTGTAAGCATAATAAATATCTTAGGCTCTTGATTATAAGTTTGAATTAGGTTCTTGAATTAAGTTCTTGAATTAGTTTTCAACTTTAGGTTGTTGAATTAGGTTCTTGAATTTGATAGTGAAGTTGAAAATTTTGAATTAGTTTATATTGATGGGTTATAATCTTGAATTAGTTTTCAACTTAAGTTGTTGAATTAGGTTCTTGAATTTGATAGTGAAGTTTGAAATTTTGAATTAGTTTATATTGTTGGGTTATAATCTTGAATTAGTTTCAACTTTAGGTTATTGAATTAGGTTCTTGAATTTGATAGTGAAGTTAAAATTTTGAATTAGTTTATATATATATATATATATATTGTTGGGTTACAATCTTGAATTAGTTTTCAACTTTAGGTTCTTGAATTAGGTTCTTCAATTTGATAGTGAAGTTGGAAATTTTGAATTAGTTTATATTGTTGGGTTATAATCATGATTTAGTTTTCACCTTATGTTGTTCAATTAGGTTCTTGAATTTGATAGTGAAGTTGAAAATTTTGAATTAATTTATATATATATTGTTGGGTTATAATCTTGAATTAGTTTTCAACTTTAGGTTGTTGAATTAGGTTCTTGAATTTGATAGTGAAGTTGAAAATTTTGAATTAGTTTATATTGTTTTGAGTTATAATCTTGAATTAGTTTTCAACTTTAGGTTATTGAATTAGGTTCTTCAATTTGATAGTGAAGTTGAAAATTTTGAATTAGTTTATATATATATATATATTGTTGGGTTATAATCTTGAATTAGTTTTCAACTTTAGGTTGTTGAATTAGGTTCTTGAATTTGATAGTGAAGTTGGAAATTTTGAATTAGTTTATATTGTTGGGTTATAATCTTGAATTAGTTTTCAACTTTAGGTTGTTGAATTCGGTTCTTGAATTTGATAGTGAAGTTGGAAATTTTGTAGTTTATATTGTTGGGTTATAATCTTGAATTAATTTTCAACTTTAGGTTGTTGAATTAAGTTCTTGAATTTGATAGTGAATTTAGAAATTTTGAATTAGTTTAATTGTTGAGTTATAATCTTGAATTAGTTTTCAATTTTAGGTTGTTGAATTAAGTTCTTGAATTTGATAGTGAATTTAGAAATTTTGAATTAGTTTATATTGTTGGGTTATAATCTTGAATTAGTTTTCAACTTTAGTTTATGTTATGAACGTCAATGAGTCTAATTTATAATTGAATTATTATATTTTTATAGATGGATCATCGCTTGTGGATGTATGATATATATTATGAAAATGATGGTCCTATAAAACCTGAATTTTTTGAAGGAGTTAGAAGTTTTATCGAGCATGCAATGTCACTAGACAACTATCAAAGTCATGGTGTGGTTAGGTGTCCTTGTAGTAAATGCCGGTGCATGAAGTTTTTTAATCCAGATTCAGTTATGGTCCATCTCTATCGTAATGGATTTAAGCCTAGATATTTTGTGTGGGTTGATCATGGTGAGAAAGATGGGTTGAATGGTATATTTTATAATTCTCTGCCTATGAATGAATATATTAGGATTGAACATGATAGGTCTCAAGATGATAGGGTTGAACACGATAGGATGCATGAAATGATTAATGATGCTTTCGGAGTTCAAGATGGAACTATGAAACCCGAACAGTATTTAGAAGATGAAGCTCCTAATGAAGAAGAAAACGCTGCTATGAACAATTACAACAGGCTAATCGTCCATTATGTGAAGGAAATTCGCATTCTGCTTTGTCAGTTGCAGTTAGACTATTGAGTATCAAGTCAGATTGAAGTGTTCCTCAAACTCTTATGGACTCTGTAGTTGATCTTGTGGGGGAAGTAGCTAATAATACAGAGTTGAAGATACCTAAGAATTTTTATGAAGCAAAGAAATTGGTTTCAGAGTTAGGATTGTCATATGATAGAATTAGTTGTTGTGTAAATGATTGCATGTTGTTTTATAAGTATGATGATCATCTTGACAATTGTAAGTTTTGTGGACATGCTCGGTATAAGCGGACTCCCGGTGGAAAGATGGTTCCAATTAAGGCGATGCACTATCTACCTCTTATACCTAGGTTAAAGAGGTTGTACGCTTCAATGAGTTCTGCCCCATATATGAGATGGCACCGTGAAAATAGAAGGTCACCGGGTGTCTTGTATCATCCATCAGATGGAGAAGCTTGGAAGCATTTTGATAGAACATATCCTGATTTTGCTAGAGAACCAAGAAATGTTAGATTGGGATTGTGTGCAGATGGTTTCACACCATTCTCTAATAATGTTGCACCTTATTCTTGCTAGCCTATATTTCTTACTCCGTATAATCTCCCGCCTAAAATGTGTATGACAAGTCCCTACATTTTTCTAAGTTGTATTATCATGGGTCCCCGTAATCCAAAAAGTTTGATTGATGTCTATCTGCAGCTATTGATAGATAAGCTAAAACAATCATAGTTTGACGGTGTAGTGACATACGATATATCAAGTAAGCAAAATTTTACTATGCATGCTTCTTTAATGTGGACTATTAATAATTTTCCTGCATATGGGATGTTGTCAGGTTGGATGACTGCTAGAAAGTTAGCTTGCCTGCATTGCATGGAAAATTCTAAAGCATTCACTTTAAAGTATGGCCGAAAAAGTTGTTGGTTTGATTGTCACCGTTAGTTCTTGACAATGGACCACGAGTTTAGAAATATGAAAAATACATTCAGAAATAATAAGGTTGAAAATGATCTGCCACCTTCATTACTTTCAGGACATCAGATTTGGGAGAGAGTTAGTCAGTTGCCTAAAATTATAGATTTAGGAGAGAGTTCTAGACTTCCTGGATATGGTGTTGAACATAATTGGACCAAACAAAGCATATTTTGAAAGTTACCGTATTGGAAGGATAATCTTCTACGACATAATCTTGATGTGATGCACATTGAAAAAAATTATTTTGATAATTTGTTCAACACAATAATGGATGTTAAGGGCAAGACAAAAGACAATCCAAAAGCTAGAATGGACTTAAAGGAATATTGTAGGAGAACGGAGTTGTGGTTGCAGGAAATGAGAAATGGTAAAGTGGTTAAGCCCAAGGCAACTTTTTCATTCACATTGGATGAGAAACGAGAAATTTGTGAGTGGGTGAAGAATTTGGGAATGCCCGAGGGCTATGCTTCGAATTTGGGAAAGAAGACAGATATGGATGAAGGAAAATTGATTGGTATAAAAAGCCATAATTGTCATGTTTACATGGAAACTCTGATTCCTAACGCATTTAGCCACCTACCTGACAAGATATGAAAACCAACCACAGAAATAAGTCTATTCTTCAAAGATTTGTATTCTAACACTTTGTTGGAGAGTAGCTTGGAAAGGATGCAACAAAATATTCTTGTTATTACCACTAAGTTGGAGAATATCTTTCCATGTGGCTTTTTTGATGTGATGGAGCATCTTCCAGTTCACCTTATAGAAGAGGCACGTCTTGGGAGCCCAGTTCAAACAAGATGGATGTATCGATTCGAGCGGTAATAACCCTTTATTGTTTTTGTTATTCTTTCTTAAACGTATTATATTAATTAGCTAACATGCAATTATATAGGACAATTGGCAAGTGCAAACAAACTATTAAGCAAAGGGAAAAGATCAAAGGATCAAATTGTGAAGCTTATCTTGCAAGAGAAACTGCTTATTTTTGTTCTTACTACTTCGGGAATGAAGTGCTATGTAAGAGAAATAGAGTCAATCGCAATGATGACGGTGATGGTGATCCTATATTTGAACCGATTTTAATTTTTAATCAACCTGGGCGAGGTTTCACTAGTGTTGAAAAGCAATCGGCTGTGACACATATTTTGCTCAATTGTCCCGAGATTCAACCATATCTTAAGTAAGTCTTGTTGAATTGTGTTATTGAATTACATAAATTTAAATACTAAGTGTTAATTAAACTAACGAAATATCTCAATGTACACTTAACAGTAAATTCGTAAGCATATGGGGTAATGATGCCATATATACAAGCTTTTCTTATTGACTGAAAAAATATGTAAGTGTGTAAAAGTTTATTTACTCATTTACGCTTAATTTTGAATCAACATGTATAATATACTCATTTACTAAAATTTAATTTGTAGGTTTTTTATAAACATAATACTGTCGAACATCCATAATTGGTGAGAGATATTGCACTTGGGCTTGAAAGTCAAATTTAGATGATGACTAAGTATTGTGTGAATGGCTTCAAGTTTCAAACTGAAGAAGTTTCTAAGTATAAGAAAACTAATAATAGCGGAGTGTGCATTCAAGGTGATGTCGACGGTAATGGCCAAACTGTTGAATATTATGGTGTCATACAAGAGATTATTGAATGTAGATATCCTGGTTGGCCAAAAAAAAAGATAGTGCTATTTCAGTGCAAGTGGTTTGATCCTTCACATAGAGGTACAAGTGTGAATCAACAATATAATATAATTGAAGTAAAGCACACGAGACAATATGGTCTCTATGATCCTTTTATCATTGCATAAAATGTTAAGCAGGTGTATTACACTCCATATCCGTTGTGCAGAGATAAGGTTGATTGGTGGGTGGTCATAAAAACTAAGCCTGTGGGTAGGATTGATATTGAGCATGTGTTAGATGTGGCATACCAGAATGATGTCGCAGTTGTTCATCAAGTAGTGGATGCTGAGTTTGAAAACAATCTAGATCATCCTCAACACATATTAGAAGAAGTTTCTGATGATGAGTTGATTGCCATCGCAAATCTTGAGGGATAAATAACTGAGGAGGAAGAATGGGATGATGAAAATGAAACAACTGATGAGGAAGAATGGGAGACTGATAAAAATGAATCAAGTGAGGACGAAGATTGGGAGAATATGGACTAGTATGTAAATTTGTTTATACTTATGACTATGATTTTAATTTCTTTAATACTTATGATTATAGTTTTCTTTAATACGTATGATTTTATTTATATATTTTAATGTAAATTTGCATACAGATGTCATCAGGTGGGCAGATCACACAACTTATGCCTTGGCAGATTCTGAGAGACAACGGAAGGAAAAAGATAAACATATGCAAGACCATCGAGCCTCTTAGATTGAATTTCTTTTAGTTTACATTAGCTTTTTGACACTTTATTTATAATTTTGTACTTCTTTTATGTTTTGAAACACATTGTAGGTCCTTTGGGTGGATCTTTTATGTATTTAATGAATGTTTTACTTCATATTTAATTTATTGTTGATGTTGTAGTTGCTTTATGAATGTTGTGGCAGCAATTAGTGCTGATTTGGGCTGTATTTGAATTAGTTTTGTAAATGACATGTGGTGCATATTGAAAATGCAGATTTTTGCTGCTGGAAAAAATTCAGAAAAGCGATGGACACGGTCTCTTTTGTCCATCGCTTTTCTGGAGTTTTAAAAAAAAATCCCATCAAAAGCGATGTTGTCCGTCGCTTTTCTGAAAATTTTAAAAAAAAAATACCCAGAAAAAGCGACAGACAGCGTCACTTTTCTGGAAAAAAATTACCAGGAAAAGCGATGTTGTCCGTCACTTTGTTCTTCAAGTTCAAGAACAAAGCGACGGACTGTGTTGCTTTTCTGGAAAAAAGGGAAAAAAACGTCGCTTTTTTGTTTGCATCGTTGTCCGTCACTTTTAAAGCGATGCTGTCCGTCGCTTTTGGAAAAGCGACAGGCCATTTTCTGTGATGACCCTTCCGGTCATTTAGACATTTTCGCCTTTCTTCTACCATTAGAGCTTACTTGTAGCGGCCCAAGTCATTTATGGCTTGTCGGGACCGGTAGTTCGGTGCCCGGGATATTTGTTTGTTCTTTATGGCCGTTCCTCATTTTAGAGCTTCAACTTTGAAAATCGTTGACTTCCGACAATATTCTTGGTAATATCAAAGAATTAAACCAAGGTTCTAGGTCAAAGGAATCCCTTACTCAAAAGTTCGAGTTAAAGAAATGTCTCATGTAACACCTCGCCCGTTAGAAGGTTTAAAGTAACCCGTACTTTCGAGGTAAGATTAGTATTGTCTAATACACTAAGAAGGATGTGTTATGAGGTATAATAATCGCAAAATGGTCATATGTTAAGTTTTGAAGTCAAGCAAGTTGCGTAACAAAAGTCGGAGAAAGTTATTGTAAATTCCTTTAAGGAATTCTCTTCAAATTTGGGTTAAATGTCTTGGAGTTTTTATCCCTATCTATAAAGAGTTAGTGGGCCCCCAATATACCAAATCGAAGGCCTACAATTCTAGTTTCCAACGCACTAAACCGTTCATCCATAAATGTAATGACCCTTTCGGTTATTTCCACGTGTACGTTTTCCTTGAACCATTAGAGCTTGGTTGTAGCGGCCCCAAGTCACTTAAGGCTCGTCAGGACCGGTATTTCGGTGTCGGGCCCATTTGTTTGGTCGCATTATAAGTTTTGAAGTCAAGCAAATCGACAAAAGTTATCATAAGTTCTTTATGAAATTTCCTGAACTTTGGGTCAAACGTCTCAGGGATTTTCTCTCAATATATAAAGAGTTAGAAGTCCCCCGAAATACCAAATCGAAGGTCTACGAGTCTAGTTTCCAACGCACAAAACCTCACGTCCAACTGATCTCGGAGTAAAGAGTTATGAATGTTTTACCGCGGACTGTCTGGCAGAAAACGGGTTGCGAACCGGGTCGCGAACCGGGTCGGGTTAAACTCGATTTAA